>CM067167.1:294585537-294680346 GCA_034093135.1 Erigeron breviscapus | reverse complement strand
TAGTTTATGATTGACGAATATTGGTTGTTGGTTCATATTCATTGTATTGTGATTATTGGGTATCGTTGACGAATATTGATGGTTGGCTCAGGTTCATCGTATATTGATTGTTAGTTTATGGTTGATGCATTTACAATTGATTGTAAGCATTGCATACATTGTTGATGACCTCGGCAGGGGATTGCCGGCATCCTGGTGCATAGATGTATGCACCCATTTTGGATGTAGTCTTGACCCCGAGTATATAGACATATATATCTCGATGATTTTGAGATACAGCCTTGTTCATTGTGATGACAGAAGGGTATCGTTGCATTGGTGACTGGTGTTCACGCATAAGATAGGCATGTTGACTTATTTATGCATTTGGTACTTGCATTTGATATTTATATCATTGAGCATTCATTTACACGCATTTTCGTACTTATGTAATCTTGTTGATTGGATATTGTTGTGTTACTTAGAGGCTCACTGTAAGTCACGTCTAGCCTCTACTTATACATTATGATTATTGTTTATGGTTCCTTGTGGACCATTACTACGAACTCACCAACCTTGTGTTGACTATGCTTAGTACACTTTTCAGGTAATCAGGTTCTCCCCGGACGTGGAGTTTAGTTGCTTGCTTGCTGTTAACCCGGACCTTGGACTTTATGAATCAAGGATTCATCGGCCCTCTCTTTTGCATTATACTTAGGATTAATTGCCATCTTTTGAATGTTCTTTTGTAATCTTTGATGGTTATTGCTCCTTATGTATTTTGGTACTTGTTTCGTTTTGTATTGGATTCACTGAATCTTTAATTGCATTTAGTTCTTGTTCTATTGTAATTCCACCTTGTGCTATATGATTTCCGTAATATTCGAGCCTCGGCTTGGGGTGTTACAGAATGGTGGCCCATGCGTGGTAGTAGAGAATTAGGCGGTTTGACCTAGACTACGGCTTAAGTTAAAACTCTTCATATAGCATGCATGGTTAGGAAATTCGTGTGCAATGTGAATTATGTGAATCCCCGTGTGAGGTCGTAGTTAAGACCACTTGTGTGATAGCTTAAATTCAATGTGATGAATGTGGATTGTAGTTAATATGGTTGTTGTTGTTATTGGTTGGAGCTAATTTGATGATTTAGGGCAAAATGAAGGGATGCCATTAACTTAGTATAATATTGTGGCAACCCTAAAAGAACCCGATCAACTCTTTTATGGTTACCCGATATTATAGCAAGTTCATGACATCGTGGATTGCGCACGTGTGGCTTAAAGTATAATAAGGAACCGATATGCTTAATGGAAGTTGATTAGGTGGAAGGTTAGCCGTTGGTACACCTTGTATACATACCCGGTCAATAATTAGAGAGCATATCGAATTCGGATTATACTTTGAATCATTCGTGTTAGTTGTTTGATTGCATGATGTAATGAGCATGATTACTTGAATTAATGATGAATTATTGTAATAAATTCAACTTGATGTTATGATATGTAAAAATCCCTTATGATTCTAACACTTTTGCCTTAGCATAATGTTATGAAATGAGTATGTGGTATCCGTATGAGAGCATTGACTACTTGTATGACTAACATGCGAGCATTTGAGACTAACTCTCGGGTCAACGTGTCACTTGTTTTATAGAAATGGTGAGACCAAGGAGAGTCGGAACGAACTATAGGGCTGAAGAGGAAGAACCTCAACCGGAAGCTCAACCGGAAGTACAAGGAGGTTGGAACCACGTTAGTGTGACCGTCACTGATCATCTATCCTTCCTGATATGATAATTGACGATAACTGAAATCCCTATGTCTAGTAAATATTCGATGGACGTATTTACTCTTAAAGACGTATTATAGGGTTTCCCATTAGGTGATTGGACTTAAGAGGACTAATGAGGCACGAATTAAACACCAGAGGGACTAAATGTGAAATACTCTCCTTATATAAATAGAGAGTAATTAACCTAATTTTAGGTTAATCAACACATAATCACAGCCTCCCTCATATCTAATTTCGTTCTCCTTCCTCTGTTGAATTCATCAAAACCGAATTCATCATTCCATCCTAATTCAATCATCTTATTTTGGGAACCCGAATCAATGGCATCAATGTTTAATGCCCTCACAGGTTCCACAGGATCAACCGGTACGTTATTATATGAATTGAATCATGTTATATTCCAACATGTGGTATCAGAGACTGGTTAAATCGATTCCCCATTGATTTGATTCGTTTTCGTACCCTAATTCGCGAACTGAAGAATGCAGAAGCTTAAGTTCGTATGCTTCTTACGAACTTAAAGTTCGTTTGAACTCTAAATTCGTTTGAACACTAAGTTCGTAAGACCACTTTAAGTTCGTAAGGCTTATTTGTGTACGAAACTTCTGCTCATCTTCGCATTTACTGTTTCACGAACTTAAACCTAACTTCGTAAAGCCATCTTCGTACAGCTATCTTCGTAAAGCTATTTTCGTACAGCCATCTTCGTACAGCTATTTTCGTAAAGTATCTTCGTACGAACTTAACTTTCATCTTACGAAGATACTATAACTTACGAACTTAACTTTCATCTTACGAAGATACTATAACTTACGAACTTACCAGTTCTTACGAAGTTAGTATAACTTACGAACTTAATGTTCGTAAGCTATCTTCGTAAGTTACTTACGAAGATAGTTAACTACTTACGAAGTTACTTTTATTACGAAGTTAATCACTACTTACGAAGTTAATCCTTATTACGAACTTAACTATCTTCGTACCATGCTTATTTTTTTTCATGGATTACTGATTAACTTAGTTGATTATCAAGTTCGTGCTTATGTTTTACCTTAAAGTTTAAATGGAAAAAATGACCCTTATTTTCAGAAAATAATTTTTTCTGAGGCGTTTTACCACAGCACTTTAAGGGAAATAAAAAATTTCCAAGCTGAGCTCGACCCCAGCCAGGGGCTCTGCCCCTTGGACCCCGCCAGGGGCTGCCGCCCCTTGGACCCCGCTTTCCAGGGGCGCTGCCCCCGGACCCCCGTAATGTGTGGGGGCTTCGCACTAATGTACATGGTTTCATCATTTGCGCCAAAGGTCAAATGTGATTCTCATGTTGCGCTCTTTTCTCTTTTGCATAATTAACACTTAGTATTAATTCTGCCCAAAGGTGATTTAATATGTTTTGTGTAGCAAAGGGATTCTTTTCATGCCTAAAATACACGATTCTTAATTTTGTGCCCAAAGGTCAAAAGATAAGCGTTGTATTGCATGACCTAATGCTCATGTTTGCTTAGATCTTAGTTACTTCTGCCCAAAGGTGATGTAACATCTAAGTAGAGCCTTACTTTAGCTTATTGTTTTGGTGTTTACAATAGGCTTACTTATCACTAGCTTCATTACTATAATGGTCATAGTCTTATTACTCTAAGGAACAGTACTAATAGGCCTACTTATTTTAGTCATTACTTTAGTTCCATTACTCTAGAGACATTACTTAGGCTGCCTTATATAACTTATCATCTCTCTATTATTATTGAGCCTACTTATTTTAGGCATTACTTTAGGAGAGATTACCTTGTCTGCATAACACGGCTGATAATGTCACTATTACTATTGGGCCTACTTATTTTAGGCATTACTATAATAATCTTCTATCGCTTATGCCCTAAATGTACATCCTTCTTATTTCCACAGTAGTACCTAACCTTGGCCTTATGACGCTCAATGGTACGAACTATGCTTCATGGAAAAGTCACTTAGATCTGACTTTGGGAATGTATGATCTTGACTACGCTATTCGTCATGATGAACCCGCTGCCCTTACTGCTGAATCCACTGCTGATCAGAAGGCGAACTTTGAAAAGTGAGAGAAGTCGAATCGCCTGTCGCTAATGTTAGTCAAGAATTCCATTGATCTGACTATTAGAGGAGCCATCCCTGACTCTGAAAAAGTCAAGGATTACCTCAAATCTGTTGAGGACCACTTCAAGGGATCGTCTAAAGCGCATGCAAGTGCCTTGATGTTGCAGATGCTTACATTGAAGTATGAAGGAACTAGCGGTGTCCGTGAGCATATTATGAAGATGACGGACATGGCCAATAAGCTTAAGACTCTAGAGATGGAAGTCTCCGATAACTTTCTGGTGCATTTCATCATGACCTCCCTGCCTGCTCGTTTTGACACCTTCAAGGTTAACTACAATGCTTTGAAGGATAAATGGTCAATGAGTGAACTTATTGGGCACTGTGTTAATGAGGAGGAGCGTCTTAAACTGGCTCAACCTGAAGCTGTTCACCTGACCACCACCGCTAACTCCAAGAAGAGGAAGGGAAACAACGGTAAACAAACTGCGAACAAAGTCCAAAAGACTAATCATGGTGCAGTTGCCTCTGGCTCTAATTCCTCGACTGGCAAACTTAAATGCAACTTCTGTCGTGACAAAGGACACCGTCAGAAGGATTGCCCTAAGTTCAAGGAGTGGCTAGCTAAGAAAGGGAACGTACTTTATGTAATATTTGATTCCTTTACTACTGAGGTACCTGTTAATACATGGTGGGGTGACTCTGGTTCTATGGTTCATGTAACCAACTCATTACAGGGGTTCCTTACAATCCAGAAGCTACCAAAGGGACAAAGAAAGCTTAGAGTTGGAAGTGGTGATCTCTTAAATGTCGAAGCCATTGGAACTTATGTCTTACATATGAGCACCGGAAAAGGCATTAGACTAATAGATACCTTATTTGTACCAAGAATTACTCGGAACCTTGTATCTATTTCTAGACTAGACCTTGAAGGTTATGTAACGATTCATGGTTTCGGCAAGATTGCCATAACTCGTAATAATGAATTGCTTGGTCGTGGTTTTTTGGATGGATTGCTGTATAAGTTAGAACTAGATCATAATTTCTCACATTCTTTGTTATCTCTTAATGTTGATGATATAACTAAAACAAAGACAAAATCACCTAAACGAGAGAATTCCTCCATGTTGTGGCATAAACGTCTTGGCCACATCTCACGAGATCGCATGACACGACTCGTAAAGGATGGAATCTTACCCTCTCTTGATTTTAGTGATTTTGAAACATGTATACAGTGCCTCAAAGGGAAGATGGCTAAAGGGAATAACAAAGGACCAATCAGAAGTTCCAACTTGTTGGACATAATTCATTATGATATTAGTGGTTCCTATCCCGAATCCATCACTGGACATACATCATTTATTACATTCATTGACGATTATTCTCGTTACATGCACCTGTATTTGATCAAAGAAAAATCTGAATCCTTACAAACTTTTGCTGATTTTAAAATTTTGGTTGAAAACCAACTTAATCGTAAAATAAAAGTTGTGAGATCAGATAGAGGAGGTGAGTATTATGGTAGACATACTGACATTGGTCAAGCTCCTGGTCCTTTCCATAATTTTTGTAAGGAACATGGCATTATTAACCAATACACCATGCCTGGTTCTCCTCAACAAAATGGTGTTGCTGAAAGGAGAAACCGAACCTTAATGGACATGGTGAGAAGTATGCTTGCCAACACTAACCTACCTACGTTTCTTTGGACTGAGGCCTTAAAAACAGCCGTTCATATACTCAATAGGGTTCCATCAAAATCTGTCCCTAAAACTCCTCATGAGATCTGGACAGGTAAGAAACCGAGTCTAAAATATATGAAAGTATGGGGCTTCCTGCCGAAGCAAAGTCTATAACCCTAAATTAAAGAAACTGGATCCTAAAACTCTTACATGTTTCTTTTTCGGTTATTCTGATAACTTAAAAGGTTATCGGTTTTACTGTCCTTCCCACACTACTAGTATCGTTGACACGCAGCAATGCGACGTTTCTCGAGAACTCAGAGATCAGTGGGAGCAACAAATCCTAACTTCGATTTGCATGAAGTACAAGAAGCAGGGGGGAACCACTCGTCGATTCCTCCGATAATTCCTCTTGTACACGATGCTGCTCCTGATGTCACTGATCCAAATCCTCCTAATCAAAACCATGAAGAACCTCTAAACCAAGAAGCACCTCAAGTTGCCGAGCCTCACGTTGCTCAACCCCAAAATCAACTCAGGAGATCATCGAGGGAACGCAGGGCCACTAATTTTGATGATTTCATAACTTATCTGACTGAAGTTGAGGACATTGGAAAGCTTGTTGATCCCACCTCTTATCGAGAAGCCATTAATAGTGATCAGGCCACTCAATGGAATGAGGCTATGATTGAGGAGCTAAATTCCATGCAGCATAATGACGTTTGGGAATTGGTTGAACTTCCTGAAGGATCCACAACTGTCGGTTGTAAATGGGTCTTCAAAACCAAATTAGACCCAAAAGGAAACGTCGAACGCTATAAGGCCAGATTGGTTGCGAAGGGCTATACTCAAAAGGCTGGAATTGATTATCAAGAGACTTTTTCTCCTGTCTCTCGTAAAGATTCCCTAAGGATTGTTATGGCACTTGTAGCTCACTTTGATCTTGAGTTACATCAGATGGATGTCAAAACTGCTTTCTTAAATGGAGACTTGCATGAAGACGTATACATGCGGCAACCTGAAGGATTCATTCCTAAAGGTAAAGAGCACATGGTCTGCAAGTTGAAGAAGTCCATATATGGGTTGAAGCAAGCCTCACGGCAATGGTACCTTAAGTTTGATGAAGTCATGAAAGAACAAGACTTCTTAAAGAATCAAGTGGATCAATTCACCTATCTCAAGATCAGTGGGAGTAACTTTATAATCCTTGTTTTGTATGTGGATGACATTCTGCTTGCAAGTAACAACTTGGATATGCTGCATGAGTCGAAGCGAATGTTTTCGCAGAATTTTGACATGAAAGATCTCGGTGATGCCTCTTATGTCATAGGTATCGAAATACACCGGGATAGGCGTAATGGTGTTCTGGGTCTTTCTCAAAGGGCCTACATTGACCGCATCTTAGAACGCTATAAAATGCAATCATGCGCACCCACTGTAGCTCCAGTAGTTAAAGGAGACGTGTTTGGTACTTTCCAAAGTCCAAGCACTGAAGTTGAGAAGGAGCAAATGAGGATGATACCTACTCGTCTGTAGTTGGGAGCATTATGTACGCTCAGGTCTGTACTCGACCAGATATCGCTTATATCGCCGGTATGCTTGGGCGTTACTTATCTAACCCAGGATTAGCACACTGGAAAGCGGCTAAAAAGGTTCTACGATATCTGCAAGGGACCAAAGACTACAAACTAACGTATAGAAGAAGTGACAATCTAGAAGTAGTAGGTTACTCTGATTCCGACTTTGCTAAAAGCAAGGAAGATAAGAAATCTACTTCTGGGTATATTTTTATGTTAGCTGGCGGACCTATCTCTTGGCGGAGTCATAAGCAGAAACTGACTGCAACGTCCACCATGATGGCTGAATATATTGCTGTTTACAATGCCACTTGTCATGGGATGTTGATAAGGAACCTGGTCGGTGGACTCAAAATCGTCAACTCTATTTCTAGACCATTGAAGCTTTACTGTGATAAATCAGCTGCCGTAACTTTCTCGAACAGTAACAGTTCGACTGGCGCTGGTCTGTATCTCGATACAAAGTATCTGTTTGTACGCGAACGAGTTGAGGAAAATGTTCTTTGTATTGAGTACATAAGTACAAATGATATGCTAGCGGATCCAATGACCAAAGGTCTTCCTCCTAATGTCTTCGTAGGACACGTGTCGAAGATGGGGCTTACTAAGGACTTAATTTAATAGCATATTGTACTTTTACTGTCATTATTATTATTATTATGTTAATGAAAATTTTCCTCCTTATTCAGATTTTGTTTGTCTATTAGTTACACTTTGAGCTCATAATAGTGTAAAGACGTTATATAACAAAATTTGTCTTAGTCAATTGATCATTGCTTATTAGTTTTAAATTTGAGTCATAGTTTGACTAGTGGGGGTCCTGAGTTGATGTTCTTCTCTACGACTGTACTTATTGGCTATGATTTCGGTTTAAAACAAAATGAGTATTATCCCGGCCGGACTTATTAAATGCTCATAGATAAATGATCGCTCGGTCAAGTGGGAGAATGTTGGAACCACGTTAGTGTGACCGTCACTGATCATCTATCCTTCCTGATATGATAATTGACGATAACTGAAATCCCTATGTCTAGTAAATATTCGATGGACGTATTTACTCTTAGAGACGTATTATAGGGTTTCCCATTAGGTGATTGGACTTCAGAGGACTGATGAGGTACGAATTAAACACCAGAGGGACTAAATGTGAAAATACTCTCCTTATATAAATAGAGAGTAATTAACCTAATTTTAGGTTAATCACAAATAATCACAGCCTCCCCTAAACATCAAATTCGTTCTCCTTCCTCTGTTGAATTCATCAAAACCGAATTCATCATTCCATCCTTATTCAATCATCTTATTTTGGGAACCCGAATCAATGGCATCAATGTTTAATGCCATCACAGGTTCCACAGGATCAACCGGTACGTTATTATATGAATTGAATCATGTTATATCCAAAGGAGGTAGGGGCCGTGGTAGGGGCCGTGGTAGAGGTCGTGGTAGGGGCCAAGGAAGGGGTCGTGGTGAGATCCCTGAGCCAAATGGCCGAGGTGATCGCTCAAACGATCGCCAATATCATGCCAACCATTATTGCTCAGGTCACGGCAAATCTTGGGCAAAACAATGGGCCTCAAAACAATGAAGCCCCAGAAAATATGGAATAATGAAAATGCCCAACCTCAGGCCGTAGAAAATGAAGAAGAGGGACCAGTGGGAGTTAATATTGGAATGCCCATGAATAATCAATATGGTGGATACCGTCAAGGATGTATATTTAAAGACTTTAAAAGTTATGGGGCACCGGAGTTTGATGGAAAAGGTGGTCCCACGGAATGTATAAGGTGGTTTGAGGCGATAGAGGCGGTGATTGAAAGGAGTCATTGCACCTATGATGACCGGATTTCCTATGCATCCGGCATGTTTAGGCATGACGCCTTGAGTTGGTGGAACCAAGAAATAACGTTGGGCCGGACTCAAAATTTGGAATGGATTGACTTCAAGAACAAAGTGAAAGCAAAGTTTTGTCCTCCGTATGAGCTACAAAACTTAACCATTGAGTTTGCTAATCTCAACATGGAGGGAGCCGATTACAAGGGCTATGTTAGACGATTTCAAGAGTTGTCTACCCTCATTCCTCACTTGGTGGTACCGAGCCTCAGGCCATCCAGAAGTTCGTATTGGGCTTAAATCCTCAAGTCCGATCTTATGTAAACTCCAACATGCCTACTTCTTTGGCTAATGCGGTTAACCAAGCAGGGAGTGTGACTGAAGATTTATTGAGAAGTGGTGTTTTGAGCAAATCCTCATCAAACAAGAGGAAAGAAGTGGGAGAGCCGAGCGGGGTAAAGAAAGTGGGGAGGTTTGACCCCAGAAATGCAAATAGGGGTAGGGTGATGGCGGCGGTGGAACCGGCTAAGAAGGCTTATTCTGGGCCTCATCCTTTCTGTGGGAGATGCAACAAGCATCATCCCACCAATGCTCCATGTGGGGCATGCTTTAATTGCAATCAAGTCGGGCACGAAGCTAGAAATTGTAGAGCTCCAAGGGCGGGTCCAATGAATGTGGCTCCCGTTCGGGCCGTCCCTCCTCAAGGCAACCAACGAAGAGGAGAATGTTTTGAATGTGGTAGTCGTGACCACTACCGTAATAATTGTCCTCGATGGGTGGGACAACAAGTTCAAGTAGCCGTTCACCCCAATCAACTCCAAATGGTCGGGCCTAACCAAAACCGGGGACAACAAGGCCATCAAGTGCAACCACGCAGCCGAGCCTTTGCGGCCAATGTAAATGAAGCCCGCAACGATCCCAACGTAGTAGCAGGTACCTTTCTCCTTAATGGTCACTATGCCACCGTCCTATTTGATTCCGGGGCCGATTATAGCCTCGTGTCTTCTAATTTTGTTCCTTTGATTGATGTGAATCCTTGTGCTTTAAACTATGTGCTTGACATTGAAATGGTAAACGGGTCACTAACTAAAATTAGTCAAATACTTCGCGATTGTGTCTTGACTTTGGAAGATGTCGATTTCTTCATAGACCTTATGCCTTTGGATATTGGGAGTTTTGATGTTATTGTGGGTATGGATTGGTTGATGGCGGTAAATGCAACCATTGATTGTGGCGAAGAGTTGTTAAGATACCTTTGACTAACGGTAGAATTCTTAGGGTTCAAGGTGAAATCTCCGATTCCTCTAATTCTAAGGTCTTTAGTGCTACCGTCACAAGGGTAGAATTGAAGACCGTTCCTATTGTTTGTGAATTTCCCGATGCTTTTCCGGATGACTTGCCGGGGTTACCTCCAACTCGTGAACTAGACTTTCGTATTAATCTTATCCCCGAAGCCGCGCCCGTAGCAAAAGCTCCTTATAGATTAGCTCTAACCGAAATGCAAGAGCTACAAACTCAACTCAAGGAACTCCAAGAGAAGGGTTTCATTCGCCCTAGTCAATCTCCTTGGGGTGCTCCTGTTCTCTTCGTCAAAAAGAAAGATGGGTCCTTCAGAATGTGTATCGACTACCGGGAATTAAACAAGCTCACAGTGAAGAACCGGTATCCCCTCCCAAGAATCGATGACTTATTTGATCAACTTCAAGGTGCTAAGCACTTTTCAAAAATCGATCTTCGCTCGGGTTATCATCAACTCCGGGTACATGAAGATGACATCCCCAAAACGGCTTTTCGCACAAGGTATGGCCATTTTGAATTCACCGTGATGCCTTTTGGGTTGACTAATGCACCGGCGGTGTTCATGGACTTGATGAACCGGGTGTGTCAACCATACTTAGACAAGTCCGTCATTGTGTTCATTGATGACATACTTGTATACTCGAAGACAAAGGAGGAGCATGTTGAGCACTTGCGTGAGGTGCTTGAACTACTAAGAAAAGAGAAGTTGTATGCCAAATTCTCCAAGTGCGAGTTTTGGTTGGAAGAGGTCCACTTTCTTGGTCACGTAGTGAGCAAGGATGGTATTCATGTGGATCCAAGCAAGATTGAAGCGGTCAAGAATTGGAGAAGACCCGAAACGCCATCCGAGATTCGTCAATTCCTTGGATTGGCGGGTTACTATAGAAGATTCATTGAAAACTTCTCCCGTATTGCACAACCACTCACTCTCTTGACTCAAAAAGATAGAAACTTTGAATGGGGCGAAAAACAAGAAAACGCCTTCCAAACTCTTAAGGATATGTTATGTGACGCTCCTATTTTGACGCTACCGGATGGAATCGAAGATTTTGTTGTTTATTGTGATGCTTCGGGGCAAGGTTTGGGTTGTGTTCTTATGCAAAGGGGTAAAGTCATTGCCTATGCCTCTCGTCAATTGAAGGTGCATGAGAAGAACTACCCGACACATGATTTGGAATTGGGAGCGGTTGTGTTTGCTTTGAAGTGTTGGAGGCATTATCTCTATGGCACCAAATGTGTGATTTATACCGATCACAAAAGTCTCCAACACATCTTCAACCAAAGTGAATTGAATATGAGGCAAAGGCGTTGGTTAGAACTATTTAGTGATTATGATTGTGACATCCGTTATCACCCGGGTAAGGCAAATGTAGTAGCCGATGCCTTGAGCCGAAAGGAGAGAGTGAAACCAAGACGGGCTAGAGCTATGAGCCTCACGGTAGGGCCAAATATTCATGATCGGATCATTGAAGCCCAAATTCAAGCCACCCTACCGGAAAACTTTGGAAACGAGAACCTAGATGGCATGGAACAACTATTTGACCGAAAGAATGATAATGGGCTATACATGGTCGAAAGACTTTGGGTTCCTATTTTCGGCGACTTAAGAACACTTATTATGAATGAAGCTCACCTATCGCCTTATTCGGTCCATCCCGGGTCGGATAAGATGTACTTTGACTTGAAAGATTTGTATTGGTGGCCGGGCATGAAGCGTGATGTGGCTAGGTATGTGGGTGAGTGTCTTACTTGCTTACAAGTCAAAGCCGATCACAAGAAGCCACCCGGATTGTTGGTACAACCGGTGATGCCCGAATGGAAGTGGGAACATATCTCAATGGACTTCATTACTAAATTGCCGAAGACGAGAAGCGGTCGTGACACGATTTGGGTGATAGTAGATCGGTTAACGAAGTCGGCTCACTTTTTAGCCATTCGCGAAACCGATAAATTTGACACTTTGGCTCGTTTGTACATTAAGGAAGTAATATCTAAGCATGGAGTGCCGATTTCTATCATTTCTGATAGAGATGCCCGTTTCAAATCAAAATTTTGGGAAGCCTTTCAAAAAGCCATGGGTACTCGACTTGACTGAGCACGGCGTTTCACCCTCAAACGGATGGGCAAACCGAGAGAACCATTCAAACACTTGAAGACATGTTGCGGGCATGTGCAATTGATTTTGGTGGAAGTTGGGAAGACCATTTGCCGCTAGTCGAGTTTTCATACAACAATAGTTATCATGCTACCATTCAAATGGCACCCTTTAAGGCATTGTATGGTAGGATATGTCGTTCTCCCCTAGCTTGGGCGGAAATTGGAGAGAGTCAACTTATCGGGCCAGAAATTGTGATTGAAACGACTAAGGTAATATCTCAAATTAAGGAGAAGTTGCAATTGGCCCGTGAACGTCAAAAGAAGTATGCCGATGTGAGGCGGAGACCGTTGGAGTTTGAAGTTGGTGATTTTGTACTTTTGAAAGTGTCACCTTGGAAGGGCGTCGTACGTTTTGTGAAGCGGGGAAAACTTGCGCCAAGGTATATTGGTCCTTTCAAGATTCTTGAGCGGGTTGGAAAGGTTGCCTACCGATTAGAATTACCACAAGAGCTTAGTGGTGTGCATGATGTGTTTCATATTTGTAACTTGCGCAAGTGTTTGGCGGATCCTACACATCATGTGCCTATGGATGAAATTAGGGTTGATTCGAACTTGAACTTTGTTGAAGAGCCGGTAGAGATCTTGGATCGTCAAGAAAAGAAACTCAAGAGCAAACGCTACACGATTGTTAAGGTTAGATGGAATGCTAGACGTGGAGCCGAGTTCACTTGGGAGCGAGAGGATCACATGAAAACTAAGTATCCGCATTTATTTAGTAATTAGTGTTATGTTGAATTTCGGGACGAAATTCTTTTAACGGGGGAATAATGTAACATCCGTGAATTTTGACCCATTGACTTGCGTGTAATTTGACTAACAATCTAGTTGAATGAAATTAATTGGGTCGTTTTGTGAATTTAATGACAATGTGTTATATTCGGGTCATTAATGTGTTAAGTCGAGGTTTAATTGTGTAATGATTGTATTTTGACTAGAAAAGAGAAACGGGTCGGCCCGTGGGTCATCCACGACCCATCAGCCTTGACCCATTTCCCTTATCCTTTCCTCCACCCTTATCCTCTCATTTCTATCTATCTATCTATACCTCCATTTTCTCTCAAGTAAAAGAGCCATCTCCATTCTTCATCATACTTGCATCAAATTAGTGTTTTGGAACTGCCATCATACAAGAATCATAGCCATCTTAACCTCGTTTGCTTCATATTGGAGAATCAAAAGCCAAGTTCTTGCATTTTATCCATTTTGACCTAATTTCGGGTTCTAGCTCAAGAAGGAAGTTTTGGTAAGTCTAATTCATCCCATTTATACCTACTTATGTTTGTTTATGCATTTCTAGTCATCTTGAACATTTACAAGTCCTAAATCGGCTTAAATCTAATTTTGGGTCAAATTAGGGTTAAATTAGGGTTTGGGTGATTTGGAAGTGATTGTGATGTTTTGGTCGAATTTGTGGGTTGGGTTATGTGTATTTATGGTTATTGATATTTAGTTATGCTTCAAAATGGGTTACAAGTCGTTGTAAATTGATTTGGGTCGAATTTGGGAGTTTTGGGTTTAGTTTCTGCACTAAACTGCTGCTGCTGTTCGTGGGTTGCCCAGTAAGGGGCGTAACCTACGGCCCTATGGGGCGTAGGTTACGCTAGTTATAATATTCTTGGGCGTAGGTTACGCCCATTTGGCCGTAGCTTACGCCTACCCCTATCTTCAAAATGGACCTTACGCCAAAACCTCACTGTTTACGCCACTCCAGACGCCAAAAGTGAACTTTCCAGAGGACCGTAGGTACGCCCGTTGTATTTGACCGCCGTAACTTACGCCCCTGTTGGCCGTAGGTTACGGCAGTTGTTTTCTGAAATGTTCCTTGGGCGTAACCTACGGCCCTTGGGGCGTAGGTTACGCTAGTTATAATTCTTGGGCGTAGGTTACGCAGCCTTGGGCGTAGGTTACGCTAGTTTTCCTTGGGCGTAGGTTACGCTAGTCCTTGGGCGTAGGTTACGCTAGTTATTTCCTGGGCGTAGGTTACGCTAGTCCTTGGGCGTAGGTTACGCTAGTTATTTCCTGGGCGTAGGTTACGCTAGTCCTTGGGCGTAGGTTACGCTAGTTATTTCCTGGGCGTAGGTTACGCTAGTCCTTGGGCGTAGGTTACGCTAGTTATTTCCTGGGCGTAGGTTACGCTAGTCCTTGGGCGTAGGTTACGCTAGTTATTTCCTGGGCGTAGGTTACGCTAGTCCTTGGGCGTAGGTTACGCTAGTTATTTCCTTGGGCGTAGGTTACGCTAGTTATTTCCTTGGGCGTAGGTTACGCTAGTCCTTGGGCGTAGGTTACGCTAGTTATTTCCTGGGCGTAGGTTACGCTAGTCCTTGGGCGTAGGTTACGCTAGTTATTTCCTGGGCGTAGGTTACGCTAGTCCTTGGGCGTAGGTTACGCTAGTTATTTCCTGGGCGTAGGTTACGCTAGTCCTTGGGCGTAGGTTACGCTAGTTATTTCCTGGGCGTAGGTTACGCTAGTCCTTGGGCGTAGGTTACGCTAGTTATTTCCTGGGCGTAGGTTACGCTAGTCCTTGGGCGTAGGTTACGCTAGTTATTTCCTGGGCGTAGGTTACGCTAGTCCTTGGGCGTAGGTTACGCTAGTTATTTCCTGGGCGTAGGTTACGCTAGTCCTTGGGCGTAGGTTACGCTAGTTATTTCCTTGGGCGTAGGTTACGCTAGTACCTTGGGCGTAGTTACGCTACGGCCTTGGGCGTAGGTTACGCTGTTAACTGGGGGCGTAACCTACAACCCCTTTGGGCGTAGGTTACGCTAGTTGTATTTTTCTTGGGCGTAGGTTACGCCCAGTTGGCCGTAGCTTACGCCTACCCCCATCTTCAAATTGGACCTTACGCCAAAACCTCACTGTTTACGCCACTCCAGACGCCAAAAGTGAACTTTCCAGAGGCCGTACCTTACGCCTGTTGTATTCTGACCGCCGTAACTTACGCCCCTGTTGGCCGTAAGTTACGGCAGTTGTTTTCTGAAATGTTCCTTGTTTGACCTAGTTTGACTTTCTAGACCTTTTTACGCGCCGAGTCTTAATCTAATTCACTTCTTATCTTATGTAACATTGATTAAGAGTCTTAAAAGTCATTTAACGTCGAAAAGCACTTGGAAACCTAATTAGGGTTTTGCCGAGTATTTGATAATTACGTATATGTGTTATGTATGTTGATGTGAATGTATATGGTCGATATTTAGGTGTTGGACGTGAGGTGAACTTTGTACGGCGATAACTCGACTTTATATCAATCTTAGCTTTTCTTACTTCGGTAATCATCCCGGGCTGAACTCTCCTTAGCCATTTCTTCAAGAACTTTATATCCTTCATTCGGGGAGATTTTGCTGAAATTACCCCCAAATGCATAGCCGAGCTCCCTCTGAGTCTTCCTATCCAAACCATCATAGAAAGTCTCAACAATTTCCTCAGTTCCCAAGCTGTGTCCCGGAAAATTTCTAAGCATCTCTTTGAACCTCTTCCAAGCCACAACAACATCTTCACCGGAGTCTTGAGAAAAACCCCTGATTTGGTTCTCTAGCTGTCGTTGAGTTCTTACAGAATAGAACTCATCAATGAACCCTTCCCGGAGTTCAGCCCAAGTGGAGAATTTATTATCCGGTAACTCCTTAAACCATGCTTTTGCCTCAACAATAAGAGTTAAGGGAAAGAGCTCTAATTTAACAGCTTCAGATTGTCCTTGCCATACTGATATAACCTGCAAATCTTCTCAAATATCTCAAGATGTGCATAAGGATCATTTCTTCGAACCCCATCAAACTTATCCTCTTCAACACTCTTGAGGTGGTTACCTTTCAATGAGAAATCTACCGAAATTGCAGGAGGGCGAATAGCAGTGCCCCGGTTAGCCGGTATGTTCCTTACTCGTTCCCCGTAAGGACGCTCATTCTGATCTCTTGGTTGTTCTTGGTCACCCATACCGTTTCTCCTTGGTGGTTGATTATTATTAAGGTTGGTTTGAGGTATGAGAAAACTGTTCGGTTCAGGCGTCTGAACTTTCTCTTCTATTTTTGAATCTGAATCTTCTCCTGTTCAGAAAAGTCTATTTACTTGCTCCAACCTATTAACCAACTGATCTTCCAAGTTCTGAGCGGGTGGAACTTCACTTTCGGTTTCTGGATCTATTTTAACAGATGTGGATGGTTCCTGGTTGTCTCTTGACACTAAGCGACGTCTGACTTTATCTGGATTAGACAAAGGGCTAAGCAATGGTCGGCCAGAAGCTCTTGTGTTCATCCACTAGCAAGAACCTGCACAATCACCACAAACAAACCGTCAACCGCACCTGGTAAAAATGAAATAAAAATAAAAATACAATCTATCTAGTAAAGCAATAACTTCCTCACAAATGAATGCGAGAAAGGATCGAATCACAAAATTAAACAACTACTTAAAGTAAAGTCCCCAGCAGCAGCGCCAAAAACTTGATGTGTAATTTCTAGTCTTAAATTTATAACACGAATTACCTAGTTACTGTCTACTACACACTTGCGGGCAGTGTACCCGATCGTATGCAATATAGTTGACTTGGCAAATCCGAGGTCGAACACAAGGACTTTGTAAGCAATTGTTAAAATAAAGTAATTCAATTAAAAGGGGGGTTGTGACCGAATTGTCACTTTGCAGTTAGTTGAATCAATTAGTAATCCCTCAGGATTATTCGAAAAGAGAGTTTGTTTAAAACAATAATTTAAAAGGTCATCCATCTTGATTTCGCTGCACAACATGTTCAGATTGCACACAAATGAAGTTCACATTCATATAAGTTGATAAAGATAATCGTGACAAAACAAAGACACAACCTGGTACCACCAACGTTTGTAAAATCATTTCAATCACCTAATTAATCAGTTTCTTTGTAAAAGCCGGTACCACCAATGCTTAATACATTTTCCCTAACCAACTAGTTTATTTGATTACAGGATTAACAATTGTGTCTATGCGAAGATAACGTGGTACCACCAACCGCTATACAACACGTTGACAAAATAACTCCTTTTATTAAAATGATATTCACTATCATACCATGAACTAGTGACAATTGATTATAGATAATTAATTGAAATCACATACATATTCAACTAGTACCACTAACGAAGAACACATACATCACCAATATCAAAATAATAATTAATAAGGAATTAAATCATCAAGATCTCGACACAACGATAATTGAAATCAACTTGAATTAATAAAATAGTGCAATCCTTACATATTGTTTTGCTACATCAAGATGGATGATTAAGTGATTAGCTACTCAAATTAATTATAAAATAACAAATCAAGATAGAAGAATTCATATTATACCAATAAATTGCAAGAATCCGGTAGCAACAATGATTGTAATCCAAAGCTCCAAAGATAAAAACCCTAACAGCTTGTTTGCTCTTAATCAATAGAAGCTATGAGAAAACTATGAAAAAGTCTAACCAAATTCGTTCATAATGCAGAACCCTAATCAATCTTATATATGAAAATTCGCGTGTAACACCCGTTACAAATGTAACACCCGTTACAAGGTGAATTTCTGAAACAACCCTAACGGCCGTTACTTTTGTAACGGGCGTTACATCCTTCAAAATCCTTCACGGCAGTTATGCAACCCGTTACAGTGGAGACACACGTAATGGGTGTTATGATCCTAACGGGCGTTACAAGCGTCAGAACTTGTTTTCTTTGTCTTTCACTTGATTTCAACCGAACCTTTCTTTCGTTTCTTCCATGGATCATCGAAATCAACCGATTCATCCGTATAAATGTTCTCCAACCTGAAAACACTCAACACTACCTCAAAGCATCGAAAGTTGGATATAAAACTATAAAAATTACGAATAATTGGTACTAAAATCACGTGGGAAATGGGTATAAAATACGACACATCACTGGTGCAAAACATGACTTTTTGTTCTAATAAAATTGAAAATGGTGTTGATGTTTCTGATCTTAATCTTACAGTGGGTCATCCTAATGGTACTGTTGCTAAAATAATTATGTATGGTAACATGAAATTATATAATATGGTCACTTTGTTTGATGTTCTTGTGGTTCCTGAATATTGTGTTAATTTGTTAAGTATACATAAACTTGCTAAAGATAGTAAGAGATTTATTGGTTTTGATGAAAATAAGTGTTACATTCAGGATTTGAAAACAAGAACCACTCTTTGGACTGGTAGTCAGAAAGGTGGACTTTATGTGGTTGATGATTATGCTACTTGTCAAGGTGTGTCTAATAACAGTGTGTTTACTTGTTACATTTCTCAATCTCTTTGGCATAGTAGACTTGGTCATCCTGCTGATCAAGTTTTGACTATTCTTAAGAACAAATTAAATGTGGATATCAACCCTGAAACAGTACCTTGTGACATTTGCCATAAAGCCAAACAAACTAGAGAACCTTTTTCTTTAAGTGATCATAAATCAACTGATTTGGGTGATCTTGTTAGGTCCAGTTTTACTGGACTGGCTCCAGACTCGACGACTGGAGCCTTACTGAAGATTTGTCCAGAAATTATGAGAAGGTCAGTGAGCTATTTACTTGTACAGGAAATCTGGAATCTTCCAGATGAGCTCACTGGACTTCCTCCAGACCAGATCTACTCTACTGAAGATATTCTCACTGAAGTCAAAGACTGAAGTTAGAATAAAGAAGACTGACGATTGACGGAGTCCACTGGAAGTCTTACCAGATCTACGACTGGAGCTTGTCAGTGTTCTAGACCTTACAAGTCTGGACACTGATTACGAGGATTTGACTTTATTGTCTTTACACACTTTTTGAGGAACATTTCACTTGCCTCTATAAAAGTACATACGTGTGTAAAGATGGTTGGTTAACAAAGGTTTTATCCTTTACATTAACCAATGCATTTAATGAATCTATGTCGGTTCATTAAATGCATACAACCATATTTGTACGACATAATAAATTCCCCAAGAATTTATTTGTCTATAAATACAAAGTCATTTCCTTCGTTAAAATTACTTTTAGCATTAAAGGTGAATTTGTCTAAATACTCTCGATCTTAAACAGGGATACTTCACAACTTTAAGTATCTCGATCCAAAGAGTTATTTGGCAAATATAGATCATTTGTAATTCATAGGTTGTTAGGATACTTACTTATTTGTATTATCTTGATTCCGCAACCTTGTATTTTATTTAAACATCAATAAATAAAATACACTCGAAAAAATTACATTGTGTTCCACCTTTACTTTATTATTGCTTTAAGTCTTGTATTACTTTATTTATATACTTGCATTTATATTTAAGTAATACTAGTCCAATCTAGTGATTATTAGACTTGTTGTATTTTACATATTTGGGTTAATCTATCGAGTTAAAACGGGACTCACATTTGGTATCAGAGCAGAAGACTAACAAACTAGCCTAGATCTGTTTTCTTGATGGCTACCCCTGAAAATACACAGGGTTTTGGTTCGGGTCCTAATCCTAATGTTATTAATACTCAAATGCCTGACCCACCACCCGGTTCTAATGACCCACCTATTCAACCTGCTAATGCTAATATGAATCCCCCACCTCCTCCTAATCTTGCTCAACCACATGTGCATGTGCACTACTCAAATAATCCTGTTCCTAAATTCAGTGGGAACAGTGATGGATTTGGTACGTGAAAAGCAAGGATGTTGTTACATATTACTGGTATTGAGAGGTATATTGTAACATCCCAAAACTTAATCGTTTATGTTGACTAACGTCGTTAGGTCAAATTCTAAGTCCGTGATACGGTTGTGTGGAAATATGTGTTTATATGTTTATGTACCCTATATGTGAGATTTAATTATCTTTAATGAGTGACAATAAAGTAGATTTAAATGATGTGTAAAAGGCCTTTGTAGTGTGCGAAAGTGCTTTGGTGTGTTATATGTATCCCCGATAGGTGTTTTAAAGTGAAATAAAGTCAATATGAAGTCCAGGGACTAGTTTTGCCAATGGTGAAAAGTTAAAAACGGGATTAGGGCTGGGATTAGCCTAATCTCCTTCCTTTAGCAGCCATAAACACTTAAAGAACAAACCTAAACAACCTTTCAATCCTTCTTGCAATTCTAAAGCATCTCTTCAAGTTTTACGTAGATTGTTGGTGTCTTTTGGGCTTGATTTCGATCGGCCATTGTTAATTGCAGGTAATGATCGGTTTGTTGATCATATTTCAGATTTAGGGTTGTTTTATTGTGAGTCAAAACTGATTTCGAAAGGTTTTGTCAAAGGATTAAGGTTAAAGAAGCGTTTTGGTGAATTAACGTACAAAATGGTGTCAAACGAGTTTGTAATCGATCTTGATGATCAAAATATGTTTATATATGTCAAAAACATGTTTTGGGTGAAGCCCAAGTCGTTCGTTTCTGGAAAAATCGAAGAACAAGTCGTTTAATGAATTCTGGGCGAAGTTATGTTTCTGATAGCTAAATTCGTTCCCTGTTGGTCATCTTCGTTTGGGGAACGAAGTTTAACTTCGTGGGAAACTAAAGTCGTTCATTAGGAGTCTATTTTCGTTTGATAAAGTGTGAGTTAAACTCGTTTGCTAAGTAAAAGTCTAAATTCGTTTGGAAAGGAAGTCTAAGTTCGTTTATGTGTTAAATTCGTTTTTCTGGAATCTATGTTCGTATGATCAAACGAAGATGAACTTCGTTTGAGGTCTAAATTCGTTTTGGAAACTTAAATTCGTTTGTCAGAAACGAGGTTTAAATTCGTTTTGTCAGAAAGAAAGTTAAATTCGTTTGATGTTGGGAACTAAATTCGTTTGCAAGTCCATTTAAGGGCCCGAATGACTTATATTTCATATGTTAATGTACGATAGGTGTCGGGGGATTACTATTAAGCACTGTTAGCTTTGTTTGCGCGCACATACTACTACGAGGTAAGATACACTACTTTTGTCACGCTGAGGGTGCAACAAAAATGGTTTCATAAACTATAACCTCCAAAACGGTAATGCATAACCTATATTGTGGTTGGGTTGATAAGGGAGGTATTCGGGGATTAAAGATGACGGTGCCTATGCTTAAAATGTTTCCCCGTAAACACGTTTATGATATGTTTATGATATGTTATGATGACGGTGGTTAATGATATGTTGATATGTTATGATATGTTATGATGACGGTGGTTAATGATATGTTTTTATGATATGTTATGATGACGGTGGTTAATGATATGTTTATGATATGTTATGATGAACGGTGGTTAATGATATGTTGTAATGTTGATATGTGCATGTATACGTGGCTTGTTCATCTAGAACACTAGACCTTTTTAGGTTGCCATGACACGTGCACGTTTTAAGGGCCCTAACGTGAAAAGATGATAGTATGGATTAGTTTAGGTTAAAGGTGGAAATCTAAACTAATATGATAAATGCTCGAGCTAATTAGATGTTAAGTGTTATGCATAACCTGTGCCTGACGGTGGTAATAGGTACATCGTGCCTTACGGTGGTAATGGGTACGTATAAATCGTGCCTTACGGTGGTAATAGGTACGTATAAATGGTGCCTGACGGTGGTAATAGGTACGTCATGCCTGACGGTGGTTATAGGTATATTAAAATGGTTGCTCGGGTGGTTCCTTGCAACAAGTCATATGTGGCGAGTAGTTTCGGGTGGCCTGATGACCCACCTAATGTTATGAACATAGCGTGCTACTCATGGATCGACATTGTCTTTCCTTAAAAACGGTAACTTCGGTTACAACTTAACGAGGTGAATCAAAGTGATCAAATTGATTAGGCACGCTTAGGGTCATGAACTCTATGCTTATATGTGATGTGGTTATGTGATGTGGATATGTTATACGGTGGTATGAATGCCTAATTAAAATGACGTAATGTTTTAAAGTGACGATTTAAATGGATGAAATGTTTTGCTTAAACCTGGTGTTATCTTACTTAGCTTTATAGCTAACACTTGTTCTTTTAATGTGTTGACACCCCTCAGGTTAGGCAGTGAGATGACGTGTGAAGCTTTGGCGAGAGATGGGTAGATGATCAAGCTGGCTTTAGTTTACCCAATAGCTTCGCATAGACCTTATGTTATTGATTTCCTTTATGGAACTTATGTAATGACTATGTTATGATTGCTTTATGTTGGGCAATCTATGGATTTCTTTTATTACAGATTTGATGCTATTAGTAACACCACCAATGTTTTCTCAACTGTTTTCCTTAGTTGAGTATTTTCCTAAATCGTTTCCGCATGATTTAACGCCGTTAGGCGAAATTTTTGGAAATCCATATTTTACGAAACGGGTGTTACAAATATGATAAAAATTTTAAATGAAGGTCCTTTTATTCCTAGATCTCCTATCAATCCACTTCTTGATCCAAGTGGATCTAGATCTGGAAGGGAAAAGAGGGAGGAACATTGGTCTGAAGAAGAGAGGAGATTGGTAAATTTAGATACCCTTCTCAAAAACATGATCCTCGGGGCTGTTCCAGAAACCCTAATTCCCATACTAGTTCTTTTTCCTAGTGCTAAAACCATGTGGGATGAACTTTTAAAGGAGGTAATTGTAACATCCCAAAACTTAATCGTTCATGTTGACTAACGTCGTTAGGTCAAATTATAAGTCCGTGATACGTTTGTGTGGAAATATGTGTTTATATGTTTATGTGCCCTATATGTGAGATTTAATTATCTTTAATGAGTGACAATAAAGTGGATTAAATGATGTGTAAAAGGCCTTTGTAGTGTGCGAAAGTGCTTTAGTGTGTTATATGTATCCCCAATAGGTGTTTTAAGCGAAATAAAGTCAATATGAAGTCCAGGGACTAGTTTTGCCAAAGGTGTAAAGTTAAAAACGGGATTAGGTTAAGATTAACCTAATCTAGGATCATTTTCCAGCAATTAACCTAATTGATAACACATACACAGCCTCTCCAATCCCTTAACTGATTTCTAAAGCAATTGTTCAAGTTTTTGGTTAATCAATTGAGTGTTTTTGCTTTGGGATTGATTGACCATCAATTGTTCAGGTATCTAACGATTATTAATAGTATTTTTCAGATTCAAAGGTCATATATTAACGAATTAAATCTGATTTTAATAAAGGTTTATAAATAGTTAGGGTTTATTATACGAATAAGCCAATTAATGTTCTAAACGATGTCAAACGAGTTTGTAATCGATCTTGATGATCAAAATATGTTTATATATGTCAAAAACATGTTTTGGGTGAAGCCCAAGTCGTTCGTTTCTGGAAAAATCGAAGAACAAGTCGTTTTATGATTTCTGGACGAAGTTAGGGTTTTTCTGAGCTTAAGTTCGTTCCTGATGATTCCAAACGAACTTCAAATTCGTTTTTAAGGTTCTAAGTTCGTTTTAGTATCCCTAAATTCGTTTTAAGTTGAAGCCTAAGTTCGTTTGAACATTGCTAAGTTCGTTCAGTGAGTCTAAGTTCGTTTGGCATGAAATGGAAGTCTAAGTTCGTTTATGTGTTAAATTCGTTTTCTGGAATCTATGTTCGTATGATCAAACGAAGATGAACTTCGTTTGAGGTCTAAATTCGTTTTTGGAAACTTAAATTCGTAAGGTGTAGCTAAATTCGTAAGGTGTAATGCTGGTTCGAATTTGGTCAGCCTTTAAGTAGTGCTAAGATTATTTTAATGTCCCAAATGACTTATACTTCATATGTTAATGTACGATAGGTGTCGGGGATTACTATTAAGCACTGTTAGCTTTGTTTGCGCGCACATACTACTAACAGGTAAGATACACTACTTTTGTCACGCTGAGGGTGCAACGAAAATGGTTCGTAAACTATAACCTCCATAACAGTAATGTATAACTCATAGGTGGTTGGGTTGATATGGGAGGTACTCGGGATTAATGATGACGATGTTTATGCCTAAAATGTTTCCCCGTACATGTGGTTACGATATGAAATGTTATGATGAACGGTGGTTAATGATATGTTTACGATATGATATGTTATGATGAACGGTGGTAATGATATGTTGTAATGTTGTTATGTGCATGTATATGTGGCTTGTTCATCTAGAACACTAGACCTTTTTAGGTTACCATGACACGTGCACGTTTTAAGGGCCCTAACGTGAAAAGATGATAGTATGGATTAGTTTAGGTTAAAGGTGGAAACCTAAACTAAATATGATAAATGCTCGAGCTAATTAGATGTTAAGTGTTATGCATAACCTGTGCCTTACGGTGGTAATAGGTACATCGTACCTTACGGTGGTAATAGGTACGTATAAATGGTGCCTGACGGTGGTAATAGGTACGTCATGCCTGACGGTGGTTATAGGTACGTTAAAATGGTTGCTCGGGTGGCTCCTTGCAACAAGTCATATGTGGCGAGTAGTTTCGGGTGGCCTGATGACCCACCTAATGTCATGAACATAGCGTGCTACTCATGGATCGACATTGTCTTTCCTTAAAAACGGTAACTTCGGTTACAACTTAACGAGGTGAATCAAAGTGATCAATTTGATTAGGCACGCTTAGGGTCATGAACTCTATGCTTATATGTGATGTGGATATGTTTATACGGTGGTATGAATGCCTAATTAAAATGACGTAATGCTTTAAAGTGACGATTTAAATGGATGAAATGTTTTGCTTAAACCTGGTGTTATCTTACTTTAGCTTTATAGCTAACACTTGTTTCTTTTAATGTGTTGACACCCCTCAGGTTAGGCAGTGAGATGACGTGTGAAGCTTTGGCGAGAGATGGGTAGATGATCAAGCTGGCTTTAGTTTACCCAATAGCTTCGCATAGACCTTATGTTATTGATTTCCTTTATGGAACTTATGTAATGACTATGTTATGATTGCTTTATGTTGGGCAATCTTATGGATTTCTTTTATTACAGATTTGATGCTATTAGTAACACCACCAATGTTTTCTCAACCGTTTTCCTTAGTTGAGTATTTTCCTAAATCGTTTCCGCATGATTTAACGCCGTTAGGCGAAATTTTTGGAAATCCATATTTTTACGAAACGGGTGTTACAGTATACTATTGTCACCAGAAAAGTCTCCTTAAACAAGAAGTATGAGTCATTTTTTGCTTTACCCAATGAGTCTCTCACTGGTACTTACACCAGATTTATGAGCATTATTAACCAGTTGAGAGGACTGGGGGTAAACAAAGACAAGGATATACTTCTGGAGAAATTTTGTGATATTTTGCCTACCAAATGGTCTCACATGATTCTGGTCTTGAGGCAAGGTAAAACCTTGCATTCCCATACTTTATCAACATTGTATGGAGCCTTCAGATTCACTGAAGAAAATCAAGCCCAGAGGATTGAGGCAGAAAAAGATGCCTTTAACCATGCCTCCAGTAGTTCCAATGTGATAGTCATACTGAAACACAAGGTACAACACTGATATCTTCTAAGAATGTATTTTCTATGAAGAAGATGATGTCTGAACTTATGGACTCTGGAGAATCTACCAGTATCACTCCAGACTGTGATGAATCTGACAATGATGACCTGGTTGCAATGATTGCTAAAACATTTAACCGTTTCAAAGCAAGAGCAAATAGGCCCAGTGGACAATTTGCATCTAGTACTTCCACTGATAAGACTAATCTGACATGCTTTAAGTGTGGCAGAAAGGGTCATTTTATGAAGGAATGCAAGTCCAGTCAGCCTATATCCCAGCCTGGTCCTTTTTCTTCTATTAAAAAGCCTGATGATAGCTATAAATTTAAATACAAAAAGCTTAAGGCTCAAATTGCTCTCATGTCTCAACAAATTGAAAATAATAAATGCATGATTGCAACAACTGAAGAAAAATGGGTTCCCTCTGATGATTCATCAGTTGATGAAGAAGAGGAAAGAGACTTCTGTTACATGGCAGACGAAGAGCATCTGGTGAAGGAAGATGTCACATCTGGAAGATGGGTGGACATTGTCATCAAAAAGGTTAGTGATTATGATATCGAACTGACCAAGAATTAAAATTGGACATTGCTGAAGCTCTTAATTCTGATTTAATTTTTGTTGAAACTGTTAGATCTGAAAGTTTATATGGTCTAGAAACAGATTTTTCTGAAATATCAAGTTTAAAATCAAAATTAAAAGAACTTCAAGATATTGAACTGGCATTTCAAGCCCAAGTTCTGGTAACTGAACAACTGGTTCAAGAAAAACAAGACCTGGAAATAATTTTGCAAAAAGAAAAACAGGTTATTCAATCATGGCTAGAAACAAAAAGCCATATGATGCTGGAGTAAATCAATTTCCTACTCAAAAACGAGCATATTTAGATGGAAATACTCATGTTGCATCCTTGATACCAGTCATTGACCGTTTACCAGATGAGGTCAGGCCCATCACCATATATGATGAGCCTATTACTCCCAAGGCCAATACTTTTCCAGTTCAATCCCCAGAGGTTAAGACTGGAGCACCTCAGGTGGCTGCTCTGGTCAAAAAGGTCAATCTGAAGAAACCTTTGCCTCAGTCTTCTTCTAAGGAACCTCCAGTTCAAAAGAAGAAGAATGTCTCCAGACCTAAGCCAAAAGTCCAGTCAAATGGAATGGCTCAGGTGTCATCTGAAGAAAGTATTTTGTTAAGATTAGAGAGCCAGTTTCAATTACTGACTCGTCAATTTCAAAGTTGTAATGCAAGATTAAACAATTTTGAGGGTACTTCATCTGGCCCTAAACAAAATACCAAACCTTTTTCAAAGAAAGATAAATTATTTTCTCCAGTTGAGAAAAAGAAAAAGGTTTCAAAACTATCAGTTCCAATGATTTTTGCAGAGAAATCTGTGATTGAAGAAAGTGAACTCAACCAGAAACTTCCTGGAACCTATGTTTTAGGGTCCAGTGAACCCATCATCAGATGGGTTCCCAAAAATAACTAATAATTCTGGTGGATGTGCAGGGCGATCGAAAGAAATTATACTGGTATCTTGACAGTGCTGCTGGCAGGACGATGACCGGATGTAAGACCCTGCTGGAGGAATTCATCATTTCTGATGGACCCTCCATTACTTTTGGAAACGATGATTGTGGCAAAACTGAGGGATATGGTGTCCTGAACAATGGACAAGTCAAATTCAGACGAGTTGCATTTGTGAATGGTTTGAAATATAATCTGATCAGTGTAAGCCAACTGTGTGATGATGGCTATCAAGTTTTGTTCAATATTGTTCATGGCATTGTATTTAACAAGGACTGGAAGGTAGTATTGATTGCTCCCAGAAGAGGAAATGTGTATGTGATGGACATGGAAAGCTCTCCTTCAGAGCAGTGTTTTTATACTCAAGCAGATGAAGACACAAACTGGTTATGGCACAAAAGGTTATCCCATTTAAATTTTAAAAATATAAATAAGTTGTCTAGAAAACAACTGGTAGATGGGATACCTTCTGTTTCCTTCAAAAAGGAAAGGCCATGTCCAGGATGTGAGATGGGTAAGCAGAAACGTGCCAGTTTCAAGACCAGATAGAATTTCAGCATATCTGAACCTCTTCATATGCTTCATATGGATCTTTTTGGTCCAGTGAATGTTCAGACTCGTGCTGGATAAAAGATACACCCTGGTGATTGTCGATGAATTCTCCAGATATTGTTGGGTTATCTTTCTCAGGTCTAAGAATTAAGCTGCTGCTGAAATCATCAGTTTTATCAAGCAGATTGAGCTAAAACACAAGCGAAAAGTGTGTCAGTTAAGAAGTGATAATGGAACAGAATTCCAGAATGCAACTCTGGAGAAATTCTGCACTGACACTGGCATCTCCCAGAACTTCTCTTCAGCAAGAACTCCAGAACAAAATGGAGTTGTAGAAAGAAAGAATCGAACACTGATAAAAGCTGCCAGGAGTATGCTAGCTGAATCTGGTCTTCCCACCAATTTCTGGGCTGAAGCAATTGCTACTGCTTGCTACACCCAGAACAGGTCTATTTACATCAAAAGACACAAGAAGACAGCCTATGAAGTATTAAGAAATAGAAAACCAAATATTGGTTATTTTCATGTTTTTGGATGTCCAGTATACATCCTGAACGACTCCAGTCAGCTAGGCAAATTTGATGCTAAAGCTGATGAAGGATATTTCTTAGGTTATTCAGCCATTTGCAAGGCCTTCAGAGTCTATAACAAGAGAGTGGAGAAGGTACATGAATCAATACATGTCACATTTGATGAAACAAATGCTGCAATCAATAAAAAGCCAACCCTTGATACTCCCCCAGAAACTCCAATTGTCTTCTGTGAATCTGATCCTATCAACTACAATAAAGATTCTCCAGAAGAAGTTTCCAGTCATTCTGATCTGGAACCTGTTCAGATTCAGAAACCCCAGTAGTACTCCTTTCTATCCTTCAGTAAGTTTCAAACTACCCTCTGAACTTACTATTGGATCAGATGTTCGTACTACTCCCCCAGTATCAGTATCAGTTGAAACCATTCCAGAATTTCAAGAAATGTCTTTAAATAAAGAATTTCTAAGTGATCCTGTAATTCAAGAAATGCCTTCAAATGAAGAATTTCATGATGCTAATTGATATATGATACGTCCCACGGTGTATCAATATACCAAAGTATATTGTACACAGGATAGTTGTAGAGGGGGGTGAATACAACTTTTCTCGAACTTTACAAACTTTTAAGAATAAACGTTTTATGACTCAGATTACGTTTAATGCAAGTAAAGAACAAGAATCATTAAAACAGTAAAGCAATAAGGAAACAAACATTCTTGAACACAGATTGTAGTTTTTCAAATGTAACTCTTTATTAAGAAATAATCTATACAAAGAATTACAGGGTTGTTGCGGAATAAAGATAGACTACAGATATCTAAACAACCCTATGAAATGACAAACAACAATCAATAAGTTTCAGCTCAAGAGAATCAGCCCAAGCTGATCTCGTACAGGCTAAGCTGTGTGTAAGAGCAGAGAAACTTTGTGTGAAGAATGATTCTCAGGAATGCCATACATATGCATACAATGAATGAGGCTTTTATAGGCGAAAGCACTCTTTCTCTTGGTATCCAATTCTTCCACGTATTCTTCTTTCACTGGACGATCAAAGGAATAATCAATCGTGCCTTCATCGTACTTGTGGTCCCCCACGTACAGCTGCACATTCTTGATCGTCCAATAAGAGTATGGACACGCATATGCATATCTAACCACCAACCTGGATACTAGGATTCTTCCTAGTCACGTCATTTGTCCTTATCTCCAATCCAGGTTGTTATCTTCACTTGATTGTTAGACACAGATTGGGCGGTTTGTCAAGGCACCAATCTGCCTAAGTGTTCCAAGCTGACTGCTAGTCCCAAGCTGCCTTCCACTACCAGCTTGGTCCTCTATCTTCAATCCTCCTCTTCGACTTGGATTGAATGCTTTAACAATGTTGATGCAGCTTGAATAACACTTGCTTCCATAAGATATAACATTACAAAACATGAAGCCTGATCTGGGTCAGTTACAGATCGCAAGCTGTGTCAGCTTAGTCTGACCCAGATCAGATTACAAGAACCAAAAGATTACTAAGTGTTTATAGGTCAGATTTGTCATCATTAAATTTACATTTAACATTGGGACTCAACAATCTCCCCCTATTTGATGATGACAAAACCCAACTACATTTCTAACTACCAGCTTACAAAGAATCAAAGTAAAATATGACTAACAACATGTAACCCTTTGAATCTTTTGGGTTCTTTTCAATCTGATATGAAGTTTTAACAAGACAACTGAATTTGTACAAATGCTTGCATATATTGAGATAATTAAAATATTACAATGAGGAGTTAACTCCCAATCAATTCTACCGTTTCTTGTTTTACTTCAAAAGTTGGGGCAACTGTAACATCTACCTTTCTATCTAAACCTTCTTCCAAAAGGAATTGCTCATACCCATTACCATTTTCACTGAAATTTACACACAATCTGTATAAGGTAAATAGGTGCATTGTAGGTACCTCTTTTAGCTCAGCAGTCCTTTGGAATACAAGTTTCCCTCTTGCATTCACAAAATACATTCCATGTTCAGGTTCAGCATTGTGCAGCCCACATCTAGCATTCTGAACACCAGCAGGTAGAGACAGATTGAGATGACTTAGAGTCTTGTCAAGAGCTTCAGGAGCTAATTGTTCAAGTAGTTCTGCAGGTGTCAAATTCCTTAAGAAATCTGTATGAGCACCTTCAGGACCATCAAGTTTGATATGCCTTCTCCTTTTCTTCTTGAGAGGCTCTTCATCCTCATCATCTTCCATATCATATGCATTGGGTCTTGGAAGACCAGTAAGATCAAGTTTGTGTTTTACAATAACAGCCAGCTTCCTTTCAAGTGCTTCCAAGACTGTCTCTCTATGAATACCAGGCATACCATGGATGATGTTATGCAGCTCAACCCACTCAGTATACCCTAGTTTAGACAGCTTATCAAGATCATGAGTTTCCCAGTTGTTTTCAAACCCTTCTCTTGTGAATCGTATACTGGGAATGGGCTGTCCTCTCCTTCTTTTCAATTGAACCTGTTTGATTGGCTCTGGATGCCTTCTGTAGTTAAGTCTTTCAATTGCTCTTCTTTTCTCCAGAGTTTCCAACCAATCATGGGCTTCAACACTCTTTTTCACATCTTTAATTTTCTGTGATGGCTTAGAGTGAACCACCACTTTCTTCTTCCCTTGGCTCTTTCTTTTAGATCCAATGGGTGCAAGGTTTTCCTCATCTTCTTTCTCCTTATTGAATGTTTCTTGCAAAACCTTGGCAACCTCTGGATCAGATTGTAACTCAGCCAACTTCTTTCTTTCCAACTTCTCTCTTTCCAGTCTGTCCTCCACTACCAGTTTGTAAGCCTTTTTAACTGACATTTTAAGTGCAGGTGCTTGTTGATAGGCCAGCTCCCAATCCTTCTCTTCTTGAGTCAACACCTTCAAACCACTTGACCCAGCTTCAGTTTTTCTTTTCTTTAATCTAAACTGAGACAGAGTAGCTTGATCATCACTTGAAGAAGATTCAACACTGATTTCCTTGGGAGCTGTGTCAGTTTGAGTGGGCACAGCTTGTACAGGCACAGCTTGCACAGGGTCAGCTTGGACAGACTTTCCTTTATACACAACATTTTCATCTTCTCCCCAACTAACTCCTTTATCTAAATTTTTAACTCCAACATCCTTCCTTATATCTCCCTTTACACCATCAGTGGTCTCCCCCTCAATTGTACCACTCTCCTTTTCAGCCTCTTCATTCACTTTTCCATCCTTTGCATCACCAGACTCAGATTCTGGTATTTTTATCTCCTCTTTCTCTCCTTCCACATTTGAACCATATACTATCATCCTCCTATCAGCCTGATTTTGTCTCTGTCTCAACCTTTCAAAGTAGGCATTGATTTCTTTGTCAACCTCAGCTCTTTGCCTTTCATATTCTCTTTCAATTTCATCTTCACTCAACTCACTCCTCTTTTTGGTAGAGGTAGAACCCTTCTCCCCCTTGGTAGAATCCTTCTCCCCCTTTTTGTCATCATCACCAGGGAAAGAGCTCACAGGAGTGGCAAAGAGGCCTTTGAGCTGATGGTCAAGCACATCAATTTTCACATTTGTAAGACAACAGGCTCTTCTTAATTCAACATAATCCTCATGGAGGAGTGCAACCTTGTTCTTGAAACTGTTTGAAGCTTCAATCAGATCCCTCTTGAAATCTGCTTGTGACTTATTAGCAGATTGAAGCTCAACAGTTACTGCTCTTGTGAATTTGGTTGCAGCATTCTCAATCTGACCCAGAGTACCCTTGTTTCTATCCTTCTCTTCATTGATTGCCTTTGTAAGACCATCAAGGGACTCTGTCAGCTTGCTCTGGTTCTTCTGCATCAAGTCAACTGCTTTCAAAACACTCTCTTTTAGTGCAGTTTGTTCTTGAGACAGCTTATCCACCTTCAAATCCGTCAATACCTGATCCTTTTGGATCTTTTCCAAGCTTTCAGTCAGCTTTGAGCTCTCAACCTTGTGAGTTGAAATGAACTCAGTGAGCTGACCCACCACATCTGAAAATGAGATAGTGGCAGCTTGGGAAGAACTTGCAGTTGGCTTAAAAGCCACTGACTCTGGAAAGAGCAGCCTGCAATCCTTAATATCAGGGTCATTGGGCGTATATAGAAGGGGGTGGAGGCTAAGGGAGTTTTGGTGCATTTGCTCATGAGAGTGAGTCTCATGAGTGGATTTTTCAGAAATGACAATGAGTTGATCAGCCTGAGAAGAATTAACGTTTGATTCAGGCTGATGGCCAGTGGGAATTGATTGATCATGATGTTGATCAACCCCTCCACTAGCATCTTCCATCAGAGCATCCCTTGAGGATGGATGGGCAAACTCATCATCGAATGAAGAGTCACTTCCGGAGATAGTGACTATGTTCTCATTGACATCGTGAGGACCATCAATGGTTCCCTTTGCTACACAAGGGGCTAACATGACTGCCTTAAAGGCATCCATGTAACCTACAGAATCCCTCTGTCCAAGGACAGATGCAGACACAGATCCTGCAGGTGTAATGTTAAGGGTAGAGGATTGCCCTTCAACAAAGGTGTGTTGTTGCACCAGAGTATCCTGAGGGAGATTTATTGTGGCCTGTACCTCTTCTTGTGATCTTGAAGAGGCATTGACAACCAGTGCAGACTCAGAGTGTAAGAGAGAAGGAGTCTGATCAGCTTTGGGAAGAGCAGCAATGTCACTAAGGCGTTCGATACTACTCTCCTTTGGCTGACCATCCTCAGATTGGATGTGCAAAGACTCTGACTCATTTTGGATCTGGGCTGGATCCACTGTTGCCCCTTTAGTGATATCATCAACCTTTTGGGAGGCTGATGATGGCGATTTAGGCACAGACTCAGTATGACCTTGGGAGGAGGTCTTTATTTCAATACCTTCACCCTGTTTGGAGGGTTGGGTAGTAGCAGTTGTTCCCTTTATCTCGTCTACACCCTTTTGGGAGAGTGTAGATAGGCTTGGCGATTTCGGCATGTCAGCTTGGGTAACAGGGACAGCTTTGGAACGTTCCTCAGCTTCCACTGTACCAGGTGGGACTTCTAATGGTTTTGGAGTTGCAATTTCGACCACCGAAGCTGACACAGATTTCCTTGCGGATCTTTTCTTTTTAACACTGTGAGGTACTAAGTCCTCAACAATGGGTCTTTTTGAAGCTGATTTGAATTGAAGTGAGGGTGCGGCTAGGGAGGCTGATGTTGTGGCCAACCCTTCACCCTCTTTTATGGGAGAAGAAGGAGTAGATTTAGAAGAGGTTGAGGGTTCAGAAGCATGTGTACCTTGGCCCCCCTGATTGGCAGATTGAGTGTCAGACTCAGATCGCGTCGAAGAAGGGCAGCTTCCTCAAGTGCTTCTTGTTCCCTTTCTCTTTGCCTGCAAAAATTTAGGTAAATCTGCATTGCTTGGGTCAGACCCTGCGCAGTTACCTTAGGACTGTTGAAAATGTTATTGTTAATTGACTTGCATTCAACAGTCTGACCAGTTTCCAGACTGTAATCACTGTCAAGAATTGCTTCAATGATCAAACTAAGAATCCTACCATAAGGTATGGTAAGACTCTTCTTATTGACACGATCAACAAGGTCCTTAAAAATAAAACCGGCATAATCTACTCTGGTCATAGTGACCATGGAATGGAAAATTTGCAATTCAAGGACATTGGGCTGATCAAAGCTGCCTGCCTTTACTTGTAAGGTTTTAGAAATTGTGCTTAATAAATAATTCCAAATACTAGTTAGGTATTTCATTTTAACAACTGAAGCCAATGGACCAGAGTATTCAACATGTTGCAAAACATTTTTGGCTTCAGTGTGAGTAGCAACAGTTTCATAATCATCATCAAGCATGTAAGACAGCTCAAAAGCAGACCTAATCCTCTCTAAAGAAATATATACCTTTTTCTTACCGTTGAGGATGGTGCCATAGATTGCAGTGTGTCCTTTCCTGTTCTTTCCCAAGTAACAGATCGCCAAGAATTCACACAAGAGATCTTGAAATACCCAGTCTGGTTTTTCAATCATCACTTTCCCGAAGGGATGATACCACAAAAATGCAACAATATCATCATAACCTTTTGCCCAAGAAGGAGGATGAATATTGGCATAAACCAGACTGCCAATCTTGATTTTGCTTGTATCAAGATCAGCCGGAACTACGACCACATCATTTCCCACCACATAAGGTGAAAGCTTATTAGCGCTTACAGGAGCTGGGTATTGATTCCCATATTCCGATGAAGAATTATTATTCGAGTTATTAGTAGAAACAGATGATGATGATGCCATTTAAACAAAAGATTTTTGAAAGAAGAAAATAAATAAGTAATAGAAAAATTAAAGAAGATTTTCAGATTTGAGAGAAAATATGAAATTGATTTGAAAATGAATGAATAAGTGATTTGGGATTTAGGTTGAGTCTGATAATATATACCTTACTCAAATTAACCGTTTGAAAAAGTGAGAGAGAGAAAGATTGTGATTGGACGAGGAACAAGTAGTGGGGGAACTTTTTCAGTAACCGTCTGTCATGCCCACACGTGTCACTCTCCAATAGGATCATTAAGTAAACTAAATAAAATAATATGAATAATAAAAGGCACTGAGATATTTAATAACAAAAATAACCTCGAAGCTGGGTCAGACTCAGCTTACCCATTTTTACTTGATAAAACACCAAGTATAAAAGGGTAGTCTGTGTCAGACACAGCTTGCCCAACAAATTTGTGAAAAATTTAAAGGGGTCAGATTTGTTATTACTTAGCTCACTGCACTATTATAAATTAAGCATACCTAGCTTACTTATGAGGTAGTTGAACCTTGATTCATCCAATGGCTTTGTAAACAGGTCAGCAAGCTGATTATCAGTTGGAATGAAATGGAGTTCAACATCTTCCTTCATCACATGATCCCTAATGAAATGATATCTTATATCAATGTGCTTGGTCCTTAAATGAAGTACAGGATTGTTTGAGATTGCTATGGCACTGGTACTGTCACAAAAGATTGGAGTTTTTGATGCAGTGACACCATAGTCTTGAAGCTGATATTGCATCCAAAGGATTTGAGAGCAACAACTTCCTGCAGCAACATACTCAGCTTCTGCAGTAGAAATAGAAACTGAATGCTGCTTCTTGCTGGACCAGCTTACAAGTCTATTGCCTAGCAATTGACAAGCTCCTGAAGTACTTTTTCTATCAATCTTACAGCCTGCAAAGTCAGAATCTGAATATCCAATTAGATCAAATCCTGAGTCTTTGGGGTACCAAAGACCCAGATTGGGACTACCTTTAAGGTACCTGAAGATTCTTTTTACAGTCTTAAGATGAGATTCCTTATGACTAGCTTGATATCTTGCACAAAGACATGTAGCAAACATAATATCTGGTCTACTAGCAGTCAAGTAAAGTAGTGAACCTATCATACCCCTATAAGCTGTAATGTCAACAGATTTGCCATTCTTATCTTCACCCAGCTTATCACCAATTCCCATAGGAGTTTTTATAGGTGAGCAATCAGTAAAACCAAATTTGTTTAAGAGATCTTTAACATATTTTCCTTGGTTAATGAAAATTCCATTTTTGGTCTGTTTAACTTGTAAACCCAGAAAATAGTTTAATTCTCCCATCATGCTCATTTCATACTTTTTAGACATTAATTCAGAAAACTTTTTGCAAAGTCTTTCACTGCTAGACCCAAATATAATATCATCTACATATATTTGTACAAGTAGAATATCACCATTATACTTTCTCACAAACAAGGTCTTGTCAACATTACCTCTTTTGAAATTATTAGCCAGTAAAAATTTAGACAAAGTATCATACCATGCTCTTGGAGCCTGCTTCAACCCATAAAGAGCTTTGTCAAGCTTGAACACATGGTCAGGAAACTTTGAACTTTCAAAACCCGGAGGTTGTTCAACATAGACTTCTTCTTCCAATTTCCCATTGAGAAATGCACTCTTCACATCCATCTGATAGACTTTGAAACCCTTGTGAGCAGAAAAGGCTAAGAACATTCTGATTGCCTCTAATCTTGCCACTGGTGCAAAAGTCTCATCATAATCAATTCCATCTTCTTGTCTGTAACCAAGAGCTACCAACCTTGCTTTGTTTCTGGTCACAACTCCCATTTCATCCATCTTGTTTCTGTAGACCCATTTGGTGCCAATCACAGTCTTGTGATGAGGTCTTGGAACAAGTTCCCAAACCTTGTTTCTTTCAAACTGTGTGAGCTCATCTTGCATTGCATTTACCCAAGATGAATCTGCCAGAGCTTCACTAACCTCAGTTGGTTCCATCTTACTCACAAAATTAACAAACATGCAAAAGTTTCCTGTTGCTTTCCTTCTTGTTTTTACACCAGTAAGAGGATCACCAATGATTTGGTTAATTGGATGAGATCTAGTCCATTTTGTCACATGTGATGGAGTATTTGCAACTGGAACTGTAGGTTGATTCAGATTAGAAGGTCCAGCATGATCTACTTGTGGAAGTGAATGATCAGCATGGACAAGAGTAGTGGAATCTGAACCAGCTTGTGCAACATTTGATGGACTTTGATCAATAAATTCAGTAGGAGTGGGATCAGCTTGAGCATCTTCAAAGATTGGAACTTCTTCCTCTTCTTCAATGAGTTGCTCCCCCTGAGTTTGAGCACCATTAGTTCCAACTGGAGGATTTGTTGGAGGCTCATTCTCAGGTACAACCAGTTCTTCAAAATCAAAGTCTTCTTCTTCAGGAGGAGAGCAATCTGGCTTAGAACAACCTTCTTCTATGCTTACATTAACAGAGTTCTCAATTGTTTTAGTTCTCTTGTTGTACACTCTGTAGGCCTTCATCATTGTTGCATATCCAAGTAGGATACCTTCATCTGCTTTTTCATCAAACTTTCCAAGATGGTCTTTCTGATTTAGAATGTAGCAAGGACTTCCAAACATTCTTAGGAAACCAATTTCTGGCTTTCTCCCCCTAAGAAGTTCATATGCAGTCTTCTGGTGTCTTTTTACAATGAGGGATCTGTTCTGGGTAAAGCAAGCTGTATGTACTGCTTCAGCCCAGAAATGAGACTTGACATTGTTTTGAGCCATCATGGATCTGGCAGCTTCAATGAGAGTTCTGTTTCTTCTTTCTGCAACACCATTTTGTTGAGGAGTTCTGGCAGCTGAGTAGACTTGTGAAATTCCCTTTTCACTGCAAAATGAGTTAAGAGTGACATTTTTGAATTCAGTGCCATTGTCACTCCTTAACTTCCTAACAGGCCTTTTGTAAAGAATTTCAGCTTGCTTGATGAAATGAATAATGCTATCAGCAACTTCACTCTTGTGCTTTAGAAAGAAAACCCAGGTGTATCTTGAATATTCATCAACAATGACCAAGGAATACCTCATTCCAGTGAATGAAGAAGTACTAATTGGTCCAAAGAGATCCATATGAAGCAGATCCAAACAATTATCAATGGTTGAGCATGTTTTAGACTTAAAAGATGCTTTGTGTTGCTTGCCTTTCTCACAAGCTCCACACAGCTTGTCCTTCTCATAATTAATCACTGGAAGACCAGACACTAACTCTTTCTTGCACAGCTTGTTAATGTCTTTGAAATTCATATGAGACAACCTTTTATACCACAACCAGTTCAGATCTGATAAGGGTATTGTTCTTGATTTGGAAGGCAATGTGGTTCTTATTGCAAAGAGGGATGAGTCTTTGTACTCTTTTGACATGAGAAATCCAACTGTAACAAGAGAAGTCTGTTCATATGAGACCCTTCTGAAAGTAAGAGGACCATTTGAAAGTATACCAAACCCTTCAGTCTTTCCTTGAGAATCATCTCCAAATGTAACATTAGGACCAGCGCGAATCCTAAAGCTACACAGCAGGGACTTACATCCGGTCATATGCTTGGAACACCCACTATCCAAGTGCCAGGTATTATCATCATGACTGCCCTGCATTTACAATAAGAGATTAGTTCTTTTTGGGAACCCATCCAAAGATGGGTTCACCAGAGCTGACCTTCTGGTCTGACTCAGATTGGGTAACAGAACTTAGACTCTTATCACATTTGGATACCCATTGTTGCTTGATCTGTCCCTTACCAGATTTGAAATTCTTTTTAGCAACAACTAAGGTTTCCTTTTGAACAAAACCTTTGCCTATTCCAGATTTCTTACATTCAGCTCTTAATTTTCTTTGATCAACAATTTTGGGATCAGAAACATCTTTAAGAAAATTTACATCAGTTGAAACCTCACCAGTTCTGGACTCAACATATTTTGGGATCAGAAACATCTTTAAGAAAATTGACATCAGTTGAAACCTCACCAGTTCTGGACTCAACATATTTTGAAATCATTTTGTCAGAGTCAGATTTGGTGGTTTTTGAAATAGACTCAGATTTAGTTTGTGACTGACTTCCTTGAGAACCAGACTTCTCATTCTTTAAAACCTTAATTTTCTCTTTTGGAACACTGTGGTCTCTAACTTTCCTTTTAATTCTTCTAGAGTTTTTGTTTGTTTTAATATTGGAATCTGACACAGATTGGGTAATGGTCAGTTTGGACAAGTCAAGACTTTCTTCAGGTTTTAACTCAATAACCTTATCAGCCTCAGACACAGCTTCAGCAATGGTTTGGCCAACAGTTTCAGGATCACTATACCCAATACCAGATTTCTGAACCAACTTAATTGGTTTAGAATTCTTTCCTTTGGTTTGGACTTTGGGTGGTGAAGGAGGCTGATAGCAAGGCTCCATAGCACATACTTCAGCTATGGCTATGGCCCTATCATAATCACCATCAAAGATAGCTTGGATCTGATGAGGTATTTGGTCATTGACACACTTTGCAGTTCTTTTTGAACAAATACACCATGATTCTGTAATTTGTTTAACTTTCAAAAACTTTTCTTCTGCAGTCTTAGCTTCTTTAACCAAAATTGAGTTCAATTGTTTTTGTGCTTTGACTTCAGACTCAAGTTTTTCAATGGTGTGATTTTTAGAACTGACATCAAGTTTCAACAAATGAATTTCCTTTTTAAGTTCTTGATTAAAGTGTTTTTGCAAAAGGACCTCATCACCAAGTCTATTCAGTCTAGACAGTCTTTCATTATCAGACAGATTGGAAAAAGAAGTTACCTCAGGTGGAGCAGTCTGACTGGTGGATGCCTGGTGAGCAGACTCAGATTGCTGTTGCATCTTGGCAAGATCTTCAGTAAACTTCTGAGTAGCTTCTTTAGCCATGAAGCACTTGGCATCTTTGTATAGCTCATCATCAGAGGATTTGGCACTTTCAGCCCAGTCTTTGGCTACCAAACTCTTCTCACTTTTGTTCACCTTCTCAGTCAGCTCAGCTACTTGTGCTTTCAAGGCCTTGTACTTGGTCTTGAGCTTTGAGTATTTTTCACCTCTTCCACCTTTGGTTGGCCCAGCTTGATAAGATTCCTTTGATCTACAGTCTCCAGCCATATGTCCAGTCTTGCCACATTTGTAACAAGTGACTTTGGACATATCAAAAGGCTTCTTAGTCTTATCAGCTTGCACAACTTTTCCTTTCCCTTTGAACTTGCCAAAGGATCTCCTTCTGATCCTTTCAGCCAACATAGCCACCTCATTAGCTAGTTCATCACCATCAGATTCCTCACATTCAGATTCAGCACAAACAGAGTTATGATTAGACATCGCAGGAATATCATCATTAACATATGGTATGATCTCATTGCTAATTGAACTAGGGTGTTCAGACATGGAAGCAACAAGTGCAGCAGCAGGCTGACCATAAGAATCACCCATAGCAATTAACTTTTCTGCCTCTGAACACTCTTGGTTATGAAGCAAACCAAAGAGTCCAGGGAGATCAAGATCATTGTAAACAGCACTTAATTTAACAGATGAAATAAAATTGAGTTCAATTGTTTTTGTGCTTTGACTTCAGACTCAAGTTTTTCAATGGTGTGATTTTTAGAACTGACATCAAGTTTCAACAAATGAATTTCCTTTTTAAGTTCTTGATTAAAGTGTTTTTGCAAAAGGACCTCATCACCAAGTCTATTCAGTCTAGACAGTCTTTCATTATCAGACAGATTGGAAAAAGAAGTTACCTCAGGTGGAGCAGTCTGACTGGTGGATGCCTGGTGAGCAGACTCAGATTGCTGTTGCATCTTGGCAAGATCTTCAGTAAACTTCTGAGTAGCTTCTTTAGCCATGAAGCACTTGGCATCTTTGTATAGCTCATCATCAGAGGATTTGGCACTTTCAGCCCAGTCTTTGGCTACCAAACTCTTCTCACTTTTGTTCACCTTCTCAGTCAGCTCAGCTACTTGTGCTTTCAAGGCCTTGTACTTGGTCTTGAGCTTTGAGTATTTTTCACCTCTTCCACCTTTGGTTGGCCCAGCTTGATAAGATTCCTTTGATCTACAGTCTCCAGCCATATGTCCAGTCTTGCCACATTTGTAACAAGTGACTTTGGACATATCAAAAGGCTTCTTAGTCTTATCAGCTTGCACAGCTTTTCCTTTCCCTTTGAACTTGCCAAAGGATCTCCTTCTGATCCTTTCAGCCAACATAGCCACCTCATTAGCTAGTTCATCACCATCAGATTCCTCACATTCAGATTCAGCACAAACAGAGTTATGATTAGACATCGCAGGAATATCATCATTAACATATGGTATGATCTCATTGCTAATTGAACTAGGGTGTTCAGACATGGAAGCAACAAGTGCAGCAGCAGGCTGACCATAAGAATCACCCATATCAATTAACTTTTCTGCCTCTGAACACTCTTGGTTATGAAGCAAACCAAAGAGTCCAGGGAGATCAAGATCATTGTAAACAGCACTTAATTTAACAGATGAAATAAAATTGAGTTCAATTGTTTTTGTGCTTTGACTTCAGACTCAAGTTTTTCAATGGTGTGATTTTTAGAACTGACATCAAGTTTCAACAAATGAATTTCCTTTTTAAGTTCTTGATTAAAGTGTTTTTGCAAAAGGACCTCATCACCAAGTCTATTCAGTCTAGACAGTCTTTCATTTTCAGACAGATTGGAAAAAGAAGTTACCTCAGGTGGAGCAGTCTGACTGGTGGATGCCTGGTGAGCAGACTCAGATTGCTGTTGCATCTTGGCAAGATCTTCAGTAAACTTCTGAGTAGCTTCTTTAGCCATGAAGCACTTGGCATCTTTGTATAGCTCATCATCAGAGGATGTGGCACTTTCAGCCCAGTCTTTGGCTACCAAACTTTTCTCACTTTTGTTCACCTTCTCAGTCAGCTCAGCTACTTGTGCTTTCAAGGCCTTGTACTTGGTCTTGAGCTTTGAGTATTTTTCACCTCTTCCACCTTTGGTTGGCCCAGCTTGATAAGATTCCTTTGATCTACAGTCTCCAGCCATATGTCCAGTCTTGCCACATTTGTAACAAGTGACTTTGGACATATCAAAAGGCTTCTTAGTCTTATCAGCTTGCACAACTTTTCCTTTCCCTTTGAACTTGCCAAAGGATCTCCTTCTGATCCTTTCAGCCAACATAGCCACCTCATTAGCTAGTTCATCACCATCAGATTCCTCACATTCAGATTCAGCACAAACAGAGTTATGATTAGACATCGCAGGAATATCATCATTAACATATGGTATGATCTCATTGCTAATTGAACTAGGGTGTTCAGACATGGAAGCAACAAGTGCAGCAGCAGGCTGACCATAAGAATCACCCATAGCAATTAACTTTTCTGCCTCTGAACACTCTTGGTTATGAAGCAAACCAAAGAGTCCAGGGAGATCAAGATCATTGTAAACAGCACTTAATTTAACAGATGAAATAAAATTGAGTTCAATTGTTTTTGTGCTTTGACTTCAGACTCAAGTTTTTCAATGGTGTGATTTTTAGAACTGACATCAAGTTTCAACAAATGAATTTCCTTTTTAAGTTCTTGATTAAAGTGTTTTTGCAAAAGGACCTCATCACCAAGTCTATTCAGTCTAGACAGTCTTTCATTATTCAGACAGATTGGAAAAAGAAGTTACCTCAGGTGGAGCAGTCTGACTGGTGGATGCCTGGTGAGCAGACTCAGATTGCTGTTGCATCTTGGCAAGATCTTCAGTAAACTTCTGAGTAGCTTCTTTAGCCATGAAGCACTTGGCATCTTTGTATAGCTCATCATCAGAGGATTTGGCACTTTCAGCCCAGTCTTTGGCTACCAAACTCTTCTCACTTTTGTTCACCTTCTCAGTCAGCTCAGCTACTTGTGCTTTCAAGGCCTTGTACTTGGTCTTGAGCTTTGAGTATTTTTCACCTCTTCCACCTTTGGTTGGCCCAGCTTGATAAGATTCCTTTGATCTACAGTCTCCAGCCATATGTCCAGTCTTGCCACATTTGTAACAAGTGACTTTGGACATATCAAAAGGCTTCTTAGTCTTATCAGCTTGCACAACTTTTCCTTTCCCTTTGAACTTGCCAAAGGATCTCCTTCTGATCCTTTCAGCCAACATAGCCACCTCATTAGCTAGTTCATCACCATCAGATTCCTCACATTCAGATTCAGCACAAACAGAGTTATGATTAGACATCGCAGGAATATCATCATTAACATATGGTATGATCTCATTGCTAATTGAACTAGGGTGTTCAGACATGGAAGCAACAAGTGCAGCAGCAGGCTGACCATAAGAATCACCCATAGCAATTAACTTTTCTGCCTCTGAACACTCTTGGTTATGAAGCAAACCAAAGAGTCCAGGGAGATCAAGATCATTGTAAACAGCACTTAATTTAACAGATGAAATATAATCATTAACATATGGTATGATCTCATTGCTAATTGAACTAGGGTGTTCAGACATGGAAGCAACAAGTGCAGCAGCAGGCTGACCATAAGAATCACCCATAGCAATTAACTTTTCTGCCTCTGAACACTCTTGGTTATGAAGCAAACCAAAGAGTCCAGGGAGATCAAGATCATTGTAAACAGCACTTAATTTAACAGATGAAATATAATTGTTCCATTTAGGTGGTAATGAATCAAGAAATTTACACTTTAACACACTATTTTTCTTAACAATTCCAACAGCAGCTAAATCATTTACCAAAGCATGAAAGCGGGTATGAGTGTCTGTTAAGGATTCATTTCTCAAAGAGAAAAATCTCTCATACTTCCTGGTTAAAGTTGTTATAGTAGATTCCATGGAAGTAGAGCAACCCTCAAACATGACAGTCAAAGTACCCCACATTTTCTTTGCTGTAGAACACATTTTAATAGAATGATAAAGGTCTTTGGGCACAGCTTGGACAATGAAATTTCTAGCCTTCACATCCAAGTTTGCCAACCTCCTATCCTCATCCCCCCAATCTGCCTTGTCCTTAACAATGGATTTAACTGTGGCAGGAATGGTTGGTTGACCTTCCCTGACCACAGCTTCAACCACAACAGTTTGTGTAGGAACATAAGGACCATCCTGAAGGATGTCAGGCATATTGTTATCGATGGATTCAAGGAACAAAGACATTCGACCTTTCCACCCACTGAAATCATCTTTGTCAAACATGGGTGGTCTGGTTGAAGAACCATTATCAATATAAGATGACATAATGCTTTACTATTAAGAAAATATGCTAGGATCAAGTCAAGTTAATTCTTAACCCCTGCTCTGATACCAATTGATACGTCCCACGGTGTATCAATATACCAAAGTATATTGTACACAGGATAGTTGTAGAGGGGGGTGAATACAACTTTTCTCGAACTTTACAAACTTTTAAGAATAAACGTTTTATGACTCAGATTACGTTTAATGCAAGTAAAGAACAAGAATCATTAAAACAGTAAAGCAATAAGGAAACAAACATTCTTGAACACAAATTGTAGTTTTTCAAATGTAACTCTTTATTAAGAAGTAATCTATACAAAGAATTACAGGGTTGTTGCGGAATAAAGATAGCCTACAGATATCTAAACAACCCTATGAAATGACAAACAACAATCAATAAGTTTCAGCTCAAGAGAATCAGCCCAAGCTGATCTCGTACAGGCTAAGCTGTGTGTAAGAGCAGAGAAACTTTGTGTGAAGAATGATTCTCAGGAATGCCACACATATGCATACAATGAATGAGGCTTTTATAGGCGAAAGCACTCTTTCTCTTGGTATCCAATTCTTCCACGTATTCTTCTTTCACTGGACGATCAAAGGAATAATCAATCGTGCCTTCATCGTACTTGTGGTCCCCCACGTACAGCTGCACATTCTTGATCGTCCAATAAGAGTATGGACACGCATATGCATATCTAACCACCAACCTGGATACTAGGATTCTTCCTAGTCACGTCATTTGTCCTTATCTCCAATCCAGGTTGTTATCTTCACTTGATTGTTAGACACAGATTGGGCGGTTTGTCAAGGCACCAATCTGCCTAAGTGTTTCCAAGCTGACTGCTAGTCCCAAGCTGCCTTCCACTACCATCTTGGTCCTCTATCTTCAATCCTCCTCTTCGACTTGGATTGAATGTTTTAACAATGTTGATGCAGCTTGAATAACACTTGCTTCCATAAGATATAACATTACAAAACATGAAGCCTGATCTGGGTCAGTTACAGATCGCAAGCTGTGTCAGCTTAGTCTGACCCAGATCAGATTACAAGAACCAAAAGATTACTAAGTGTTTGTAGGTCAGATTTGTCATCATTAAATTTACATTTAACATTGGGACTTAACAATCTAAATGATTCAGATGAAGACATTGAAAATATCTGGGCAGATCCTCCCCCTGAATCAACACCAGGAGAAGTTCAACTGAATTCTTGGACTGATATTGTTGTCAGTAACAATCCTGGTCAATACTCTAGGTGGACAAAAGCACATCCTATCGATCAGATCATAGGAGAGTCCAGTAGAGGGGTTCATACCAGAAGAGCCTCCAGTGAACAATGTTTGTACGTCAGTTTCTTATCTTTAATTGAACCAATGAAAATTGACGAGGCTATGGAAGATCCAAACTGGGTGATAGCTATGCAAGAAGAACTTCACCAGTTTGAAAGAAACAAGGTCTGGTACCTGGTTCCTTTCCCAGTTGGCAAGAAAGAACCAATTGGAACAAGATGGGTTTTCAGAAACAAGGTAGATGAAGATGGCCACGTAATCAGAAACAAGGCCAGACTGGTAGCACAAGGGTACTGCCAGTCAGATGTTGATTTTGATGAATCTTTTGCTCCGATGGCTAGACTTGAAGCGATCAGAATATTTTTAGCATTTGCTGCACATCATCAGTTCAAGGTCTACCAGATGGATGTAAAAAGTGCATTTTTAAATGGAATTTTGGAAGAAGAAGTTTATGTCAAGCAACCACCAGGCTTCATTGATGAAAAGCATCCACACTGGGTATATCGTCTGGACAAAGCACTATATGGTCTGAGACAAGCCCCTCGAGCCTGGTATGATACTCTGACTAAACATTTATTGGAAAATGGTTTTAAAAGAGGTGCAATTGACAATACCTTATTTATTCTTCATGAAAAAGGTAATATTCTGTTGGTACAAATTTATGTTGATGATATTATTTTTGGTTCTACTGATGAAAAGTTGTGCAAGAAATTTTCTAAAATAATGTCAACTGAATATGAAATGAGTTTAATGGGTGAATTAACATATTTTCTAGGACTTCAGGTTAAACAAACCAATGATGGAATTTTTATTAATCAAGAAAAATATGTTAGAGATCTTTTAAAGAAATTTGATATGAACTCTTCACCATCTAAACCCACTCCAATTTCTGCACCACTCACTCTGGACTCTGATCCAGATGGAAAACCAGTAAACATCACTGTCTACAGAGGCATGGTTGGTTCACTGATGTATTTAACTGCTAGTAGACCAGACATAATGTTTTCAACATGTTTATGTGCCAGATATCAGTCTAATCCAAAAGAATCTCATATGCTTGTTGTAAAGCGCATACTGAAATACCTTAAGGGTGTCCCCAGTTTGGGCCTTTGGTATCCCAAAGGTTCAAGCTTGGATCTAATGGGTTATTCAGATTCAGATCATGCAGGTTGTAAGATAGACAGGAAATCCACTACTGGTGGATGTCATTTCCTTGGTGGCAAACTGGTCAGTTGGACCAGTAAGAAGCAAACTTCAGTTTCATTGTCCACTGTTGAAGCTGAATACGTGTCTGCAGCCAGTTGTTGTGCTCAGATACTCTGGATGAAGAACCAGTTGCTTGATTATGGTATTAAGTATTCAAAGACCCCAATCTTCTGTGATAATACCAGTGCCATTGCTATCTCAAACAATCCAGTCATGCACTCAAAAACAAAGCACATTGATCTAAGGTATCATTTTATTCGTGATCATATTATGAAAAACAACATTGAACTCCATTTCATTCCCACTGACAAACAACTCGCTGGCATTTTTACCAAACCACTGGATGTTAAAACATTTGAATATCTGGTTGGTGAGTTGGGAATGTTAAACCCTTAAATCTGGAACCTTGGTATTGAACGCCTTTGTGTACTATCAAGGATCCTTGATTTAAAGATTTATTAATATGTGATTATTTAGATATTGAACGCCTTTGTATACTATCTTTATATTAATAGATTTATGAATCAACATTCCAAGGGGAAGACTCAATTTGAAATGATATTTCTGTCCTTAAAATGTTTTAATTTCAGGGGGAATTTATGAATTCATTTTCCCACTGGACAAATTTTCTGGAAAATATCACTGGTACTTTGTAAATATGTCCCTCTCACTGGTACTGGATAAGTTGAAGTGCATGTTTGAGGTGACTTCAGTCGCCTTGTAAATGTGTCCCTCTCATTTGTCTGTATTAGTTGACGTGCAAGTTTAAAGTCACCAGTATGGTTTTTAAATTGGTATTCTACTGGAGTGTCCCTCCAGTATACCATCAGTGCATACCTTCACTGGCCTAATCCACCAGTGACACTGGAGTGTCCAGTCGACCTCCAGATGCACTGAAATGAGTCATGGTGTGTCAGTAATAATATTTTAATACTTGATCTGAATGTGTGCCACGTAAGCAAACTCTCAAAGGGACAGTTACTGTTTGTCCCACGTGGCAAAGATATTTTTCAAACAAAATGATGGTTATTTACATTGGGAAGGTAAAAAGTGCAAGTGGGTCATTATCATCATCATCATCATCATCATCATCATCATCATCATCATCATCATCATCATCATCATCATCATCATCATCATCATCATCATCATCATCATCATCATCATCATCATCATCATCATCATCATCATCATCATCATCATCATCATCATCATCATCATCATCATCATCATCATCATCATCATCATCATCATCATCATCATCATCATCATCATCATCATCATCATCATCATCATCATCATCATCATCATCATCATCATCATCATCATCATCATCATCATCATCATCATCATCATCATCATCATCATCATCATCATCATCATCATCATCATCATCATCATCATCATCATCATCATCATCATCATCATCATCATCATCATCATCATCATCATCATCATCATCATCATCATCATCATCATCATCATCATCATCATCATCATCATCATCATCATCATCATCATCATCATCATCATCATCATCATCATCATCATCATCATCATCATCATCATCATCATCATCATCATCATCATCATCATCATCATCATCATCATCATCATCATCATCATCATCATCATCATCATCATCATCATCATCATCATCATCATCATCATCATCATCATCATCATCATCATCATCATCATCATCATCATCATCATCATCATCATCATCATCATCATCATCATCATCATCATCATCATCATCATCATCATCATCATCATCATCATCATCATCATCATCATCATCATCATCATCATCATCATCATCATCATCATCATCATCATCATCATCATCATCATCATCATCATCATCATCATCATCATCATCATCATCATCATCATCATCATCATCATCATCATCATCATCATCATCATCATCATCATCATCATCATCATCATCATCATCATCATCATCATCATCATCATCATCATCATCATCATCATCATCATCATCATCATCATCATCATCATCATCATCATCATCATCATCATCATCATCATCATCATCATCATCATCATCATCATCATCATCATCATCATCATCATCATCATCATCATCATCATCATCATCATCATCATCATCATCATCATCATCATCATCATCATCATCATCATCATCATCATCATCATCATCATCATCATCATCATCATCATCATCATCATCATCATCATCATCATCATCATCATCATCATCATCATCATCATCATCATCATCATCATCATCATCATCATCATCATCATCATCATCATCATCATCATCATCATCATCATCATCATCATCATCATCATCATCATCATCATCATCATCATCATCATCATCATCATCATCATCATCATCATCATCATCATCATCATCATCATCATCATCATCATCATCATCATCATCATCATCATCATCATCATCATCATCATCATCATCATCATCATCATCATCATCATCATCATCATCATCATCATCATCATCATCATCATCATCATCATCATCATCATCATCATCATCATCATCATCATCATAATCATCATCATCATCATCATCATCATCATCATTATCATCATCATCACCATTACCAGCATCATCATCATCATCAAAATACTTATAAACCCTAATTTCCAGTTTCATCTATCCTTTCTATCATATTTACAATGGCACCAAGACAATCCAACTCTCCTAAAAATCTCTTGTCTGCTCCATATGTTCCGGTCGAAGCCGTTAAGAAGGCTGAGACACCCAAGATCACTCTTTCTGCCGATGCTATTCGTATAAATATGAATAACTGGATGGCCAGACTCACTCTTGCCAGTACTCATGAGGCTCAATCCATAATCGGAAGATTAAACACTTTCTTCCTTTCCTGTCCTCTTTATAGTGCTCTAACACTTAATCCTGGCAGAATGTACCATGATTACTTGTGTGAATTCTGGTACACTGCAGAGTATGATGAATCAACCTCATCAATCACTTGGACTCTAAAACAAGGGACCAGATCCTTTTCTCTCACTGTTGACACTCTTAGAGAAATTCTTCAATTAGATTATTTTGATGAAAATGAGATGCCTGTTGATTTTCCTTCTGGCATAAATACATAAGAAGTGTGCAGATTGATGGGGCACACAGAAATCATGGATGAGCATGGACAGCTATCCAGAAAAGGAACTATCTACATGAGTAGATTATCAGACTCATGGAGATATTTCTTCACTCACATAGTTGAGTGTTTGGGAGGCAGTTCTAGTGGTCTTGATCAAATCAATCAAACACATCTACTGATTGCTTACTGCCTATGGTTTGGCTATAGAGTGGATTTTGCCAAAATATTTTTTGATGATCTGGTAGAGCGTCTAAAAGTGAGAGGTAGAAAACCTCATATTCCTTATATTCGTTTTCTTTCACTTATATTTAAAAGAGCTCTAGGTCAACCAGTACGATTTTGAAACTACTCACTTTTCTGTTTGTGAGTATATGCGTGACTTGGCCAACCTTAAATCAAATGCAACTGAGGTAAATATTCCTCTGGCCATGCTCACATTTCAAAGGGATAATGTGGAAAGGGGTGAAGTTGAAAGAATTGATCTGGAAGAGAATCCAGTACAGGGTGAAGGAAATGAAGAAGCTGCTGGAGTCCATGATGCTGCATTAGTACAACCAGTACAGCAAGTGGCTCCAGATCAACCAGAACAACAAGACCCATTAGTGTACCCCTCCAGACGATCAAGAAGTAGCAGAAGAACACTTCGACTGGCGGGTGTAGCTATTGGTTCCAGGAGGACAGAAGATGTTCCTCCAGAGTCCTCTCACCAGGCATCTGGAGATGTTCCTCCAGAAAACATTGTGGACATAAAGAACTGGTGAAGAAACCAGAGTTGTTGGTGATATTGGCTGCAGATACGCCAATTGTTGATCAGGAAGATGTTGCACAAGTTGATGTGCAAATTCAGAATGTTGAGCAGGAAGCTCAAATTGATTTAAATGTTGAGGTTGGTGATCAGTCTGGTGATCAGACAACTGGTCGGAGTGTTGATGAAGATTTTGATTGGGATGCGACTGATTCACCCATGTCTGAAGGTAATGATTTTGATACTAATTTAAATTTTTTGGGTGATGAAGTAAATATTGAAGTAGCAGACAACGATATGCCACCCCCTCCAGAATTTCAACTATTTCATCTCCACCACCAGAAACAAATGTACCACCACTAGATACTGAAATGCCACCACCACCAGAATCATTAAATCAACCACCACCACCTCCTTCATTTCCTCAAGATACTCCTTATCTTCAACCAACTTCCATTAGACATGCATCAGTTCAACCACCACCACTTGAAGCACCACTGGACTTCCCTCGTGTTCTGGACTCAATTGCTGTAACATCTGAAACCACCACTGAAGCAGTCCAGACACAAGTTCCCCTGGAAACCAGAAGGGTTTCTGATCTTACTCCTCCAGGTGGTCTCTCCACTTCATCTTCAACCGAGGTCCAAGGCTTTTTAAGTAAGGTGGCGGACCTGGAGAGATCCCTACAGTCTTCATCACAAATTATTTCTGATTTCAAATCTTTATTGTCGAATAATTTAGCATCAGAAATGAACATTTTTGCTGGGAATGAAAAATTAGTTTTTGAGAAACTAGACGAACTGGTACTTGCCACAAACCAAAATACAGAAAATGTTAGAGTGGCAGTCCAGGGTTTGAAAGAAACAATGGCAAGTTCTGTTCAGACTACTGTTCAATCTGGCGTTGCTCAACCTCTGGCAAATCTAACTGAAGAACTTCAGAAGTTGACCAACAGAATAAGTAGTCTGGAAAGCAGACCCACTCTTGACCAGAATACAGTTGTTACAAGCATCAGTGAAGCTTGTATACGAAGGTTCAGGGGAGACATGCTGAAAGAGCTAACTGAAGAAATTTTTGGGTCTGTTACCAGAACATTGCAAGAAGTGTTGATGTCGAATGTGGTTGAGTTGGTTAAATCTGAAATGCCAAAAGACTTGCCTAAAGAAGTTGATTTATTAAAAAGGAAGTCGAAAAACTTAGGCATACTGTCAACATCACGACTCCAGTAGCGGGAAGAACATTTGGTTCTCAGGAAAGGCATATGCTTACCCAGTTGTGGAATGATCTTAAGTCCAAGACTGATGATCCTTCCAAGGGGGAAAAGTCAATAAAAAAGGATGTTAATGTTCAGTGCAATAAAAGTTATTGCTGGTGCTATCTCTCAGGCGTTCAGTGCTGGTGCCAGAACTTATGAAAAGGAAGTGACTGGTACTGAGACCAGTGCACAAGAAGTAGTTGGCACTGAAGCCAATGTTCAGGAAGAAGAAGAGGATGCTGGTGCTGATGCCAGTGAGCCCATGTTTGAAGAATTCCCAGATATCACAACCACTCAGAAGTCACTGAAAAGAAAGAAGCATGTGGTATCTGGAGGGGAGATTGAAACCACTGAAGGTTCATCAGAGTTCCCTACTGCAGATGATGACACTTCAGAAAGACTGAAGCAAGAGTGCATTTTGATAGATATTTTCAAAAGAAAACAAAGGGAAGAACTACTGGCCCATCATCATGAGATGGCCAGTCATGGGACTCTTGATTCTTATAATGCCGGCAGGTTGGGCATACATATTGATGTGTATAAAAAGATGAAGGATGATCCCAGAGTTCATCAATACCTTAATGTACTGGATGATGTCCATCTTCGATCCAGGTACTCTTGTGAAGAACAAACTTATGATGCAGTGAATTATGGTGTTAGTATGGTCGAACTGATCAGGCAAAGGACTGAAGAACTTCGGACTCTTCAGAAACAGATTAGAAAGAATACTGCAGCCCTTGAGCTTGAATATAGAAAGAAAATTAAGGGCTTGCTAAAATTGACTGTCAAGCAGATGAAGGCTCTTAAAGAAGCAGATCTGGGCACTTTCATTCCCATGGATACTTCAGTAAAAACTAATCGTGAAGAAATCCAATCTGCTGTTGATCAACAGAAAGCAGTCAGGGAAACTGAATACATGGTCCAGATGGCAAGACAAAAGGCCAAGTATGAAGAAATGATGGTGTTCAGGGCTGATGTCAGAAAAATCATTGCTGCTGAGATTAAACTTGCTGAAACTCATGAAGGTATGTCCAAGTTTAATATAAAGTTGACCAGGGAGGGTAACTTTACTGATGAAAGGATAAGTGCTTCAGTCCACGCTTTTGGATGGACTGAACTGAGAGAGATTGCCTTAACATTCAAGGGGAAGACTGATGTTTCCCCAGATGTTAAAGCATTTTTGAAGAGGTTCGAGAAAGTCTGGACGAGGAAACAACAAATGGAAAAGGTTTTGGGTTTACGCTCCTCAGACTCTACACCTACTTCACCTACACAAAAGAGAAAGGCTACTGAAGATGCTCCTGGACAAACGTCGAAAAGAAGGGCCTAACTCTTTTATCATTTACTTGTACTTGTAATTATTTAACAAAATTGTAACGTATTTTTGTTGATGGCTGTAAATATAGTTGCAATTTTTGTCATTAAGTAAATGATCAGATTTAGTCTAAGTTATAACTAAAAGTGAAACTGGAACACTGATGATCTATAAAGTGATTTCCAGTAACTTACAATTTTTTAGACTAAGTCAAAACTAAGGGTTTTTCAAGTATGCAAAAATGTATAGATAGAAGCTTGAAAAACCTTGCATAATTTCTAAACAAATAGGGGGAATTTGTTAGGTCCAGTTTTACTGGACTGGCTCCAGACTCGACGACTGGAGCCTTACTGAAGATTTGTCCAGAAATTATGAGAAGGTCAGTGAGCTATTTACTTGTACAGGAAATCTGGAATCTTCCAGATGAGCTCACTGGACTTCCTCCAGACCATATCTACTCTACTGAAGATATTCTCACTGAAGTCAAAGACTGAATATAGATCATTTGTAATTCAAAGGTTGTTGGGATATTTACTAATTTGTAATATCTTGATTCCGCACAACCTTGTATTTTATTTAAACATCAATAAATAAAATACACTCGAAAAAATTACATTGTGTTCCACCTTTACTTTATTATTGTTTTAAGTCTTGTATTACTTTATTTATATACTTGCATTTATATTTAAGTAATACTAGTCCAATCTAGTGATTATTAGACTTGTTGTATTTTACATATTTGGGTTAATCTATCGAGTTAAAACGGGACTCACAGATCTCATTCATATGGACTTATGGGGTCCATATAAAATAACTAGTAGAGATGGTTATAGGTTTTTTCTTACCATTGTGGATGATTTTTCAAGAGCTGTTTGGACTTATCTCATTAAGTCAAAAGATGAAGTGTTTTATAATTTCAAAGAATACACTTTACTTTTAGAAACTCAGTTTGATAAAAGAATTAAAGTTATTAGAACAGATAATGGAACTGAGTTTATTAACTCAAATATGAAACAATTTTGTTTTGATAAAGGTATTTTTCATCAAACCACTGTTGCCTACACTCCTCAACAAAATGGAATTGTAGAAAGGAAACATAGGCACCTTCTTAATGTGGCAAGGTCCCTTATGTTTCAGGGGGGATTACCTTTGAAAATGTGGACTGAGTGTATTCTTACTGCTACTTATTTGATTAACAGGCTTCCTTCTTCTGTGCTAAATGGTGCTTCTCCTTATTATATGATTTATAAATCTGGTCCTTCTCTGTCCCATCTTAGGTCATTTGGTTGTCTTTGCTATGCTACTATTCTTAATAATCATGATAAGTTTAGTAATAGGGCTGAAAATTGTGTTTTTATTGGATATGCAAATGCAAAAAAAGGTTATAAACTTTATAGTTTGGATTCAAAACTTATTTTTTATTCCAGAGATGTAAAGTTTTATGAAACTGTTTATCCTTTTAAAATGAAAAGTTTTGATAAAAAAGATGTTGGTTTAACTGAAAATGATGATAATTCTGTAGATCATTTAAATTTTTTTGATTCTTGGTTTAGCAATGACAATAATAATGACCTTCCTCCCTATGATGAAAAGAAGGACAACTTCAGAAATGATGGCAAAGGGTCTAACCTGTCTGGCAGTCCTGGTAATCATCCTAATTCTACCACGGATCATGAACCTCATGGTTCAAGACTGTCAGGAGGAATGGATGATAATTCCAGTTCTACTACAGGGCATGATCCAAATGCAACATTTAGATATGAAAACAATAATTCTAAGGGAAATGATGCAAATGTTTTTGATGAAATTGTTTTACAAGACACTGTCAATGACACTGCAAATCTAAGAAAGTCTAATAGAACTACTCAGTTTCCAAAACATTTCAAAGACTTGGTGGTAGAAGGGAAAGTCAAATATGGCATTAACAAAGTTGTAAATTATTATGTTCCTAATTCTAAAAATTTCTATTTTGTTACAAATTTAAACAAAAGTGTTGAACCTAAGAATTTTTATGAAGCTTCTAAAGACATAAACTGGATTCAAGCCATGAACAATGAGATGGAGGCTTTACATAGAAATAACACTTGGGAAATTGTTGATCTTCCAGAAGGAAGAGAAACAATTGGTTGTAAATGGATTTTTAAAATTAAGTATAAAGCTAGTGGTGAGATAGAGAGATACAAAGCAAGATTAGTTGCTAAAGGGTATAGTGAGAGAGAAGGTTTAGATTATGAAGAAACCTTTTCTCCTGTGGTTAAAATGGTAACCATAAGATGCTTGTTTTCTATTGCTATTAATAATGAGTGGCCTTTATTTCAGTTAGACATTAATAATGCTTTTTTATATGGAGATCTTTATGAAGATGTATACATGGATTTACCTGAAGGTTATTATGATACTAATAGTAATAAAGTGTGCAAGTTGATTAAATCTTTGTATGGTCTCAAACAAGCACCTAGACAATGGAATGAAAAGTTAAATCTTGCTTTGTGTGAATATGGTTTTGTGCAAAGTAAAAGTGATTATTCCTTGTATGTTTATACTAAAGATTCTGTGTTCCTTGCTTTATTAGTGTATGTGAATGACATTGTTCTTACTGGAAATAATGTGAATGAAATAGAAAAGGTAACACAGTTCTTACAAACTAAATTCATGATTAAGGACTTGGGAAAGTTGAAGTACTGTCTTAGTATTGAGGTGTTATACAACACTAATGGTATTTGCTTGTCTCAAAGAAAGTATTATATGGAATTGTTGCATGAGTTTGGTTTTCTAGGTTGCAAGCCTATGAAAACACCCATGGAAGTGAATTACACTATTTCCAAATCTTCTGAAAAGGATAAGTTGTAGAATAACATTTCTGTTTACCAAAAACTTATTGGTAAATTGATTTATCTTACTTTAACTAGGCCTGATATTAGTTATTCTGTTCATGCTTTAAGTCAATTTATGCATGCTCTACTGAGGAGCACTTACAGCTTGCTTTTAGAATTCTTAGATATTTGAAATCCTCTCCAGGAAAAGGTATAGATTTTGCAAAAAATGAACATTTTGAGTTATATGCTTTTGTTGACTCTGACTGGGGTAGATGCCTGAACACTAGAAGGTCTGTTACAGGCTTTGGTATCAATCTTGGTGGTTCCCTTGTGTCCTGGAAAAGTAAAAAGCAACAAATTGTTGCCAGGTCTTCTGCAAAAGCAGAATATAGGGCCATGGCATCAGTTACTTGTGAAATCCTTTGGATCATACACTTGTTACTGTAACATCCGTGAATTTTGACCCGTTGACTTTTTGTGTAATTTGACTAACAAACTTGTTGAATGAAATAATTGGGCCCATTTGTGATTATATGACTATGTGGTATGTTAGTCGGGTCGTTAATATGTTTGTTTGGCGTTTAATTGTGTAATCGATTGTAATTTTGGCTTATAAAGGGAAACGGGTCGACCCATGGGTTGTCCATGACCCATGAGCCTACTAGTGACCCATTTCCCCTTATCCTCTCATTTCTCTCTTTTCTCTCTATCTATCCATCTTTTCTATTTTCTCTCAAATGAAAGAACCACCTCTTGTTCTTCATCATTTCTTGCATCAACATTGTGTTTGAAACTACCATAATACAAGAATCATAGCCATCTTCATCTCGTTTGCTTCCTATTGGAGAATCAAAAGCCAAGTTCTTGCATTTTACCCATTTGACCTAATTTCGGGTTCTAGCTCAAGGAGGAGTTTTGGTAAGTCTAATTCATCTCATTTGTACCTACTTATGTTTGTTTATGCATTTCTAGTCATCTTGAACATTTACAAGTCCTAAATCGGCTTAAATCTTGTTTTGGGTTAATTAGGGTTTGAATGATTTGGATGTGATTATGATGTTATGAATCGAAATTGAGATAGGGGTTATGTTTATTTATGTTGAAATATGTTTGTATAAGCTTCAAAATGAGTCTTGAAACATCACTAGTCGATTTGGTGATCAAAAATTGAGTTTGGGTTGAGTTTGGTTTGTGTTTGGGGTGTTTTGGAACTGATCTGGGCAAAGGTGCGCCGCACCTCCTCCTTGGTGCGGCGCACCTCCTTGGTGGCCGCACCTCCTCAATTTGTGCGCCGCACCTCCTCTTTGGTGCGCCGCACCTTTCCTCCAGTACAGCAAAACCTGATTTAGTTTGAAAGGTCGTAACTTTTGATCCGTAAGTCCAAATAAGTCGTATGACCTATCGTTGGAATCGTGAGAGAGTCTAGTTTCTAGTAGTAACACTCTTTTTGTATGAATCTTTTCTCATTTCTAAAAAGGTCAAGTCGAATGCGTCTTGTTCCTACTCGTTAAAGTTGTAAAGGTGTTTAGGGTTTGTGACTTGACTTAATTGTGCTAAACCAACTTGTTTATGATTGTACAGTTGACATTACGGTATTATGATGTATAATTATAGGTTGTGGACGTGTGGATCCTATTACTCGTTTGTAATCTTATACTAGCTTCTTTGCCGGTCAAGGTGAGTTTCGTATCTCCCTACTCGCTTGAGATTCGGGCTGAAAAGTGTAAACCTTGCATGTTTACTTGCATTTATTGATTGATTGATTGATTTGGTTTGAATGTTGGATTGTTGAGACGGTTATCACGCTTGAATGACTTGGTTTAAGTTTTGCTAAGTATTTCATTTATGTTAGGATAGACGTACATACATGGAAGTCGGTTATGCCTTCATTGGGTTTTAGATGTGGTGGGAAGGCTGCGGGTGACCCTATATATAAGCATCTGGGACTCGAAGGAAGTAGAATCCTCTTAAGTGTATGTACGTATAGTTGGTTTAAATTGTAGTTAATGGGTTACGATTGACGATTATTGATTGTTGGCTCATGTTTGTCGAATATTAATTACTGGTTCAAGTTCATCGTATATTGATTGTTGGTTCATGATTGATTGTAAGCATTGCATACATTGTTGATGACCCTCGGCAGGGGATTGCCGACATCCTGGTGTATAGATGTATGCACCCATTTTGGATGTAGTTCCTGACTCCGAGTATATAGACATATATATCTCGATGATTTTGAGATACAGCCTTGTTCATTGTGATGACAGAAGGGTATCGTTGCATTGGTGACTGGTGTTCACGCATAAGATAGGCATGTTGAGTTATTTATGCATTTGGTACTTGCATTTGATATTTATATCATTGAGCATTCATTTACACGCATTTTCGTACTTATGTAATCTTGTTTGGATATTGTTGTGTTACTTAGAGGCTCACTGTAAGTCACGTCTAGCCTCTACTTGTACATTATGATTATTGTTTATGGTTCCTTGTGGACCATTACTACGAACTCACAACCTTGTGTTGACTATGCTTAGTACACTTTTCAGGTAATCAGGTTATCCCTGGACGTGGGGTTTGATTGTTGCATGCTGTTAAACCCAGGCTCTGGACTTTATGGATCAAGGATTCATTGACCTTCTTTTGCATTATACTTAGGATTAATTGCCATCTTTTGAATGCTCCTTTGTAGCTTTGATGGTTATTGCTCCTTTTGTATTTTGGTACTTGTTTCGTCCTTGTAATGGATTCACTGAATCTTTATTTGCATTTAGTGCTTGTTCTATTGTAATTCCACCTTGTGCTATATGATTTCCGTAATATTTCGAGCCTCGGCTTGGGGTGTTACAGAATGGTGGCCCATGCGTGGTCGTAGAGAAATAGGCGGTTTGACCTAGACTACGGCTTAAGTTAAAACTCTTCATATAGCATGCATGGTTAGGAAATTGGTGTGCAACGTGAATTATGTGAATCCCCGTGTGAGTTCGTAGTTAAGACCACTTGTATGATAGCTTGAATTCAATGTGATGAATGTGGATTGTAGTTAATATGGTTGTTATTGTTATTGATTGGAGCTAATTTGATGATTAGGGCAAAATGAAGGGATGCCATTGACTTAGTATAATATTGTGGCAACCCTAAAAGAACCCGATCAACTCTTTTATGGTTACCCGATATTATAGCAAGTTCATGACATCGTGGATTGCGCACGTGTGGCTTAAAGTATAATAAGGAACCGATATGCTTAATGGAAGTTGATTAGGTGGAAGGTTAGCCGTTGGTACACCTTGTATACATACCCGGTCAATAACTGGAGAGCATATCGAATTCGGATTATACTTTGAATCATTCGTGTTAGTTGTTTGATTGCATGATGTAATGAGCATGATTACTTGATGTTATGATATGTAAAAATCCCTTATGATTCTAACACTTTTGCCTTAGCATAATGTTATGAAATGAGTATGTGGTATCGGTATGAGAGCATTGACTACTTGTGTGACTAACATGTGAGCATTTGAGACTAACTCTCGGGTCAACGTGTCACTTGTTTTATAGAAATGGTGAGACCAAGGAGAACCGAAATGAACTATAGGGCTGAAGAGGAAGAACCTCAACCGGAAGTACAAGGAGGTAGGGGCCGTGAGGGGCCAAGGAAGGGGTCGTGGTGAAGTTCCTGAGCCAAATATGGCTAAGGTGATCGCTCAAACGATCGCCAATATCATGCCAACCATTATTGCTCAAGTCACGGCAAATCTTGGGCAAAACAATGGGCCTCAAAACAACGAAGCCCCAGAAAATATGAATAATGAAAATGCTCAACCTCATGCCGTAGAGGATGAAGGAGAGGGACCAGTGGGAGTTAATATTGGAATGCCCATGAATAATCAATATGGTGGATACCGTCAAGGATGTATATTTAAAGACTTTAAAAGTTGTGGGGCACCGGAGTTTGATGGAAGAGGTGGTCCCACGGAATGTATAAGGTGGTTTGAGGCGATAAAGGCGGTGATTGAAAGGAGTCATTGCACCTATGATGACCGGATTTCCTATGCATCCGGCATGTTTAGGCATGACGCCTTGAGTTGGTGGAACCAAGAAATAACGTTGGGCCGGACTCATAATTTGGAATGGATTGACTTCAAGAACAAAGTGAAGGCAAAGTTTTGTCCTCCGTATGAACTACAAAATTTAACCATTGAGTTTGCAAATCTCAACATGGAGGGAGCCGATTACAAGGGTTATGTTAGACGATTTCAAGAATTGTCTACCCTCATTCCTCACTTGGTGGGTACCGAACCTCAGGCCATCCAGAAGTTCGTATTGGGCTTAAATCCTCAAGTCCGATCTTATGTAAACTCCAACATGCCTACTTCTTTGGCTAATGCGGTTAATCAAGCCGGGAGTGTGACTGAAGATTTATTGAGAAGTGGTGTTTTGAGCAAATCTCATCAAACAAGAGGAAAGAAGTGGGAGAGTCGAGCGGGGTAAAGAAAGTGGGGAGGTTTGATCCCAAAAATGTTAATAGAGGTAGAGTAATGGCGGCGGTGGAACCGGCTAAGAAGGCTTATTCTGGGCCTCATCCTTTCTGTGGGAGATGCAACAAGCATCATCCCGCCAATGCTCCATGTGGGGCATGCTTTAATTGCAATCAAGTCGGGCATGAAGCTAGAAATTGTAGAGCTCCAAGGGCGGGTCCAATGAATGTGGCTCCCGTTCGGGCCGTCCCTCCTCAAGGCAACCAACGAAGAGGAGAATGTTATGAATGTGGTAGTCGTGACCACTACCGTTACAATTGTCCCCGATGGGTGGGGCAACAAGTTCAAGTAGCCGTTCACCCCAATCAACTCCAAATGGTCGGGCCTAACCAAAACCGGGGCCAACAAGGCCATCAAGTGCAACCACGCGGCCGAGCCTTTGCGGCCAATGTAAATGAAGCCCGCAACGATCCCAACGTAGTAGCAGGTACCTTTCTCCTTAATGGTCACTATGCCACCGTCCTATTTGATTCCGGGGCCGATTATAGCCTCGTGTCTTCTAATTTTGTTCCTTTGATTGATGTGAATCCTTGTGCTTTAAACTATGTGCTTGACATTGAAATGGTAAACGGGTCACTAACTAGAATTAGTCAAATACTTCGCGACTGTGTCTTGACCTTGGAAGATGTCGATTTCTTCATAGACCTTATGCCTTTGGATATTGGAGTTTTGATGTTATTGTGGGTATGGATTGGTTAACGGCGGTGAAAGCGACTATTGATTGTGGTGAGAGAGTTGTTAAGATACCTTTGACTAACGGTAGAATTCTTAGGGTTCAAGGTGAAATCTCCGATTCCTCTAATTCTAAGGTCTTTAGTGCTACCGTCACAAGGGTAGAATTGAAGACCGTTCCTATTGTTTGTGAATTTCCCGATGTTTTTCCGGATGACTTGCCGGGGTTACCTCCAACTCGTGAACTAGACTTTCGTATTAATCTTATCCCCTAAGTCGCGCCCGTAGCAAAAGCTCCTTATAGACTAGCTCTAACCGAAATGCAAGAGCTACAAACTCAACTCAAGGAACTCCAAGAAAAGGGTTTCATTCGCCCTAGTCAATCTCCTTGGGGTGCTCCTGTTCTCTTCATCAAAAAGAAAGATGGGTCCTTCAGAATGTGTATCGACTACCGGGAATTAAACAAGCTCACAGTGAAGAACCGGTATCCCCTCCCAAGAATCGATGACTTATTTGATCAACTTCAAGGTGCTAAGCACTTTTCAAAAATCGATCTTCGCTCGGGTTATCATCAACTCCGGGTACATGAAGATGATATCCCCAAAACGGCTTTTCGCACAAGGTATGGTCATTTTAAATTCACCGTGGTGCCTTTTGGGTTGACTAATGCACCGGCGGTGTTCATGGACTTGATGAACCGGGTGTGTCAACCATACTTAGACAAGTTTGTCATTGTGTTCATTGATGACATACTTGTATACTCGAAGACAAAGGAGGAGCATGTTGAGCACTTGCGTGAGGTGCTTGAACTACTAAGAAAAGAGAAGTTGTATGCCAAATTCTCCAAGTGCGAGTTTTGGTTGGAAGAGGTCCACTTTCTTGGTCACGTAGTGAGCAAGGATGGTATTCATGTGGATCCAAGCAAGATTGAAGCGGTCAAGAATTGGAGAAGACCCGAAACGCCATCCGAGATCCGTCAATTCCTTGGATTGGCGGGTTACTATAGAAGATTCATTGAAAACTTCTCCCGTATTGCACAACCACTCACCCTCTTGACTCAAAAAGATAGAAACTTTGAATGGGGCGAAAAACAAGAAAACGCCTTCCAAACTCTTAAAGATATGTTATGTGACGCTCCTATTTTGACGCTACCGGATGGAATCGAAGATTTTGTTGTTTATTGTGATGCTTCGGGGCAAGGGTTGGGTTGTGTTCTTATGCAAAGGGGTAAAGTCATTGCTTATGCCTCTCGTCAATTGAAGGTGCATGAGAAGAACTACCCGACACATGATTTGGAATTGGGAGCGGTTGTGTTTGCTTTGAAGTGTTGGAGGCATTATCTCTATGGCACCAAATGTGTGATTTATACCGATCACAAAAGTCTCCAACATATCTTCAACCAAAGTGAATTGAATATGAGGCAAAGGCGTTGGTTAGAACTATTTAGTGATTATGATTGTGACATCCGTTATCACCCGGGCAAGGCAAATGTAGTAGCCGATGCCTTGAGCTGAAAGGAGAGAGTGAAACCAAGACGGGCTAGAGCTATGAGCCTCACGGTAGGACCGAATATTCGTGATCGGATCATTGAAGCCCAAATTCAAGCCACCCTACCGGAAAACTTTGGAAACGAGAACCTAGATGGCATGGAACAACAATTCGACCGAAAGAATGATAATGGGCTATACATGGTTGAAAGACTTTGGGTTCCTATTTTCGGTGACTTAAGAACACTTATTATGAATGAAGCTCACCTATCGCCTTATTCGGTCCATCCCGGGTCGGATAAGATGTACTTTGACTTGAAAGATTTGTATTGGTGGCCGGGCATGAAGCGTGAGGTGGCTAAGTATGTGAGTGAGTGTCTTACTTGCTTACAAGTCAAAGCCGATCACAAGAAGCCACCCGGATTGTTGGTACAACCGGTGATGCCCGAATGGAAATGGGAGCACATTTCAATGGACTTTATTACAAAACTACCGAAGATGAGAAGCGGTCGTGACACGATTTGGGTGATAGTAGATTGGTTAACGAAGTCGGCTCACTTTTTAGCCATTCGCGAAACCGATAAATTTGACACTTTGGCTCGTTTGTACATCAAGGAAGTGATATCTAAGCATGGAGTGCCGATTTCTATCATTTCCGATAGAGATGCCCGTTTCAAATCAAAATTTTGGGAAGCCTTTCAAAAAGCCATGGGTACTCGACTTGACATGAGTACGGCGTTTCACCCTCAAACGGATGGCAAACCGAGAGAACCATTCAAACACTTGAAGACATGTTGAGGGCATGTGCAATTGATTTTGGTGGAAGTTGGGAAGACCATTTGCCGCTAGTCGAGTTTTCATACAACAATAGTTATCATGCTACCATTCAAATGGCGCCCTTTAAGGCATTGTATGGTAGGATATGTCGTTCTCCTCTAGCTTGGGCGGAAATTGGGGAGAGTCAATTCCTCGGGCCGGAAGTTGTAATTGAAACGACAAAAGTGATTTCTCAAATTAAGGAGAAGTTGCAACTGGCCCGTGAGCGTCAAAAGAAGTATGCCGATGTGAGGCGGAGACCGTTAGAGTTTGAAGTTGGTGACTTTTTGCTTTTGAAAGTGTTGCCTTGGAAGGGTGTTGTACGTTTTGTGAAGAGAGGTAAACTTGGGCCAAGGTATATTGGTCCTTTCAAGATTCTGGAACGGGTTGGGAAAGTTGCTTATCGGCTAGAATTGCCTCAAGAGCTTAACGGTGTGCATGATGTGTTTCATATTTGTAATTTGCGCAAGTGTTTGGCGGATCCTACACATCATGTACCTATGGACGAAATTAGGGTTGATTCGAATTTGAACTTTGTTGAAGAGCCGGTGGAGATCTTGGATCGTCAAGAAAAGAAACTCAAGAACAAACGCTACACGATTGTTAAGGTTAGATGGAATGCTAGACGTGGAGCCGAGTTCACTTGGGAGCGAGAGGATCACATGAAAACTAAGTATCCGCATTTATTTAGTAATTAGTGTTTTGTTAAATTTCGGGACGAAATTCTTTCAACGGGGGGATAATGTAACATCCGTGAATTTTGACCCGTTGACTTTTTGTGTAATTTGACTAACAAACTTGTTGAATGAAATAATTGGGCCCATTTGTGATTATATGACTATGTGGTATGTTAGTCGGGTTGTTAATATGTTTGTTTGGCGTTTAATTGTGTAATCGATTGTAATTTTGGCTTATAAAGGGAAACGGGTCGACCCATGGGTTGTCCATGACCCATGAGCCTACTAGTGACCCATTTCCCCTTATCCTCTCATTTCTCTCTTTTCTCTCTATCTATCCATCTTTTCTATTTTCTCTCAAGTGAAAGAACCACCTCTTGTTCTTCATCATTTCTTGCATCAACATTGTGTTTGAAACTACCATAATACAAGAATCATAGCCATCTTCATCTCGTTTGCTTCCTATTGGAGAATCAAAAGCCAAGTTCTTGCATTTTACCCATTTTGACCTAATTTCGGGTTCTAGCTCAAGGAGGAGTTTTGGTAAGTCTAATTCATCTCATTTGTACCTACTTATGTTTGTTTATGCATTTCTAGTCATCTTGAACATTTACAAGTCCTAAATCGGCTTAAATCTTGTTTTGGGTCAAATTAGGGTTTAATTAGGGTTTGAATGATTTGGATGTGATTATGATGTTATGAATCGAAACTGAGATAGGGGTTATGTTTATTTATGTTGAAATATGTTTGTATAAGCTTCAAAATGAGTCTTGAAACATCACTAGTCGATTTGGTGATCAAAAATTGAGTTTGGGTTGAGTTTGGTTAGTGTTTGGGGTGTTTTGGAACTGATCTGGGCAAAGGTGCGCCGCACCTTCTCCTTGGTGCGCCGCACCAAAGCCTGGACTGGGTTCCCTGATCATATTGTGCGCCGCACCTTCATTGGGTTTTAGATGTGGTGGGAAGGCTGCGGGTGACCCTATATATAAGCATCTGGGACTCGAAGGAAGTAGAATCCTCTTAAGTGTATGTACGTATAGTTGGTTTAAATTGTGGTTAATGGGTTACGATTGACGATTATTGATTGTTGGCTCATGTTTGTCGAATATTAATTACTGGTTCAAGTTCATCGTATATTGATTGTTGGTTCATGATTGATTGTAAGCATTGCATACATTGTTGATGACCCTCGGCAGGGGATTTCCGACATCCTGGTGTATAGATGTATGCACCCATTTTGGATGTAGTTCCTGACTCCGAGTATATAGACATATATATCTCGATGATTTTGAGATACAGCCTTGTTCATTGTGATGACAGAAGGGTATCGTTGCATTGGTGACTGGTGTTCACGCATAAGATAGGCATGTTGACTTATTTATGCATTTGGTACTTGCATTTGATATTTATATCATTGAGCATTCATTTACACGCATTTTCGTACTTATGTAATCTTGTTGAATGGATATTGTTGTGTTACTTAGAGGCTCACTGTAAGTCACGTCTAGCCTTTACTTGTACATTATGATTATTGTTTATGGTTCCTTGTGGACCATTACTACGAACTCACCAACCTTGTGTTGACTATGCTTAGTACACTTTTCAGGTAATCAGGTTATCCCTGGACGTGGGGTTTGATTGTTGCATGCTATTAAACCCAGGCTCTGGACTTTATGGATCAAGGATTCATTGACCTTCTTTTGCATTATACTTAGGATTAATTGCCATCTTTTGAATGCTCCTTTGTAGCTTTGATGGTTATTGCTCCTTTTGTATTTTGGTACTTGTTTCGTCCTTGTAATGGATTCACTGAATCTTTATTTGCATTTAGTGCTTGTTCTATTGTAATTCCACCTTGTGCTATATGATAATAATAATAATAATAATAATAATAATAATAATAATAATAATAATAATAATAATAATAATAATAATAATAATAATAATAATAATAATAATAATAATAATAATAATAATAATAATAATAATAATAATAATAATAATAATAATAATAATAATAATAATAATAATAATAATAATAATAATAATAATAATAATAATAATAATAATAATAATAATAATAATAATAATAATAATAATAATAATAATAATAATAATAATAATAATAATAATAATAATAATAATAATAATAATAATAATAATAATAATAATAATAATAATAATAATAATAATAATAATAATAATAATAATAATAATAATAATAATAATAATAATAATAATAATAATAATAATAATAATAATAATAATAATAATAATAATAATAATAATAATAATAATAATAATAATAATAATAATAATAATAATAATAATAATAATAATAATAATAATAATAATAATAATAATAATAATAATAATAATAATAATAATAATAATAATAATAATAATAATAATAATAATAATAATAATAATAATAATAATAATAATAATAATAATAATAATAATAATAATAATAATAATAATAATAATAATAATAATAATAATAATAATAATAATAATAATAATAACTAGTATAATTCCGGGAGTAATAATAATAATAATAATAATAATAATAATAATAATAATAATAATAATAATAATAATAATAATAACATTGTAATCGAACTTTTATAACAATAATAATAATAATAATCTAGCCGACTAGTTCATTAAAATTGTTGTTTGGATTTCGTTTAGTATTCATATCAGATGTCTTAAGTAGTACTTAGTAAATTGATGTTTGGTTTTCATTTGATCAAAGTTTTGTTTGGTTTACATTTCGGGCACACACTTGCAAAGTATTTTTGGCATAAACCGGCAGAGTTTTGGAACGCAGTCAAAAAGTAACATAACATTTTTGGAAAGTTGATGTTCGCTGTTTAGTAATACAATACTTAGCAAGTTTTTTTTTTATTTTAGCTTTCTCTTTCTTTACATAGAACAACCAATTTCTATCTACGTACATTTGCACTATTGACAACTGAAATGGACCGACACCAAGTAAATTATCTATTTGAAATCCGTAAATGGAAAGGCGTTCATGTTCAGATTGCCCGTGTAAAGTCGAGCCTTTGGCTCATGTATGCATAGCTGACGCAGACGGAAATTGAAATTAAAATTCGAACATGTTGATTCAAAGAATACCATGAGAAATTAACAATCGAACATGTTGATTCAAAAGATACCAAGAATAATTCTTCAAGTTATCGTTGATTTAGAATGAATACCGATAATCTGGGGATTTCACGTGGTCTATGAGACTATGACCCGTATGCTCCCGTGTTTCGGGATGAACGGTTGTATTAATAATTAACATTGTAAACATTCGTGATGATGCTTTTGATGGATTTTATGTGATCCGTAATTTCGTATGGTGTTTGGCTGCTTAAACCTAATTCATATAGTATACTCTATGTAATATCCATCTTTCACTATGTGATCGTGGCATCCTATATTTCCGTCATAGTTGGGCACTTGGGTGTTACAATATTTGCATTAATATTTAGTTCTTAACACTATTTAATACATTTACATGATCCATCGGCTATGTCGCCTTGAATCCTAATTTGTGGGATTTACTTGTGTTTGATCAAATGACTATGTCATGGAAATGACTAACGAGGACACAAGTCTTCATTTATCTCGGACGACGTCATGATTCATTATTTAAGATTTTCATTTATTGATTTTTTATTTTTAAAATATCAATTTGTTATGACTACCCTATTTGTCACATCCACAAATTATTACATTTAGCTTTAATATAAGTTTTTATTATTTATTAATTACATTCTAAATTTATATTGTAATTATAAGAAAAATGATAAATGAAGCCCTTAGGGTTTTACTTAACGTGCATAAAAAATTGTACCTTTCCATATCAAAAGTTCACCCCCTTAATTTTATTAAGTGTACATGTACACTATTTAAGTAATGCACCTTAACGAAAGCCTTTAGGGCTACGTTTAACTAAACCCTATTATAAATATCATAATTCCTATTAGTTGTTATTATTGTTTATGTCATGATTTCAATGTTTTAAAGAGGGCACGAAAATATGTGAACTTTTTAAAACCTAAAATTTACATAAATGGAAAAGGTAAAAAGTATGGTTCGAAGTCTCATATGATCAAATATATACATATTTACCCACATAGTTTTTCCTTATTGTATCAATTGTTAACATATATGTTTAAATTCAAGAATGTATTAATAGTCCCCTTGTATAACACTAATCTGAATCGTATTATAAGCCTTTAAGATTATATGGGGAAATCATACATTGCTTGCATCTATGATGGTTGTAGTTGTAGAGACAAAGCAAATAAAATTACTATTTTATTCTTTATATATTTTCATGATTATAAAATTATCCCCTTATTTATAACATGACTGCAGCCATGAAATATGCAGTCAACAAGTATATTTCATTTTCCCTTAAGATATAACATGCACAATAATTGGGAACAAAACCATATAATAAATTGGGATATCATTTTTCATAATAATATCTACTCAAATACTTTTTACGGATCAATCATCTTCAGTTGACACTTATTTTTTCTTTCACATCTAATTACTCTTTGCCATTTCATCTGAAAAGTTGATCTCTGTATACATATATGTGTGTGAAGAAGACTAAGTAGGAAAGTCTATTAGGTATCGTATATCATCACCGCTATACAAACCACTACCACCGCGGTATTCGATTCAACACCTTATCTAGAGCACATATCTGTTGATTGAAAACCTTGCCTGAAGTCGACGCCATCATCATTATCATTATCATCTTCTTCTTTCACCTTATTTAACCTGGGTAGTTAAATGGGACGGACACGACGACGATCACTAGCCGTGGACCGTGGTAGGATCTGGGAGGAAAATGGGATGGTTGCTGATGAAGAAGTTAGGGCGGATCTCGCCGGCACCGGTGACCACCAACACTTCCATCAGCAAAACTTTAGATTCAGATTTCATTATTCCTAATAGTTATGATTATTGTTTATGTTATGATTAGCTTAATTCCCCTCTCATTAGAATATTGTTTATTTCATAATTTCATAGCTTAGATTCACCTCCCAATAGAACGTAGAGGATTTAAGGAAAAGCTGCACGAATTACTTTCAATGTTCTAAATAGGGCATGAAAATTTGTTAACTTTTTTAAGCCTAAAATTTAAATGGATGTAAAAGGTAAAACTCTAGATGATGGAACCAAATATATACATATTTACCCACATAGTTTTGGCTTTTTACTATGCTAATTGTTAATTATTTGCATGGACATGCAATGCTTTCATCGTATGAATTGTAGTTTCAGGTCTACAACATGCTACAGTAAATGGAAAATAAAAGCTAAAAGTGGCTAAAGGAAGGTTGACAGAAGAGATTTGTTGAAGAAAGGCAGATTTAGATGAAAAGAAGAAAGTTGTGCCACACCTATAAAATTTGTGACGTAACATTATCTCAGAAGTTGATGTTTTCAGATTCCCAAGAAATTGCGGCGCAACCAATGAACATACAGCGCAAGTTTAGCTCAGAACTTCAGACCAAGAATAAAGTTGTTTTTGTTTGATTTGACTCTTACAAAAATGACAAACACCAAGGCAACAACTCATTTGGTTTCCAATAGCTCAGAACTCGGTTGTTCTTCTCTAGATATCTCAAACAATAATCAGAGATCAGTACTGTCCAAACATCCTGGTCTTTCATGCTTGCCTTGCAACTACTTTGATACCAGGTTACGCCTTAAACTCGTTAAACATGAACACCAACTGCCTCGGGTATTTTACAGGGAACAGACTTTTTAGCAAGATGGTGAGTAAACCATGAAAGCAATCATCCAATGATGCTCAAGTGCAACTAGATGAGATTGCTGAAGATATCACATCATCTGAGTCTACATTTAACTGGATGCAAAATAGAAATAAAAAAATTTGTAAGTTCTACTTCAGAATAGAGAGTAAGATAGGGGTGGCAAAAATGGTGAGTGGGTAATGGGTTCAATATATAATTATTTATTAAATGGGTTACATACACATATGCAACCCATTTATGCACTTAAAAAGGGGAGAAAAATACTTTTTTATAACGTGATTACAAAGGTTTTACTATGCATCTATAAAAACCAAGATGACTTTCAACCCATTTAACCAATTAGACGATACCCATTGGTGATCTAAAGTTTGGATCACCTAATGTAATAATGTTTGTCTGGAGGGTTGCATGCACATGTCTATTTCTAAAAGGTTCGTATAATTATGTATTAAAATATAAAAACTCCAGATTGTGGGGAATATTGCCTCTTTTCTTTTATTTTTCAATATGTAGCCCATTCGTAAACAAATATAGTCTTAAGAATGAAACAACGAAAAGTGACCCATTCGTAAACAAAAAAGGTCACTTTGAGGAGGATTATGAGCAACCAAGACCGGAAAACATTACCTGTTGGAAATGTTTCAACAGGGCCATTTGTAGCAAACTTCTTAGCTTTTCACAATGATCAACCATATCGCCCGAACCAATTAACTCACCAAGTTTACACCACAACCTTTCAACGCTTGTGTATGGAAACCAGGCTGCAGATGTCTTCTTCCTACGAATAACATCAGCTGGTCTCTGCACATATTCAACGAAAAATATCATGAAATTGCAATCAGAAAATAAAAGTGACATCTGAACTTTCTCCTCAAAAGAAAGTTAGACATTAAGACAAAATCAGGCAGTTGGGTAGCCTCACACTTTTAGTACATGCTAAATTGAATAGGTTCATGCTGGGTTCAGGCAAAACACTAATATTGTTAAAGAAACAATATTACCACTTCAATAATAGTTACTGTTTAAATTACAATATTAAAGAGGCCTAATCTATTCAAGCTACTATCCATGCTAAAAAATGCAAACAAGAATCCCCAAAATGCAAGTATCATCAGTATGTGTATATAGCACCACTTATAAAATTATACAAGATTAAATATGGGATTAAGATTGAATTAGAAAAAAACAAACTCAGACACCAACTATTGATTAGTCTATAGGACAATTAGAATTAGTACATATTCAGTTTTAATAGTATAGACCAACACTTAACCCTGCATATAAAATAACCATTTTGCTCTTTAAAAGAAAAACAAAATACGACAAACGGAGAGTGAAACATACCAACAATGCAACAGATTCAATATACTGAAGCAGCAAATTAGTAGCCTCTGCATATCGCCGATAATCAACATATAGTTGAAACAATGAAGCAGGGCTTGATTCGGACCCAGCCATGCCCCAACATCCTTTCAGTGTGCTCTGCCATTAAACAAACGGTCTAAGCAGATTAAACATTATATTTCACATTAACCCCTTCATATATGCTTGTAACAAAGAAATTGTGAAGTTCTACCATTTTCTTTTTCAGATAAATAACTTCTTGTTTATACAAATTGTTCTCAGGTGTTGATGAACTCCTAGGTTAATGGTAAAAGTTTGTGTTTTCTGTAGACTGCGAAACTACCAACGATATCTAACGGATGTTTCTTAGAAAAAGTACCTTTTTACCCCTTAAGCTACGAGGCATATCACATATTAATTATCATTGGTGGAGGAGATACAGAACCTTGTATACTATGCTGTAATGATTGTGAACTTTTTATAAAATGTACAATGTTCATATACCTCAATGACAGATCTAAGTAAATAGGTGTTCAAATTGATTCGTTAATACAAATCAAGGTCAATGCTGCATATGTGGATAACAAATGAAGACAGTCACCAGTCTACAACTACAAAAATGCAAAATATTACGAAGAGTATATTAGGCTAAACCCTACTGGTGGTTTGCATGTACTTTTACGGCTTTTGTTGCAAGCCGAATAAAATGACTTTTTGTGCTTGGATTTAGGTGATGACTGGCGAAGGCGGCAGGAATTTGGGTTTTGAGGGGAGGAATTCAAATTCGAATTTATTCGTTGAGAATGAATGAACTAACACATGCAAAGCAAGTGGCTGGGTTCAAAGACCAATTTAAACATTTGTAGGCTAAAGACCAACTAGCCAAAAAGTTTCAAAATAAAGGACCATCCTTATCGCCATTTTTGATTTTATCAGATCAAATGTTAAATTTCAAACAAACCACAAGGTCAATCCCTATAACTACCCTATTATAAAATGTAGAGTGAACAGAGAAAATGCTAAATGACACACACCCTCACTTAATAAAAGGAGAGGTGGTATTCTTACTTCTTAGGCTGACACTGTCTCTAACAAGTGAAACGGGTAAAATCAAAGATAATTAGCAATAAAGTCAAACTCCGTGCACATAATACTATTATTAAAATATCATGGCCTTTGTGATCATATTCCACAAACTATAGATGTGTATGAAAATTTTGAACTTTTTGGACTACAAAGTGTTCTGGTCAACCCAACCCAACCAACTTCAACCATTCTAACAATTACCCGTTTCGAACCATTTTGCAATAAAATGCAGAACTTTAGCTAACATACCTTGAACATCTGGACGAGCCAAAGAGGAAGTTCAATCATTGAATCAGCACAGAGAAGTGTTTCTGCAACAATCACTGGTAATACAGGATGAAAGCATCGGTATCTTTTCTGCATTCAGTTCAAGTTTGTACTCATAAGATAAAAATGCTCTTTCAAAGTATGCCTTCTGGGAATAATGAAATAATTGAAACCACACTTGAAAATACAATCCATGGGCATTAAGAGGAGTTGAATAAGTTAGAATGAATTGTTAGGCTACTCCCTTCCATCATACCAAACATTTCCTATAGGCTATAGCTAGAAAGTGAGTGTAGGAAGATAATAAGGCAATCTAGGTAAACAGTTAATGTTAGTAGAAACACAAAAGATTATTGTGGCGCATGGAAATGTGTATGACTTCAGAAAATCAAGGCATAGCTTCACAAACAAGAATGATAGAACTATCTCATATTTTAATAGATTTATATTTCAGCGTGATGATGTAGATATCTATTTATATATCCCTCTAACATGCTCGGAAGCAAGTAACCCAATTACCAAAGCGTTATGATAAGTTATGTTAACAAACAAGTTACAAGTTATTTGAACACAGCTAATAACCTGCTCCCAGAAAGAGCAAAAAGTATAAAAACTAAGTTGAGTCTTATCATATATAGATTGAATCTTAACGTCCACCTGCTAGATCACAGGACTTTCTAGAATATTTGAACTGCTACGCTTGTCAAACCACACAATAAATGATGAAATTGAAGTAATTGGTAAGCCATGTTATTCACTATTTATTCCATATGTGAGCAAATAGTAGAACGGAATTCTATCAAATAATTCCTCCCGTCCCAATAAAGATTTCCGTCCTTCTAATTTGATATCCCAGTATAATTGTCCACTTTCATTATTAACCAATCAAAATAGATTTTGGTTGGTGTATATAATATTTTACTGGTGGATGTGTAATGATTACACATTTCTAAAATTGTGTGCATTTTCAAAGTGAACATTTATATTGGGACGGAGGGGGTAACTTAACAATGAGGACATTAAATTAAGTCAGAGACTTCTATAATGGCTAGAAGGACGAGATAATTCAAAGAAACTTAAATTAAGCAATTTCAATATGGATATGTTTAGAAAAAAACACAAACAATGTATTGCTCAAGTGCATCCCACTGGTCATTCCCCTTGGAGTGATGAGCTTCAGCAACAATGTCAACAGAATCATGGGCACCCTCATCCTTTGATGATGTTAAGAGCAGACTATGTTTTTTAAAACTTTTTCTGCAAGGAATGTAAATAATTATTACTTCAGACCGCTTTCAAGCTTTTCAAGTGAAGTCAATACCTGGTATATGAATATAAAAGTGGTCTTAAAGAATATAAACAATTATTACTTCAGGCTGGGCTTTAATGATCATATTTAATGCATTAAAATTTAATAAGTTTATTTAGATAAAAGCAATTGCAGATCATGCCAAATCATTCGGTTTCGAGCAATACCAAAAGTAAAATGTTTCATCCAAAGCTCTTTTTGACCGATCACCAAAACCTCATGATTTGCCCTTCTTACCATTTCTTGATAAAACAAAAGAAAGAAAAAGCAAACCCAAAATTATTTAGACAACAAATGAAGAAGTACCTGCTTGGACAGCATTTAAGTGTCATGGCAATAAAAACTCTTTCCAGTTCCCTGAACACAAAATCATGATTTCTTCAGCGTTTCTAAAAATGAAGCTACAAAAGCGTCATAACCATTGAGATAATTCACTAAGGGAGGCCAAAATGTAGTACCTCTTCAATGCTGAGCCCTTGAAGAATTTAAAAATCACAGTGAATACCATATCATATAGCTTGGACTGAAGCAGCAACTCAACCAAGTTTGGGTGGGGCTTCTCAATCCCTGAAAGAGTACATGAGTGGTATATCAATTACCCCTGACTTCTATTTTAAGAAAAGACAAATAATACAACACCTCTTCTCATTTCTCAACAATACATGAAATCATCTTTTGCAGATAACAGTACTGCATACTTTCATCTTCTCTGTTCTATTTTAAGTTAGACTGACAGTGATCAATATACATGGACCAGAACTTTAATATCATCTAGAGGGGATAATTTTAACCTATTTACTTATCACTGAGTTAATTCAAGTAATCTTTATCCTGAACCAGACAACATGCAAAATATAACAAGTAGGTCACTAGAAACAAGCCAAATTGGTAGAAGAGGTCAAACATGTTTCAAACCTATTTACTCAAGAAAGTTACTATTTTTAGAGTAATAACATGATAAACCTGGAAAAAACTAAACATTTTAGTTAAAAATTATAAAATTACATTCAAGCCAGCCCATAAAAAATAAAAGATGTTACCCAACTTGACCATCCAACCCACTTTTCAAAGTATCCCACAATATCATATAACAGGTTAATGACTTACAAAAAGAGTAATCTAGATTAAAGAAAATCTGAATGAAACATATTTGCCAAGAATGTTGGAGTAGAGGCAAAAGCTCCTGAAGACATATTACCTGCTTTCATTAACTCCTATATTTTTCAAGCTTTAAAAGTTTTAATTAAATTTCTGTGTGGGCCTCAAAAATGTAAAGTCCCACCGATGGATTTAGTAAACTTATTGTAGCTTCGGCTTCATCCTAACACAATACGAGAGTATGTACAACCTTCAAATAATTTAATAAAGAATCTCCAAATGAAGTACGAATTCTAAAGAACTACTAAGTGGGAAGGAACACTTTTTATAATACCAGTAAATGTCCATTTAATATTTGCTAGCGAAAGCAAATATTCTGCTGATAGTAACACAAACTCGTTTTCTAGTTTCTCAATATCCAAGCAGGAATCCAATTTCTGACTTGGAGGATGAACATTAGCTTCTGCAAAAGACAAATAACAGACATGCATATAATAATTTAGTAAATAATTAACATAGGCAGTAGAGGTGGCAAAATCGACCGGTGAATTCGGCTGAAAAATGAGTCAAAACGTGCAACACTTAAATCCTGTACTTTTTAGCAAGGGTCTGGTTGACCCGCAATACTTTCTGTTGAAAATGGCTCATTATATTAACTAATAATCTGCCATATATGAAGTCGATGCACCATTATGAAAAAAGAGTTTATGAAATTATTCACTAAAATGACATGCTGAGCACCTTCCAACCCATTTGACACATTTAAATATAACTGTTTGATACATAAAAGATAAACATAACTTAATCACCACACGCAGAAGGGGACTAGTAAACAGTAAACAAGAGCACAAATCTTGGAAAATATTACTCCTCTGGAATTGTAATTTTAGCCTTTTTACCTGGATACAACTCTTTAATAATAGACTCTTCTTGAACTAGGGGGTTGTTGATCCACGCACATGTCGGATGAACAAGATGCAATGCATTTATAGTTGAGGAGACGCAATTTAATCTTTCTTGCAGATCCAGCGATCGGCCCTGGTTATCTTTCATAGCTGCTTCACTTTTCAGTTGTAATGAATGACGGTACATATAACTTGCAGCCTTGCGCCAATTATGTTGATGCATTTCGAACGCGTATAATAGTTTATAAGGGTTCGGTTTCACTGAAACATTAGAACGCTCTGCCTACACAAAAGTTATCAGAACTGTTAAAAACCCATGGATGGGTTAGTAAAACAGCAGCTCGGGTAGGCAAAATGGGTGTGGCTAGGTATTTGAATGACATGTCAAAATAGGCAAAGTTTTAGTTGGGTTGACTAAGAACACTTTCTGTCAACAAACTTTATTCTTTATATACACTTAATGTGCCAGATATGGTTACAAAAATTATTCAATCACAGTACCAGCTTTCTTACGAGTGAATTAAATTGTATGGACAAATAAATAGTACACGTTTGGCACCTTTGAACCAGTTCAACCACGAAACCCATTTGATCCGTATGCACTTTATATAAAAATTTAACTTGGACTAACCAGTTTGCTTATTAAAGATAAAGCATAGACCAAATCAACCCACTCATAAGTGAACATGTCAACATTATGCAACCTCTAAATTACTTTCTTATAAACTGCTACACACCTTCCAAGCAAGCTCCTGCTCCACCTTCTCGGCTAAACCAATAAAAGGTAATTGGCCATCACAAAGAATCTACAAGAAAGATCCAAATTCAAGTATGTTTTAGCTAAATACGGTAAATCCATATGTGACTTGACTGGATCAATTAAAAAGTATAAATATTGATAGTTAGACGAAGTAACCTTAAGGGCACCACGCTCGCAAAGAACAATGATAAAACGCCTCAAGCAAATGTATTTGCTTTCTTCATCTGGATTTGAGATAATTGCACAATATGCATCATGGTAATTATTCAAATCAAGTTTAAATTTGAATACATTTGCCCAAATCCGTCCTTTGGCAGTAATTGGCGATTCATTGAGCAAATCTACCCCAGGAAAAGTGTCTTTAAGGCTGACTACTTCATCAACTTGTTCAAGAGCAGCAAGTGCAAATTGGCAGGCACCTGTACTCATATTATAGTGATCAAAAATCTGCATTGCCCATTGATAATAATGAAATTTCCATGCACCAGGGGAGACATGATACGCTGCAGAAAAGTGAACTATAAGAATAGTACTTTCACATGAAAACTAAATAATTTACAGCCAGCAAGATAGGACTTACGAAAACCAAGGTGCGGCAATCCAGATTCATATGGCAAATTCTGAAACGACTTTGAAGTCCCATGCAAAGACGCAGCTCTAAAAACACAATTAATATGCATAATGTTATTTTTCGCGGATTGGTAGATTGATAAATAAAACATATTATCGGATATATCCACTAGATAAGGGGTGGGTTAGGCATTTTTTGTAACACGACAACATGAGCAAATGTTTGAATGGGTAAGGTTGGTTGATCTGGAACAGTTTTCGAAATGATTAGATGCCGTATATGATATGATGTAACAGTTAAAAATTACATTCTGCACTTCAACCAGTTTGGCCATTTGTAACATTATCCTGGAGGGCAAATTAATTTTCCTTTACAGGTTCGGCGGTTACATATGAAACATAACCTGGACAAAATCGTTCATACGTAAATAAGTCCAAATTGCCACCTTTAATCCCCACACACCAATACACATGCATACATATGAAGCTTGTAGAGGGTAGACTGAGTATCAATGTAATAAAATCCCATTTCATGTTATAATTCTATTTTCTTCATAAAACATATCTTCAAAGAACAATAATGAACTTGGAGAAGTCCTAAATCAAGTTTATGAGCGTATCATAAAAAGCCGGAAGCACTTCATAAGGATACAAAATTTCCAAGAGTGGAAGCACTTTTCAATGTTCAGGTCACCCAGGAGGCGCAGGTCTATTAGACCCAGAGTGGCTATTACAAACCCTGTCCTAGCAACCCCCAAGATGTTACCTAGAAAGTATTGAACCCGAAACCTCTTGTGAGGAATCAGATGCCTGACCACAAGGCCACCTTGGAGGTGATTTTTTGCAAGACTCGATTTAGATAAAATATTGAACATTCATGTGCTACTTCTTTAATATAATTCAATCTGGAAAATGATTCAGTAAGCTTTAAGTACAAATGTGCTTAATAAGGCAGAACATATTCCAAATGTCCTAATTAAATAACTGGGGGACGTTGTGACATTATACATACCTGAAAAAGCAGGAAACAGCTTCATTATGTTTCGCCTTGGTGGAAGCGTGTGGTGCTTGACGGTGTGCTTGTGCAAGAAGACAACAGCCAAGGAGGTGAAAGAGTGTGCACCATTCATTGTTCACACCCTGTATACTTGCAGATACTTTCTCCTTGGTGGAAGCGTGTGGTGCTTGACGGTGTGCTTGTGCAAGAAGACAACAGCCAAGGAGGTGAAAGAGTGTGCACCATTCATTGTTCACACCCTGTATACTTGCAGATACTTTCTCCTTGAGTAGATTTTGGTTCACCAGAGTAAGAAGATGCTTAAAACAAAATATACATATACTTTCAGTAAAATTCTTGGTATCATAAACTGTTGATGGATAATAGAATGAAAGAGGGGTGGCAAAACATGACCATCAGTCACTAGAGTATAATGAGTAATCTTAAGTGTGGGTTAAATTGGGTTGGTTTGACCCAACAAGCTTTCTGTCCAGTTAATTTTGAAAGTTTCCAACAGTTAATGTGTTAAATACTATTATAAAAAAAGCCATTTTAATAAGAACAATATAACGGTTGTGAGCATTTGAACACATTTTAGGCGCCTCTTAATCCATTGACCAGTCATTTGACTGTTGACCCATTACCAACATGATCCACTGGTTTTCACATAAATGGTTGAGTTGATGTCTAACTGTAATAAAGGAGTATCAGAGTCAATGTAACTAACCTCAACAGCATCAAACTGACCATGCTTAAGCAAGATCAAAGCAAGCATAATTGAGCGAGTAGGGAGAGAAGAGGACCCATCTTCACTCCTTCCCCAGACTATCCAACTTATAAAATTCTGTACAGGAGCAATGAAAGAGCCAGGATTCGGAAGATGTTTTAGATCAATACCCTGGTCTTCAAAAGAGCTTTGATGATCAAGTAACAGAATAAAAGCCAAAGTAAAGTCACATTTCCCAAATTTGGCATTCCATGATCTTCGGCTACTGCTGCTATCTGGTCGTACATAAATCAAAGATGTGTGAAGTTTTTTTAACACGCAAGTAATGTGTAGACTATAAACGATATAAATCAGACTGATGCCAATAATATCTAAGAAACTTGATATTGTTTCAGTCTCAACCCATTAACTTACAAATATGGTCTATTGGGTCAACTAAAAAATTAGCTAACAAGGTAGAATGGGTGAAAGTCGCCAAAAGTCTATTTTTACTGCATACATCCTCATATGCAGTTCATTCCAAGTTTTAATTTATTTATGTAGTAACAACTTTATGCAATGATAATAATTAATATGTAACAGAACAGATTTTATTTGGTAAGATTTACGGAAAGTCTTCATGGGCCGACTAGCGCCACTTAAGCCAGTTACTAAAAAATTACCCATGTAATCCTGAGCCTACTTTAACTCGTTTCCAGTCCACCTACCCATCTTGCACCCCTACTTGATATCAAATAACAAGCATAGCTACAATCAGAATTGTTTACATTGCTATTAATAGCCAACACCAGAAAGATGATCGAGAGAAGAGTTCTAAACTTCTAATATTAACATCAGCCTACCAGTTTGTAACAAAGAAAGTCGAGAACTGAAATCTTCTAAGGTAGGTGATTCACAAGGTGTAGTCGCGAAAAAATGTATTAAATGCCACTCAGTAATGATTTCTCGGATCAGTGGATATAACTCAAGGTGCACCCTGGAAACATCATCTGGTGACATATTTATCTGTTTAAGCAAAAGAAAAATAAAATTAGCTTTTCCATCTTTATTTTGCAATTTTCATGTCCTAACAAATACATACTTACTGTATATGGGTGTGTGCATGAGTGTGCGGCTATATACATACATATATTTGTTCCAGATCAAAAAGGCAAATACTGACCTGGCCACCTAACTTCACTATATAGCTCAGCAGCAATAGTACGTTCAGTGCAGATTCAAACATAACGTCGGCAACCTGTGAAGTCACTTGAACTGTTATGTATGTCCTAACATCAAAAACCGCATCAGTAGTCGATTTGTGTTCATTCTTTCGAGGAACTAAAAAGTTCAAGTATTTTAAAATAACATCGAGAACTTTGCCCCACGTTCCAGCTTTTCGATACAGCTCGTTAACCGATAACAAAATATCCATGGAGAAATTTCTGAGAAGTTTGAGGTCACCAACTTCTTTCCAAGCAGTACCAACACCTAGCTCTGATGCATGAAGATCAGCTATAAAAGAAGAATATCGGGTTTCTAAAACCCTCAATAAATGCCCCACAACATCTTCAGCAGAAACAGATGGTTCACTGAAGAAAGATTCACGAAATAAAGCACGGGCAGCTCTCGCCAGATGTTGATCTTTTAGAACAATGGTGCACTGAAGGACCTCAGAGAGTACTCCGCGTTCGACATCATCTGATATGTTGATTATAGACCTTGCAATCTCCCCCATTTTATCACGTGGCCCTATTTCAATACAATATGGCTTCAGGAAATGAACAATATCATGTTGGTAGTAAGGCTTCCAATTTCAATTGAGTTTATCCGAACCAGTTAAGTGGGTTGCCTGGGTCAAACGGCTCAAATTCAACAAAATGTTCTTATGTGCTTAAAACCTCCTACAGTTAATGCCATTAGATTGTTACATTAACAATCTTATAGAACACCTATTTATAACTGAAAAACAAAAACCAAAATACCTCAACAGCTTGGCCCATGTTCCCAGCCTGACCAATACTGAAAGGTAACCCGTTTCAGCCCATTACCCGGACCGCCGTTGTTACCACTGTTAATGCAGTTTATGACCAAACTGTATATCAACAATTTATTGGGTTTCATATTCATTCTTTAAGAGTTTAAATTGAATAGGCTTGCTCGTGAACTCAGTCAAGCATCAATCCCAATCAAGAATTCTACAAACTTTCAGTAGTTGTAGAGAATAGCTTGTAATCAAAGTGAAACAAAAATATTCCTAAAATAAGTTGGGAACAATTTCCGAAAATACATTATATACATGTACCCAGTTATATTTTAACAGCACTACTTTGGGTAAAACTGAACTCGGACCTCTATATTGGTTTCTACCAAAACTAACAAAACAACTTGTACACGGTTTGACGGCTCATTTTTGCAATTCATTCACTTTGTGGTAGTTAAAGGCAGTTCCTACAACATACTATAAAAACTAGAGGTGGCAAAATGAGGGAATCAAACAGTGACGAGTCAAAATGAATATAACTATAAGGTTGGGTTGACTTGAAACACACTATGTTAAAAATTTTGTACATGTTGATAAATAGTGTCAACTATGGTTTCAAAGGTTAGATTATATCAGTGAGAAAGCTATTTATTTGTATAAACAAACTAGGAGGATTTATACATTAAAATTCATTGGTGTCCTTTCGCAGTGTTTGACCCGCTCGCACATTTGATATCTTTTTAACCTTATATTTTTTACCCATCTAATTCGTTAAAATTAGAGAACATATTTAATCTACTTAAATGAGCATAACAAATCAACCGGATAGTTTAGTCCAGAGTAAATGGTTCACATATGCCACGACCTTAACTTAGTTATGTAAACATACCGAATGCAGAAAGCTCTATATCCTCCATATGCCGCAGTAGAGAAACTGAAGATTTTCTGACTAAACCAGCAGCACCAGTAGCTGAATCACAAAGTAACGCACAGGGTGCATTCTTATGACACCAATTCTCATAGTAGCATGAACAGAAATCTCCAGCAATTAAGAAGAGAAAGCAAACTCCTGGAGCCGCCCTAAGAAAGATATCATGCATCATCGGTTCCACATTAACAACGCCGCATGCAAAAGAGGGAAAACAAGACATCATATTCGGATAGAGATGAAATAATTTCAAACGGTTACGCACGAATGGACTGGCAACCAATTCGTATTACTATTATCTCTAACCACACAAACTAGTAATATGAAATCTAGGCTAAACAGGATACTAGTCAAATGGGCTGCCATGGTCGATCAGATCAAAAGTTATGCATATTACATTCACCTTTTTAATGAACCTCCTAAACCATCTTACACTAAAGAAACATACTTCTTCAGATAATATTTGACGCACCCAGCATCTTTTAACCAATACCAAACATTACCCATTTTCACCTGACTCACATTTCCAACTCTGTAATAAGCACCTAATCAATGATAACAAATTATACTAAAGTGATATTTAAAGTTCAAACCTCATGTTCAATGACAGAAATGATCTCTTTTTCCAAACCATCAGCAGTTAAGGAATTAAACTCGGAATCAGTGAAGTGCTTGTTATGATCATGAAGTGTTGCTCGGATAACAGAACTATGGTAAACATCGGGAAGAAGTAACATGCGTGAGAAGATAGATGATACACGAGAGGCGATTTGCTCCTGCCAATTTTTAAAACAAATAAGTAACTGCGAATGGCACAACCACATGTGACAGACAGCAAGGAGATATCACATATTCACATTTACATTTTCTTTATATACGTGATGTTTTCTTTGACGCGCATTAAAAGCTCCTTGGAATACATTTATACAAAGGGTTTATTTACATGGAAAAGTGTAAACTGGCGCTTCATACAGTTAGTGGGCCTTGGGCCTGGAGTTTCAGGCGTTAAGGCTGGGCCTCGCCTTTTGCGCCTAGATTATAACGACTAACTTTTGAACATTATCATGGTTATGACTGAAGAACTTAGGAGAGAAATGGAGAGTGGGAATAAAAAAGTGTATGAAATAGTATAAATTCACAGTACCTTTGAAGATGGATATAATGCGTAAGCAAGCAAAAGAAGTTCATCTGCAGCATGCTCAGTGTCCAGAAATAGTTGATTAGCAACGACTAGATCTTGTAAACTGTAGATTTCCTCAAATTTCCTAGATATAATTTGCTAAATTAATCAATATAAGACAACACAACCATAACTTGTGGTAATATGTTAATGAAAAAAGATATTATTAGACAGGTGAGGAGATTGCTAGAAGAATAGACAAGGAACTTAATTCCTAATACATGGATATCAAGAGTAATAGTAAAAAAACAACATCAACCATATGCTAGAAGTCCTCTACGTGTGTAAGAACAAAAGGTAGATAATAAAAAAGGTAAGCATGTCAGATGTGTAAGTGTTATTGGATGGCAAGCTAGAAATTATTTATCTATTCATTATATTATTAAAATGTGTTTGATTTGGTTTCTTATTATTTGTTTCATTTGTTACCTATTTTAGTTGTTCTACGATCTATTTATATGGATTGTGGTTTTGTAAAAGTTAGCTGATTATAAATGAGTTTATAAGAAAATTGACGTTTTATCAATAATTTCGGTCTTTGATTAATCAATTGTTCTTGAGGCATTTGATTGAGCTTCTAAACTGCATCAGTTGGTATCAAAGCTATGGTTGTTCAAATGGCTCGTCGTAGAAGTAGGCTTCGTTACCGAGATCCGCCGGTCGAGGCAACGATGAAGACGCTTTGGAGATGTTTACTCACCAGCTTGCACAAATCCAGCAGCCAACATAGTTGGACATATACAACACCCGCCAACATTGAAGGAAACAGAACCAGATGGGACGAGTCACCTGGGATGAGGAGTATCTTCCAAGTGGCGGCCTGTCGGCATTAGAGGAAACGACACGGGCTGAACCCGTCTGGGACCAATCCACCGGGGACGAGAAGTATCCTACCAATGGCGATTCTATATGTGATTCTTTTCCCGTGTATGATGTATACGGGGACGAGGAATGATATTTGTGGTTAAATGGTGGTGTTAGTGAAGTTCGGATCACAGATTGTAACCCGTCTGTTTCGTGTTTTGAGGGATTAGAGTTCAAGAAGATTTTATTAGTCTTTGATTAATCTTTTAGCATTAAGCCATTTGATGCGTGCGAAACTGCATCAGTTGGTGTCAGAGCTCAGGTTAATTCATATGGCTCTGCGTGATGAGAACTACCTTTTTACTCGCCGAATCGCCGACTGAGGCAGCGATAAAATTGTGTTCATTCGCATGATCGCAAGATCCAGGATACAGAGCCAAAGGATTTCATTTAAGATGAGATCATTGGGAAAGAATAGCATCCTTAAGACAGCGATGGTTACAAGTTTTAGAAAACCAACTCAGATATTTTCATACGGGATGACAATTATGAGAAGTATCTAGCACCCTATATCCATCACCTCAATCTTTCCATAATTATGGAGACGAATAAGTGAGTAACAAAGATTATTGGTGGGTTACAAAAGCCTTGAACGTGGGCTTTGTTCAAGATGAGAGTTTTGTTGAATGAAAGATCATTGGAGGCGGACCCGAGTGTGCCAAGGTATCCAGTGGTATTTAAAATGATGAAGATATATTAATTTAACGTATTGAAGGTTTCCTTGCTAATAAGGACATCGGGTTGCTCATTGCAGAATAACTTTCAACCCATTTGACGTGTATCCTTAGGTACAATTTTAGGTTAACCTATTTGACTCCTTAGAATTAAATTTTTTTTAAAAAAACGATCAACTCGTTTATAGATAAAAGGCTAGAATTGCAGCCTCCACATTGCGTCATCTGATAACAGCACTTCTGTTTCTCTAGATAAAATCAAAGAGAAACAAAAATGTGTACTAAAAAATTAAAAGAATAAGAACACATTCACAATTGTGCAATTTGCTAAACATGTAAAATATAATGCAATTGATAACAAATTGAACCAACAAACTTATAACATCCTTTACCTGCTCTCCCTTGAATCTGACAAGTTGTACCGTGCCAACGAGTACTCTCGGAGTATCCAGAGTTTATTTGAAAATAGTTTAACGTCAATGAGTGCATCCTAAAAAATGCCAATAGTAAAAGTTGACAATTTTAGATTGTAATTTCCACTTTTGAACAAGAAATGGAGGATTAATCTGACTCACTCTCTGCTTGGGTATGTTTGCTGAATGCGCAATACCAAAAAAAGCACTCCCTCGTGGAAATGAAATAAGTTGCAACCTGTATAGCGAGATCATCTCCCCACCAACCTCCTAAAATAATAACAAAAATGTAGGTAAAGCACAAATATAAATTGTAAAAGTAGTCCCAAACATTATATCCAAAACCAACTTATCATTTATTGTTAAACATAAACTAGCTAGAATCAAAAAGAACCACGTACAGAAACAATGCAAGCTTTATGCACATTCTTTATACTTAGAGAAATGTGCGCTCTGTGGACAGCGATTTTTAACTAAATAAAAGAAAATCCGTTAACATAATCTGGGCTTTGGACAAACATTGCCAGTTATAGTTATTCACCACTATGGAAAGAGACCTTTGATTCTCTTTGAAAATTTAAAGATTACTGTCATAGAAAATATAACTTTGTGTACATATAAACAGCAAGTTTAAGCTCCTTCATGCCATTTAACACATAAATTTGATTCTCAAGGAATTCCAGTTTCACGAGTTTCTAAATTGCCAAATATATCTTCACTGCCTGGATGCTAGTCTATTCATTTTTTATAACTTTTTGTATGTATGGGTATTCCTGTCAGATAAACTAACAAAGTACCCGTGCAAGATTAATCAAAATAGTTTACAGCTAACACTAACTGCGCAAGATAAATCAAAAATGAAAAAGAGAAATTTGAAACAAGCCCATACTAAAATTAAAATACTAACTGATCAGATACAAAAATTGCAGTAATTATTGTAGGATGTCACCACACGGTAAAGAGGAAAACCGGGGGGAAAAAAAGTTACTGGAAGCCCACATACCAACAAGGGTCGAAAGTATAAAGAAGTTCGATTGCCAAATGGCAGATGAATAAAGCAAGCAGATGGAGTCGTTCATCCAAAAATATAAACATATGAATGTTAAAATACTAGGGACACTTGAATTTACGCATTAAGTGGTTGAGTTATATATATACTCCATATATATATCGTGCAAGCATGAGAATTATGAATCTAAAAAATTTCTTGACTATTTCAATTAGGCATTAACTTTATATTCCCAAATGTAGGGAAGGTTCATGCACGTCGACTATACTGTCAATTTGGAAACAGACAATTGAGCAACACTCTCAAAAAAATCAAAGCTCACCTCAATCTGTTTAACTTTGAATATATATGTTTGTAAGTATATCCTTAAATAGAAATCACAGCCACGGACAATTAGGTTGCATAACATCAAAGCCGACTTAAATTTGAGCACATTTTGTTTCAAAAAGTTGGACAATACTTTCTAATCAGAGTAGAAATTACCATGTAACTTAATAAATCAATAGAATTGATAAGTTATCGTGTTGTACAGAAAAAAATTCTATATTAGTAAGGTGAGTTTGCTAAATAATATGGTCAGAGGAAAAGCCCCCTGAACAGAGCAACATCCGAAATAGACATGTTCATTTTTGCCAAACGTTGGAAGTATAAAAATAAAATAGCTAATTGCAATCCTAGATTGACAGTAAACCTAAAAGCTCTAAAACTGAAAGCGATAGCATTGCATTTCAAAGTTCGAAATGTTTGAGACCTGATTAGGCTTAGCAGGACCGCCAAGGAATACTTCCAGTCATTGGTAGATTCTCCTGCCCATAACCTCGTGAATGTAGCTCCTCAATATTACAGACAGAAATTTCTTGTGACACCATAATATGTCATTGTTGCAAAATTAAAAATCAATTAATAATGTGATCATGTTTCCAATTGCACCCTTAAAAAACTTCAAATAATCAGGTCCTGGTAGGAACCAAAGAAGATTAAGATATAGACGTAATTTTGTGGTGATATAATCTGGGATTAACTCGAATATAACTATAGTAGGATTTGCATCTCCAAATGTTTGGTAAAATAATATTACATCTGATAACCTTCCTTCTTGGCGTGCCTTGGTCATTCACATATAAACAATTTTGGAAAGGAAAACCTGGTTTATGTTTTGCCAACTTAGACTCATAAACAAGTTGATTTTTATTTTACAGGAAGACATAGTGGTTTCAATAGAAGTATAGTTTTTTTTCTCTCCAATCGATTTTTATATGCTATGGTATGGTAAATAGCTAACAAAAGCCTTTTTGAAGACTAGCTGACTTTAACTAGAATTCAGAAAAGACAACTCGGTCAAGATGGAATACAAATTCCAAGGTGTGCATTACCATTTTGCTTAATGAACTATTCATTTAAACATGAATGCATGCTCTAGGATTGCAACATATGTGCTTACGACATGATTTTGAAATGCATATGGCAATACCCCAAGATGTTTAGGATAAGAGAGGCTCTTTAGTTGAGAGGTAGAGTTGTATATATGAAAATGTTGTATGTAAAAGGTCCCTTTTTTAGCTACGGATTTATAAGTTGAAGAATTGCATTGACAAAGACTAATGTCAAAGGTGCATACTAATGATAAAGAGTCACAGGACTTGCCTTCCAATCTTGAAACGTTCATGTTATAATTCAGAAGTCTGGCTACAACTCAAAAGGTCCCATACTTGTAATTCTCCATCCAAATGAAGCACAGAAAGAGCTTTTATCCCTTGAATCTCTAAACATACCATATCCATCACGGGAGCTACGTTCCTTCTGTAATAAAAACTTAAATTAGCTTAATAAAGTATATGAAAGATTTCCTCTTCCTAAAATATAAAAGAATCATAAATCACACTCACTCACGATGGGCATTATGGCACCATGTTTGTAGCTTGAATATTGATTGTAACAAAAACATTTCAAAAGTCGACAGTAATGATTACCATATGAGAAAGAAACATAACCAGACAAGATGCATTATGATGATTCCACTAAGTTATAAAGCATTTCTAAGTAATATAAGATTGCATTGAACAGTCCCAAACCCTATATTGGATAATAAAAACCCGACAGGAGTTAAATGATTACCTGGACATCAAACTCCATAAGCGGCCAAAACTTGAATCATCTCGTAGTTCATGTAGAAAACCTAAGATTTATTAGGTTTTGTTAGAGCTCAGATCATCCTTTAGATTACAAAACAAAAAAAAATCAATGGCAGCTAATAAACAAGGTCCCTAAAAAGAGAAGAGGTGACAGTTGACACTTTTGATTACGAATGGGTCGATTTGGGTCACATTTTATCTCTGGCTACAAAAATATTAGCTTTAAATGTTTGGATAATTCCATTAGTATTGTTTTCTAAAAATTAACCCATTAATAGATATCAAAGCCTTTTGAAAAAAGAAAAAGAAAATATGACTGCCCCAGTCTGGTTGGACTTGGACTAATATTAAAATGACCTTTTCAACCCAAATTCGTTTTGACCCATTACCCAACCCACCCATCTTACCCCCTCTATGTAATGGCATCAAAGTAAATGTACATGTGCATCATCAGTCAACAAGCCTTACAAGATAGTTCAAGACTAATATTAGCAACTTATATCATTTAATAAAGAAATGATCGTTTCTATAAAGTAGTTACCTTTGCTGCTTACATTCTCTCTTAAAATGATTGAAACAAATGACAACAAACAAACACCCCATTTTCTCTCCCGTCTTGGAAAACGCACCACCTACAAACCCCCTACCCCTTCCTCACGAGATATAGTGAAGATGATACTTTGGGGTTTCTTTTATTAGAAGAAAGACTTGACAAGAGAGATACTTGAATAATAATAAAAAAAACACCAAAAGATACATACCCGGATCACTAAAATCAAGGATGCCAAGTTGGAAACAAGCAACGGATCCATCCCTTCCTCCTATCACAAGACACCCTGCGGTAGCTGCTATAGCGGTAATGCCTCCATAATCACAATAACTCTGAATATTCAACTCAACAACCTCATCCGGTGGGAAAACAGAACATGATCCATAGTTATCAATATCAGTCAGTCTAATAAGATATGCAACTCCGGAAACACTCAATGTGTAAAGCATGTATGGTTTCCCAGAAGTACTAGGGAGCTGCAAAAGAAAACATAATTATATAACTATTACTATCTCTATATAATACGGAAAATATGAAAAGAAAAGCTGATAAAAAAAACCTCGTTTTTGCAAATGAAAGCAAATGGAGATAAAGGAGTAGTAAAATTGATCCGCAATCCAACCCTTGGGAATTCCGAAAAGGTGCAGAATTCAACTACCTCAAGGACATTTGGACAAGTCTTAAAAATTCTCCTGGTTAATGGATAAATATGTATATAACTATATATCAAAACAGCAAGAATTAAGACATTTTCTGATTTTACAATTTCTAATGAATAATAATAGACTATATATAAAATGAGCTCATCAGTTCAATCCTTTTCTCTCATTTAGAACATGAAAGCAGCCTCTCTACCTAGGTAGAGGTAAGGCTGTCTACATATCTACCCCCATACACCGTCGAGGTATTGGGACCCAAAACCCGTGGAAGACAGCATTGGGTGTTACATTTACATAAATTAATTTATATAATTATATATATATATATATATATTGAAAGAACTGAACTCGATAAACCGAAAACACAAGATTTTTTTTTTTTTTTTTTTTTTTTTTTATATGTACCCCACTGCGCCGCAGTGGGTGGAGAATCTCCCACTGCGCCGCAGTGGGAAATCTCGGACTCGGGTCTGGAAAAGCCCCACTGCGCCGCAGTGGGTTTTACACTCTCCCACTGCGCCGCAGTGGGAGGAAAGAAATTATGGCCGTGGGATTTCACTGCGCCGCAGTGGGCAAAACCATCCCCACTGCGCCGCAGTGAGCATCAGCACAGCAACCCTAAAAATCATTTCGACACTTTCTCAAGCTTGTAACATTCGAAATTCAAAACAAACATCTTAAAACACAATTCAGAAACTGATATCAACTTCATTGACACATTTTAAACATTCATTACAACATCACCTTGTTTTGAATCCCATGAATACCATCAAATGGGTCATTTATCCATTTTGACACAATTTCGACCAAAATGCAACTTCACAAACTTTCCAAAAGCTTTACTTCTGGACTTTTACATAATTTTTAACAAAGGTATGACCATTAAATCAAAATGTACCAAGAGCCATGAGGAGAGGGATTTCTAAGCCTCTAAACCAAAAGTTGTCATTCATCCAAGAATGACCTAGTACCTTCACGTCTTCCAAAAACACTTCAAGCTCTAAACCAAGGCTTTCAATTCAACAACACTAGTTCCTTCTTCCGGAACTACCTAAAAAAATGGTAAACAACTAAAATATAAGCAAAGGCTTAGTGAATATACTTGCATACATTTACGAATACGAAGGAGGGCAACGCACAAAGGACTATTACATGTAACCCATGACCGTCGTGCCATACCTACATGCTCACCTTTGCACAATAAACAACATATATGGATCCATTAGAGAATATCGGGGTTCTTAGGCCCCGAGAAGGTTCTTAGGCCTTTTCTCAAACAACAATAGGGGTTCTTAGGCCCCGGAGGTTCTTAGGCCTCATAACAATTGACCCCACCCGGGTCTAGCCAAATCAATTACCACACATGAAATAACACATTACAACATGATGTGGTCAATTGACCCAACGTAAACATAAAGGTATGCAAATATACTCACCTCCTCCGCAAATAGATCAACAAAGCTAAAACGATTAAGCACAAACAAGCTTCAACCTATAATCATGTCATAAAATGCATAAGCTTATAATCACAACTTGACTAGCTTAACCTAGCCATACTCAAACACTAGCCTCTCTAAACCCAAAACCCAACCCATTTGTCATTGAGTCTCCATTTTACTTCCACCATATCATAGGTAGTTCAACCTACCATTTTCATCAACATTTCAATTACTTGTAAAAACTCATCTTTTCTCATAAACCAACATTATCACATAAGCTTATCAATTTCATAATCAAACTCAACACATAACTCAATGACAACTAGGTTAACTAAGGAATTGGGAAAATTAGCCATAAATCAATTTCTAGCAAAACCCCCAAATTTGGTTCATCCATGAACCCTAATTTTGAAAGAAGGATAAAACTAAATTAGGGGAATTCAATACCTCAACAACAACAATCCAAAGCAAGACTTTTAGTTTGAGAATCCTTCTTTCTCCCTTTCTCTTAAAAACGGCCACCACCACCCCACTTACAATCCCTAACTTTAATTCCTTGAATGAAGATTACTTGGTGGTGATTGTTATTATTATTATGATTTCTATTCTTGAACTTGAGAGGGTTACTCTTTGTTTTGAAGAAATGTGTGAAGGAATGCATGAAAGGAAATGGTGAGGAAGAGTAATAGAGTGGAGGCATGACTCATAAGGCAAAAGAGTTGGCTGGCACATTCTAAGGATGCCACGACCCACCTCTTCCAAAAGTGGGTATTTTACCCGCTATCCGCTAAAGTTCCAACTAAATTAACCCCATTTCCAAAAATAAAATACTAGGAAATTAATTTAATGTCGAAACTATAAAAAGGGTTAAATTCTTTTTACCTTAAATCTTTGGGGTGTTACAACTCTCCCCCACTTGGAACGGATCACGGCCTCGTGATCCAAGCCATATGCAAAGACGGATAGTAAACTAGGACGTCACGCTCGGACTCCCACGTACAATCGGACATCTTACCATGCTTCCACAAAATCTTATAAGTCCTCACCGTCTTATTTGTACCCTTCTAAGTTCTTCTTCAACTATGGCAATCGGCTCTTCAATGTAGTTCAACTTGTTATCAATCTCTATTTCATTTAATGGCACATAAGAAGACTCATCGGCAAGGCATTTTCTAAGATGTGACACGTGAAAAGTAGGGTGAATTCCCGATAACTCTTCTGGTAGTTCCAAACGGTAAGCAACCTTGCCAACCTTAGCCAAAATTTTAAACGGGCCGATGAAACGAGGACTTAACTTTCCACGCTTCCGAAAACGTAGAACACCTTTCCATGGGGAGACTTTCAACAAGACACGGTCACCTTCGCAGAATTCAATCGGCCTCCTTCTTTTATCCGCATAAGACTTTTGTCGATCTTGAGCCGCTTTTAGCCTCTCTTTGATCACATCTATCTTTTCGATGGTCTTTAACACTACTTCCGTGCCACCTATTTCTCTTTGACCTACTTCTCCCCAACAAATTGGAGATCGACATTTCCTCCCATACAACATTTCATAGGGCGGCATTTGGATGCTAGTATGGTAGCTATTATTGTAGGAGAATTCCACCAAAGGCAAGTGAAGATCCCAAGTGCCTCCAAAATCGATTATACATGCCCGAAGCATGTCTTCAAGCGTTTGAATGGTTCTCTCACTTTGACCATCCGTTTGTGGGTGATAGGCGGTGCTAAGCTTGAGCTTGGTACCATATCTTCATGAAATTTCCGCCAAAAGTGAGAAGTGAATCGAGTGTCCCTATCCGAAACAATGGAGACGGGCACACCATGTCTTGCTACAACTTCCTTTACATACACCTTTGCCAATACCTCGGATGAAGATGCTTCACGAATGGGAAGAAATAAGGCACTTTTAGTCAATCTATCCACTATTACCCAAATTGTATCAAATTGATTTCTAGGCGTCTTGGGCAACTTGGTGACAAAATCCATAGTAATATCTTCCCACTTCCATTTGGGAATCTCTAACGGTTGCATCGTACCATAGGGCTTTTGATGTTCCGCCTTCACTTGTGCACACGTCAAACACTTTTCAACATATTTCACCACATCACGCTTCATTCCGGGCCACCAATAATCTACTTTCAAGCCATGGTACATCTTTGTAGCACCGGGGTGGATGGAGTACTTGGATTTGTGAGCCTCATCAAGAAGAACTTGTTTCAGCTCACAAGAAAATGGGATCCAAATCCTCCCAAAACGTACGGTAAGGTCACGAGAATCCTTAGTGAAATATTGTATTTGACCTTGAATTCTTTCTTTCTTAGGATCTCGTTGCAAGGCTCTCTCTTGAGCTTCTCTAATTTGATCAAAGAAGTCATTGGTGATCAAAACCCAAAGGGGTGAAACGACTAAGGCATGATGAGAACTCTTCCGACTCAAGGCGTCTGCTACCACATTAGCCTTCCCGGGATGATACAAAATCTCGCAATCATAATCTTTCAAAAGATCTAGCCATCTTCGTTGGCGATTGTTGAGGTCTCTTTGCTCAAAGAAGTATTTGAGGCTTTTATGATCGGAATAGATAGTAAACTTGACTCCGTAGAGATAATGGCGCCAAATCTTCAAAGCAAATACCACCGCCGCTAGCTCCAAATCATGAGTAGGGTATCGTTTTTCATGTTCTTTCAATTGCCTTGAAGCGTAGGCGATGACTTTACCCCGTTGCATAAGAACACAACCTAGGCCATTAGACGATTCATCACAATATACCACCATATCTTCAAGTCCATCCGGTAAAACAAGGACCGGTGCTTGACTTAGCCTTTCTCGAAGTTGTTGAAAAGCCAACTCTTGCTCGCTTTTCCATTCGAACTTGATATTCTTTCGAGTCAACTTGGTCAATGGGGAAGCTATTTTAGAGAAGTCTTGAATAAAACGACGGTAATAGCCCGCTAGACCAAGAAAACTCCTAATCTCCGACGGATTCTTTGGTTGCTCCCACTTCATCACCGCAATCTTGGCCGGGTCCACCATAATTCCCTCACTATTAACAACATGGCCAAGAAATTGCACTTCTCTTAACCAAAATTCGCATTTGGAGAATTTGGCATAGAGCTTCTCCTTGCGTAATGCTTCCAACACCTCACGTATATGAACTCCATGATCGGTTGAGCTTTTAGAGTAAATAAGAATATCATCAATGAATACGATTACGGATTTATCAAGCATAGGGCGACAAACACGGTTCATGAGATCCATGAAAGCCGCGGGAGCATTTGTAAGACCAAAAGGCATGACAACAAACTCAAAATGACCATAACGAGTACGGAAGGCGGTTTTAGGAATGTCTTCATCACGCACTTTGAGTTGATGGTAACCCGAACGAAGATCTATTTTTGAGAAATATGACGCTCCTTGAAGTTGATCGAATAAGTCGTCGATTCTAGGCAAAGGATACTTGTTCTTTACGGTGACTTTGTTGAGCTCCCGATAGTCGATACACATACGCATGCTTCCATCCTTCTTCTTGACAAAAAGTACCGGTGCGCCCCAAGGAGAGTTACTAGGTCGGATAAAACCCTTATCAAGTAATTCTTGTAGTTGCTTCATCATCTCTTGCATCTCCGATGGAGCCAAACGGTAGGGAGTTTTAGCAATGGGGTTAGCCCCCGGAATGAGATCAATGGAAAACTCAACTTGCCGTTCGGGAGGAATGCCCGGAAAATCTTCGGGAAAAACATCGGCGAATTCACTAACAATAGGGATGTCTTCGATAGTTAGAGGTTTCTTTTCAACATCAACGATGTGAGCAAGATAGGCATGACATCCATGAGAAATGTAACGTTTGGCACGAGCAAAGGTACATACGGAAATAGAACGTTCCTTCCTATCACCATACACCACCAAGTCTTCGCCTTTAGAAGTCTTCAAATATATCGCCTTTTCATCACACGCGATTTTGGCGTTACATGAGCTTAACCAATCCATACCCAAGATTATATCAAACTCTCCCATCGGAAAAGGGATTAAATTGGCTTGAAAGAGTTCCGAAGAAATTCTAATTTCACATCCCCTATACACATCTTTCACTAATTCAATTCTACCATTACCAACCTCAACTTGCAAAGTATTTTCTAGACACGACTTCGACACGGGAATAACATGAATTACTCTAGTTGCAACGAATGATC
>CM067167.1:294513037-294578037 GCA_034093135.1 Erigeron breviscapus | reverse complement strand
AAATTGTAATGAAAATTTCAGGGGTCAATACGTAAAGTGAAACAAAGTTAGGTGGTAAAAATCCAAAACCATAAAAATTTACTGTAGTTAACCAGACTTTAATTGTTATATATATAATAAAACACATTTTACTTCATTAACACAAATTTTAAATAAAACACATAACTTCATTAAAAATAAAAATACATTAGAACATAAAAAAAAACAAAGTACAATTAAAAAAAAACACAACCTAAAAATTGAAAAAAAAAAGACATTTTTATTTTAAAAAACTAAACTAAGCTAAACTAATTGTCGTTGTCTCCGAAAAGGAAGCCTTTGTACTCGGCCATCAGTTTCTTCTTCGCTTCTTTGATGAACCTCTTTTCTTCCTCATCACACTCGGTTTGGCCCATAAACGAAAGAGCCGTGTACATGGTGCGCTTCCTTTCTTCCTCACGAATGGCCGCCAAAGATTGTTGTTGTTCTTCCAAAACTGCTTGCTTGGTACACCCAAGTCTGTCGAGCCGGGCGGCTAGGTCGGAAGCTGAAGAACGAGTAGACCCCGCATCGAAAGACATCGAGGTTCGCAAAGCCTTTGACTTAGTAGGGGGCTCGTATACGTATCGGATCTTTGGTTGTTGAAGTTTGACATGATTTGTTGTTAAAATGGATTGGTATGTGTTAATATAACTGAATAATGAAAGAGTGGTGTGATCTAGTGCTTCAATGGAGGTGTATATATAGGAATTTAGAAAAACTAGCCGTTAAGGAACTAAAAGTGTCACTTTTTTAAACTTTTTTTGCTCAAATCTGCCGTTACACTTTTATAGTTTTTCTAATACGAGTAATAAAAAAAGAAACAATATATACATGGACGGATTGGTCTAAACCGGCTAAACCGTTTAAACCGAATTAATTGGACGGATTGGTCGGGTTGAAATAAAAAATTTAGACCGTCGGTTTGTCTTTTTCATAAACCGCTCATATGGTTTGGTTCGTGGTTTTAGACTTTTATCAAACCGGTTTAACCAAACCGAACCAATTAATTATATTTATGGTATGTTTATATAATATAAGTATACATATAATATATAAATATATATATATATATATATATATATATAAGATAAATATTATAAATTAAACATGTAAACTATTAGCTGGTAAAAGTTCGAAACTATTCAAATTATATCTTAACTTTTTCAAGATACGATCACTATTCACTAAGTTAGAGTAATTTTTAGCAATCAATCATCAAGCTAATTAATATGAATATATGATATATATCCTAACATGATAAATCCCCTGTCGAGTATATATATACACGAATTGTTTGCATTGTTTTTGTCATAGTCATCTTTTTTGTTTTCTAGATAATATGGTATTAATTTCCAGTTATTACTTTTTAAAACACTTTGTATTTCATTTTTAAGTATGTGTGAAACATTTGCAATTTGGTATCATTAAAAGCTTTTATATATTGAATGTCAAAAGTATGATAACCGTTTAACCGGACCAAACCAAACCGGTTAATTGGTTTTGGTTGGTTTGGTTTGACATAACAATTTGGACGGATTGGTTTGAAAAAATGTTAAACCGTTTACATTGGTTTGGTTCAAATTCTTAGCAAAAACCGGCCAAACAGGACCATGCACATCACTACTGTTTTGCCAAGTTCAGAAACCTTTTTTCTGGGGTCTTCTTCCTTCCTTTCTAGCCGTACCTTCAAAAATAATAACAATAAAAAAAAAACAAGCAATCAAGCTCGTCCCTGGAAGAACGAACGTGGGGGACGAGTGCATCGAACGAGCCATGGACGAGTCCCACCCAATGGTGTGGGCTCGTCCGTCCATGGCGGACGAGAGGCTAGGGTTGAGTTTAGGGCCGTTTGTGGTAAAAAAATGTTTTTAATTTTTTTTTCTAATTTTTTAGAAAAATAGAAAGGTTTTTATTTTTTAGAAAACAAATAAAAATTTTAAAATCACTTTCTAACTAGAAAACTAGAAAACATGTTAGAGATGTGAGAGGAGGGGGAATGGAAAATGTAAACAAGAAAAAATATTTTTCAAGTTTTCTATAGAAAAGTGAAAAATTGTTTTCTTTTTCTTTGGAAAACAGTTATTAGAAAACTATGATTAAAACCCGTTTTTCTATTTTTCATGTTTTTTTTTGAAAAACAAAAGGTGTTTTCTGTAACCAAACACACCCTAGTAAGTGTTTAAGAATGACATTTGAATGTTTTATTAGGTATTCAGATTCAGATTTAGATTTAATTAGATATTGTTCATTAAATTTTCTTGTAAATACCAAAAACAGACTATTGATCTTTGAAATAAGGCACATGATCAATAAATTAAAACAACCATATTATGTTAAATTTTATTTTAAACTTTCTCTATATAACTAAGAGAGGATATAAAATTGCTTATGTGGCATCCTCTTTTATATGACAAGTAAGATTTTTGCTTATTTGTCTAATGCTAAAATTTTTGCTTATTTTTTGGTTTAAAATTAATTTAATTTAATGTTTTTATATTTAATATTTAGTTTAATATTTAATATTTTAATATTAATAATGTCTAACGATTTTTTAAATAACGGATTGACATATGTATATCTATTTTTTTTAAAGATATACTTGACAAAGATAAAGATATTTTGTTTTTGATTTATATTTAATATATTAATGCATATGATTCATTTATAATTATATATTATATTAACTTAATCATTAATTCTATTCATTCATGATTTATCAATTTAGTCAAAATGGTAGGAATAGTTTTCGTATATATTGTAAGAAATTTAGAAGTTTTGTCAAATATTTAAATTAGATAAGTAATTAATAGAATATTTAGTCAATCTACTTTTTAGATCAAATTTATATTAAAAATAATTCATACTTATCACCTAAATTGTTAATTACATATTAATGTTAAAAAGATCATTAGTTACATTCATTCTGTTTAGAACAATAATAACCTTCTCTTCATATAACTAGAAAAAGATAATATTTTTTATTATGTGACAATCATTTAGGTGGCATTTCTTGATTTCTTAGCAATTTGTATAAACAATAATTTTGTTGTTTGTATCAGTCGTAATCTAACAGTTTTTTATATTATCATAAATTATGAATAATAATGTAACTATCAGTTATTGTAATTTTAATTTATGTTTCAATTATTCCACACAACGTGCGGGTTTAATCTAGTTATGAATATTATCAAATTTCTTTCCTAACTTTTTAACATTTACGAGGAAGTCCATAACGTTTTATTAAAAACGTATGTATTTTATATGAAAATAAAGTCTACGCTATTAATTTAGTTTTACATCTTTTAGTTATATTTTATAGTCAGTTTGCCAAACAACTTTATAAACATATAATTTGTAGTTTTTCAGTTCCAGCCAACTCCGACTCTAGCCCCTAACTTAAGTTTCGACCTCTAGCTCCAACTACTTTTACCAAACATACCCTTAATAATAATAGTGATATAATCAATGCTAAAATCGAAAGCTAAAATTAATAATAAGAAAATAATATAAATTGTTTTAGAAAAAATGACATATTAATATATATAAGGAAAATGTTAAATGCAGCCTTAGAGTTGTACTTAACGTGCATAAAAAAAATTATACTTTCATATCAAAAGTCTACCTTTAAATTTTATGATAAGTGTACAATTATTTAATGCACCTTTAACTACAGTCTAAAAGTTGTGTTTAGCGAAACCCAAAATAATATAACATATTAAATAATACATCAAAATCCCCCTCCCCAACCATCTTCTTCGTTTAAATTCCGATCAATGGAAAACATAGATTTTTATTTTTATTTACAACCACCACACACACATACATATACACATATAATTAAAGAGGGTAATTGGATGGAAACCCCCTGATCCCATGTACCATTTGGTACCCATTAATCCCCCAGCCAGGCTAGTGTCCAGGTGATTCTCAACCACTTAATAATCCCCTGATTATCTCAAGTTTGCCTTTGGCAAGACTTGAACCCAAGACCTCCCCTGAAAAGTGGCGGTTGGTGGCCACTGGGCTATTACCCAATGGCTAAATGCATAAAGCTGTAACCAAAGAATATAAGTTTGTCTCATACACTCATACTTAAACTTAGGTATGGAATCCTTTGACATACTAATTTTTTAAGACATAAAATTCATGAGGCTCATGTCATTTATTATTATACAACAAATATTAAATTTTTTTTGAGGGGCACGACTAAAGATTATAAAGTATGTATCTTAATGGAAGTATGCGAGTATGAATGCTTAGATTTTGAGACTTCAACTGTAAGAATAGCTAAATATAGGGTATTCGTAGAAACGAGTAAAATTAAACGTAACCTTTCCAAAGATATTATCACGGTGAATCGTTAAACGGAGAATTGAGTTAAAAGAGATGATAAGTAATTAAGGTTTTCTTAAGATATAGATAAGTAGTCTGAGAGAAGATAAATCGTTCATGTTGAGGACTCGAGAGTGGCTGCTACTGATACAATATTGATTGCCTCCTCCCCTGTTGTGGTCACATCAAAGGATATTTTTCCTTGTCTTTGAGCCTCATAGAACGATTTCTGGATGAGTGTCCTTCCTCTCTCACATAATGTTGTTGTTGCAGTTACATAAAAGAGTGACTTTCCCCTACTTCAGTAAAGTTATGTGGAACTGTGGAAGGTTGCAATGTTGCATGTTGTTATATGATTATAATTAATGACCAAAAATAAAATAAAGTGTAGCGATCATATACATAACTATTTGGGGGGGAAAAAAGAAAAGAAAAAGTGGTTTCTTGAATTTTGAAACAACTGAGTATAGCCAAATCATCAACTCGTCCATATGCTCTTTTATGGCCTAAGACCAGTGATTTGTTCATTTGAGTCCAAGTTTTTCTTTGAATACTAAGGGACAAATCTTGACCCTTCATTTTATACAATCAAAGGCTAAGATTAATCTCCGTCTTAAAGTTAAAAAACACATGGAGGGGTATATGTGTAAAAATCACGCATCCCCTCTTCTGCTCCTTTCCACCAACAATCACACACACAGTCTCTTTCATCTCTCCAGTCTCCACACACACACACACACACAAACACTCAATTCTTTCACTCTCGACGCCGATGATTAACTCTCTCTCCAAACCTTAGGTTTTTCCGGCCTGTTAAAACGCGATAATCGATTATGGCTACTCCACCGGAAATAAGTAAAGAGTTGAATATTTATCGGAGAAAAGTACTAAAACGAAAAACGATATAATCAAGTAGTTCCGACCATATCTTCGCCGGTTTCTGGTAAGTGTAATCTACTCTACATTTAATTCAATTTTTATTGTTAGTTTTATTTGTTTTAGTTTTTCTAGGGTTTCATTTGATTTCAAAATTTTAATAGCAGTTAAATGTAGATGATAAGCAAGTGTTGTTGTATAGTTGTACGTTTAATGCTAACGGTTGAGGATGTATTTATGTTTTAGCCTCAACCAATCACATATGATTGTTTGTTTCATATATGGTTTTTTATCTGGTTTATTCAATATTATATGATTGTGTTTTATTCCTATGTTTTCATTAACCTTATTTGTTTTAAATTTTTTATGGTTTTATTTGATCATCACACAATGAGATATAGTTGTTTTTAGATGTTAAAAATATGGTTAATAATCAATTAGATATGATTGTATGTTTTATGTTATTTGTGGAACTGTGATTGAAATTCATTGTTGGTCATTTTGGTTGCTTGTCGTTTAGTGATTTTGATCTGGTATGACCATTAAATTTTTTATTTTTATCCGTTATTATTTTGTTGTTAGTGTAAATCAATTATTTGTGTTTGAATATGTAAACTGCCACCTGATTGTGTGTCCAATGTTATTTGATTGTTTCTTATTCATTCAAATAAGATCGGACATAAATTATTATTTTGATTGTATATTTTAAATATGTAAATAGACACTTTAACTGTGTTGTCCATTCTTATTTGATTGTATCTTATACATATAATATTAGTTTTGGATACTTATTTAGTTTTTACTTTGACCTACAAACGGATGTTCTTCCCTGTATATCGTTTTGATCATTTCTAATTGTTGGTGTATGACCTGAGGCAGAAACCCTAATTTCATATAATTGACAACATTGTTCCTGATGATAAAAAATATACCGATGCTGTTGTAAGTACATATCAATCGTAACATTTGTTTTTATATGAAATAATTTTTTCTTCATACTTATCTATTAACTTTTATTACAGCACAAGCTTTTCTGTGCTCATTTGATCAAGTATACTCATCCTACTGCTGCAAGTGTTAAAGGTCTTAAGGAGACACATTTGGTAGGCCCATGGAAAACAAGCAATAATTTTGTAGATTATGGCGTCTATTTTATGTGTCACATGGAGTGCTTTGAAGGGCAATATGCTAAGTCATGGGATTCTAATATTCCAAAAGAACGTGAGAATAAAAAAACTATCGGGCCGAAGTTGAGGGTGAGGTACACTTCAAAGATTCTGGCGCATGATATTAACACAAAAGCTCCGACAATATTAAAAGATGCTCATTTGTTTGCGGAAAAGTATTCTAGGGAACATATGACACGTCTTTATCTGGAAGGTAAGGGGAGAGAGTGCACAGAATCTTTGAAGGTGATGGTCAGAGTTGATGGGATTGAATACCTTATGTTGTTGTAGTTTAATGTTTTTACCTTCTGTTTATGTAGTTGAATGGTTTTTGCAACCTTTGTGTTAAACTAAATGTTGTCTTAGTTATTTCATTGAATCGTTCTTGTTTTGTAGCTGAATGAATTTTTTGTTATTGGTCAAAGTGTATGGAATGGTGCAGAATCACAATCATATTTGATTGTATAAACCAATCATGTTTGATTGGTCTGGTAGATGACTACTAATCACATTTTATATAAGACAATCATGTTTGATTGTATAAGCCAATCATGTTTGATTAGTTAATACAAGAATGGCAATACATTTTTTCAATAACTTTGATTGTACAAGTCAATCATGGTTGATTGGTCAATGCAAGAACGAAAACACATTTGTTAATCACTTTGATTGTATAAGCCAATCATTTTTTATTGGTCCATAAAAAACATATTTCATGGAAATTATAAACCGAGTACAAATTTGTAAATGTAAAAACTTATCAATCAAAGTTATCCACTATCCAGTTATAATTTTGTTAACTTCCTTTCATGTTACTATACAACCGATGAGCTTTTGTTGGGTCAATATCTGCAATTCCAGCATGGCAAACAAATTCTGCATATCTTAGTTGTCTTTCATTTATCGATAAATGCCTATATTCTAGAGAAAGCATGTAACACCCGTCATTTTAAAAACCTGGATTTCAAAAACTTTTGCCAAACGACGTTTAAACGTAGCGGAAATAGGATCACTTAAAAACTGCCCCATTCGTAACGGATGGTGCCTTTCATAAAATGGTGTTACTAAAGTGCATCATCAAAACAATATAAATGAAATCCAAGTCTTGGCACCAACATAAATGCCATTCATTATTACATGTATCATAAACTTAAATGATGTAGCCGAAACATAAGCTATGGGAAGTCTAAGCATTCAACAATCTATGCTAGTCTTCTTTATCGCATCTACCCATCTCACCGAGCTAATCCTTTCCTAGCTCAAACCTGCTTATCCTGAAGGACACAACATTTTCATAAAAGCAAGTGTTAGCTAATAAATTAGCTAAGTAAGATACACACATTTACAAAACGTTCTTCATTTTACTTTCATAAAACATATTCATGTTATTCTTATCAAAACATGACCATATCACACATTATCCACAAATATCATAAGATCATTCCATCCTTACCTTTTTCCCACATCCCCATCACACATAGAATCATATCTACATTTACTTGCAACGCAACATTTCATATCATATCAACGTATATAATCAACATCTCATATCATATCAACGCATACATATTAGCACATGTAGAGTAATTACTCCTAATTGTGGCTATCAACGATTATATCAGACATATCAACATATCTTACATAAATCTCACGTCACATTGGAATCCCACGTCTTAAATTACATGTACATCTTTCTCACATATTCTTATAGTCATCTTAATCAACTTATTCTTACATCTTACATATTACGCACTAGCTTTACAACTAGCACGATTTCCCACGTCTTAACTTTTAGAAAAGGCAAAGCCATTTCCATAGCATCCCGTTATGCTTTTAACATTGGTGGTTAGTCACTCCACCCGGAAATACTAGTCCCACGTAACTATGCCGCAAGGAGCCACTCAAGCGACCACGTACGCACCAGCTTGGCATAAACTAGCACGGGTTAAGCTTAACACTTCCCACGTCAATCTCACATATTTAGCTATAGCATTTCCCACGTATTTATATCTTTCTTACTTTTTACGCACTAACATTAAGGCTAGAACGGTTTCCCACATCTCACATTTTACTTTAACATTAGGTACAATTGTTACCTAATTAGTCTCACATCTACTTTAACGTTTAATCCCACTAACGTGCACAACTCATAGCAATTCCTACGTGTATCTAGTGAACTAGATATTTCATACTTAAACCCCACACATTAACCGTCACATGACAATCATCAAAGCATATCATTGACATTATCATTATCACAACACATATCATAATCATTTCATGGCAATATAATTATAATCAACATACTACATATGCATATAACCACTTTACTTTAAACGTCATCATATCATAATAAGCCACTTTATCATACATACATTCCCACATAACCTCCCGTAAAACCCGGAAAACCCAACACACATATGATAATCCAGTTAAGAGGTTAATTAAAGAAAACTACTTTTGTTGTGCCTCCAGCGTGATAAAAGACATGTATCTTACCTGATGGCGAGCACAACGATCAACAAGCAATGCCATAGTATCTTGTTTGAGTTTCCGACCACCTAGCACACACATATAATCAACATGTAACATAAACAGGGCTCCAACGAACCTCTCTAAGTTCCCTATACCATAAGGTAACCTAAGCATAGGGTCTATGGGTCAAACGAGCACTAAAACAAGCCTAAACGACCACCAGACCTGAATATGCGCCGCATGCCCCATTTATGCGCCGCATATTTGACTTTTTCAAAGACCAGGAGGATCCCCAGCCACGATATGCGCCGCATGATCAATATATGCGCCGCATATATTGATCCGACCTGCACCTTCGATTTCGTTTCACTTCAATATATATATATATATATATATATATATATATATATATATATATATATATATATATATATATATATATATATATATATATATATATATATATATATATATATATATATATATATATATATATATATATATATATATATATATATATATATATATATATATATATATATATATATATATATATATATATATATATATATATATATATATATATATATATATATATATATATATATATATATATATATATATATATATATATATATATATATATATATATATATATATATATATATATATATATATATATATATATATATATATATATATATATATATATATATATATATATATATATATATATATATATATATATATATATATATATATATATATATATATATATATATATATATATATATATATATATATATATATATATATATATATATATATATATATATATATATATATATATATATATATATATATATATATATATATATATATATATATATATATATATATATATATATATATATATATATATATATATATATATATATATATATATATATATATATATATATATATATATATATATATATATATATATATATATATATATATATATATATATATATATATATATATATATATATATATATATATATATATATATATATATATATATATATATATATATATATATATATATATATATATATATATATATATATATATATATATATATATATATATATATATATATATATATATATATATATATATATATATATATATATATATATATATATATATATATATATATATATATATATATATATATATATATATATATATATATATATATATATATATATATATATATATATATATATATATATATATATATATATATATATATATATATATATATATATATATATATATATATATATATATATATATATATATATATATATATATATATATATATATATATATATATATATATATATATATATATATATATATATATATATATATATATATATATATATATATATATATATATATATATATATATATATATATATATATATATATATATATATATATATATATATATATATATATATATATATATATATATATATATATATATATATATATATATATATATATATATATATATATATATATATATATATATATATATATATATATATATATATATATATATATATATATATATATATATATATATATATATATATATATATATATATATATATATATATATATATATATATATATATATATATATATATATATATATATATATATATATATATATATATATATATATATATATATATATATATATATATATATATATATATATATATATATATATATATATATATATATATATATATATATATATATATATATATATATATATATATATATATATATATATATATATATATATATATATATATATATATATATATATATATATATATATATATATATATATATATATATATATATATATATATATATATATATATATATATATATATATATATATATATATATATATATATATATATATATATATATATATATATATATATATATATATATATATATATATATATATATATATATATATATATATATATATATATATATATATATATATATATATATATATATATATATATATATATATATATATATATATATATATATATATATATATATATATATATATATATATATATATATATATATATATATATATATATATATATATATATATATATATATATATATATATATATATATATATATATATATATATATATATATATATATATATATATATATATATATATATATATATATATATATATATATATATATATATATATATATATATATATATATATATATATATATATATATATATATATATATATATATATATATATATATATATATATATATATATATATATATATATATATATATATATATATATATATATCAGTATATAATATGTATACAAGTATATAATGCCTATTATAATATATATATGAATTCGTATCAACCATGCCACAAAATACACCAAACAGAGTATACTTGCGTGTGAACCGCGTGCGTGTGAACCGCGTATATAAACAGGTCATACTTGCGTGTGAACCGCGTGCGTGTGAACCGCGTATGAATATATATATATATTATGCTTGCGTGTGAACCGCGTATAAATATCAACTTTGAACAAACCCAACCCTCATGGTCGAATCTACAGGGACAAAACCTACTTTCAAACTTACTCAACCTTCAATTGATGATATTATACCTGTAGGGTTGATCAACGGATCGAAAACCAAGCAAAAACCCTTCCGAAATCCCCCGAAATCGCCTAGAACTTGAAGAATTGACCTAGGGTTTGAGTGAAAGACTTTTCTAGGGTTTTGGATCTATTTTTCTTTGCATTAATTCGTTCAAGGGTCCTTTATATACTGGAGATACTTTCCCAACTTTACATCTAGGCCCTCGCACTTCGTTATAACTCGTTTCGGCACTTAACGACTCATTTAACGCCTACGGGAACACTTATCTACTCTTATAATTTATCGATAACATTAATTGGCTTTATTAATCACATTCAACTTTAATTTCATTACTTTAAATCACTTTAACACATATCTCACATAAATCATTTAAATCACACAATTACATATAAATCACATAGTAACTAACGGTCACTAACGACAAGTTAACGGTCAACGTCAAAAGTCAAACTTGAAAAGTTTGGGATGTTACAAAGCATCTCGTGGTTGTGATGTTGTTGGAAATCGGCTAGTGTGAAGCTTTTTGTATTGTATACCCAGCTAAATCTCACCCTTTTCCATGCTACTTTTACGAATCCTTTTGGCATTTGTTTCTAATGTATATATTGAAACATTCTTTGGTGCCCCGGCTATGTTGCAAAGATAGTATTTCTGATTTATCATTCCACACTTGGAATGTTTTTGACAAGATTTTTGAATATCAAATCCAGCTTGATTAGCATACATTTCTTCACACTTTTGTAGTTTCCCATAACTGGTTAAGAATTTTGGATCAACTATTGACACCAAGAACTTCGATCTTCCTGGTGTTTCGCAGTTTGTTGAGGTTGCTAGGTGTTACATTCTTGCTATAATCTATTCAAACAAAAAAAATATGCATGTCACATATATATTAGCATCTTTTCTATAATCAATTTTGATTGCGGCCCCCCGTCAATTCCTTTGAGTTTCATTCTTGCGAACGTACTCCCCAGGCGGGATTGTATGCATTCAATCAAATATGATTGTCTACAGAATAAGTGTTTGATCTGTTTTCGCATTTAGGTAGAAAATCTAATTTGATTGTAAAACAAAACCTACATAACCAATCATAGTTGATTAGTTTTATACAAATACATATTGCATATAGTCATTAACAAATTTCAAAACACAATCATATTCTAATATGAATCAATCAAATTTGATTTGTTCAACTGACCAAAACATATATTTACAACGTACAATCAACTTCGATTGGTTAACGCTCGTTATTTAAAACACAAAAACATATTTCAAAAGTACAATCGTCTTTGATTGGTTACAGACCTGTTTTATCTTCTTCCTCTGCAAAAATATAATCTTCGTCATCAATAATGATTTCTTCGTCGTCAATAATTACTTCGTCTAGATCCTTATTACTACAAATATAACGTTTCACGGCGTTAATAATCAACGACGACTGCCGGCGATTTGTATTTCCAATCGCCAGAGAGTTTTGTAACTAGCTTACTATAGTCGTTTCGATAGCCAGTTAATCGCCAGAATTTGTATTCGTCAGATGTGTTTTTTGATTTGCATTTCCGATCGCCAGAGAGTTTTGTAGGTGGAGGATTCCGTTTTTGATTTAGTCGAGGGGATTTTGCCTTTAAATCTTTGATGTCTGTGTGTTATGTGTGTTTTTATGTGGGGTAGTATATGGTGTGAATTTTACCAATATACCCTGAGCGTGTTTTATTTTTGTTTTAATCTGGAACGTTTATTTCATCTGATCCTATGGCTGTGATTAAGCCCTTGATGTCCACCATTTTGATGGGATTCATTTGATCACAACCCCCTAAGACCATACACATTGGTGAACAAAACTACAAGTCGGTTGGAGAAAGTGGGCTAGGCCCACCAATTTTCTTCCATAATTTCCACGACTTGTTTACTCAGCCGAACAGTTTGGTCACACTTTATTTAATATTTTTAATGATTTAATGTGGTTTGAAGTCTAAAATTGATTTAATATTATAAAAAATTGATTTTGGTTAGGTGGTTAACAGTGTCGGCTTAACCTTTTAGACGGCCTTAAACGGAACTATTTTTTGGGGCCTTTTTTAAGTCTATGCAAAACTCTCTCTTCTATTCGGACCAAAGCCTCAAATTTTAACCCTTTTCGAATGATTAGATTTAAAGTTACAGATTCAATTCGATGTTAACAATCAAACAAATTTTTTTATTTATCCTAAATCTTACAAACAAACTATTTATTTAAATTTAAACAAAAAGTTTATCCAAAATTTTGTAACAAAATAAAAAAAAAAAACCAAGGTAAATTGCACAAAAAAGTATCTAACTTCATTGATTTTTTAATTTAAAGTACTCAACTTTTTTTTTTTATCAATAAAAGGTATCCAACTTTTCAAAAAGTAAAAACAAACCTTTTCATAAACATTTTTAAGCACGGTTTCTGTTAAGTTTTCGTACCATCAGGGGTGAAGCTTTGTTGGAACCCACATGGGCCCCGACCTCCTTTTTTTCCGTTCAGTAGTGTAGTTTTATCCGTTACGTGTTTGAAAAATTATTTTTCTTATTAGTATTTCTAGATCCTGTGACTTTTCGACATTATCTGAGTATTATTCGTAGTGTTATTTTTTGTTCCCAAGAATTTCAGTCCCCCATGTTAAATTGCTCAAGATCCGCTACTAGGGACTGCCAATCTCTTTTTAAACCACCGATACAAAACGACTAAATAAATCGTCACATAAAACATTTCAAACGATCTAACAAGTTATTTGCTCAAATTTCATTGAGATCTCACATTTTTGTCGAAACTTTTACTTTATTCACGGTCATTTTGGCTGAAAAGTCAAAATTCTCTAATATAAATGTTGGGTATCTGTATAACTAGTATATTACTTTTACAACCATGTACGAAAATTAACGGAAACACGATTAAAAATGTCATTTTTAATTTTTGAAAAGATTAATACCTTTTATTGATCAAAAAAAAGTATGATACCTTGAATTTAAAAATCAACAAAGTTGAATACCTTTTTGTACAATTTACCCAAAAAACTAAGGCAGACATAATAAAAACCAATTAGAAAATTAAAGAGATATGCTAAAACAACTAGCTAACTTATAAATCACAACATAATAAATATAAATTTACAAGATATTTACGCAGCTTTAATAAGATTCAAAATTTAATAAAAATAATGATTTTAGTATATAAAAGTCACACTAAAACCCCACTAACAAACTCTTAAACCAAATTTTAAACAAAAGCTAAAAACTCATGATATCCAAGTCCAACATTTAACATTTTGGGGGCCCTAAAAAAATGAAGGCTTCAAGCCATTGCTTAAGATGCTATACTTGTTTAGCCTGTCTTGGTGGTTAATGGGAGTGTAAAAATTGATTTTAGTGGGTTGGATAGATAGAAAAAGAGAAATTATTTTTTTAGTGAATAGTATTGTTGTCTTGGGTTGTGAATGGAAATGGTCTAAATTCCTCAATTGAACCGGCCGGCGGACACATATTTGAGAAAATTGATTACATACTTAAAAGGACACGAGTATTTGTGGTTTGCACTATTTTAAAGTTTTCGTGATCGTAAGTAATCTTTGGTTATTTTTAACAATGCATAATTTAATATTCTTTGTTGACCTCGAAAATTAAATTACATGTAGACCGTTAGGACTTGTTAACTAAAAACTCAAATTTGGTGGACTTTGGTTCTATATACAAGCTTGTTACGAAGTGCTATAAGTATCGCTGGTACATAAGTGCTACTAAGTTTATGTGAAGTTTTCTCACCACGTAAATGATCGACTCGATGCTGATAGTTGTTTCTGCTAATAGGATGGTACCTACCCGAAAGAAAATGGATTGAAGTTCCTAAGATATAAAAGAACCGGATTCCGTGGACAGGATGGCTAAATAACCCGCTCCTTTTCTTCTAGTGTTTCGTTTCCATCTAGGATCGTGCATTGTTTGATCTATGATATCGTGCTCTTATTGTAATTGTATTTGTTCATAATTTGTACTCTTGGGCGTCTAGTGCTTTGCTAGAAGCCGTAGTTATATTTTAATATATTGTCATCTAAAAAGAAAAGAACTATACTCTACAGGTGATACATACGATATAATGAATTAGAGGTATTATACATATATATATATATTGCCGGTAGAGCAAAGAGAAAAAAAGATTTAATTCTCTCGCTTCTGATTGGTTGATAGTTTTATTTTCTTGTATTCTGATTGGTTGGATTATTTTTAGAAATTATTATAGTCCATATTTATCTTACCATACTTTTACCCCCAAAACAAAAGAAAACCATTCGAGCATCACATATCTTCTCTTCACACCAACTTGAATATATAGGTTTCATAATTTTATTTATTTGCTTTTTAATAGATTTAAATTCGAAGATATTCTTTTCGTCTATATTTTTGTGAAATTAATTTCACTTGAATGGGAATAGACTGAAAAGAAAAAAAAAGATAAAAAAAAACTCAAATTATGAGAATCGTTTTTTAAGAATTTGCACAATGTTCAAATGGAAAATACATTCAAATTTAATTTGATGTGTAATGTAGATGTGGGGATAAATCTCATTATAAGCATGGATGTCAGCCTTTGAAATAAATAATCTATTCTGCTTTCCTTGCTATTTTCGTTTACAATGGCACCGAGTTAGTATAGGATCTTGACAAGGAAATTACAGAGATAATTAAAGAAGGCAAATATACTAGGCATACTGTATTTGCTTTTGGTGTGTTGAATACTGTTATTGGGTAATCTTGAAAAATAATGTAAAAAAAAATTGATATCATGGGCTATATTAGTCCATTCATTTTAAAAAATGTATAAAAAACCTTCATAAACGAATCACCTCCCTTTTATATTCGGTAACAACCGAATTAAAAAAAAACGATAGGTAATAGATTCGAATTCTAAATGAGTTGGGAATCTTTTACGATAATTTACGAACTCATGACCAATGAAACCTAGATACTTCTTACAGTTGATTTGACTTCATAGGCACTTCACTGACCAGGTATTAAACTAGGGCCGGGTTTGAGTTTAAGATCAGAAATTTCAGCCTGGACAATATCCGGATCAACCAAACTAATATATGGGTTGACGGGTTGATAGGTCAAAATCAACTGTTTAATTAAATTTTCAAATAGAAATATCAAATCAAGTTTTTTAGTGGTTCATAAAAGATGTGTGATATGTAAACAACTGTTATTGGTTAATGGGTCAAATGAGTTCGTTTTGAATCAAAAGGGTTAGGTTGTTTTCGGATAACCCGGTCACCGACCAGGTATTAATTTAGTTATAACGGGTTTAAGCTAACAGGTTTGGGTTGGCGGGTTAAAAATACCCAACCCGAACCCGAATTGCTATCAAAATCGACTTGAAAATCTCAACCAAAACATGTCAACCTGTCAACCCGAACCCAACCACTAACACAAAATAAATCGGGTTGGCAATGGGTTAATGGGTTGATTTCAGGTCACATGGGTTGGCGCGTTAAATGGGTTGGTGGGTTGATCTAAAGTCATATGTGTTGGTGGGTTGACGAGTTGATTTCAAGTCAAATGGGTTATGGATGGGTCGACCTATGAAAAATCATTATATAATTTTAAATATTTTGGGTTGGCGGGTTTACTTGTTAACCAAAAAGGTCCACCCGACCCCAACCAAAAAAATCAAATTGACGGGTTACCGGGTCGAGATTCACAACCCTAACCCAGTTTTTCGGGTTAGTTTCAAGTCGAAATTTTGAGTAAGGTCAAGTATTGATAATCTTAATATATATTAAACCGACTCTTTATATGCTATATCAAAAGTGTACAAAATTTAATACCTTTTTTAACTTTATGCTCGATTTCATAATAAACTTTGTTTTAAAATAAAAGACTTTTAAGTTTACTTGGTAACCCGGTCACCAATCGGGTATTAATCTAGTTATATATATATATGGTTCCCACAACAAAGAGAAAAATAAATCATCTTTTAATCTAGACCATTGAAATTAATAGACAAATTAATCTTAACCCTTAAAATTAAAAGTCAAACTACAATTAATACTTCATAAAGTTCAAACTACAACTAACATAGAAGTAAAATGGGTAGGAGTCTAGGAACATAATGTGTTTCCAAAATTATAACATACAATCTGGAGTTTACAAAAACTCTCATTCAAGATTTAATTTAATTTAATTAATAGACTTAGCAATGTAAGATGGAACACTTACTTTTTATATACTATTTAATTAATATAGTGAAGAACTAATTAAAAGTCTATGCATATTACTTTTTATTAAGCTACACCCATATTACAGGGTTATTTTTTTAACTAAACAAGATAGTCATGGTGTCTAAATTTACAGCGTTTTTTTAAGTTCGTGTACGTATTTATATATTACTTTAAGTTTTAATTTTTTATTTATTATAAAAAATACAGATTAAGTTTTAGGGAATCACGGAGTGAGGAAAACCGCCTATTAATTCGTCAAACAGCACGACGATTAATGAGAGTAAATATTGCCTACTCAGGACTCGAACTTGGATCTCCCCAGGCCCAAGACCCTCATGAGAGGAACGGAATGAATACATATTTGTGTTTTTTTTTATATATATACTTTTAAATGTGTTGAGCGATTTATGATATATGTTCGCCAGGGATAGTAGGACTAAAGTAAAGCAAGTGATGAGCGTTCATTTTGTGATAAAAACCCCTATCGAAAGGCTTCATTTCAATGCTTAAATGAGTTATTATTCCGGAACTATTGGTACTTAATGGAATCGTATGTTTTTGCAGGTTCACGGAAGATGCGAGAGAGGGTGAATGACATCAAGTGACTCAAGAAGGAAGCCTATGAAGTTACAAGACACAAGGAAGTGATTCGGGAGCCGAACGAAGATGCGAAAGCTGCAGCAGGAGTCACCAGCGCCGCTGGCCAACAACGAGCGCCGCTCCTCAAGCATCCAGCGCCGCTAGCCCAACAAAGCCCAGGACCAGCGCCGCTGGTAAGCCCACCAGCGCCGCTGGTCGGCCCAGTTCAGTAACCGACTTTCACCTCTATTTAAGCCGAACTAACCCTCAAAACCCTAAGCCAGTTTTCGGTTAGTTTCAAGTCGAAATTTTGAGTAAGGTCAAGTATTGATAATCTTAATATATATTAAACCGACTCTTTATATGCTATATCAAAAGTGTACAAAATTTAAACCTTTTTTAACTTTATGCTCGATTTCATAATAAACTTTGTTTTAAAATAAAAGACTTTTAAGTTTACTTGGTAACCCGGTCACCAATCGGGTATTAATCTAGTTATATATATATATGGTTCCCACAACAAAGAGAAAAATAAATCATCTTTTAATCTAGACCATTGAAATTAATAGACAAATTAATCTTAACCCTTAAAATTAAAAGTCAAACTACAATTAATACTTCATAAAGTTCAAACTACAACTAACATAGAAGTAAAATGGGTAGGAGTCTAGGAACATAATGTGTTTCCAAAATTATAACATACAATCTGGAGTTTACAAAAACTCTCATTCAAGATTTAATTTAATTTAATTAATAGACTTAGCAATGTAAGATGGAACACTTACTTTTTATATACTATTTAATTAATATAGTGAAGAACTAATTAAAAGTCTATGCATATTACTTTTTATTAAGCTACACCCATATTACAGGGTTATTTTTTTAACTAAACAAGATAGTCATGGTGTCTAAATTTACAGCGTTTTTTTAAGTTCGTGTACGTATTTATATATTACTTTAAGTTTTAATTTTTTATTTATTATAAAAAATACAGATTAAGTTTTAGGGAATCACGGAGTGAGGAAAACCGCATATTAATTCGTCAAACAGCACGACGATTAATGAGAGTAAATATTGCCTACTCAGGACTCGAACTTGGATCTCCCCAGGCCCAAGACCCTCATGAGAGGAACGAAATGAATACATATTTGTGTTTTTTTTTATATATATACTTTTAAATGTGTTGAGCGATTTATGATATATGTTCGCCAGGGATAGTAGGACTAAAGTAAAGCAAGTGATGAGCGTTCATTTTGTGATAAAAACCCCTATCGAAAGGCTTCATTTCAATGCTTAATTGAGTTATTATTCTGGAACTATTGGTACTTAATGGAATCGTATGTTTTTGCAGGTTCACGGAAGATGCGAGAGAGGGTGAATGACATCAAGTGACTCAAGAAGGAAGCCTATGAAGTTACAAGACACAAGGAAGTGATTCGGGAGCCGAACGAAGATGCGAAAGCTGCAGCAGGAGTCACCAGCGCCGCTGGCCAACAACGAGCGCCGCTCCTCAAGCATCCAGCGCCGCTAGCCCAACAAAGCCCAGGACCAGCGCCGCTGGTAAGCCCACCAGCGCCGCTGGTCGGCCCAGTTCAGTAACCGACTTTCACCTCTATTTAAGCCGAACTAACCCTCAAAACCCTAAGAGAGAGCCGATTCAGCAGCCCTAGCCGCCCAGCAGTAACCCTAGATCGAATTGCAGATTTCCAAGGAGGTTTTGGAGCTTCTAAGACCTTCCGATCTTCAATCCTTGGTCTAGATCTATCTTTCTATTTTACTTTATATTATCAAACAATGTCGTTTATCTTTACAGACTTTGTTATTCCTTTAATAATGCTAGGCTAGTAGGCTGAATACTTGTTTGGATCGATGTGATCATGTAGACGTTTATTGTTTTACTTTGTTTGTTGGAATCTGTTGGAGTGTGTTTTACTGTTTATCGTAGATCCATGTTTATTAGTAATTCATGATATTATAGGTTCTATATCTGCATGTATTAGTTTAATTCTGATGATCTGTCTATAATCATACACTAGGACTAATGCATAAAGATGGAAAACACTAGTCGGTCTTTAACTAGATGTAAAAGGTGATTCACTTGTAACCGAGGGATCCAGAACCATAGTAACTAGGATGAATTGAACATGATGCTTAACAATGTCAGACGCGATCCAGTGACTTGTAACCGAGCACTGTGGTCACCGGAGAGAATTATTATCTGGTCATGGCTTAAGATCCGGGTAACTAAAAGATGAACTAGTAACACAAACTTTAGGTCAATAATGCTTAAACAATGAATCTAGCGAGAATTTGTTTATAGGGTAGTGTGAGTCTAGCGACAGCACTAGTTACTTAGGCAAAGTGAATCTAACGAGAATCTGAGCCGTGATTAAGTTTCCAACAGTCTAGCAAACGGGTAAGATAGTATTTGGTCGTACCATGAGATCGGAGATGCCAAACAAGTATTTTAATTTAATTACTGTTATTTGCTTTTTCAATATTTTACGTTGTGTCTTCTGACGCAGTCTGCCCCGGTAATACCGGATAGTTACTGTTAAGTAGTAGTTTATTAGGAGTTAGTGACAAACCCCCAAAACAAACTAGAGTTACACATATTATTAGATTAGGTAGTGCAAGCATCCCTGCGAACGATCCTGTAATTTACCACTAGACTATACTACACAGACCGGGTTCTCTGCTCGTAAGTGTGTTAGTTTTAGAATAAGTTACTTGTACAACATTATAAATTTAAAAGCTAGAATCATTAATAAAAACGCACATCAAGCTTTTTGGCGCCGCTGCCGGGGACGCGACGCATTCTTAGTTTAGTAGTGTAATTCGATCCTGCTTTGTGTTTCGGCACGAAGTAGTTACTTTTGAGTATTTAGGTTAAAAGTCATTTAGGTCAAAATTAGGGTTTAGTAGTTAAGTAGTATTTTCATTTCATTTTTAGTTTAAGTAGTTTAATTTAGTTTTCATTTTGTCTTTATATTGGTGCGTTGATCTTTTTCTTGAGTTTTGCAGCTTATTTAGGTAGTTGATGCGTTTAAGATCGGGAACGGTTCTAAGACGCATATCCACATGCCTAAGCAGACTCAGACGTAGGAGAAGACTCTACAGATCCAACTCCACACCCGTAGGTAACTTAGCTCACCTTTTCAACTTAGAAGACCCCGTAGGATCATCCGACACTATGTCTCAACCAAACTCACCTAGAGGCGTCATTGACGAGTTCGACCGACCGATGATGGAAAGGACGAGGGTCGTAGCACCGACACCGGGATCGGCCATAGTCTTACCCAACTTAGGAGATTCATTTTCAGTCAAAGGACACCACCTTAAGTTAATCCAGGATAACCAATATGACGGCCGAGCCAAATCCGACCCCCATAAGCATGTAAGCAAGTTCACCAGTTTGTGTAAAATGTTCAAATATGGTGGAGGCGTCACCGATGACGATGTGCAACTTAGCTTATTTCCGTCGTCTCTCACCGGAGAGGCACGTGCTTGGTTCGATGAGCTCGATGAAGGTACCATCACTACATGGAATCAACTTCGCGAAAAGTTTGTCTCGCAATTCTTTCCCCCGAGTTTAGCTAGGAAAATGCTTCGAGATATCAAGGCTTTCAAGCAAGACGAAGGAGAATCACTAGTTGATGCATGGAAAAGGCTTAGGGAAATGATCAGAAACTGTCACGGGAATGGACTTAGCAAGGACGAGATCATGGAAATCGTTTTCTATGGTTTAACCAAGAGTTCACAAAAGGATTTAGACCTAGCCGGCGGTGGTAACTTTTTGTACAAGACTACCAATGCCGCGTACAAAATGATGGAGGATATGGTGCAAGCTAGCTTAGCTCGAGATATGGGTGATAAGGAACGAGAAGGAAGATCAAGAAGGACCGTGGCTAGCATCGAGAGCAGCTCCGACAATGAGGTGATTCATGAACTTAAAGCTTTATCTAACCGTTTTTCTACTTTTGAAGATAGGTTGGACATTATGGATAAAGACCTCAAAGTGATTGCACACGGGTGCAACAATTATGGAGGAATGCACTATACCGAGGATTGTGAAGAGGAAGATACCGAGCAAGTCAATTATGTTCAGAACCAATACCGAGGAGGCTTTCAACGAGGACTATTTCAAAGAAACCCCGGTAATTCTAACTTTAATTCTAGTTATGCTAGAAACAACTTTGGTTCTTTTCAAAATAGGTGGCAAAGAAACAATGGTCAACCCGAGCAACCAAAAGCGGAGAATGAAGTCAAGGAGGATCCAATTGCCAAGCTTACCCACATGATGGAGAGGTACATGGACATGAACGATAAAAGGCACGACTCCTTGGAAAGCTATGCAAAGACGCTCAATGAGAAAATAAGCAATCTCAATCAAAAGGTTGACGAAGGAGCAAGGAATCAACAAGCCTCGATCAAGGAGCTGGAGAGAAGGATAGATAGGTGGATTGAGCAGAATGCAAGAAAGGAAAGCAGCTCCCCTCCAAGGCAAATCATCCACGGAAGCTCAAGCTCAAACCCTAGCACGAGTCAAAAGTACCAACCACCGATCGGACGAAATGAGAATGTGAACGCCGTGTTCACCGAAGGTAATGACTCTACTGAGGTTTCTAATGATTCTTGTGAAGTGTCAAATCTGGTACAGGTCAAACGGGAGCAAAATGAAGGCGAAACGGACAAAAACGCAATTCTGGAATCTGTCCAGGAGCCACCAGCGCCGCTGGGTACACACCCCAGCGCCGCTGGAAGCCCTACAGGTGACAACCAGCGCCGCTGGCTACTTACCAGCGCTGCTGGTGACCCTCCAGGTACAAACCAGCGCCACTGGGACCTCTCCAGCGCGCTGGGAACCCCCAGGTTGCCATCCAGCGCCGCTCAGACACAACCAGCGCCGCTCAGGAGTCCGTCAGACCAGTTTCGCGCGAAACCTTGTTTTCGGAAGGAGACGTCGAGGTTCAGTTCAGTGCCAAATGCAAAATCAGAGACGGGAACGACTCGGACAGAAGCGAAAAGGCTCAAAATCCCGATACAACGGATGACGGGAGACAGCTACCGCAAGCATCTGAGGATCCAGGAAGTTTTCTTATCCCTTGCACTATTAATAATGAATATTTTTCGAGTGCATTAGCTGATTTAGGGTCAAGTATTAATGTTATGCCTATTGTGATTTTTGAGAAACTTACCCTTTGTTTGCTAAAACCCGTTAACATGATCATTCGGTTAGCCGATCAGACTTACCGACAACCCAAGGGGATTGTCGAACGAGTCCATGTCAGGGTTAAGGATTTAGAATTTTGGACGGAATTTGTTGTGCTTGATTAGGTAAGTGAAGTAGTGACACCCTTAATCTTAGGACGACCATTTTTGCATGTTGCGGATGCTACCATCCATGTCCTTAAACGTGAAATATCTTTGTCTAATGGTCAAAATACGATTAGAGTGTCTGACTTAGAAGGGAGGATGAACTGGTTAAAGAAGAATGTCTTAGGATGGAAATAATGGATGAAGATCAAAACCCTAGTGAACAAGTAGAAATGACCATAAGTGATGAGACCTTAGAAACCAAACCTAAGAGAGAGATTTGCCATGAAAGCTTTATGGAGTTAAAAGAATTAAAAGAGAAAATAGAGGAACAATTAAGAAATGGTAGGGAAATGGCAAATAGGATTAGGAAGATCCTAGTAGACATTAAGTGGGAAGAGCGTGTAGCCGACCTAGAAAGAGATAAGATAAATGAAATAATAGCTAGAGAACCGAATGGTAAATTTTATGGTGACCCTAGCATATTTCAAATTCCTTGCTACATACGCTCAAATTGTTTTGAAGACACCTACATAGACCTTAGAGCCACTTCTAATATCTTGCCCATAGGAATTTACAAGAATAATTTGAAGAAATTTAGAGATAAGGTTAGATGGGAAGATTTAGAGATTAGGTTGGTAGGAGGAGCAAAGGTCTTACCAAAGGAACTATTAGAGACCTAGTAATTAGGATAGAGGGATTGGATATCCCCACTGATTTCTATATAGTTGAAGATGATTCAATCAATAGAAATCATGTGATTTTAGGTCGACCATTCTTGCTTTCGGTAGGTTCTTCAGTCAATGTGAAAGCAAAGAAGATAACCTTGACCATGGGATACAACCAAGTAGTCTTAACTAAGGAGGACATTAGTAAGACCAACCCCTTTGGGACTAGATGCAAAGCAAGGAGCTTTGCATGGGAACTTAAGAAAAGGAGGATAGAATCACACCTTAGGGATAAATCCGACCTTTACATCAAATCACCGACGGGTACCGGCCCTAGGCCAAACCCGTACTCCTCAACCTAGTTCCTAGGCCGAGTCTGGCTGAAGACTCGCTAAACTTAGCGCTTCTTGGGAGGCAACCCAAGCCGTATTTTTATTTTTATTTTTATTTTTATTTTTATTTTTCATTTTTAGGAATATGTGACTAATTGCAACTAAGTGATTGTTTTAAATTTTATCATTGTGATATTTTATGAAGTATGTTTTGAGTATCACAGATGCAAGCTATCAATGGATCGAAGGAAACAAGTAACTTGTTGCAATCGTATTTCGTTTTTATTTTTATTTTTATTTTTATGTTTTAGCTTGTTATTTTCCATTTTTATATTTTGATTGAAGTGTGCAGGAGTATATTGCTTTGTAGTCTGAAGGAAACCATGCACTTGGCCAAAAGCTAAGTGTGGGGGAGTTCGAGCATCAAATCGCTGAAGAAATCAGACATCGGAACACGTACAGGAGCCACGAGCGCCGCTAGAGGACCTCCAGCGCCGCTGGGAGTGCATCAGGGCACCCCAGCGCCGCTACCACCACCTCCAGCGCCGCTGGACCTGCACCTGTGCAGATCCAGGGCAGCTTGTTGACCACCAGCGCCGCTCTTCGCCCAGAAAGTCTTGTCCAGCGCCGCTACACACATCACCAGCGCCGCTGCTTACCAACCAGCACCGCTATCAGCTCCATTCTGCGCACCAGATCGCCAAAAAACCAAAAAAATCAGAAAAACCCAAAAATCCAAAAAAAATTAAAAAATCAGAAAATACCAAAAAGAAAAGAAGATGGAGAAGCATCAATGGATCGCCATCAAATGGAGACGATTGAAGTTATCAAAGCTCATCATGTTCAAGTCGCTCCGCAAATGCCATCTTCAAACAACAATCATGCAATTTTAGGCCCGGGAAGTTTCGTTAATCCTGTTACTCTTTATTTTTACGTGTTTTTCCTATTACCCTTAGTTATATGTCTAGTACAACGAGGACGTTGTACAATTTAAGTGTGGGGGATGGAATAGGAAAAACCCTTGGTCTAATTGCTTGATTTGAACAAGTTTTCTACTACTTATTTCATGCAAATTAAAAGTTTTTTGTGTCTGAAAACTGTTTTGAGAATATAAGCTTTGCAAGTAGACAAAAGATGACGATAACTAAGCAACATTAGCTTTGGTAGGATGAACGGTTAGTTAGGACTGTTAGCTTAACTATAGACTTGTGGCTGTTCATGCTTCCAACTGGATTAGAGCTTAGACTGAAACTGTATGCGATTACGTTTGCCATAGCACACTTAACCGAACTTTAATATGCCTAGCAATTAGAGCTTTCTAGTTATTAGTAGGTATATTAATTGGACTTAATTATACGTGCTTGTGTAGGAACTAATTTAGATGTATGGTTCGCCTTAATTCTTACACTATTTAATGTGGACTAGTTGCATGCGGAGTAGGATTATGAGTCATCTGGGGTCTCTGATAAATGTCTATTGCATGAATAATGTAGTATCTTAAGAAAGACAATCAGTAGATTAAACAAAGTTCAAAGAACTATTAACGAGTAAAATCTAAATAAACGCATCAAGTTATGTCGCTCTACGCGTGGGGAACCACCGACCTGTCACCGCTGTCTTGATGTGCACTTTTAGTTGAGTTATGTCGCTCTGCGAGTGAGGAATCACCGACCTGTCACCGTTGTCTCAACTATTAAAGATGATAATATCGTATGACTGCTTTAGTGTCTAGCTAGCGAGCATGACTGTAGTGTAGGAGTATATCTAAGTAGTGACTCACAAGTACACACACCTTGAAATAACAAATGCCTTGCTAGTAGCTAGTAGTTCTGATTGCTATACAAACCTTATATAAGTGCTTAACTAGTCAGCAAAAGGTAGTAAGATTGAGCTGTAAGACATGTGGAAGTATAGAACTGTTTTAGAGGTATTAACACGAGTAAAAAGTTAGCTTTTAGTTTTGATTGACCAATTATCTCGCCTCTAGCTATAGCTTACTGATCTTGTCTAAAGCTTTCTCAAATCGTTTTGCATGACTATTCTTTCAAAAGATTTCAATACAGTAGAATACTTTAACACTTAAGCTGTCCGCTCATCATTGTTTTATTTTTCTTGGACTGTTTGCTTGAGGACAAGCAAAGACTTAAGTGTGGGGTATATGATGAGCGTCCATTTTGTGATAAAAACCCCTATCGAAAGGCTTCATTTCAATGCTTAAATGAGTTATTATTCCGGAACTATTGGTACTTAATGGAATCGTATGTTTTTGCAGGTTCATGGAAGATGCGAGAGAGGGTGAATGACATCAAGTGACTCAAGAAGGAAGCCTATGAAGGCTTCATTTCAATGCTTAAATGAGTTATTATTCCGGAACTATTGGTACTTAATGGAATCGTATGTTTTTGCAGGTTCATGGAAGATGCGAGAGAGGGTGAATGACATCAAGTGACTCAAGAAGGAAGCCTATGAAGTTACAAGACACAAGGAAGTGATTCGGGAGCCGAACGAAGATGCGAAAGCTGCAGCAGGAGTCACCAGCGCCGCTGGCCAACAACAACCTCAAGCATCCAGCGCCGCTGGCCAACAACGAGCGCCGCTCCTCAAGCACCAGCGCCGCTAGCCACCAAGCGCCGCTGGTAAGCCCACCAGCGCCGCTGGTCGGCCCAGTTCAGTAACCGACTTTCACCTCTATTTAAGCCGAACTAACCCTCAAAACCCTAGGAGAGAGCCGATTCAGCAGCCCTAGCCGCCCAACAGTAACCCTAGATCGAATTGCAGATTTCCAAGGAGGTTTTGGAGCTTCTAAGACCTTCCGATCTTCAATCCTTGGTCTAGATCTATCTTTCTATTTTACTTTATATTATCAAACAAGGTCGTTTATCTTTACAGACTTTGTTATTCCTTTAATAATGCTAGGCTAGTAGGCTGAATACTTGTTTGGATCGATGTGATCATGTAGACGTTTATTGTTTTACTTTGTTTGTTGGAATCTGTTGGAGTGTGTTTTACTGTTTATCGTAGATCCATGTTTATTAGTAATTCATGATATTATAGGTTCTATATCTGCATGTATTAGTTTAATTCTGATGATCTGTCTATAATCATACACTAGGACTAATGCATAAAGATGGAAAACACTAGTCGGTCTTTAACTAGATGTAAAAGGTGATTCACTTGTAACCGAGGGATCCAGAACCATAGTAACTAGGATGAATTGAACATGATGCTTAACAATGTCAGACGCGATCCAGTGACTTGTAACCGAGCACTGTGGTCACCGGAGAGAATTATTATCTGGTCATGGCTTAAGAGCCGGGTAACTAAAAGATGAACTAGTAACACAAACTTTAGGTCAATAATGCTTAAACAATGAATCTAGCGAGAATTTGTTTATAGGGTAGTGTGAGTCTAGCGACAACACTAGTTACTTAGGCAAAGTGAATCTAACGAGAATCTGAGCCGTGATTAAGTTTCCAACAGTCTAGCAAACGGGTAAGATAGTATTTGGTCGTACCATGAGATCGGAGATGCCAAACAAGTATTTTAATTTAATTACTGTTATTTGCTTTTTCAATATTTTACGTTGTGTCTTCTGACGCAGTCTGCCCCGGTAATACCGGATAGTTACTGTTAAGTAGTAGTTTATTAGGAGTTAGTGACAAACCCCCAAAACAAACTAGAGTTACACATATTATTAGATTAGGTAGTGCAAGCATCCCTGCGAACGATCCTGTAATTTACCACTAGACTATACTACACAGACCGGGTTCTCTGCTCGTAAGTGTGTTAGGTTTAGAATAAGTTACTTGTACAACATTATAAATTTAAAAGCTAGAATCATTAATAAAAACGCACATCAGCAAGCAAGGCCTAAAAGGCAAGGTGCTCAGGTAAAGGCTAAGCTTAGTTGGATGAGTCCCTACAACTTATTTAATTAAAAATTTTCTTAGCAACGAATACGTTTTGAACCCTTTCGAGTGAGAGCTCAGGGATATGATTCCCAGAGAGAATTTCAATCTGAAGAAGGCAACTCATCTCCTTAGCAAGAAAGTTAATCCATTAATAAAGCACTACTGACTGATTATACAGTCTGTTTTTCAAGGGAACTCGAAATATCGTAAGTAAGAGAAGACTGACGCCCAAAATTATAATTTTATCGACCAGTCATAGCTTTCGATTATCTAAAATTCATATATTTTTTTCCAATTTTGAATTTAATTTATACTTTTTTGTTTTTCATCATAAATTTATACTTTTTAACAAGGAATTTCAATATAATAAATAATGAAAAATAGTTAATATATATCCAATAAAATAATAGCTAATATCTATTGAATATAACAATAGATAACATAAATCTTAATAGTACGTTCTATTATATAAATATAAAATTAATTAAAAAAATAATAAAATTTAATGTAAATATATTAAGATTTTAAAAGTAATTGTATTATTATTATTATTTTTTATATGTTTTTTAGTAATTGTCATGACACATATAAGAAAAACAAAACATGTAAAAATATAATCTTTATAGGAAATACATATAACATTGTCATATAGCAATTAGTTATGATCCTCACAGTTAATGTTTCGAGATGAGTCTAGATTAGTTGTATTGTTTCTATCTAGATTACTTTGTTTATGTAACTGTTTGCAGCTAGCGCTTTGTTAGTTGCATTTTTAATAAAGTTATTGTCGTTCTAAAAAAAATTGTCATATAGCAATTGAAATGTTTAGGTTATGTTTCATCTAAAAATAAGATATTATTTATAATAGTGTAAAATAGAAATGTAATACACCATATTTGTCGTTCTAAAAAAAAAGGGAATGATACACCATGTGAAACAATAAAGCAAATAACATGATAGTGATCCATTATAATTTTGTAATATTCAATATTGCTAAATGTTTCACACTCTACAACTTTGATGCGGCGCATATGTTATGTCGGCAGATTTGGAACTTTCCTAAACCCTATAAATAGAAGACTAAAACCCTACCATTCGACATCTTATCACTTATTTACGAAATTAGGGTTATTTTAGAGGGTTTTGCAGCAGCTTTCACGTCCTCAAAGGCCACGGAGTTGTTCGTGATATCCAAGGCTTTCGATTTACGTTTTCTTTGCTTTCTAGTTAGATCAAACACATTTGGTACTGATGTGTCATATTACAGAAGCATTGCGCCGCAACATACTGTTGCGCCGCAACAAAATTCCAGAAGAGTTAAGCTGCGCCGCAATTCCCATCATTGCGCCGCAATGATTTCAAGATTTCAACGGTCAACGCAAGTCAACAATACGTTGCGCCGCAATGCATAGTTGCGCCGAAGAGTTAAGCTTGCGCCGCAATTCCCATCATTGCGCCGCAATGATTTCAAGATTTCAACGGTCAACGCAAGTCAACAATACGTTGCGCCGCAATGCATAGTTGCGCTGCAACCCGAAAACAGTAGAGTTAAGTTGCGCCGCAATTATCAGCGTTGCGCCGCAATTATCAGCGTTGCGCCGCAATTATCAACAAAAGTCAACGCTGGAAACAGAAGCATTGCGCCGCAACATACTGTTGCGCCGCAACAAAATTCCAGAAGAGTTAAGCTGCGCCGCAATTCCCATCATTGCGCCGCAATGATTTCAAGATTTCAACGGTCAACGCAAGTCAACAATACGTTGCGCCGCAATGCATAGTTGCGCTGCAACCCGAAAACAGTAGAGTTAAGTTGCGCCGCAATTATCAGCGTTGCGCCGCAACAAAATTCCAGAAGAGTTAAGCTGCGCCGCAATTCCCATCATTGCGCCGCAATGATTTCAAGATTTCAACGGTCAACGCAAGTCAACAATACGTTGCGCCGCAATGCATAGTTGCGCTGCAACCCGAAAACAGTAGAGTTAAGTTGCGCCGCAATTATCAGCGTTGCGCCGCAATGAATTCAGAACCCAGCCACAAATTATCAACGTTGCGCCGCAATTATCAGCGTTGCGCCGCAATTATCAGCGTTGCGCCGCAATTATCAGCGTTGCGCCGCAATTATCAGCGTTGCGCCGCAATTATCAGCGTTGCGCCGCAATTATCAGCGTTGCGCCGCAATTATCAGCGTTGCGCCGCAATTATCAGCGTTGCGCCGCAATTATCAGCGTTGCGCCGCAATTATCAGCGTTGCGCCGCAATTATCAGCGTTGCGCCGCAATTATCAGCGTTGCGCCGCAATTATCAGCGTTGCGCCGCAATGATTTCAAGGTCAACGCAAGTCAACAATACGTTGCGCCGCAATGCATAGTTGCGCTGCAACCCGAAAACAGTAGAGTTAAGTTGCGCCGCAATTATCAGCGTTGCGCCGCAATGAGGGGCGGTTCTGGCAGATTTTTGGAAACTTATAAATAGAAGACTAAAACCCTACCATTCGACATCTTATCACTTATTTACGAAATTAGGGTTATTTTAGAGGGTTTTGCAGCAGCTTTCACGTCCTCAAAGGCCACGGAGTTGTTCGTGATATCCAAGGCTTTCGATTTACGTTTTCTTTGCTTTCTAGTTAGATCAAACACATTTGGTACTGATGTGTCATATTTTATACCCATTTCCCACAATGAATGTAGTTGAATTAGCGTGTTTTATGAGTCGTTTTTGTATACATTTGGTGCGTTTATGGTATTTGTTAGTGTTTCAGGTTACTGACAGGTCTTTAAGCGTAAATCTGGAGAAAACGACATTATTGGGGTGAAAGAAGTACTAAAGGATGAATTTCGGAGCGTTTTGATGAAGATTGCATAAAGTCAACAAAAGTCAACGCTGGAAACAGAAGCATTGCGCCGCAACATACTGTTGCGCCGCAACAAAATTCCAGAAGAGTTAAGCTGCGCCGCAATTCCCATCATTGCGCCGCAATGATTTCAAGATTTCAACGGTCAACGCAAGTCAACAATACGTTGCGCCGCAATGCATAGTTGCGCTGCAACCCGAAAACAGTAGAGTTAAGTTGCGCCGCAATTATCAGCGTTGCGCCGCAATGAGGGGCGGTTCTGGCAGATTTTTGGAAACTTATAAATAGCATGCTTAGTTATCCCAAAACCCTAACTTTCACTTCCCAGTCGATTTTGGAGCACTTTTTAGCAGTTTTCATCAGGTTTAACATCTTTGAAGATCTTCATTACGATTGGACGATTTTCGTTAATCGTTTTCATTCCTTTGTATTCGGTAACGATGAATTCTCTTTATTTGATTTGTTATTCGTATTTTAATATGAGTGGCTAATCGCCTTATCATCCATCTTGATGGAGTGAGACATTTTGTAAGGATTGCACAATTTTTATGATACAAAGTTGATTTCAATTATCGTTGTGTCGAGATCTTTATGATTTAATTCCTTATTATTTATTATTTTGATATTGGTGGCATATGTATTCTTCGTTAGTGGTACTAGTTGGATATGTGTGTGATTTTCAATTAATTGTTTGTCTATAAACAGTTATCACTAGTTCATGGTATGATAGTGAATGTCATTTTAATAAAAGGAGTTATTTTGTAAACGTGTTGTATAACGGTTGGTGGTACCACGTTATCCTCACATAGATACAATTGTTAATTGGATGATCAAATAAACTAGTTGGTTAGGGAAATTGTTTCAAGCATTGGTGGTACCGGCTTTTACAAAGGAACTGATTAATTAGGTGATTTAAATGATTTTACAAACGTTGGTGGTACCAGTTTGTGTCTTTATTTTGTCACGATTATCCTTATCAACTTAACTGAATTTGAACTTCATTTATGTGCAATCTTAACATGTTGTCGAGCGAAGTCAAGATGGATGACTTTTAATTTATTTGTCATAAGATCATTTTCACTTTCGTCTTCCGACGAACCCTGCCCCGGTTACACCGGATTTCATTTCGATTAATCCTTCGGGATTACTAATTAATTACTAACTTTTGCAACGTGGCAACTCGGCCATAAAAACCCCTTTTTACTGAATTATTTTATTATAACAATTGCTTACTAAGTCCTTGTGTTCGACCTCGGTTTACCAAGTAAACTATACTGCATACGAACGGGTACACTGCCCGCAAGTGTGTAGTAGACAGTAGCTAGGTATTTCGTGTTTATAAATTTAAGACTGGAAAATACACATCAAATTTTTGGCGCCGCTGCCGGGGACTTAAATTTAAGTAGTTGTTTAATTCTGTGATTCGATCCTTTCTCGCATTCATTTGTGAGAAAGTTAATTGCTTTATTAGATAGTTTTATTTTTGATTTCATTTTTATTTTCTCTGTTCCAGGTGCGGTTGACGTTTTGTCTTGTGGTGATTGTGCAGGTTTCTCTAGTTGATGAACACAAGAGCTTCTGGTAGACCTTTGCTTAGTCCTTTGTCTAATCCAGGGAAAGTCAGACGTCGTCTAGTTCAGAAAAACAACACGAGCCCTCCACATCCAACAAGATAGATCCAGAAACCTCATCGCCAACCGAACCCTTGGAAGACCAGTTAGTTAATCAGTTGAATAGAGCTTCTGAAATTTTTAGAACAGGTAAAAATTCAGATTCAGACTAAGAATTCGAAGAGAAACTTAAAACACCTGAACCAAACAGCTTTCTAATTCCAAGGGTCACCAGGAAACAACCAGGTCGAGTTAAGGGAATGGGAGACCAAGCACAACCAGTAGACCCCAACAACCGTCCATACGGGGAACGAAGAAGGAATGTACCGGCTAACCGGGGCACTGCTATTCGCCCCCAGCCATCGGGGTAGATTTCTCTCTTAAAGAAAACCACCTGAAGAGTGTAGAAGAAGATAAGTTTGATGGAGTTACAAACAATGATCCCTATGGCCATCTTGAGAGGTTTGAAAAGATATGCAGGTTGTATCAGTATGGTCAAGGACAAGCCGATCCCGTGAAACTTGAGCTCTTTCCACTTACTCTTTGTGGAGATGCAAAAGCTTGGCTTAAAGAGCAACCTGATGATTTGTACTCAACTTGGGCTGAACTTCGGGAAGGCTTCATTGATGAGTTCTATTCTGTAAGAACTCAAAGACAGCTAGAGAACAAAATCAGAGCATTCACTCAGGATTATGGTGAATATGTTATTGATGCTTGGAAGAGATACAAGGAGATGCTCAGAAACTGTCCGGGGCATAACATGAATACTGAGGCAATTGTTGAGATCTTTTATGATGGTTTGCTGAGGAAAACTAAAAGAGAGCTCGCGGGTGCATTTGGGGGTAGTTTGAATAATGTTACTCCAAGTGAAGGGTATAAAATCCTTGATGACATGGCTAAGGAATTCTCAACCCGTGAGGAAACCCAAGGTAGGAGATCTGGAGGTAAGACAGTTGCTCAAATAGAAAGTGGTGAAGAATCAAGACTAGTTGCTGAAGTCAAGGCACTCTCAAAGCAAATGAATGAGAGGTTTGACAACCAAGATAACAGGTTCAAGAGTCTTGAGAGAGATGTGAAGGTTATGGCTGATGGATGTGAATACTGTGGAGATTTGCATTACAGCGAGGATTGCCCGGACAAGCCAGCTCAGGATGTTAGCTATGTTCAGAATCAGCCGCAGGGAAATTTTAGTCAGAACACTAGTTATCAAAACTGGAATCAGGTACTTCTTATCCCTCGTCTTCTTTTAATACTAATAATTCTGGGTATGGTGGCAATAGGTTCATCAGGTTTAACAGTCAGCAGAACGCGACTGCTGAATTGAGAGATATCGTGAAGGATTTCATCGGTGCTCAGAGAGCAACAAACGAGCAAGTAGCAGAAGAATCTAAGAAGATGCATTCGGCATTGGATGCAGTGACTACTCGTTTGGATGGATTGAGTCATAAGCTGGATCAAAGTACTAAGAGCACTCAAGCTACCTTCAAGGATTTGGAAATGAAGCTTGAAAGGCTAGGGAATTCAAATAGGCAGCCCGGTACTCTACCGAGCAACACTCAGCAAAATCCTAAGCCTCAGCAGAACAATCAGGGATCGGGACAGAAGTATACCCCTCCTAATGCTCGAAATGAGCAAGTGAATGCAATTACTACGAGGGCAGGTAAGACTTACAATTCTGCAAATCCTTTACCTGATGATACTACTCTTCTTGTGCAGGTTGAAGCTGATGAAACTATTGATGATGAGATTGAGATGGAGCCGAACTCAGCCGTGAAGACACCGGCCGTTCCATCCAAGACTGTTGAGAAACCACCGATTAAGCCTTATCTACCGAAGATACCATTTCCTCAACGATTGAGGAAAGAAAAGATCAAGGAAAATTTCAAGAAGTTTGTTGATTTAATTCAAAATGTTAACATAACTATTCCTTTAGTTGATCTTCTTGCAGGTATGCCTAATTATGCAAAGTTTCTCAAGGAGCTCATCACTGATAAGAAGAAGCTAGAAGAGGCGAAGACGGCAGTAATGAGTGTCGAGTGTTCCGCCATCATCAAGAACGAGATTCCTCCCAAGTTGGAAGATCCAGGGAGTTTTCTTATTGCTTGTTCTTTTGGTGCTTATTTGTGTAAGGCATTGGCCGATCTTGGGGCCGGTATCAATTTAATGCCTTATTCTGTTTATAAAAAGTTGTCTTTAGGTGAGTTGACCCCTACCCGCATGAGCATTGGGCTTGCGGATCGATCATTCCAATATCCCATGGGGATAGCGGAAAATTTGCAAATTAAGGTAGGGCATATGATTTTTCCGGTCGATTTTGTTATACTAGAGATGGAGGCGGATGTTAATGTCCCTCTAATTCTTGGCCGACCATTCCTTATGACCGCGGATGCTATCATCCGGGTTAAGGCTAAGGAGATTTCCTTAGGTGTCGGGGATGACCGTGTTATTTTTAATGTTGATAGAGCTCTTAAGCATCCTTACTCGTGTGATGAGTCTTGTTTCAGGATTGATGTTATTGATGAAGAAGATGCTTTGGAAAAGGAGCTCATGGATTTCTTGGACATGGAAGAAGGACAAGCATTGCTAGCTTGTAGTGAAGAAGAGCAAGAGCTAGTTGGAGAGATGACGCAAGAAATCATGGCATTGAGTGTTGATGAAACTCCACCGGAGGATGAGACATTTGAAGAGATCACGGCTAGTGAAAGCACACGGGTGCTTACATCGATCGAGTGTCCTCCTACCGATTTGGAACTCAAACCTTTGCCGGATCATCTCGAATATGCTTATCTTGAAGGTACCTCTTTCCTACCCGTTGTCATTTCATCTTCTTTGTTGGAAGATGAAAAATCTAGACTTATTATCGTCCTTAAGGCTCATAAAAGAGCCTTTGCATGGAAAATTTCTGATATTCCGGGTATAAGTCCAGAATTTTGCAAGCACACCATAAATTTTATTGATAATGTTAAACCGGTTGTGCAAAGGCAACGTAGATTAAATCCAAATATGAAAGATGTGGTAAAAAAGGAGATAATTAAGTTGTTAGATGCGGGAATCATATTTCCCATTTCGGATAGTTCTTGGGTGAGTCCGGTACATTGTGTGCCGAAAAAGGTGGGATGACTGTAGTTTTAAATGATAAAAATGAATTGATTCCCACTAGAACTGTCACGGGGTGGAGGGTATGTATTGATTATCGGAAATTAAATGATGCTACCCGCAAAGACCATTTCCCATTGCCCTTTATTGATCAAATGCTCGAACGGCTCGCCGGTAACGAGTATTTTTGCTTTTTGGATGGGTTCTTCTGGTATTTTCAAATACCCATTGACCCTAAAGACCAAGAGAAGACCACTTTTACTTGTCCCTATGGCACCTATGCTTATAGGAGGATGCCATTTGGTCTTTGCAATGCCCCTGGAACTTTTCAGCGATGTATGATTGCCATATTTCAGGACATGATCGAAACTTCCATGGAAGTTTTTATGGATGACTTTTCCGTTTTCGGTAGTTCTTTTGAAAGTTGTCTTGAAAGTCTTGATAAAATGCTTGAAAGGTGTGAAAGGGCACACTTGGTTTTAAACTGGGAAAAGTGTCATTTTATGGTTAAAGAGGGTATTGTTTTGGGACACAAGGTTTCAAAAGTAGGTCTAGAGGTAGATAAAGCAAAGATAGATGTCATAGCTAAATTACCTCCACCTACTAATGTTAAATCAATTAGAAGCTTTTTGGGTCATGCCGGTTTTTATCGTAGGTTCATCAAAGATTTTTCAAAAATCACCCGGCCAATGACCAAGTTGTTGGAAAAAGATGTTCCGTTTGTGTTTGATAAAGAGTGTCTAAATGCATTTAACTTGTTAAAGGAGAAATTGACTAATGCACCGATTATGACTTCACCTGATTGGTCATTACCCTTTGAGTTGATGTGTGATGCTAGCGACTTTGCTTTAGGGGCCGTTTTAGGCCAAAGGGAGGATAAACATTTCCGTCCAATTTCCTATGCTAGCAAGACCTTGAATCCGGCCCAACAAAATTGTACCGTGACCGAAAAAGAATTGTTGGCCATTGTATATGCTTTTGATAAGTTTTGTCCCTACTTGGTTCTTAACAAGACCATTGTTTATACCGACCATACCGCATTGAGGTACTTGTTTTCTAAACAAGATGCCAAGCCCCGTTTCATCCGTTGGGTCTTGTTTCTGCAAGAATTTGACATTGAGATCAAGGACAAAAAGGGGGCGGAAAATGTGGCGGCCAATCATTTAAGTAGACTCGAAAACCCTCATCTTGAGGAGTTGCAAGAGCATGAAATTGATGATGCATTTCCTGATGAAGATTTGATGCAGGTACAAGTTGAAGAAGAACCATGGTATGCAGACATAGCTAATTATCTTAGTGCTAACGTTCTTCCTGAAGAAATAACATCTCAACAAAAGAGAAAATTCTTTTCTGAGATGAAACATTATTTTTGGGAAGAACCGTATTTGTTTAGAATGTGTGCAGATGGGATGATCAGGAGATGTGTATCTGGTGCTGAAACCCGGAAGATTTTGGATTCATGTCACTATGGACCTACCGGTGGTCATTATGGACCGTCTGTGACCGGTAAGAAAGTTTATGATGCAGGTTTCTACTGGCCGACTATTTTTAAGGAAGCTCAAACGTTAGTGGAGACTTGTGATTCCTGCCAGCGACAAGGTAATATTTCAAAAAGGGATGAAATGCCCCAACAAATGATTCAGGTATGTGAAGTCTTTGATGTTTGGGGTATTGACTTCATGGGACCTTTCCCGCCATCCAATAAGTTTCTTTATATCTTAGTTGCTGTTGATTATGTGTCTAAATGGGCGGAAGCCAAGGCTTTACCTACCAATGACGCTAGGGTGGTCATAGATTTTTTAAAGCAATTGTTTTGTAGGTTTGGTGTTCCTAGAGCCCTTATTAGTGACCGTGGTACTCATTTTGCCAATCATCAATTGGCCAAGGTGTTAAAGAGGTATGGTGTAACTCACCGTTTTTCTACCTCCTACCACCCCCAAACTAGCGGTCAAGTAGAGAACACAAACCGTGCCTTAAAACGAATTCTAGAAAAGACCGTAGGAGATAACCCCAAGATTTGGTCTAAAAAGTTAGATGATGCTCTATGGGAATTTCGGACCGCCTATAAGACGCCTATTGGTACCACACCATACCGGCTTCTTTATGGCAAGACTTGTCACCTACCGGTTGAAATTGAACATAAGGCATATTGGGCTTTAAGGAATTGTAACATGGATTTGTTAAAAGCAGGTGAACATAGGTTTTTACAATTGCATGAGCTTGATGAGCTTAGATTAGGTGCCTATGATAATTCCATGTTGTACAAAGAAAGAACTAAGGTGTGGCATGATAAAAGACTTCGTAGAAAAGACTTTAAAGTAGGAGATAAAGTCTTATTGTTTTTGTCAAAGTTTAAAATTAAGCAACCGAAATTGACCTCTCGTTGGACAGGACCCTATGTAATTAAGCATGTGTATCCGTCTGGGTATGTTGAATTGTTTAAACAGAATGGATGGTCGTTTATTGTCAATGGCCACAGGTTGAAGTTATATCATGAGGAGGAAGCTGTGGAGGGAGTCGTTTTTGAGGAGCTCCCGTTGTTTGATTTTAATGAATGATTGATGATCGAGTCTAGCTAAGGACTCGTAAATAAATTAAGCGCTTCGCGGGAGGCAACCCGTGTTTCTTGTTTTCTTTAATTTTGTTTATTTGTCATTGGTAATGTGTTTTAATAAGAATTGCAGGTTGAAGCCGCTCTCACGCATTCCGGTAAGTCATTTTCTAGGAAGCAAACAAAGGTAAGTGTGGGGGGGAAGGCATTGCGCCGCAACTAAACATTGCGCCGCAATAAACCTGTTGCATTGCGCCGTAATTTAGGTTATTACGCAGCAACTTATCCTACTGTTTTTAAGTTGCGTCGCAGTGATCCATTGCGCCGCAATGGTGTGTTGTTTAATTTCAGAAAATCAGAAGAAAAAAAAATGGAAATTCAAAAAAAATAAGGATTGCATTGCGCCGCAATGGGTGCGTTGCGCCGCAACCCGGGTCAAACCGGGTCAAAGTTTTTAAAATCAAAAAGGGGATCGGGGCTTGAGATACACACACACACAATAATTGAGTTTTCTTTTTTTTCTCCCTTTAAGCTATATGATCCAAACACCCCTTTCTTCTCTATTTTTCTTTAATCATCATCTTTTTTTCTTTAATCTTCTTCCATTATCATAACAATGACAAGAACCGGACAGGTATGAGATTTTTAATCCTCTCTTTTCAATTTTTATTAGTTAGTTTGCTTGTGTTCTTTTCTAAATCTCGAATTTGTTCTTAAATTGCTTGATTATTTTCGAAGTTGTGATTATGGTGGGTTAAGAATAATGTAGGGTTGGATGGTTTGTTGGACATTAATTGTTGGATCGTTTTATGATTTTGTTAATTGAATTAATTAGGGTTTCATGAACATTGTTTAAATTTTTTTTATGATGAACCTTAGATTAAATGTGTTAAAATTATGGTCAATTGATTTTTGTGGAGTTTTGTTGTTCATGACTGCTGCTGCTCGAACCCAACCCAGAAACACCCCCATTGCGCCGCAACGCTTAGTTTCATCGCAATGCAACAAACAGTAAGTTAAGTTGTGCCGCAACTAGGGTGGTTGCGCCGCAACTGTTCCAGTTTTAGTTCTGCTTGATTTATGCTTATTTTTATGTATGGATGTCGGGGTTTGAATGTTTTTATGTTTCTCATGTGTGTAGGCAGCAGGTAAGGCACCCACTTCTTCTAGCCGTGCAGGACGAGGATGCTCTAGAGCCTCGTCGGCTGCTGCACCAGCTGCGGGTGCTAATGATGGTCTTTCACCCTAAGCTATTGCCATGGGAACTCCATCCCACCCTTGGTTACGGTTTCCTCATGCTCAACCCGAGAAGAAAACGGAGTATTTGAACAAGTTGGCTACTCTTTTTCAGAAAAGACATTGTTGAGCCAAAGTATATGGAACAGAATATGTTGAATACACTTAATATTCGTGCTGACATAAGTAGGTATATGCAAATCAAGGGTAGTTCAAATGATCCGGATGGTAATCCTGTTGAGAAAGAGTTTGCTATGTGGTTTGATATTTTTAAGATTAGGGAGCCGGTGTGTAAGGAATGGTGTTTAGAAGTTTACTCCACAAATAATGTGGAGAATATAGAGAAGGTTAAGAATGTGTTTTCTGATGAATGCATTTACTTTAGATGTGGGGGTCTTAACAGACGCCTTACTATTTGTGAATTTGGGATGGCTACAGGTATGTTTACTCAAGAAACTCTGGATGACCCAGCTTTTCAATGCCTCATGGCCATGACTGTTAGGAATACTACTGGTTTTTGTGCTGAGACAGGTGACACGAGGGGTTACTACTCTCGTATTTCAGGAAAGGCTTGGAGAGGGGCTTGTGCGGCGAGTACAATTCAGTCGCCCATTCTTAGGTTGTTCCATAAGATGTTAGTTCATTCCTTTGTTCAGCGGACTAATCACCCGGATAAGTTGTATATGGATGATTTATGGTTGTTGCGACTGTTTGATGAAGGTGATGTTCATAGGAAAGCCTGTGCTCCTTACGTGTTGGCCAAGCATATGGGGACAAAAGGAGTTCGTGATAGTGGTTTAGTTTGTGGTCCCTTCATCTCTCGGATGGTGAAGTATTTTGGGGTTGCTGATGATGCAGTCACTTTGAACTGCAAACCGATGAAGCCGTTTACTTGGAATGATTTAAAGCGGTGGAAGTTGATTAAGCCTTTAGCCCACAAAAATTCTGTTCCTGAGTTGATTGATTTTGGTGGAGGCGCCTTTGATGATGAGGGTGAGGCAGAGGCAGCTGATGATGATGAGGATGAGGATATGGCTGATGCACCTGAGCAACAGCCCGAGCCCGTACGACATTTTAAATGTCGTGCCACTTCTTCTGCTACTGCGGGGGCATCTTTTTCTGCCGCCCCTTCAGGGCCTTGGGATTTCTCTTCTTTGGGGACATTGGTAAGTAACATGTGGGAATCTCAGCAGAACTTTCAGAGATCCCAGGAGCAGTTCCAGCAGAGGGTGGATGATGATTTTAGGTGGATGGGTTCCGGGATGGGGCATCTGATGCACGATCAGCATAGATATCAGCCCCTATGTGGGAGGCCCAGTATTCAGGTCAGGAGTGGCATCCACCTCAGGAGGTTCCCGCTTACCGCCCACCCAGTATTTTCATGCCAGACCATCGGGTTGGAGGAGGTTTTGTTTTTTCCACCGAAGCGCCAGTTTGAGGTTCCCCCTTCTCATGATGTGGGAGGAAGGGGTCCTGATCACCCTGTTAGTTTTGGTACTTATGCAGGTACACAGGCTGCTACTGATGCTGGAGATTCAGGTGATACAGAGCGGTCTTTTGCTGAGAGGATGGTGGGCTCGATCTTTGATGTGCCTGGTGGATACCCGCCTTCCGATCTTCAGTGATATGCTTTGGTTTGATGCTGTTGTTGCTGTCTATTTGGTTTCTGATGGCCTGTATTGTTACTTTGAACAATTTACATTTCCGTAGTTTTTATTTCTAGTTACTTTTATTTGTTTGGGTTGTAATCACCCTTACGGGTAATAAGACATCGTATTTTCTTTTCCATTTCCGTTTAATAAGTAGGATTAGGATGATAGCATGTTTTATGATATATATGTTGGCTTTCATTGTGTGTTCGTGTTGATAGCAAGTTGATTGTCATGTGCATATGCTGGCAGTAAGTTCAACGCCATATTCTTGTTGACATCATTCGAGCATGGAACACACGGCATACCCAACAAGTTTTTCTTGTTCTTGATTTTCTTTTAGTTTACTTTTCCCTATTTCCCATAGTTTGCCTTAGTTCTTTGGACATTGAGGGCATTGTCCAACTCAAGTGTGTGGGGGGGGGGGGGTGGTAAATAGGAAAAAGTCGGGTATTTTAGAGGAACTTTTAAACTTTTGCATGCTTGTCCTTGTAGTTAACTGCTTTGTCATTTAATTATAGATATTAATTAGCAATTTAACTACACCCTTGGTACAAATTTTAATATGTGGAATGTGTTTTGACTGATTAACGTGGCAATCCCTTCTGGATTAATAACATTGCTAGCACGCTCAAAGCACCAAAACACCCAAATTGTGAGATTATTGATTCATTGCTAGATATGATAGGTGTACGGTTTTGGAATTCTTAGCCTTGTAAATTTGTCCCTCTCGTAGGCTTTTGGATTTATCTAGGAGTAAGGGTCTCTTTTAGAGCTCTGAACTATGATGTGCAAGTTTGAGGTTGATTTTCCATTTCCAGATTATTTCAATTGCTATGAGTGTGCCGGTGATTGCGTTGATTCTAGAACTTGTCCTGGTAGATCGTTCCATGGTTTTCTAGATGAAGAAGAGGCAAATTTAGGATTAAACCTTTGTTCTTTGTATGTTCACCCATTGTTTCATAAAAATTTGTTATATGTGCATCTTTTGTTAATGTGCTTAGTAGCTAACTACACTGGTTAGTGAACCACCTGTTTAAACCCTTATGTTGCACTCACTTTTAGTGCAAGAAACAATAGAAAACATGTTGTCACTAGCCTGTTCTTTGTTATTAAATCCACCTTAAATATACAACTTTTCTAGCCATACCGATAGTCGAAGTCCTGGTGGGTCATTGGTTGCCTTTGCTAGTGGATGGTTTGGGTTTGGTTTTGTTATGTCGGGTTGGGATATTCTCATCTAATGGGGATAGTTTGATTTCGTCATGATTTGGATCGATTCTGGATTATTCATCTTAGCATGTTTTTATCAAATGATTTGTCACTGTTTCAACATTATTAAGAGAATACCAATTAGTCAGAGTAAAAGTAGCTCACAAAAAAAATGAATAAAAAGAACAAAAGAATAAATATATATAGAGAAAAAAAAATGAAAAAAGCTTGGGCTGTCAGTTGGTATTTCTCACCTTTTGTCAAATCATTTTTGTTAGTTGGTTCATCAATTACACCAACAAAAGCTTCAATGTTTCTATAAATTATAAGAGTTCAGTTGGTACATCTTTATAACCAACGGGAAAGGATTTTTCAATACTATATCCTTAGAGTTTCTTCTTTGGTTGGCATGTTCGTTTAAGTCAACATTGGTTAGAATTGGTTGATTGAGTTGTTTGATTGTCATACACCACAATGGTGTCGGCTATTATCGTTCTATTGGGGGGTATTGTTGGGAAGACTTCTCGGGTTTTGGACCGTTGGCAACTAATGACATGGGATTTAATGGACTAGACTATATGTGAAAACTTTGTTAAATGTTGTGTTATTTCTTTGTTAACACCATTTGTTTACCTAAATTTCCATACCCTATTTAAATACCCTGTTTAGCCTCAGATTTGTTACAACCCTTAAAGTCCTCTTCTGATAGACGTTATATGGTGCTTGCACCTTGGCGATGAAGGAACGAACCTAGTACAAGCCTATGGTTAAAAGATTATGCATCACGACTTGGCATTGAGTGATTATTCAAATATTCAACCCCAAGAGTAAGTTAGTTGGAGTAGGATAGGCGAGATATCACTTATTCATTTCTTTTGTGCTTAGTCGTGTTATTGAGGCTTGTGTATCAGTCAAGTATTGTCAAACATTCCGGTTTTCATTTAAGATTAAAACTGCCTAACCATTTCTTTTCATTTTTAATCATGGTTGAGCTTCTTTTTGATAACTGAAATGTGGTTCCATTATGTGCCAAGGTATTTTATGTTTTTCAGCTTGGAATTGCTTGAGGACAAGCAAAGCTTAAGTGTGGGGGATTTGATGTGTCGTATTTTATACCCATTTTCCACAATGAATGTAGTTGAATTAGCGTGTTTTATGAGTCATTTTTGTATACATTTGGTGCGTTTATGGTATTTGTTAGTGTTTCAGGTTACTGACAGGTCTTTAAGCGTAAATCTGGAGAAAACGACATTATTGAGGTGAAAGAAGTACTAAAGGATGAATTTCGGAGCGTTTTGATGAAGATTGCATAAAGTCAACAAAAGTCAACGCTGGAAACAGAAGCATTGCGCCGCAACATACTGTTGCGCCGCAACAAAATTCCAGAAGAGTTAAGCTGCGCCGCAATTCCCATCATTGCGCCGCAATGATTTCAAGATTTCAACGGCAATGTAAGTCAACAATACGTTGCGCCGCAATGCATAGTTGCGCCGCAACCCGAAAACAGTAGAGTTAAGTTGCGCCGCAATTATCAGCGTTGCGCCGCAATGAATTCAGAACCCAGCCAGCCTTGGTCAATAAAAGTCAAAGTCAACGGCGAGTCAAACCTCATTGCGCCGCAACCACATGTCATTGCGCCGCAATGAGGGGCGGTTCTGGCAGATTTTTGGAAACTTATAAATAGCATGCTTAGTTATCCCAAAACCCTAACTTTCACTTCCCAGTCGATTTTGGAGCACTTTTTAGCAGTTTTTCATCAGGTTTAACATCTTTGAAGATCTTCATTACGATTGGACGATTTTCGTTAATCGTTTTCATTCCTTTGTATTCGGTAACGATGAATTCTCTTTATTTGATTTGTTATTCGTATTTTAATATGAGTGGCTAATCGCCTTATCATCCTTCTTGATGGAGTGAGACATTTTGTATGGATTGCACAATTTTTATGATTCAAAGTTGATTTCAATTATCGTTGTGTCGAGATCTTTATGATTTAATTCCTTATTATTTATTATTTTGATATTGGTGGCATATGTATTCTTCGTTAGTGGTACTAGTTGGATATGTGTGTGATTTTCAATTAATTGTTTGTCTATAAACAGTTATCACTAGTTCATGGTATGATAGTGAATGTCATTTTAATAAAAGGAGTTATTTTGTAAACGTGCTGTATAACGGTTGTATAACGGTTGGTGGTACCACGTTATCCTCACATAGATACAATTGTTAATTGGATGATCAAATAAACTAGTTGGTTAGGGAAATTGTTTCAAGCATTGGTGGTACCGGCTTTTACAAAGGAACTGATTAATTAGGTGATTTAAATGATTTTACAAACGTTGGTGGTACCAGTTTGTGTCTTTATTTTGTCACGATTATCCTTATCAACTTAACTGAATTTGAACTTCATTTATGTGCAATCTTAACATGTTGTCGAGCGAAGTCAAGATGGATGACTTTTAATTTATTTGTCATAAGATCATTTTCACTTTCGTCTTCCGACGAACCCTGCCCCGGTTACACCGGATTTCATTTCGATTAATCCTTCGGGATTACTAATTAATTACTAACTTTTGCAACGTGGCAACTCGGCCATAAAAACCCATTTTTACTGAATTATTTTATTATAACAATTGCTTACTAAGTTCTTGTGTTCGACCTCGGTTTACCAAGTAAACTATACTGCATACGAACGGGTACACTGCCCGCAAGTGTGTAGTAGACAGTAGCTAGGTATTTCGTGTTTATAAATTTAAGACTGGAAAATACACATCAGGTACACTATGTTTCTCTTTTCAATTACTCTTTGTGTTCTGTTTTTGACTATGAGTAGCTAAATACTTCATCATCTACTGAGATGAAGTGATATTATTGAATGATGGTTGCATGATTTATGTTATTCAAGACGATTTGATTTAACGTTATGTCGTGATTGATGATATACCCATACGGAGCTCCAGCTCCGTACCCAAAGCAGAAGCAGAATACGAAGTCACCTCCGTACAGGTAATAAGTATATATGCCCATAACGGAGCTTAACCTCCGATCAATATAATTATCCCGGAGCAATAAAGGTAGCAAGTACCCAGCTCCGGGGAGATATACAAGAGAGATCGGACGAAGATCTTTTCCATAATTATCCTACTAAACATATATCAAAGCTCCGACATACTCGGACGTGACTTGGTAACAAGATTACCACAAATCTCCTCAAAGAAGGAAATAAGATATTCACAAAGGAGGAAAGAGATTTACCCTAATTCTCTTACCCTTCCTCTCCAAGTTATTTACCCTCTATATAAATAGAGGAGAAAGCCATACGGCAGGATATACGATACAAACTATCGATAAAACCCCAAATCATCTATTGTTTATTCGACCTCCGAATAAATTCTAAAACAATCCTTCAAACCCTAAGTCGAACGGATCGACTCAGATCAACAAACAATCAACATTCTCGATCTTCGTAAAACACCCTCAGCCTCGTTAGACGGCTGGGAAAAACCAACCATAGGCGTAAAGCGGTCTTCGACCCTCTGACCGTAAGGGAATCGCCGATAAACACCAACAACCACACTCACACCTCCGGTTGAGCCATAGTGCGATTATTTGATCAAACAAATTGGCGCCATCCGTGGGACCGCCAAACTATTTCTCCGCGTTACCCACCCGCTATCATAATAATCAGTAGCGACGGCTAGACTGGAAGTATATCACAACGGAAACCAGAGGTGTAAGAAGACCGCGTCTGCCTCGAAACGAGCCAGACATATAAAAAAAGGAGAAGAGAAAAACGGCATTACGAAAACCTACGTATGTCGGATCTTCAGGAGACTGCCTACAAGGATAAAGCATCAGCAGTTAAGGAAATGCTAGAAGCACAAAAACAGTTAAGGGGGAGGTACGCACCAGTACGAAAAGATCCGAGCCCAAACGGACAGAGGGCTCCTGGTCTGTACATTCGAATCCAAAGTTTGGATCGGCGCACGAAGACCACCTGGCCTCGCCAAACCCCCTTAGCACCCCACCAGGAAGAATACACAGAATAGGCACTATGAACACAAAGGGCCCCATGCCGGCGGCCCCAAAGCAAGATATGCTTATACCTGGGCCACCGGATGAAAAACGGATTGCGCCCATTGAGGAGCCAAGGAGTCAGCACCAAGACATGACTATATCAGGGTCACCCGGTGTTTGATCAAATAATCGCACTATGGCTCAACCGGAGGTGTGAGTGTGGTTGTTGGTGTTTATCGGCGATTCCCTTACGGTCAGAGGGTCGAAGACCGCTTTACGCCTATGGTTGGTTTTTCCCAGCCGTCTAACGAGGCTGAGGGTGTTTTACGAAGGTCGAGAATGTTGATTGTTTGTTGATCTGAGTCGATCCGTTCGACTTAGGGTTTGAAGGATTGTTTTAGAATTTATTCGGAGGTCGAATAAACAATAGATGATTTGGGGTTTTATCGATAGTTTGTATCGTATATCCTGCCGTATGGCTTTCTCCTCTATTTATATAGAGGGTAAATAACTTGGAGAGGAGGGTAAGAGAATTAGGGTAAATCTCTTCCTCCTTTGTGAATATCTTATTTCCTTCTTTGAGGAGATTTGTGGTAATCTTGTTACCAAGTCACGTCCGAGTATGTCGGAGCTTTGATATATGTTTAGTAGGATAATTATGGAAAAGATCTTCGTCCGATCTCTCTTGTATATCTCCCCGGAGCTGGGTACTTGCTACCTTTATTGCTCCGGGATAATTATATTGATCGGAGGTTAAGCTCCGTTATGGGCATATATACTTATTACCTGTACGGAGGTGACTTCATATTCTGCTTCTGCTTTGGGTATGGAGCTAGAGCTCCGTTATGGGCATATATACTTATTACCTGTATGGAGGTGACTTCATATTCTGCTTCTGCTTTGGGTATGGAGCTAGAGCTCCGTATGGGTATATCATCACCCGGATAAGACCAAAGCAAGCTCACCACAAGATCCTGGAGCCCACCAAAAAAGGTGCCCGTATCATGTCCGCGGAAGAAAATCAAAAAATGGGGATGTGCCAGAACTGCGAACCCAGAGTCATAATGGATTCGCTCAAAGGCCACTAGAACATAAAACGAAAAGGGCACGAGCCAACACCGCAAAGCGAAAACCTAAAAGAGGTAACAAATATCTCACCCTGCCAAGATAGAGAGATTACAAAAATAGGGAATCACCGACAGGAGAGGCTCTTAGCAATGACACAGGGCCAGAAGCGAAGAAAACCCGAGCCGAATACCCCATGCTTGGGTCAAGATAACTTCCCAGGAGGACCTTCGGGTCAGACCCCAAACACGACCTCCGTCGGACCAATAAACTATGCAAAGACAACACCACAAAGCGAAGACATCCTATCACCGGGAAAATCCAGGAGATTGAATAAGGGAGAACAAAGACACACCTTCGGAGATATGAAAGGGTCTCTAATATCTGGATCTCTAACTGGTATGTCACCTACGATGGTAGCAGACATACCTGGAGAAAGGATGCCCGCACTGATAGATAGGGGGATCACCGACGCATATGTACAGGCCAACTATGATGTATTATGCGCGATAATAAGGCAGTTGAGGGAGACGGGCCAGGTCTATGAGCCGGAACATGTTTTCCTATACGAAGACAAAGCGGAAGACAAAATAGATGCCTCCAAGCAGTAGCCAAACCCGGGAAGGACACTATTCGAAAATAAACGTGAAACCAGAGGACCTCCGGGAAGAAAATCAAAAAATGGGGATGTGCCAGAACTGCGAACCCAGAGTCATAATGGATTCGCTCAAAGGCCACTAGAACATAAAACGAAAAGGGCCCGGGCCAACACCGCAAAGCGAAAACCTAAAAGAGGTAACAAATATCTCACCCTGCCAAGATAGAGAGATTACAAAAATAGGGAATCACCGACAGGAGAGGCTCTTAGCAATGACACAGGGCCAGAAGCGAAGAAAACCCGAGCCGAAATACCCCATGCTTGGGTCAAGATAACTTCCCAGGAGGACCTTCGGGTCAGACCCCAAGCACGACCTCTGTCGGACCAACAAACTATGCAAATGCAACAACACAAGGCGAAGACACCTTATCACCCGGAAAATCCAGGAGATTGAATAAGGGAGAACAAAGACACACCTTCGGAGATATGAAAGGGTCTCTAATATCTGGATCTCTAACTGGTATGTCACCTACGATGGTAGCAGACATACCTGGAGAAAGGATGCCCGCACTGATAGATAGGGGGATCACCGACGCATATGTACAGGCCAACTATGATGTATTATGCGCGATAATAAGGCAGTTGAGGGAGACGGGCCAGGTCTATGAGCCGGAACATGTTTTCCTATACGAAGACAAAGCGGAAGACAAAATAACTTGGGATCACTTCACGTATAAATCACCGGTTACGCTAATAAGCTGCCACAAAGAAAACAACAGACGGTCCCAAGAAAGGGACTCGGACAAAGCAGCTGGAAGACAATAGATGCCTCCAAGCAGTAGCCAAACCCGGGAAGGACACTATTCGAAAATAAACGTGAAACCAGAGGACCTCCGGGAAGAAAGTGCTCCTCTGTCCGAACCATCACCTGCAATGAGTAAAGTAAATACAAACAACTCGCCTATGGAAAATACACCAGGCAGCCTGGAGAAAGAAGAAAAAACGCCAATCGAAAATGTATACTATAATGGCGAGGGGGACCCAACCGACTTCCTGAGCCACTTTTCCAAAATTGCGGCAATTCGGAAGTGGGACCCGATAACGAGTTGCCGAGCCTTCTATCACACCCTAACGGGAAAGGCGAAGGAATGGAGCGACAACTTAAAGTCCTCAGGTGACGTCGAGGACCTCAAAGCGAAATTTGTGCTACAATTCAGCACACAGAGGAAGTATAAGAAGACGCATATAGCGGCGCACGATATAAAACGTCGAAAAGAAGAAACGTTCAAACAATTCATAGTCAGATACACATCCGAAACCCAGGGGATAGGTGGGTTACCCGAAAGTCAGAAAATATCGGGACTCATCCATGGCCTTCGAGCACTGGAGTTAGTCGAATACCTTACGATAAATCTACCAGAAACATACGACGAGCTTGTAATGAACACTCATGCCTGGATCGATGAAAACCAGGGCACCGTTAAAAAAACGGGTATCGAGGGGGAAGGCAAAAGGATAATATTGTTGAGACTAACGAAGTCTCCAAAGCAAATCCTCGCAACGGAAAAAGTGTCACAAACATTCCCGCCCCCTCCCAGGTTAGTAACTAAGAAGAAGGATCAGAATAAATACTGCGACTTCCACAAAGATCATGGGCATAACATGGACTCATGTCGGAACCTCCAACGGGCCATCGAAGACGCAATAACCGCTGGAAAGCTAAGGCACTTGGAAAGGAGCGTAAACAGCGAAGATGTAGAACCCGAGGGGGATCACCGAGAAGATGTAAACCTCGAAACTAAATAAACAAAGAACCTCGTAAAAAGGAGGGGCTAGGATCAAAAAACCTAAACAGATGGCTAGGTTGACCTTCCTGCAGGGCGGAGATCGAATAAATAATGGGGTATCCACATCCAGACTTGGAAACCAGGCTTCCGTCAGCAAAGCAAGAGCCAGGACCGGCAATGCTTAGCCCCAGAGGCCTCCGCAAGCAAGTTAAGGAAAATTCCGGATCACCGGAAAACAGCCAGTGAAAGCTAGAGCAGCATGGGGCTTACTGTGTACAGGCCCTCTGCCTTTTATTTTCAAAGATAAAAATTGCCTTCAAATAGATCGATCAGAGTAACATGCGCAAAATATACATGTATATAAAAGACTTTATGAGAAGTCCAGGGGACGCTCGATAACGCTTCTATAAAGCAATTACGTCATAAGACGACTGCCATAAAACAATTAAGTTATAAGGCGACTGTCATAAGACAATACATGAGCTCCAAGCGTACTTGTAGCAGCTCAGGTGGACAAAGACTCGGCGACAAAATGATCAACGAGGCATGTCCAAAATTAGACCTTAAGGAAAAGTCTTGAAAAGGTAAAAGCCGGTAGATCGCTTGATCAGCATCTGGAAAAGGCACATACCATTAGATAATCCAAAAATAAGGGCTAAAATAAACAGAAAAGTCACATTATAAAGTACGCAAACTGACATATCCGATACACACGGACAGAAATCGGATAAAATTGTTCAGAAGTATAAGCAGTTCATGCATGAGGAACTTGCAACATTTGAGAAGGGTAGACATCAGGATCTGTAGAAAGGGCACACAAGTACTGCGAGTGGATATCCTCCAGATCATCCATTGCTTTGTTCAGAGGAGTTACGGTATCCCTCACAAGCTCAGTACCACTGGGAATAATGCGACCCTCCGAAGTAAGAACTCGAAGGAACTCCGACTCAGCATCCATCCTATTTGCATTACATAAGTTGGAGATCTTCGCACCCACCTCAGGGCCATTCAAGAAAGACTTACAGACATGCGGGATTACCTCTGTAATAAGTTGCCTGTACTTCCCACGCAGATCCACAAGGGCAGCACGATCACTCTCAAGCATCGCACTCTTACTAGACAACTCCTCTTTAAGCAAAGTGATCTCCTCCCCCTTCGAACGAACTTTTTCATGAACAACTTTAAGTTTTGCAGTCAACCCACTCAACCTAACCTCTAAATCAGAAACCTTAAACTCCAAGGATAGTTTCTCTGCCTTCAGTCCCTCAACTTGTTCGGCTGATGGCCCCGTATCCTCAGAAAGCTCACGAAGTCTTGAGTCCAATACACTACCAATCACGGCCGAGCAAAAAGATGATTGATTGAACAACCCGGAAAGCTGCGAAAGATTCAGACTTGCGAGCTTCGAAACCCACTCAGGGGGGGTAATAGAACCAAGGCTGTGGTGACAAGATAACCCATCAGGAGCTTGGGTCAAAGGATTAAAACCTATAAACAAAAAAGAAGATTAACAAGACAGAATTTTAAAACAACAATCCCTCTGAAGTTGAGGATTTACCAGAATTCTCCCCTGCCTCCCGAGACTTCCTCGCCTTCTTTCTAGAGGAAGAGACATTGGACCTCCTCGAGGAAGTTTTCTTCCTACATATCAGGCGACCAGCGACAGTGCCCTGCTCGTCTTCGGGCTGACCACATTGCTCCCCACTGGAAGGGCAGTCTGATACTTCAACAACATGAGGACCAACCGAGGCAGCCCCGCGAGAAATGGCTTCACCCGCCTGGCATATAGCCTCTAGGCCCACTCGATCACCAGCCTGTGAATCATTACACCCACCAGAGGTCCCTGACCCCTAAGCAGGAGCAGAAGGCGCAACCTTCATCACCAATTGAGCAAGAAATGATTGTCTGTTTATCATCTGCTTGAAAGCCATCCTACAACAAAAACAACATACAGGAATAAACAATCTCAAAATAGAGGAACAACCCCAACAAGGCCAATTACGACAAGAAAGAGGGACCGACAAAAACAGACATTGTTTAATCAAAGATAACCCCAAAAAAAATATATATATATTTCAGCAAAAACAGGGAATACGGGCAGAGAAACAAAGGATCTACGGGCGGGACACTAACAAATAAAAGGTCGAGCGGATCTATAAAGCTACATATTATCGGGAAATATCCGTGATTAGGATTTCAGGAAGATGGATTCAAAGCAATTAACAGCACAAAAAAAGGAATCCAAGTTAGAAATACATACCTTGATTGATAGAGCAGTCGTATGGAGGAAACGACAGATGAATCGTTAAAATCGCCTGTCGCCGGAAAAAGGTATTATTTCCCTTATTTATTATAATATTTATATGTGAAAAATGAGAATATCTCGGCAGAAGCCACTACACAATCTCCCCACCTTTGAATACGTACACAATACGTATCCCATGGTTCTCGGCCCAATAGGCACGTTGTTTAGAAGACCTCCGTTAGGGGTGACCTACGAAGCGGATTGAGTCTAATGCGACATCCTACAGATAGAATCTCCCATCAGACTGGGGGGCTTGATGATATACCCATACGGAGCTCCAGCTCCGTACCCAAAGCAGAAGCAGAATACGAAGTCACCTCCGTACAGGTAATAAGTATATATGCCCATAACGGAGCTTAACCTCCGATCAATATAATTATCCCGGAGCAATAAAGGTAGCAAGTACCCAGCTCCGGGGAGATATACAAGAGAGATCGGACGAAGATCTTTTCCATAATTATCCTACTAAACATATATCAAAGCTCCGACATACTCGGACGTGACTTGGTAACAAGATTACCACAAATCTCCTCAAAGAAGGAAATAAGATATTCACAAAGGAGGAAGAGATTTACCCTAATTCTCTTACCCTCCTCTCCAAGTTATTTACCCTCTATATAAATAGAGGAGAAAGCCATACGGCAGGATATACGATACAAACTATCGATAAAACCCCAAATCATCTATTGTTTATTCGACCTCCGAATAAATTCTAAAACAATCCTTCAAACCCTAAGTCGAACGGATCGACTCAGATCAACAAACAATCAACATTCTCGACCTTCGTAAAACACCCTCAGCCTCGTTAGACGGCTGGGAAAAACCAACCATAGGCGTAAAGCGGTCTTCGACCCTCTGACCGTAAGGGAATCGCCGATAAACACCAACAACCACACTCACACCTCCGGTTGAGCCATAGTGCGATTATTTGATCAAACAGTGATCTTAGCTTATTAATTCTTTATCGTTTATCTTTTGATTCTGGGTAGATCTTGCTTAATCTTAGTGGTAACTAGGGTTGGGTAAGAGATATTTTGATTGCTTAGGTATAAGTAATTGCTTTTATGACGGGTACGGTAAAAGGGAATCATTTGATAATAAGAATTAACGGGTTAATGGTTGGGTACAATCAATAGGCATAATTGTTATCTTAATAATCAAATCAATTAGTTAACTAGTGAAGTTATAAGAGGCGTCTTGGGGTACCGGTTTTGAGTAATGGATCTAGTTAATTAAGGGAATTAAATAAAGTAACGAACTTGACGGGTACGAAGTAAGTCTTTGTTTGGTTCTCGATTATAAGTCGTCATATTTGAATTGGTCATTCAATTAAAGTGCAACCTGAATTTGATATATCATGGAGTCAAAGTAGATGACCTTTTAATATTATTGTTTCTGATAAACCTTTTCAAGTTTATTTAGTTTTCATTTTAGTTTTAATTTAATTTTCAAATCAAACTGACGAGGGTCATAAAACCTAAAAGCTTTTTGAACTACTTAAAACTCGCTTATTTCTTATACATTCCCTGTGGATTCGACCTGGACTTACCTTAAACTATATTGCAAACGAACGGGTACACTGCCCGAGAGTGTGTAGTAATCAGTTAATCGGTATTTCTTGTTTATAAATTTTAAAACTAGATTTCACACATCAATGGACATATTATAATTTTGTAATATTTAGATATCATTAAGCATGTCACAATTTAAAAAAATATTTCAATATAAAATTCAAAGTTTTAATATATAAATGAATTTTTTATTACTAAAAAATAGTAAACAAATTTTCAAACCATAATAAATTAATATGTAATGTTGATAACGTCATAAGCCCGGTGTATTGAACACGAGCCTAAAATCTAGTAATTAACTAATCCTAAAAGGTGAACTATTTTGATAGATAATATAATTAAACGAGTATAAGCATTTAGCCATATCCAAAAATATTTCATTTTTTTCAAAATTTGGATATTTTGGATATCTGAAAACTTTGAATATCCAAACTCCAGATATCTGAAACTTTGGATATGCGTTCGGATAGTATAATCCAATATCCGAAATTTCAAATATCCAAACTTTAAATATTCGATTTCAAATAACCATACTCATCTCACTTTTCTACCCATTTTACTCATCTTATCTGTTGGAAGGTTGGTGTTATCATTTGGCACCGCGTGATCCCACACCATTCCATTCACTTTTAAGAGCACCCCCAATGTACTCCGTATTGCTCAGTATTGGGTTTCGAATACGGTCCACACCATTAGGTGTGGGTCGTATTCCCGATGTATTGGTTGCGTATTGAACGGCTCCGTGGTGGCTGATACGGAGGAGCGGAGTGAATTTTGTTTTTTTTCTTTTTATAAATCGATTTATATATATAAATATATATATACATGTTTGTGTGTATGTGTGCCTGAGTGTGTTTTGTGTATGTGTGTATGTGTGTTTGCGTTTTCCGGCGATTGTGAATTGGGGATCGAGAGGTTGAAGATGGGTATATCCATATATGCTTGTATTAATTTTTATTTTGTACCCTATACTTTTATATATTACAATTTTTAACCTTATAGTTCCATATATATTTAAAAACTATTTAAAAGTTGTTATAATTATTATTATTATTATTATTATTATTATTATTATTTAGAGTGTAAAAATAAATATTAATTAAAAGGTGAAAATAAATATATTGGAATGTATTGGATGTATTGGGTATTGAGTGAGAATTAGGGGAATGTATTGGGGGAAGGTATTTGGGGTGCTTTAATAACTTTTACGTTATAAGGCTACACAACATAAAGAGTTGTTTTTTTAACAACAAATTACAACTATCTTATATTATCCAAATTTTACTAAATTACAACATGTCAATATTTGAATCTTAAGATTTTTACTCCAACAAACAAAAGTTTATACCAAACGGACTAAGCTTATATTGACACATAAACAGCTTTTTGATAGAGCTTTTTATACATTTTATTTTTGAATGTTTTTATCTTGACTACGCATTACTTAGTAAGAATTTAATCACAATTTCTTAATAAAGTAACCCATCCCATCCCATCCCTTTCAACTTTTTATTTTTGAAATACCTAAATTGTCCTAACCAGTATAACTATAAGTCCATAACTAATATTATCTAATATATATGAGTCTATTTAATACTCAATATATCTTTAGTAAAATTAATTTATAAGATATATCTCTTAATTACTAAACTAACTACACCACTCATTCAATAACTTACAGTATTCACGCAGTCGACACCACCACTAATTGTTGCCGCCAATCACATTGACGTTACCACCATTATCACTACATCGCTCGAGCATTCGTCTAGTTCTAAAAAAAAAAGAACCCACTTTTTTTTTTAACATTTGTTGAAACCTATTGTCGCCCCTGCTACCTTTTTCTCCTCTTCTCGAGAGAAAATATAAATCATTCTCTTACTAACTAAACACATATCAAAAATAAGTTTAGAAAATGTTTATGCTACTAAGGACATCTCCAATGGCATTTACCTATCAATGATTTATTATTATTTCTACACCACCAATTTATAATCTATACTATATTATAAAGAAAATAACTTTTTATTTTATGAAATGTTGAAAGTTATGTAATATTTACACATAACACCCCTTAAAATATTTTTATCCACACTACCCCCTTAATATTAATAATTAAATTACACTATCAATCATTTATCTTTCAAAATATTTCCATTAACCCTTTACATCAATTACTTTTACATCAATAACTTTTACATCAATAATTTACACTACTCAACACCGCCTCCGCCACCAACAGTAGCCCCCACCACCATACCGTCGCCACGACGACTACCGCCGCATTGCGCGGGTAACATGCTAGTTGTTGATAAAGAATGTAGATAAAGTCATATTAAATAATGTATTTATAAGTTGGTGTGAGTGTCTTTGAAAAAAAGTCTTTCATCAAATAGGTTGAGGATTGTCAACCTTTTGATGAAAAAAGCTATCTTTTCCAATGGTAAAAAGTTTTTCAATGACTTATTAGTATAAAAAAACCTTTTGATCAACCTACCATTATGGATGCTCTAAGTTCAAATTACAGTTTGAATGAAAATGCTAAACTAAATATGGATGTTTTATTATAGGGAACCTTCTAACCAAATAGCCTAATAATTCTCCTAACTATGATATGATGACATGTGAAAAAAATCAGAGGGTAAGATTAGGAAAGAGAATTAGTGGATATCACATGTCACCTTCTTATAGTTTTAAAATTTTAGGCTAATCTTTCGGAGAATTTATCATTTTCTTTTATTATATAATCTAAAATAATTAATGAGACCATATGTTTTTTAGCTGAGATGAAGTACAATTCCACAGGCTTCAGACCTCTGAAACACACACTTTACATTTCCGCTGTAATCCGACAAGGGCATGAAGCCAAATAAATAAATAAAAAGGCGTCCAGAGTACCATTGTAGCATTAGTCAAGTATTTGATCATTCTTTTAATGGACCGATATTACCTTTTCTGTGTAACTTAACATAGAAAAAACAGTATTATCTTCTTTCTATAAATCACGTAGTGGATCAAAACAAAATAAAAATTATTTCTATCATGGATCACAAGTCAACTATGATAACTTTTTATTTTAGAAATGTTGAAAGTTATGTAATATTTACACATAGCACCCTTAAAATATTTTTATCCACACTACCCCCTTAATATTAATAATTAAATTACAATATCAATCATTTATCTTTCAAAATATTTCCATTAACCATTTACATCAATAACTTTTTTGATATGTACGTGTTTAGTTAGTAAGAAATACATCAAGAATAATACGACTACATATTAATGTTTAATTTAAAATTACTTCTATTAAAATAGCATGTTAAGGCCGGTGCCAACGGCCATCGACGAGGCTAGTCCTCAAACTTGTCGATGGTGACACGGTTGGCAGCACACGCGTTGAAGTGAGTCCTCTATTGGGCCATCGATCCATCGAAGGGGGTAGACGAGCTTGATGAGCGTGCTTTTGACCGTTTGGCTTTTTTTTTTTTTCAAATGTTAAACGGCTAGTTTATAATAAAAAAACCCACCTTATATATACATACACTTCCATCATTCTATTATCAACCATTTCATTAAAAAACACACACACACATACAAATATAAAACAATACACCATTTCATAAAACAAAAATGTCAAGTTCCGACGAAGATTCAACAACCTACATTAATTAGTAGGTATTTTATAGATCCAGAAATGTTGAACACATTTGTTAATTTTGTGGAAGACGAAGAAAGAGAGCCGAGAGTTCCACACGGTTGAACATACCAAGAGCACCAAGAAGATACATACCCAGAAACCACGCCGATGCGGCAACCCGTTTATTTAATCATTACTTCGCCCCGGAACCCGTCTTTCCTGCTGATTATTTTCGCAGGCGTTTTCGAATGCCCAAGGAAATGTTTATCCGTATAGTGAAGGACATACAATCCTTTAACGCCATACAACCATTACCGGCTCACTTTCAATACTTTCACAATCCCCCTTTCGATGTCGCGGGTGTTCCCACTATAAACATTTTTCAAAAATGTGTACGCTGCTTCTGCCGACCGACTAAATGAGTACTTGGAAATGGGTCGACAAACGTCATACGATTCTTTGAACAACTTTTGTAAGTGCATTGTTCAATTGTATCACGCAGAGTATATGAGAAAACCGACCCAAGAAGATGTTGATCGACTGACCGCGAAGCATTTGGAGGTGCATGGTTTCCCGGGTATACTCGGAAGCGTTGTTTGTATGCACTGGCCATGGAGAAACTGCCCCACCGCATGGCAAGGCCAATACACTCGTGGCGACAAAGGACACCCCACAATCATGCTTGAAGCAGTTGCTTCATATGTAACACCCCAAGCCGAGGCTCGGAATATCACGGAAATCATACAGCACCAGGTGGAATTACAATAGAACAACTAAATGCAATAAGAGGATTCAGTGAATCCATACAAACGATAAACAAGTAACGAAATACAACAGGAGCAAGTAAACATCAAGATTACAAACGACAACAAAAGACGGCTATCAATCCTAAATACAATGCAACATAAGGCAAATGGATCCTTGATCCATATCAGTCCAGTCCGGGTTCAACAGTAAGCAAACAATCAAACTCCATCAATATTATCTCCATCACAATTCCACAAAATCAATCAATCAATCAATCAATCCAACAATTATTCATGTAATCAATAAACCAATCAATCACACATATACACTTTTCAGCCCGAATCAATCAATCAATCAATCAATCAATCAATCAATCAATCAATCAATCAATCAATCAATCAATCAATCAATCAATCAATCAATCAATCAATCAATCAATCAATCAATCAATCAATCAATCAATCAATCAATCAATCAATCAATCAATCAATCAATCAATCAATCAATCAATCAATCAATCAATCAATCAATCAATCAATCAATCAATCAATCAATCAATCAATCAATCAATCAATCAATCAATCAATCAATCAATCAATCAATCAATCAATCAATCAATCAATCAATCAATCAATCAATCAATCAATCAATCAATCAATCAATCAATCAATCAATCAATCAATCAATCAATCAATCAATCAATCAATCAATCAATCAATCGAACCAATTTAACCAATCTCACGAAAGGAACCATCACACCAATCCAACAACTAAAACGATCAATCAATCAATCAATCAATCAATCAATCAATCAAAACCAAGTCAACCGAACGAAATCAATGAACCGTCACATCAATCCAACAATCAACAATCAATCAATCAATCAATCAACCAATCAAACGAAAAACATCACATCAATCACAACAAAACAACTCAATAATCAATCAATCAATCAGTCATCAATCAATAAACGTCAATCATAAACCAATAATCACCATTCATCAACATCGGCCATTAATACTTAACCAAAACATTAACCAAGTCAATCAACCTATGATGAACCATAAACTAATAATCAATAATCGTCAATCTTAACCCACTAATCAACATTCGACAACCATAAGCCACCAATCACAATTTAAACCAACTATACGTACATATACTTCAGAGGATTCTACTTCCTTCGAGTCTCAGATGCTTATATATAGGGTCACCCGCAGCCTTCCCACCACATCTAAAACCCGATGAAGGCATAACCGACTTTCATGTATGTACATCTATCCTAATAATACTAGATACTTAACGAATATAAACTAAGTCATTCAAATGTGATAATCATCTCAACAATTCAATACTCAAACCAATTTAACCAATCAACGAAAAGAAACGTCACATCAATCCAACAACCAAAACAATCAATCAATCAATCAATAAATGCAAGTAAACACGCCAGGTTTACACTTTTCAGCCCGAATCTCAAGCGAGTAGGGAGATACGAAACTCACCTTGATCGGCAAAGCAGCTTAAGTCGAGTTAATAAAAGATTAATAGCGAGTATTAGGATCCACACGGCCACAACCTATAAATATACATCATAATACCGTAATGTCAACTATACACTCATAAACAAGTGGGTTTAGCACAATTAGGTCAAGTCACAAACCCTAAACGCCTTTACAACTTAAACGAGCAAGAACAAGACACTTTGACTCGACATTTTTAGAAATGGAAGAAGGTTCATATAAAACGAGTGTTACTATAAGAAACTAGACTCTCTTACGATTCCAACGATAGGTCATACGACTTATTTGGACTTACGGATCAAAAGTTATTAACGTTTGAAAAACGACGCGCAATATTTCACAGTGACTAACCACTGCGCCGCAGTGAGCCATGGTCAAGCTCACTGCGCCGCAGTGTCAAGCTCACTGCGCCGCAGTGGGCTGACCAAGTCACGACCAGACCCTAGTTTGGCCTAAATCGTCTTTCGACTCGATTCAAGACTTGAAATTGTTCAAGATGACTAGAAATGCATAAACAAACATAAATAAACATACCCCAATCCACAAATTCGACCCAAAACATCAAAATCACCTCAAATCGTTCCAACCCTAAACGAAACCCTAGTTTGGCCTAAATCGTCTTTCGACTCGATTCAAGACTTGAAATTGTTCAAGATGACTAGAAATGCATAAACAAACATAAATAGAAGTAAATGGGATGAATTTGACTTACCAAAACCTTCACCTAGTCTCTAACCCGAATTTGACCCGAAATGGCTAGAAATCTTGCACTTTGAAACCCAAATTTTTGATATGTTGTTAAGATGAGGTTGATGATGAAAACCCCAAACAAAATCTTGCTTAATTTCCAATGTATGAGATAGAAATCTAGAGAGAGAGAGAGAGATAGAGAGAGAGAAGAGAGAGAGAAGAGAGAGAGAAGAGAGAGAGAGAGAAGAAGCTAGAGAGAGAGAGAGATATGTGTTTGTGTGTGTTTCTTGGAAGAGAAAAGAGAGAAAGAGAGAAAAGATAGATAGATAAGAAATGAAAGGGAAGGAAAGGGATAAGGAGGGGGATTTGGGTCTTGGGTGGCTGGTGGGTCTTGGACTACCCACGGGCCGACCCGCTTCCCTTCACAAGTCACTACACAATAGCTACACATTTAAATACCGATCAACACATATCATCGACCCGAATATACCACATTGTCATTTAACTCACAAAACGACCCAACTATTTCATTAACTTAAATTGTTAGTCAGATTGCACGTAAAGTCAAATGGTCAAAATTCACGGATGTTACATTATCCCCCCGTTGAAAGAATTTCGTCCCGAAATTCAACAAAACCCTAATTGGCAAATAAATGCGAATACTTAGACTTCATGTAATCCTTTCGCTCCCAACTGAACTCGGCTCCACGCCCGGCGTTTCCACTTAACCCTGACAATCGTGTAGAGCTTATTCTTGAGTTTCTTGACTTGGCGGTCCAAGATCTCTACCGGTTCTTCAAAAAAAAATTCAAATTCGAACCAACCCTTTTTGAGGATCTTGAAAGGACAGTTATACCTCGGCCCGAGATTGCCTCGCTTCGCGAATCGGATGACGCTTATCCACTGTGATACTTTCAAACGTACAAAGTCACCCACTTTCAACTCTCACGGTCTCAGCCTCACGTCGGCATACTCCTTACTTAGCATGTGAGCTAGCTGGGCTATTCTCTTAACTTGAGAAGTTATTCTTGTCATTCCTATTAGAAATCCTAACCCGCTACTTCGGCTTTCTTTGATTCTTGGTTCGTCCCAATGGGGAGTAGCATCTCTTCTACTTAGTTCTTCGGCCAGTGTCATTCGAATACTCGCGTAACAACCGTCGTTGTACAGGATTGCCGTCATGGTTATAAGTACATTATCTTTGATCAAGTCTCAAGTCGGTTTGAGTGCCCGTCGTTCATTGGATGGCTCCCTGAATTGGAGTTAAGCGACTTCCTTTATCTGGAAGGACAGAAATCGAATCTTCGTGCACCTAACCCATTTATCCTTCATACTAATGTGCCAGGTTGTCACATTTTACCGACTTCGCCGTATCGTGATCATTTCTTGTCGTCGGCAACTTCATGGCGAAGTCCATTCCAATTCGTTTTTCTTCCAATCTCTCTCCCGTCTTTCACTACATGCTTATTCACGTCTCAGAAGTCTATAAGGGCTTTGACTACGCGCGCGATGTTGGGAAGTTGAGCATAAACGAAATTTAAGTTATCGAGATGGGACAAGCCCGATAAGTCACCCGGAAAAGCGTTCGGGAGACTCAAGATTAACAAGGACAACGTTAGTTTTTTTTTTTTTTTTTTTTTTTTTTTTTTTTTTTTTTTTTTATATATATAGTTTCTTTTTATTTTTTCATTCGTGTGTTATTTTTTTTTTTTTTTTTTTTTTTTTTTTTTTTTTTTTTTTTTTTTTTTTTTTTTTTTTTTTTTTTTTTTTTTTTTTTTTTTTTTTTTTTTTTTTTTTTTTTTTTTTTTTTTTTTTTTTTTTTTTTTTTTTTTTTTTTTTTTTTTTTTTTTTTTTTTTTTTTTTTTTTTTTTTTTTTTTTTTTTTTTTTTTTTTTTTTTTTTTTTTTTTTTTTTTTTTTTTTTTTTTTTTTTTTTTTTTTTTTTTTTTTTTTTTTTTTTTTTTTTTTTTTTTTTTTTTTTTTTTTTTTTTTTTTTTTTTTTTTTTTTTTTTTTTTTTTTTTTTTTTTTTTTTTTTTTTTTTTTTTTTTTTTTTTTTTTTTTTTTTTTTTTTTTTTTTTTTTTTTTTTTTTTTTTTTTTTTTTTTTTTTTTTTTTTTTTTTTTTTTTTTTTTTTTTTTTTTTTTTTTTTTTTTTTTTTTTTTTTTTTTTTTTTTTTTTTTTTTTTTTTTTTTTTTTTTTTTTTTTTTTTTTTTTTTTTTTTTTTTTTTTTTTTTTTTTTTTTTTTTTTTTTTTTTTTTTTTTTTTTTTTTTTTTTTTTTTTTTTTTTTTTTTTTTTTTTTTTTTTTTTTTTTTTTTTTTTTTTTTTTTTTTTTTTTTTTTTTTTTTTTTTTTTTTTTTTTTTTTTTTTTTTTTTTTTTTTTTTTTTTTTTTTTTTTTTTTTTTTTTTTTTTTTTTTTTTTTTTTTTTTTTTTTTTTTTTTTTTTTTTTTTTTTTTTTTTTTTTTTTTTTTTTTTTTTTTTTTTTTTTTTTTTTTTTTTTTTTTTTTTTTTTTTTTTTTTTTTTTTTTTTTTTTTTTTTTTTTTTTTTTTTTTTTTTTTTTTTTTTTTTTTTTTTTTTTTTTTTTTTTTTTTTTTTTTTTTTTTTTTTTTTTTTTTTTTTTTTTTTTTTTTTTTTTTTTTTTTTTTTTTTTTTTTTTTTTTTTTTTTTTTTTTTTTTTTTTTTTTTTTTTTTTTTTTTTTTTTTTTTTTTTTTTTTTTTTTTTTTTTTTTTTTTTTTTTTTTTTTTTTTTTTTTTTTTTTTTTTTTTTTTTTTTTTTTTTTTTTTTTTTTTTTTTTTTTTTTTTTTTTTTTTTTTTTTTTTTTTTTTTTTTTTTTTTTTTTTTTTTTTTTTTTTTTTTTTTTTTTTTTTTTTTTTTTTTTTTTTTTTTTTTTTTTTTTTTTTTTTTTTTTTTTTTTTTTTTTTTTTTTTTTTTTTTTTTTTTTTTTTTTTTTTTTTTTTTTTTTTTTTTTTTTTTTTTTTTTTTTTTTTTTTTTTTTTTTTTTTTTTTTTTTTTTTTTTTTTTTTTTTTTTTTTTTTTTTTTTTTTTTTTTTTTTTTTTTTTTTTTTTTTTTTTTTTTTTTTTTTTTTTTTTTTTTTTTTTTTTTTTTTTTTTTTTTTTTTTTTTTTTTTTTTTTTTTTTTTTTTTTTTTTTTTTTTTTTTTTTTTTTTTTTTTTTTTTTTTTTTTTTTTTTTTTTTTTTTTTTTTTTTTTTTTTTTTTTTTTTTTTTTTTTTTTTTTTTTTTTTTTTTTTTTTTTTTTTTTTTTTTTTTTTTTTTTTTTTTTTTTTTTTTTTTTTTTTTTTTTTTTTTTTTTTTTTTTTTTTTTTTTTTTTTTTTTTTTTTTTTTTTTTTTTTTTTTTTTTTTTTTTTTTTTTTTTTTTTTTTTTTTTTTTTTTTTTTTTTTTTTTTTTTTTTTTTTTTTTTTTTTTTTTTTTTTTTTTTTTTTTTTTTAAGTTTTCCTTACCGGCTCTGCTACTTCAGTTTGTTGTCCAATCCATTTTGGACAATCTTTCACGTAGTGTGCACGACTACCACATCCGAAACACTCGCCTTTCTGTTGATTACCTTGGGGAGGGACGACATGAATAGGAGCCACGTTCGTTGGGCCCGTTCTCGGGGCTCTACAATTCTTGGACATGTGGCCAACTTGGTTGCAATTAAAACACGCCCTGCATTGAACGTCGGTGGTGTGGTGATTGTTGCATCTTTCACATAACGGATGAGGTCCAACATAAGCTTTCCTCACCGGGCCCATCGCCGCCCTGAATCTACCCTATTAATGACAATCAAATTCAATCAAAGCACACATTAACCACATTGTATCCATTCCACATTCATCACGTTGAATTCAAGCCATCACATAAGTGGTCTTAACTACGAACTCACAAGGGGATTCACATAATTCACATTGCACACGAATTTCCTAACCATTTATCAACACGTTTAAGTCAAATTACAACAAAAGCATTTACGATTTCAACTTGACCACTACGGGCCATACATACATACATACATACACATACATACACATCACACATGCATAACATATATGTTACTAAATCATACTAGTCAACATGTCATTCCACCACTAAATCCAATAATAGTAGTAGTTCTAGAGTTTATGACCCGGGGTTAGCTTCACAGTTTCTCTCATGTTAACCGCCTTATTAGTTAGTGTTTTAACGCCGACACACTACACA
>CM067167.1:294505537-294508037 GCA_034093135.1 Erigeron breviscapus | reverse complement strand
AATGGTCAAAATTCACGGATGTTACAATATGATTTGTGGATTTGGAATGCTTACTTTGGACCAGCCGGTTCGAACAACGACATAAACGTACTCAATGAATCTGACTTGTTCGACCAACTCCTTGAAGATAGAGCTCCCGTGGTCAACTTCCGCTAATGGCCAGCAGTTTACAAAAGGGTATTATCTAGCCGACGGTATTTATCCTGAATGGTCTACACTTGTGAAGTCTTTCAAGTGTCCCATGGACCCCAAGACCACAAAGTTCAAGCGCTATCAAGAAGCTGCAAGGAAAGACGTAGAGCGTGCATTCGGGGTGCTTCAAGGTCGTTTTCATATCCTCACTCATGGAGCGCGTCCAATGAGCATCAACAAAATTAAACGTATGATGTACACTTGTGTGATTTTGCACAACATGGTCATTGATTATAACGGTCGTGCAATTAGTCCATTCGATTTGGAGTTAATTCCAGAGGAGGGGCCAGTTCGTACTTGGGACCAACGAGTTGGAACACAATTACGTATGATGGGGGAGTTACGTGATCGAGTGACGCACCACCGTCTTCGAGGCGCTCTAGTCGAACACATTTGGAACTTGCCTGCACAACATCGTCAACGTTGAAGTTTTTTTTTTAATAATAAAAAGTTGTCTTTATTTATTTATTTATGTATCGTGTTGTTTTTTTATTTTCTAGATGTAATTTGTTTTAATTTTATTAATGTATTGTTTTTATTTAATAAAAGTTAGTTTATTTTATTATAACATTTGTACTAGTGTACCTGTCCTATCATCATTTAGTTCTCATGTTATAATATTTTCTTTTAAGTAAATGTTTGATACATAAGGTGTTTCCTGTCAAGAAAAATTACATGAGATTTAAGACTTAAGAGGCGATTCCCTGTTGGGGAGAGTTTTTCTCCCTTACGCCAGTGACTATATGTGTATTTTTAAGGTTCTTCACTTCTTCCTCTTTTTCGTTGCCTCCTGGACATGTTATATGAGAAATCCGAGAATATCTTTAATAGATAAGTACGTGATAACATGACTGTATTGTTATCGTTAGTATTTAAATCTTTTTCTTAGTATCATCAAAAAGTTACCAATAAAAAAAAAAAAAAGAAGAATATTAATGTCATGGATAGAGTGTAGATATTGGTTATTTGGTTATTTCTCTATATTGTAATTATAATAACTATATTATGGCTGTCAGTGTCTTCCTAGGTTGCCTTTTAATAAAATAAGTTTAGCCTTTCCAAAAAAAATAATTAATCCGTAAATTGCTGTTAAAAAAAAATTAATCCTTATATTATCCTTTCAAAAGAATCCTCTATATTAAATTGTATATTCTAAATTGAGCATATGTTTATAGGTGAGATACATATAATTCGCCCCGCGTGCCCCGACCATGGAATAAGGGGTAAGCCGACCAGAAACTTTCCGCGGCGATATCGCCGCGGAAAGTCGAATAAGACAAAACTTTCCGCGGCGATATCGCCGCGGAAAGTGCGGGCCCCCATGTCATTAATGGTTACTCTGACAAAAATTTAGCGGGCCCCCCTCTTTCCGCGGCGATATCGCCGCGGAAAGTCTGGTCCGGTTACCCTTTATTTGGTCGGACTACCTGGCGTCCATAATTCCATATTTGGCAAAAAGCCAAAAAGACTGCAAACCTGAAACACACATTCTGCAGTTCCTTTGTAATCCGACAATGTCATGAAAGCAACAACAAAAAAAATTGCAGCGTACCTCCAGCGTACCATTGTAGTATATGTGCAGTGGATTGAGATTACCATTTTTGTGTAACTTTTGTATAGTGGATAAAAACAAAATAAAAATTATTTGTCATATGGATCACATGTCAGCATAAATCATAAATAATAAAATATAAATATGCAAAACAAGAGAGCTCTGTACTTACTTTTATAAAGCATTGTTAGTCACGTTTACGTTATAAGGCCAGGAGGAGTACTGCTCGGGTAGGGTCTCGGTTAGCCCGACCACGATCGGGTACACCGCCGCCACCCTTCGGCTAGGAGTCGGGTAGTCGAATTCGGGTAGCATTTCGAGTTATGTAGCCGAGCAACGGTTTCAATTTTTGAACGTTAGAAAGCGTGGGTCCCCCCCCCCCAAACGGCTATGTTGACTGACTTTTAATTTATTTTTATTTTTTTTTATATATATGTAGTTTCGTGCGCAAGGAAGTGGATGCAATGACTTGGATGTGACGACAACCGCTTTGTCCGATTACCATACAAAAACGGACAAGCATTTTACGCATATACCGGCGTGGAATGTGGTGAAAGATCATGACAAATGGAAGCAACATGACTGTTTCTCTAATATTGTAGGAATGGGAATCGCGACGTCTAGCGGATCTTCAAAAAGAAAGTCAACGGATTATGAATCGGGAAGCAACGACAATGTCCTTCCCGACATGAATGAAGACCCCTCCCCGCCCTTGGAGCCAAGAAAGATGAAGAAGAAGCAAGCCGCATCCATCCT
>CM067167.1:294383613-294504537 GCA_034093135.1 Erigeron breviscapus | reverse complement strand
AAACATGGGATGGATTTGTATGTATCCGTTCCTTATTGTCTTGAGAGCTCCGGAATTACGGAGGTATACATCGTAGCTTTGGCTACGGATAGGTCTGCTCGGTACAATTGATTTAGTGCCTTCGCTGCTTACGAAGGGTCCTTCGTATCCAGTCTTTTATACGGAGGTAAAGCTCCGTATACGATATATCATCAAGCCCCCAGTCAGATTAATGGGAACCACAGAGTGAGGAAAGCCGCCTATTAATTCGTCAAACAGCACGACGATTAATGAGAGTAAATCTTGCCTACTCAGGACTCGAACTTGGATCTCCCCAGGCCCAAGACCCTCATGAGAGGAACGGAATGAATACATATTTGTGTTTTTTTTTATATATATACTTTTAAATGTGTTGAGCGATTTATGATATATGTTCGCCAGGGATAGTAGGACTAAAGTAAAGCAAGTGATGAGCGTTCATTTTGTGATAAAAACCCCTATCGAAAGGCTTCATTTCAATTCTAATGAGTTATTATTCCGGAACTATTGGTACTTAATGGAATCGTATGTTTTTGCAGGTTCACGGAAGATGCGAGAGAGGGTGAATGACATCAAGTGACTCAAGAAGGAAGCCTATGAAGTTACAAGACACAAGGAAGTGATTCGGGAGCCGAACGAAGATGCGAAAGCTGCAGCAGGAGTCACCAGCGCCGCTGGCCAACAACGAGCGCCGCTCCTCAAGCATCCAGCGCCGCTAGCCCAACAAAGCCCAGGACCAGCGCCGCTGGTAAGCCCACCAGCGCCGCTGGTCGGCCCAGTTCAGTAACCGACTTTCACCTCTATTTAAGCCGAACTAACCCTCAAAACCCTAAGAGAGAGCCGATTCAGCAGCCCTAGCCGCCCAGCAGTAACCCTAGATCGAATTGCAGATTTCCAAGGAGGTTTTGGAGCTTCTAAGACCTTCCGATCTTCAATCCTTGGTCTAGATCTATCTTTCTATTTTACTTTATATTATCAAACAAGGTCGTTTATCTTTACAGACTTTGTTATTCCTTTAATAATGCTAGGCTAGTAGGCTGAATACTTGTTTGGATCGATGTGATCATGTAGACGTTTATTGTTTTACTTTGTTTGTTGGAATCTGTTGGAGTGTGTTTTACTGTTTATCGTAGATCCATGTTTATTAGTAATTCATGATATTATAGGTTCTATATCTGCATGTATTAGTTTAATTCTGATGATCTGTCTATAATCATACACTAGGACTAATGCATAAAGATGGAAAACACTAGTCGGTCTTTAACTAGATGTAAAAGGTGATTCACTTGTACCGAGGGATCCAGAACCATAGTAACTAGGATGAATTGAACATGATGCTTAACAATGTCAGACGCGATCCAGTGACTTGTAACCGAGCACTGTGGTCACCGGAGAGAATTATTATCTGGTCATGGCTTAAGAGCCGGGTAACTAAAAGATGAACTAGTAACACAAACTTTAGGTCAATAATGCTTAAACAATGAATCTAGCGAGAATTTGTTTATAGGGTAGTGTGAGTCTAGCGACAGCACTAGTTACTTAGGCAAAGTGAATCTAACGAGAATCTGAGCCGTGATTAAGTTTCCAACAGTCTAGCAAACGGGTAAGATAGTATTTGGTTGTACCATGAGATCGGAGATGCCAAACAAGTATTTTAATTTAATTACTGTTATTTGCTTTTTCAATATTTTACGTTGTGTCTTCTGACGCAGTCTGCCCCGGTAATACCGGATAGTTACTGTTAAGTAGTAGTTTATTAGGAGTTAGTGACAAACCCCCAAAACAAACTAGAGTTACACATATTATTAGATTAGGTAGTGCAAGCATCCCTGCGAACGATCCTGTAATTTACCACTAGACTATACTACACAGACCGGGTTCTCTGCTCGTAAGTGTGTTAGTTTTAGAATAAGTTACTTGTACAACATTATAAATTTAAAAGCTAGAATCATTAATAAAAACGCACATCAAGCTTTTTGGCGCCGCTGCCGGGGACGCGACGCATTCTTAGTTTAGTAGTGTAATTCGATCCTGCTTTGTGTTTCGGCACGAAGTAGTTACTTTTGAGTATTTAGGTTAAAAGTCATTAGGTCAAAATTAGGGTTTAGTAGTTAAGTAGTATTTTCATTTCATTTTTAGTTTAAGTAGTTTAATTTAGTTTTCATTTTGTCTTTATATTGGTGCGTTGATCTTTTTCTTGAGTTTTGCAGCTTATTTAGGTAGTTGATGCGTTTAAGATCGGGAACGGTTCTAAGACGCGTGTCCACAAGCCTAAGCAGACTCAGACGTAGGAGAAGACTCTACAGATCCAACTCCACACCCGTAGGTAACTTAGCTCACCTTTTCAACTTAGAAGACCCCGTAGGATCATCCGACACTATGTCTCAACCAAACTCACCTAGAGGCGTCATTGACGAGTTCGACCGACCGATGATAGAAAGGACGAGGGTCGTAGCACCGACACCGGGATCGGCCATAGTCTTACCCAACTTAGGAGATTCATTTTCAGTCAAAGGACACCACCTTAAGTTAATCCAGGATAACCAATATGACGGCCGAGCCAAATCCGACCCCCATAAGCATGTAAGCAAGTTCACCAGTTTGTGTAAAATGTTCAAATATGGTGGAGGCGTCACCGATGACGATGTGCAACTTAGCTTATTTCCGTCGTCTCTCACCGGAGAGGCACGTGCTTGGTTCGATGAGCTCGATGAAGGTACCATCACTACATGGAATCAACTTCGCGAAAAGTTTGTCTCGCAATTCTTTCCCCCGAGTTTAGCTAGGAAAATGCTTCGAGATATCAAGGCTTTCAAGCAAGACGAAGGAGAATCACTAGTTGATGCATGGAAAAGGCTTAGGGAAATGATCAGAAACTGTCACGGGAATGGACTTAGCAAGGACGAGATCATGGAAATCGTTTTCTATGGTTTAACCAAGAGTTCACAAAAGGATTTAGACCTAGCCGGCGGTGGTAACTTTTTGTACAAGACTACAAATGCCGCGTACAAAATGATGGAGGATATGGTGCAAGCTAGCTTAGCTCGAGATATGGGTGATAAGGAACGAGAAGGAAGATCAAGAAGGACCGTGGCTAGCATCGAGAGCAACTCCGACAATGAGGTAATTCATGAACTTAAAGCTTTATCTAACCGTTTTTCTACTTTTGAAGATAGGTTGGACATTATGGATAAAGACCTCAAAGTGATTGCACACGGGTGCAACAATTATGGAGGAATGCACTATACCGAGGATTGTGAAGAGGAAGATACCGAGCAAGTCAATTATGTTCAGAACCAATACCGAGGAGGCTTTCAACGAGGACTATTTCAAAGAAACCCCGGTAATTCTAACTTTAATTCTAGTTATGCTAGAAACAACTTTGGTTCTTTTCAAAATAGGTGGCAAAGAAACAATGGTCAACCCGAGCAACCAAAAGCGGAGAATGAAGTCAAGGAGGATCCGATTGCCAAGCTTACCCACATGATGGAGAGGTACATGGACATCAACGATAAAAGGCACGACTCCTTGAAAAGCTATGCAAAGACGCTCAATGAGAAAATAAGCAATCTCAATCAAAAGGTTGACGAAGGAGCAAGGAATCAACAAGCCTCGATCAAGGAGCTGGAGAGAGGATAGATAGGTGGATTGAGCAGAATGCAAGAAAGGAAAGCAGCTCCCCTCCAAGGCAAATCATCCACGGAAGCTCAAGCTCAAACCCTAGCACGAGTCAAAAGTACCAACCACCGATCGGACGAAATGAGAATGTGAACGCCGTGTTCACCGAAGGTAATGACTCTACTGAGGTTTCTAATGATTCTTGTGAAGTGTCAAATCTGGTACAGGTCAAACGGGAGCAAAATGAAGGCGAAACGGACAAAAACGCAATTCTGGAATCTGTCCAGGAGCCACCAGCGCCGCTGGGTACTCACCCCAGCGCCGCTGGAAGCCCTACAGGTGACAACCAGCGCCGCTGGCTACTTACCAGCGCTGGTGACCCTCCAGGTGTTTTTTTTTCTTGGCGTGAAGAGGGAACGAGTGAGAAATGGTGGTAAGCGTTATTGTCCTCCAGGTACAAACCAGCGCCACTGGGACCTCTCCACAGCGCGCTGGGAACCCCCAGGTTGCCATCCAGCGCGCTCAGACACAACCAGCGCCGCTCCGGAGTCCGTCAGACCAGTTTCGCGCGAAACCTTGTTTTCAGAAGGAGACGTCGAGGTCCAGTTCAGTGCCAAATGCAAAATCAGAGACGGGAACGACTCGGACAGAAGTGAAAAGGCTCAAAATCCCGATACAACGGATGACGGGAGACAGCTACCGCAAGCATCTGAGGATCCAGGAAGTTTTCTTATCCCTTGCACTATTAATAATGAATATTTTTCGAGTGCATTAGCTGATTTAGGGTCAAGTATTAATGTTATGCCTATTGTGATTTTTGAGAAACTTACCCTTTGTTTGCTAAAACCCGTTAACATGATCATTCGGTTAGCCGATCAGACTTACCGACAACCCAAGGGGATTGTCGAACGAGTCCATGTCAGGGTTAAGGATTTAGAATTTTGGACGGAATTTGTTGTGCTTGATTAGGTAAGTGAAGTAGTGACACCCTTAATCTTAGGACGACCATTTTTGCATGTTGCGGATGCTACCATCCATGTCCTTAAACGTGAAATATCTTTGTCTAATGGTCAAAATACGATTAGAGTGTCTGACTTAGAAGAGGAGGATGAAATGGTTAAAGAAGAGTGTCTTAGGATGGAAATAATGGATGAAGATCAAAACCCTAGTGAACAAGTAGAAATGACCATAAGTGATGAGACCTTAGAAACCAAACCTAAGAGAGAGATTTGCCATGAAAGCTTTATGGAGTTAAAAGAATTAAAAGAGAAAATAGAGGAACAATTAAGAAATGGTAGGGAAATGGCAAATAGGATTAGGAAGATCCTAGTAGACATTAAGTGGGAAGAGCGTGTAGCCGACCTAGAAAGAGATAAGATAAATGAAATAATAGCTAGAGAACCGAATGGTAAATTTTATGGTGACCCTAGCATATTTCAAATTCCTTGCTACATACGCTCAAATTGTTTTGAAGACACCTACATAGACCTTAGAGCCACTTCTAACATCTTGCCCATAGGAATTTACAAGAATAATTTGAAGAAATTTAGAGATAAGGTTAGATGGGAAGATTTAGAGATTAGGTTGGTAGGAGGAGCAAAGGTCTTAACCAAAGGGACCATTAGAGACCTAGTAATTAGGATAGAGGGATTGGATATCCCCACTGATTTCTATATAGTTGAAGATGATTCAATCAATAGAAATCATGTGATTTTAGGTCGACCATTCTTGCTTTCGGTAGGTTCTTCAGTCAATGTGAAAGCAAAGAAGATAACCTTGACCATGGGATACAACCAAGTAGTCTTAACTAAGGAGGACATTAGTAAGACCAACCCCTTTGGGACTAGATGCAAAGCAAGGAGCTTTGCATGGGAACTTAAGAAAAGGAGGATAGAATCACACCTTAGGGATAAATTCGACCTTTACATCAAATCACCCACGGGTACCGGCCCTAGGCCAAACCCGTACTCCTCAACCTAGTTCCTAGGCCGAGTCTGGCTGAAGACTCGTTAAACTTAGCGCTTCTTGGGAGGCAACCCAAGCCGTATTTTTATTTTTATTTTTATTTTCATTTTTAGGAATATGTGACTAATTGCAATTAAGTGATTGTTTTAAATTTTATCATTGTGATATTTTATGAAGTATGTTTTGAGTATCACAGATGCAAGCTATCAATGGATCAAGGAAACAAGTAACTTGTTGCAATCGTATTTCGTTTTTATTTTTATTTTTATGTTTTAGCTTGTTATTTTTCATTTTTATATTTTGATTGAAGTGTGCAGGAGTATGCTTTGTAGTCTGAAGGAAACCATGCACTTGGCCAAAAGCTAAGTGTGGGGGAGTTCGAGCATCAAATCGCTGAAGAAATCAGACATCGGAACACGTACAGGAGCCACGAGCGCCGCTAGAGGACCTCCAGCGCCGCTGGGAGTGCATCAGGGCACCCCAGCCGCTACCACCACCTCCAGCGCCGCTGGACCTGCACCTGTGCAGATCCAGCGCCTGTTGACCACCAGCGCCGCTCGCCCAGAAAGTCTTGTCCAGCGCCGCTACACACATCACCAGCGCCGCTGCTTACCAACCAGCACCGCTATCAGCTCCATTCTGCGCACCAGATCGCCAAAAAACCAAAAAAATCAGAAAAACCCAAAAAATCCAAAAAAAATTAAAAAATCAGAAAATACCAAAAAGAAAAGAAGATGGAGACGCATCATGGATCGCCATCAAATGGAGATGATTGAAGTTATCAAGCTCATCATGATTCAAGTCACTCCGCAAATGCCATCTTCAAACAACAATCATGCAATTTTAAGCCCGGGAAGTTTCGTTAATCCTTTTTATTTTCGTGTTTTTCCTATTACCCTGTTATGTTAGGTCTAGTACAACGAGGACGTTGTACAATTTAAGTGTGGGGATGGAATAGGAAAAACCCTTGGTCTAATTGCTTGATTTGAACAAGTTTTCTACTACTTATTTCATGCAAATTAAAAGTTTTTTGTGTCTGAAAACTGTTTTGAGAATATAAGCTTTGCAAGTAGACAAAAGATGACGATAACTAAGCAACATTAGCTTTGGTAGGATGAACGGTTAGTTAGAATCTGTTAGCTTAACTATAGACTTGTGGCTGTTCATGCTTCCAACTGGATTAGAGCTTAGCCTGAAACTGTATGCGATTATGTTTGCCATAGCACACTTAACCGAACTTTAATATGCCTAGCAATTAGAGCTTTCTAGTTATTAGTAGGTATATTAATTGGACTTAATTATACGTGCTTGTGTAGGAACTAATTTAGATGTATGGTTCGCCTTAATTCTTACACTATTTAATGTGGACTAGTTGCATGCGGAGTAGGATTATGAGTCATCTGGGGTCTCTGATAAATGTCTATTGCATGAATAATGTAGTATCTTAAGAAAGACAATCAGTAGATTAAACAAAGTTCAAAGAACTATTAACGAGTAAAATCTAAATATAACGCATCAAGTTATGTCGCTCTGCGCGTGGGGAACCACCGACCTGTCACCGCTGTCTTGATGTGCACTTTTAGTTGAGTTATGTCGCTTTGCGCGTGAGGAATCACCGACCTGTCACCGCTGTCTCAACTATTAAAGATGATAATATCGTATGACTGCTTTAGTGTCTAGCTAGCGAGCATGACTGTAGTGTAGGAGTATATCTAAGTAGTGACTCACAAGTACACACACCTTGAAATAACAAATGCCTTGCTAGTAGCTAGTAGTTCTGATTGCTATACAAACCTTATATAAGTGCTTAACTAGTCAGCAAAAGGTAGAAAGATTGAGCTGTAAGACATGTGGAAGTATAGAACTGTTTTAGAGGTATTAACACGAGTAAAAAGTTAGCTTTTAGTTTTGATTGACCAATTATCTCGCCTCTAGCTATAGCTTACTGATTTTGTCTAAAGCTTTCTCAAATCGTTTTGCATGACTAATCTTTGAAATGTTTTATAAAGTAGAATAACTTTAACACTTCAGCTGTCCGCTCATCATTGTTTTATTTTCTTGGACTATTTGCTTGAGGACAAGCAAAGACTTAAGTGTGGGGGTATATGATGAGCGTTCATTTTGTGATAAAAACCCCTATCGAAAGGCTTCATTTCAATGCTTAAATGAGTTATTATTCTGGAACTATTGGTACTTAATGGAATCGTATGTTTATTGCAGGTTCACGGAAGATGCGAGAGAGGGTGAATGACATCAAGTGACTCAAGAAGGAAGCCTATGAAGTTACAAGACACAAGGAAGTGATTCGGGAGCCGAACGAAGATGCGAAAGCTACAGCAGGAGTCACCAGCGCCGCTGGCCAACAACGAGCGCCGCTCCTCAAGCATCCAGCGCCGCTAGCCCAACAAAGCCCAGGACCAGCGCCGCTGGTAAGCCCACCAGCGCCGCTGGTCGGCCCAGTTCAGTAACCGACTTTCACCTCTATTTAAGCCGAACTAACCCTCAAAACCCTAGAGAGAGCCGATTCAGCAGCCCTAGCCGCCCATATAACCCTAGGTCGACTTTGCAGATTCCAAGGAGGTTTTGGAGCTTCTAACACCTTCCGATCTTCAATCTTTGGTCTAGATCTATCTTTTCTATTTTACTTTATATTATCAAACAATGTCGTTTATCTTTACAGACTTTGTTATTCCTTTAATAATGCTAGGCTAGTAGGCTGAATACTTGTTTGGATCAATGTGATCATGTAGACGTTTATTGTTTTACTATGTAATGTGAACTAGTTGCATGCGAGTAAGATTATGAGTCATCTGGGGTCTCTGATAATGTCTATTGCATGAATAATGTAGTATCTTAAGAAAGACAATCAGTAGATTAAACAAAGTTCAAAGAACTATTAACGAGTAAAATCTAAATAAAACGCATCAAGTTATGTCGCTCTCGCGTGGGGAACCACCGACCTGTCACCGCTGTCTTGATGTGCACTTTTAGTTGAGTTATGTCGCTCTGCGAGTGAGGAATCACCGACCTGTCACTGTTGTCTCAACTATTAAAGATGATAATATCGTATAACTGCTTTAGTGTTTAGCTAGCGAGCATGACTGTAGTGTAAGAGTATATCTAAGTAGTGACTCACAAGTACACACACCTTGAAATAAAATGCCTTGCTAGTAGCTAGTAGTTCTGATTGCTATACAAACCTTATATAAGTGCTTAACTAGTCAGCAAAAGTAGAAAGATTGAGCTGTAAGACATGTGGAAGTATAGAACTGTTTTAGAGGTATTAACACGAGTAAAAAGTTAGCTTTTAGTTTTGATTGACCAATTATCTCGCCTCTAGCTATAGCTTACTGATTTTGTCTAAAGCTTTCTCAAATCGTTTTGCATGACTACTCTTTCAAATGATTTCAATACAGTAGAATACTTTAACACTTAAGCTGTCCGCTCATCATTGTTTTATTTTTCTTGGACTGTTTGCTTGAGGACAAGCAAAGACTTAAGTGTGGGGGTATATGATGAGCGTCCATTTTGTGATAAAAACCCCTATCGAAAGGCTTCATTTCAATGCTTAAATGAGTTAATATTCCGGAACTATTGGTACTTAATGGAATCGTATGTTTATGCAGGTTCACGGAAGATGCGAGAGAGGGTAAATGACATCAAGTGACTCAAGAAGGAAGCCTATGAAGTTACAAGACACAAGGAAGTGATTCGGGAGCCGAACGAAGATGCGAAAGCTACAGCAGGAGTCACCAGCGCCGCTGGCCAACAACGAGCGCCGCTCCTCAAGCATCCAGCGCCGCTAGCCCAACAAAGCCCAGGACCAGCGCCGCTGGTAAGCCCACCAGCGCCGCTGGTCGGCCCAGTTCAGTAACCGACTTTCACCTCTATTTAAGCCGAACTAACCCTCAAAACCCTAGGAGAGAGCCGATTCAGCAGCCCTAGCCGCCCAGCAAACCCTAGATCGAATTGCAGATTTCCAAGGAGGTTTTGGAGCTTCTAAGACCTTCCGATCTTCAATCCTTGGTCTAGATCTATCTTTCTATTTTACTTTATATTATCAAACAATGTCGTTTATCTTTACAGACTTTGTTATTCCTTTAATAATGCTAGGCTAGTAGGCTGAATACTTGTTTGGATCGATGTGATCATGTAGACGTTTATTGTTTTACTTTGTTTGTTAGAATCTGTTGGAGTGTGTTTTACTGTTTATCGTAGATCCATGTTTATTAGTAATTCATGATATTATAGGTTCTATATCTGCATGTATTAGTTTAATTCTGATGATCTGTCTATAATCATACACTAGGACTAATGCATAAAGATGGAAAACACTAGTCGGTCTTTAACTAGATGTAAAAGGTGATTCACTTGTAACCGAGGGATCCAGAACCATAGTAACTAGGATGAATTGAACATGATGCTTAACAATGTCAGACGCGATCCAGTGACTTGTAACCGAGCACTGTGGTCACCGGAGAGAATTATTATCTGGTCATGGCTTAAGAGCCGGGTAACTAAAAGATGAACTAGTAACACAAACTTTAGGTCATTAATGCTTAAACAATGAATCTAACGAGAATTTGTTTATAGGGTAGTGTGAGTCTAGCGACAACACTAGTTAATTAGGCAAAGTGAATCTAACGAGAATCTGAGTCGTGATTAAGTTTCCAACAGTCTAGCAAGTAGGTAGAATGATATTTGGTCGTACCATGAGATCGGAGATGCCAAACAAGTATTTTAATTTATTACTGTTATTTGCTTTTTCAATATTTTACGTTGTGTCTTCTGACGCAGTCTGCCCCGGTAATACCGGATAGTTACTGTTAGGTAGTAGTTTATTAGGAGTTAGTGACAAACCCCCAAAACAAACTAGAATTACACATATTATTAGATTAGGTAGTGCAAGCGTCCCTGCGAACGATCCTGTAATTTACCACTAGACTATACTACACAGACCGGGTTCTCTGCTCGTAAGTGTGTTAGTTTTAGTAAGTTACTTGTACAACATTATAAATTTAAAAGCTAGAATCATTAATAAAAACGCACATCAGCAAGCAAGGCCTAAAAGGCAAGGTGCTCAGGTAAAGGCTAAGCTTAGTTGGATGAGTCCCTACAACTTATTTAATTAAAAATTTTCTTAGCAACGAATACGTTTTGAACCCTTTCGAGTGAGAGCTCAGGGATATGATTCCCAGAGAGAATTTCAATCTGAAGAAGGCAACTCATCTCCTTAGCAAGAAAGTTAATCCATTAATAAAGCACTACTGACTGATTATACAGTCTGTTTTTCAAGGGAACTCGAAATATCGTAAGTAAGAGAAGACTGACGCCCAAAATTATAATTTTATCGACCAGTCATAGCTTTCGATTATCTAAAATTCATATATTTTTTTCCAATTTTGAATTTAATTTATACTTTTTTGTTTTTCATCATAAATTTATACTTTTTAACAAGGAATTTCAATATAATAAATAAGAAAAATAGTTAATATATATCCAATAAAATAATAGCTAATATCTATTGAATATAACAATAGATAACATAAATCTTAATAGTACGTTCTATTATATAAATATAAAATTAATTAAAAAAATAATAAAATTTAATGTAAATATATTAAGATTTTAAAAGTAATTGTATTATTATTATTATTTTTTATATGTTTTTTAGTAATTGTCATGACACATATAAGAAAAACAAAACATGTAAAAATATAATCTTTATAGGAAATACATATAACATTGTCATATAGCAATTAGTTATGATCCTCACAGTTAATGTTTCGAGATGAGTCTAGATTAGTTGTATTGTTTCTATCTAGATTACTTTGTTTATGTAAATGTTTGCAGCTAGCGCTTTGTTAGTTGCATTTTTAATAAAGTTATTGTCGTTCTAAAAAAAATTGTCATATAGCAATTGAAATGTTTAGGTTATGTTTCATCTAAAAATAAGATATTATTTATAATAGTGTAAAATAGAAATGTAATACACCATATTTGTCGTTCTAAAAAAAAAGGGAATGATACACCATGTGAAACAATAAAGCAAATAACATGATAGTGATCCATTATAATTTTGTAATATTCAATATTGCTAAATGTTTCACACTCTACAACTTTGATGCGGCGCATATGTTATGTCGGCAGATTTGGAACTTTCCTAAACCCTATAAATAGAAGACTAAAACCCTACCATTCGACATCTTATCACTTATTTACGAAATTAGGGTTATTTTAGAGGGTTTTGCAGCAGCTTTCACGTCCTCAAAGGCCACGGAGTTGTTCGTGATATCCAAGGCTTTCGATTTACGTTTTCTTTGCTTTCTAGTTAGATCAAACACATTTGGTACTGATGTGTCATATTTTATACCCATTTCCCACAATGAATGTAGTTGAATTAGCGTGTTTTATGAGTCATTTTTGTATACATTTGGTGCGTTTATGGTATTTGTTAGTGTTTCAGGTTACTGACAGGTATTTAAGCATAAATCTGGAGAAAACGACATTATTGGTGTGAAAGAAGTACTAAAGGATGAATTTCGGAGCGTTTTGATGAAGATTGCATAAAGTCAACAAAAGTCAACGCTGGAAACAGAAGCATTGCGCCGCAACATACTGTTGCGCCGCAACAAAATTCCAGAAGAGTTAAGCTGCGCCGCAATTCCCATCATTGCGCCGCAATGATTTCAAGATTTCAACGGTCAACGCAAGTCAACAATACGTTGCGCCGCAATGCATAGTTGCGCTGCAACCCGAAAACAGTAGAGTTAAGTTGCGCCGCAATTATCAGCGTTGCGCCGCAATGAATTCAGAACCCAGCCAGGCCGTTGGCAGATTTTGGAAACTTATAAATAGCATGCTTAGTTATCCCAAAACCCTAACTTTCACTTCCCAGTCGATTTTGGAGCACTTTTTAGCAGTTTTCATCAGGTTTAACATCTTTGAAGATCTTCATTACGATTGGACGATTTCGTTACTCGTTTTCATTCCTTTGTATTCGGTAACGATGAATTCTTTTTATTTGATTTGTTATTCGTATTTTAATATGAGTGGCTAATCGCCTTTTCATCCATCTTGATGAAGTGAAACAATATGTAAGGATTGCACTACTTTTATTAATTCAAAGTTGATTTCAATTATCGTTGTGTCGTGATCTTGATGATTTGATTCTTTATTAATTATTTTTATGATATTGGTGATATGTATGTTCTTCGTTAGTGGTACTAGTTGAACATATATGTGATTTCAATATTGTTTGTCTATAAACAGTTATCACTAGTTCATGGTATGATAGTGAATGTCATTTAATAAAAGGAATCATTTTGTCAACGTGTTGATTAACGGTTGGTGGTACCACGTTATCTCACATAGATACAATTGTTAATTCGATAATCAAATAAACTAGTTGGTTAGGGAAATTGTTTCAAGCATTGGTGGTACCGGCTTTTACAAAGGAACTGATTAATTAGGTGATTTAAATGATTTTACAAACGTTGGTGGTACCAGTTTGTGTCTTTATTTTGTCACGATTATCATTATCAACTTAACTGAATTTGAACTTCATTTATGTGCAATCCGAACATGTTGTTGAGCGAATTCAAGATGGGTGACCTTTTAATATTATTGTCATAAAAATCATTTTTACTTCGTCTTCCGACGAACCCTGCCCCGGTCATACCGGATTCTTTTCGATTAATCTTTCGGGATTACTAACTCATTTTCTAACTATTTGCAAAGTGACAATTCGGTCACAAAACCGCCTTTTACTTGAACTACTTTATTAAACAATTGCTTACTAAGTTCTTTGTGTTCGACCTCGGTTTACCAAGTAAACTATACTGCATACGAACGGGTACACTGCCCGCAAGTGTGTAGTAGACAGTAGCTAGGTATTTCGTGTTATAAATTTAAGACTGGAAAATACACATCAAGTTTTTGGCGCCGCTGCCGGGGACTTAAATTAAGTAGTTGTTTAATTCTGTGATTCGATCCTTTCTCGCATTCAATTGTGAGGAAGTTAATAGCTTTATTAGATAGTTTTATTTTTGATTTCATTTTTATTTTCTCTTTTCCAGGTGCGGTTGACGGTTTGTTTGTGGTGATTGTGCAGGTTCTTAATAGTTGATGAACACAAGAGCTTCTGGCCGACCTTTGCTTAGGCCATTATCTAATCCAGGGAAGGTCAGACGTCGACTTGTGTCAAGAGAAACAACACGAAGCCCTCCCCATCAAACAAGATAGATCCAGAAACCTCATCGCCAACCGAACCCTTGGAAGACCAGTTAGTTAATCAGTTGAATAGAGCTTCGGAAAATTTTCAAACAGGTGAAAGATTAGACTAGAATTCGAAGAGAAACTTAAAACACCTGAACCAAACAGCTTTCTAATTCCAAGGGTCACCAGGAAACAACCAGGTCGAGTTAAGGGAATGGGAGACCAAGCACAACCAGTAGACCCCAACAACCGTCCATACGGGGAATGAAGAAGGAATGTACCGGCTAACCGGGGCACTGCTATTCGCCCCCAGCCATCGGGGTAGATTTCTCTCTTAAAGGAAACCACCTGAAGAGTGTAGAAGAAGATAAATTTGATGGAGTTACAAACAATGATCCCTATGGCCATCTTGAGAGGTTTGAAAAGATATGCAGGTTGTATCAGTATGGTCAAGGACAAGCCGATCCCGTGAAACTTGAGCTCTTTCCACTTACACTTTGTGGAGATGCAAAAGCTTGGCTTAAAGAGCAACCTGATGATTTGTACTCAACTTGGGCTGAACTTCGGGAAGGCTTCATTGATGAGTTCTATTCTGTAAGAACTCAAAGACAGCTAGAGAACAAGATCAGAGCATTCACTCAGGATTATGGTGAATATGTTATTGATGCTTGGAAGAGATACAAGGAGATGCTCAGAAACTGTCCGGGGCATAACATGAATACTGAGGCAATTGTTGAGATCTTTTATGATGGTTTGCTGAGGAAAACTAAAAGAGAGCTCGCGGGTGCATTTGGGGGTAGTTTGAATAATGTTACTCCAAGTGAAGGGTATAAAATCCTTGATGACATGGCTAAGGAATTCTCAACCCGTGAGGAAACCCAAGGTAGGAGATCTGGAGGTAAGACAGTTGCTCAGATTGAAAGTGGTGAAGAATCAAGACTAGTTGCTGAAGTCAAAGCTCTCTCAAAGAAAATGAATGAGAGGTTTGATAACCAAGATAACAGATTCAAGAATCTTGAGAGAGATGTTAAGGTTATGGCAGATGGGTGTGATCACTGTGGAGAGTTGCATTACAGTGAGGATTGCCCGGACAAGCCAGCTAAAGATGTTAATTATATTCAGAATCAACCGCAGGGAAATTTCGGTCAGAACACCGATTATCAAAACCGGAATTCAGGTACTACTTATCCCTCGTCTTCTTTTAATGCTAATAATTCTGGGTATGGTGGCAACAGGTTCAGCAGGTTTAACAGTCAACAGAACGCGACTGCTGAATTGAGAGATATCGTGAAGGATTTCATCGGTGCTCAGAGAGCAACAAACGAGCAAGTAGCAGAAGAATCTAAGAAGATGCATTCGGCATTGGATGCAGTGACTACTCGTTTGGATGGATTGAGTCATAAGCTGGATCAAAGTACTAAGAGCACTCAGGCTACCTTCAAGGATTTGGAAATGAAGCTTGAAAGGCTAGGGAACTCGAATAGACAGCCCGGTACTCTACCGAGCAACACTCAGCAAAATCCTAAGCCTCAGCATAACAATCAGGGATCGGGACAGAAGTATACCCCTCCTAATGCTCGAAATGAGAAAGTGAATGCCATTACTACGAGGGCAGGTAAGACTTACAATTCTGCAAACCCTTTACTTGATGATTCCACTCCCTTGTGCAGGAAGCTGATGATTCCGTTGATGAGGAGATTGAGATGGAGCCGAACTCAGCCGTGAAAACACCGGCCGTTCCATCCAAGATAGTTGAGAAACCACCGATTAAGCCTTATCTACCGAAGATACCATTTCCTCAACGATTGAGGAAAGAAAAGATCAAGGAAAATTTCAAGAAGTTTGTTGATTTAATTCAAAATGTTAACATAACTATTCCTTTAGTTGATCTTCTTGCAGGTATGCCTAATTATGCAAAGTTTCTCAAGGAGCTCATCACTGATAAGAAGAAGCTAGAAGAGGCGAAGACGGCAGTAATGAGTGTCGAGTGTTCCGCCATTATCAAGAACGAGATTCCTCCCAAGTTGGAAGATCCAGGGAGTTTTCTAATTCCTTGTTCTTTTGGTGCTTATTTGTGTGAGGCATTGGCCGATCTTGGGGCCAGTATCAATTTGATGCCTTATTCCGTTTATAGAAAGTTGTCTCTAGGAAAGTTGACCCCTACCCGCATGAGCATTGCTCCGATCCATTCCAATATCCCATGGGGATAGCGGAAAATTTACAGATTAAAGTGGGTCATATGATTTTTCCGGTCGATTTTGTTATACTCGAAATGGAGGCGGATGTAAATGTGCCTCTAATTCTTGGCCGACCCTTCCTTATGACCGCGGATGCTATCATCCGGGTTAAGGCTAAGGAGATTTCCTTAGGAGTCGGTGATGACCGTGTTATTTTTAATGTTGATAGAGCTCTTAAGCATCCTTACTCGTGTGATGAGTCTTGTTTCAGGATTGATGTTATTGATGAAGAAGATGCTTTGGAAAAGGAGCTCATGGATTTCTTGGACATGGAAGAAGGACAAGCATTGCTAGCTTGTAGTGAAGAAGAGCAAGAGCTAGTTGGAGAGATGACGCAAGAAATCATGGCATTGAGTGTTGATGAAACTCCACCGGAGGATGAGACATTTGAAGAGATCACGGCTAGTGAAAGCACACGGGTGCTTACATCGATCGAGTGTCCTCCTACCGATTTGGAACTCAAACCTTTGCCGGATCATCTCGAATATGCTTATCTTGAAGGTACCTCTTTCCTACCCGTTGTCATTTCATCTTCTTTGTTGGAAGATGAAAAATCTAGACTTATTATCGTCCTTAAGGCTCATAAAAGAGCCTTTGCATGGAAAATTTCTGATATTCCGGGTATAAGTCCAGAATTTTGCAAACATACCATAAATTTTGTTGATAATGTTAAACCGGTTGTGCAAAGGCAACGAAGATTGAATCCAAATATGAAAGATGTGGTTAAAAAGGAGATAATTAAGTTGTTTGATGCGGGAATCATATTTCCCATTTCGGATAGTTCTTGGGTGAGTCTGGTACATTGTGTGCCGAAAAAGGGTGGGATGACTGTAGTTTTAAATGATAAAAATGAATTGATTCCCACTAGAACTGTCACGGGGTGGAGGGTATGTATTGATTATCGGAAATTAAATGATGCTACCCGCAAAGACCATTTCCCTTGCCCTTTATTGATCAAATGCTCGAACGGCTCGCCGGTAACGAGTATTTTTGCTTTTTGGATGGGTTCTTCTGGTATTTTCAAATACCCATTGACCCTAAAGACCAAGAGAAGACCACTTTTACTTGTCCCTATGGCACCTATGCTTATAGGAGGATGCCATTTGGTCTTTGCAATGCCCCTGGAACTTTTCAGCGATGTATGATTGCCATATTTCAGGACATGATCGAAACTTCCATGGAAGTTTTTATGGATGACTTTTCCGTTTTCGGTAGTTCTTTTGAAAGTTGTCTTGAAAGTCTTGATAAAATGCTTGAAAGGTGTGAAAGGGCACACTTGGTTTTAAACTGGGAAAAGTGTCATTTTATGGTTAAAGAGGGTATTGTTTTGGGACACAAGGTTTCAAAAGTAGGTCTAGAGGTAGATAAAGCAAAGATAGATGTCATAGCCAAATTACCTCCACCTACTAATGTTAAATCAATTAGAAGCTTTTTGGGTCATGCCGGTTTTTATCGTAGGTTCATCAAAGATTTTTCCAAAATAACCCGGCCCATGACCAAGTTGTTAGAAAAGGATGTCCCGTTTGTGTTTGATAAAGAGTGTCTAAATGCATTTAACTTGTTAAAGGAGAAATTGACTAATGCACCGATTATGACTTCACCTGATTGGTCATTACCCTTTGAGTTAATGTGTGATGCTAGCGACTTTGCTTTAGGGGCCGTTTTAGGCCAAAGGGAGGATAAACATTTCCGTCCAATTTCCTATGCTAGCAAGACCTTGAATCCGGCCCAACAAAATTGTACTGTGACCCAAAAAGAATTGTTGGCCATTGTATATGCTTTTGATAAGTTTTGTCCCTACTTGGTTCTTAACAAGACCATTGTTTATACCGACCATACCGCATTGAGGTACTTGTTTTCTAAACAAGATGCCAAGCCCCGTTTCATCCGTTGGGTCTTGTTTCTGCAAGAATTTGACATTGAGATCAAGGACAAAAAGGGGGCGGAAAATGTGGCGGCCAATCATTTAAGTAGACTCGAAAACCCTCATCTTGAGGAGTTGCAAGAGCATGAAATTGATGATGCATTTCCTGATGAAGATTTGATGCAGGTACAAGTTGAAGAAGAACCATGGTATGCAGACATAGCTAATTATCTTAGTGCTAACGTTCTTCCTGAAGAAATAACATCTCAACAAAAGAGAAAATTCTTTTCTGAGATGAAACATTATTTTTGGGAAGAACCGTATTTGTTTAGAATGTGTGCAGATGGGATGATCAGGAGATGTGTATCTGGTGCTGAAACCCGGAAGATTTTGGATTCATGTCACTATGGACCTACCGGTGGTCATTATGGACCGTCTGTGACCGGTAAGAAAGTTTATGATGCAGGTTTCTACTGGCCGACTATTTTTAAGGAAGCTCAAACGTTAGTGGAGACTTGTGATTCCTGCCAGCGACAAGGTAATATTTCAAAAAGGGATGAAATGCCCCAACAAATGATTCAGGTATGTGAAGTCTTTGATGTTTGGGGTATTGACTTCATGGGACCTTTCCCGCCATCCAATAAGTTTCTTTATATCTTAGTTGCTGTTGATTATGTGTCTAAATGGGCGGAAGCCAAGGCTTTACCTACCAATGACGCTAGGGTGGTCATAGATTTTTTAAAGCAATTGTTTTGTAGGTTTGGTGTTCCTAGAGCCCTTATTAGTGACCGTGGTACTCATTTTGCCAATCATCAATTGGCCAAGGTGTTAAAGAGGTATGGTGTAACTCACCGTTTTTCTACCTCCTACCACCCCCAAACTAGCGGTCAAGTAGAGAACACAAACCGTGCCTTAAAACGAATTCTAGAAAAGACCGTAGGAGATAACCCCAAGATTTGGTCTAAAAAGTTAGATGATGCTCTATGGGAATTTCGGACCGCCTATAAGACGCCTATTGGTACCACACCATACCGGCTTCTTTATGGCAAGACTTGTCACCTACCGGTTGAAATTGAACATAAGGCATATTGGGCTTTAAGGAATTGTAACATGGATTTGTTAAAAGCAGGTGAACATAGGTTTTTACAATTGCATGAGCTTGATGAGCTTAGATTAGGTGCCTATGATAATTCCATGTTGTACAAAGAAAGAACTAAGGTGTGGCATGATAAAAGACTTCGTAGAAAAGACTTTAAAGTAGGAGATAAAGTCTTATTGTTTTTGTCAAAGTTTAAAATTAAGCAACCGAAATTGACCTCTCGTTGGACAGGACCCTATGTAATTAAGCATGTGTATCCGTCTGGGTATGTTGAATTGTTTAAACAGAATGGATGGTCGTTTATTGTCAATGGCCACAGGTTGAAGTTATATCATGAGGAGGAAGCTGTGGAGGGAGTCGTTTTTGAGGAGCTCCCGTTGTTTGATTTTAATGAATGATTGATGATCGAGTCTAGCTAAAGACTCGTAAATAAATTAAGCGCTTCGCGGGAGGCAACCCGTGTTTCTTGTTTTCTTTTTTGTTTATTTGTCATTGGTAATGTGTTTTAATAAGAATTGCAGGTTGAAGCCGCTCTCACGCATTCCGGTAAGTCATTTTCTAGGAAGCAAACAAAGGTAAGTGTGGGGGGGAAGGCATTGCGCCGCAACTAAACATTGCGCCGCAATAAACCTGTTGCATTGCGCCGTAATTTAGGTTATTACGCAGCAACTTATCCTACTGTTTTTAAGTTGCGTCGCAGTGATCCATTGCGCCGCAATGGTGTGTTGTTTAATTTCAGAAAATCAGAAGAAAAAAAAATGGAAATTCAAAAAAAATAAGGATTGCATTACGCCGCAATGGTGCGTTGCGCCGCAACCCGGGTCAAACCGGGTCAAAGTTTTTAAAATCAAAAAGGGGATCGGGGCTTGAGATACACACACACACAATAATTGAGTTTTCTTTTTTTTCTCCCTTTAAGCTATATGATCCAAACACCCCTTTCTTCTCTATTTTTCTTTAATCATCATCTTTTTTTCTTTAATCTTCTTCCATTATCATAACAATGACAAGAACCGGACAGGTATGAGATTTTTAATCCTCTCTTTTCAATTTTTATTAGTTAGTTTGCTTGTGTTCTTTTCTAAATCTCGAATTTGTTCTTAAATTGCTTGATTATTTTCGAAGTTGTGATTATGGTGGGTTAAGAATAATGTAGGGTTGGATGGTTTGTTGGACATTAATTGTTGGATCGTTTTATGATTTTGTTAATTGAATTAATTAGGGTTTCATGAACATTGTTTAAATTTTTTTTATGATGAACCTTAGATTAAATGTGTTAAAATTATGGTCAATTGATTTTTGTGGAGTTTTGTTGTTCATGACTGCTGCTGCTTGAACCCAACCCAGAAACACCCCCATTGCGCCGCAACGCTTAGTTTCATCGCAATGCAACAAACAGTAAGTTAAGTTGTGCCGCAACTAGGGTGGTTGCGCCGCAACTGTTCCAGTTTTAGTTCTGCTTGATTTATGCTTATTTTTATGTATGGATGTCGGGGTTTGAATGTTTTTATGTTTCTCATGTGTGTAGGCAGCAGGTAAGGCACCCACTTCTTCTAGCCGTGCAGGACGAGGATGCTCTAGAGCCTCGTCGGCTGCTGCACCAGCTGCGGGTGCTAATGATGGTCTTTCACCCTAAGCTATTGCCATGGGAACTCCATCCCACCCTTGGTTACGGTTTCCTCATGCTCAACCCGAGAAGAAAACGGAGTATTTGAACAAGTTGGCTACTCTTTTTCAGAAAGACATTGTTGAGCCAAAGTATATGGAACAGAATATGTTGAATACACTTAATATTCGTGCTGACATAAGTAGGTATATGCAAATCAAGGGTAGTTCAAATGATCCGGATGGTAATCCTGTTGAGAAAGAGTTTGCTATGTGGTTTGATATTTTTAAGATTAGGGAGCCGGTGTGTAAGGAATGGTGTTTAGAAGTTTACTCCACAAATAATGTGGAGAATATAGAGAAGGTTAAGAATGTGTTTTCTGATGAATGCATTTACTTTAGATGTGGGGGTCTTAACAGACGCCTTACTATTTGTGAATTTGGGATGGCTACAGGTATGTTTACTCAAGAAACTCTGGATGACCCAGCTTTTCAATGCCTCATGGCCATGACTGTTAGGAATACTACTGGTTTTTGTGCTGAGACAGGTGACACGAGGGGTTACTACTCTCGTATTTCAGGAAAGGCTTGGCGAGGGGCTTGTGCGGCTAGTACAATTCAGTCGCCCATTCTTAGGCTGTTCCACAAGATGTTAGTTCATTCCTTTGTTCAGCGGACTAATCACCCGGATAAGTTGTATATGGATGATTTATGGTTGTTGCGACTGTTTGATGAAGGTGATGTTCATAGGAAAGCCTGTGCTCCTTACGTGTTGGCCAAGCATATGGGGACAAAAGGAGTTCGTGATAGTGGTTTAGTTTGTGGTCCCTTCATCTCTCGGATGGTGAAGTATTTTGGGGTTGCTGATGATGCAGTCACTTTGAACTGCAAACCGATGAAGCCGTTTACTTGGAATGATTTAAAGCGGTGGAAGTTGATTAAGCCTTTAGCCCACAAAAATTCTGTTCCTGAGTTGATTGATTTTGGTGGAGGCGCCTTTGATGATGAGGGTGAGGCAGAGGCAGCTGATGATGATGAGGATGAGGATATGGCTGATGCACCTGAGCAACAGCCCGAGCCCGTACGACATTTTAAATGTCGTGCCACTTCTTCTGCTACTGCGGGGGCATCTTTTTCTGCCGCCCCTTCAGGGCCTTGGGATTTCTCTTCTTTGGGGACATTGGTAAGTAACATGTGGGAATCTCAGCAGAACTTTCAGAGATCCCAGGAGCAGTTCCAGCAGAGGGTGGATGATGATTTTAGGTGGATGGGTTCCGGGATGGGGCATCTGATGCACGATCAGCATAGATATCAGCCCCTATGTGGGAGGCCCAGTATTCAGGTCAGGAGTGGCATCCACCTCAGGAGGTTCCCGCTTACCGCCCACCCAGTATTTTCATGCCAGACCATCGGGTTGGAGGAGGTTTTGTTTTTTCCACCGAAGCGCCAGTTTGAGGTTCCCCCTTCTCATGATGTGGGAGGAAGGGGTCCTGATCACCCTGTTAGTTTTGGTACTTATGCAGGTACACAGGCTGCTACTGATGCTGGAGATTCAGGTGATACAGAGCGGTCTTTTGCTGAGAGGATGGTGGGCTCGATCTTTGATGTGCCTGGTGGATACCCGCCTTCCGATCTTCAGTGATATGCTTTGGTTTGATGCTGTTGTTGCTGTCTATTTGGTTTCTGATGGCCTGTATTGTTACTTTGAACAATTTACATTTCCGTAGTTTTTATTTCTAGTTACTTTTATTTGTTTGGGTTGTAATCACCCTTACGGGTAATAAGACATCGTATTTTCTTTTCCATTTCCGTTTAATAAGTAGGATTAGGATGATAGCATGTTTTATGATATATATGTTGGCTTTCATTGTGTGTTCATGTTGATAGCAAGTTGATTGTCATGTGCATATGCTGGCAGTAAGTTCAACGCCATATTCTTGTTGACATCATTCGAGCATGGAACACACGGCATACCCGAAAGTTTTTCTTGTTCTTGATTTTCTTTTGTTTACTTTCCCCTATTTCCCATAGTTTGCCTTAGTTCTTTGGACATTGAGGGCATTGTCCAACTCAAGTGTGGGTGGGTGGGGGGTGGTAAATAGGAAAAAGTCGGGTATTTTAGAGAATTTTTAAACTTTTGCATGCTTGTCCTTGTAGTAAATTGCTTTTGTCATTAATTATAGATATTAATTAGCAATTTAACTACACCCTTGGTACAAATTTTAATAATGTGGAATGTGTTTTGACTGATTAACGTGGCAATCCCTTCTGGATTAATAACATTGCTAGCACGCTCAAAGCACCAAAACACCCAAATTGTGAGATTATTGATTCATTGCTAGATATGATAGGTGTACGGTTTTGGAATTATTAGCCTTGTAAATTTGTCCCTCTCATAGGCTTTTGGATTTATCTAGGAGTAAGGGTCTCTTTTAGAGCTCTGAACTATGATGTGCAAGTTTGAGGTTGATTTTCCATTTCCAGATTATTTCAATTGCTATGAGTGTGCCGGTGATTGCGTTGATTCTAGAACTTGTCCTGGTAGATCGTTCCGTGGTTTTCTAGATGAAGAAGAGGCAAATTTAGGATAAAACTTTGTTCTTTGTATGTTCACCCCTTGTTTCATAAAAATTTGTTATATGTGCATGTTTTGTTAATGTGCTTAGTAGCTAACTACACTGGTTAGTGAACCACCTGTTTAAAACCCTTATGTTGCACTCACTTTTAGTGCAAGAAACAATAGAAAACATGTTGTCACTAGCCTGTTCTTTGTTATTAAATCCACCTAAATATACACCTTTCCTAGCCATACCGATAGTCGAAGTCCTGGTGGGTCATTGGTTGCCTTTGCTAGTGGATGGTTTGGGTTTGGTTTTGTTATGTCGGGTTGGGATATTCTCATCTAATGGGGATAGTTTGATTTCGTCATGATTTGGATCGATTCTGGATTATTCATCTTAGCATGTTTTTATCAAATGATTTGTCACTGTTTCAACATTATTAAGAGAATACCAATTAGTCAGAGTAAAGTAGCTCACAAAAAAAAAGAATAAAAGAATTGAAAAACAGAAAAAAAAATAGAAAAAAAAAATGAAAAAAGCTTGGGCTGTCAGTTGGTATTTCTCACCTTTTGTCAAATCATTTTTGTTAGTTGGTTCATCAATTACACCAACAAAAGCTTCAATGTTTCTATAAATTATAAGAGTTTAGTTGGTACATCTTTATAACCAACGGATAAGGATTTTGCAATACTATATCCTTCGAGTTTCTTCTTTGGTTGGCATGTTTAAGTCACATTGGTTAGAATTGGTTGATTGAGTTGTTTAGTGTCATACACCACAATGGTGTCGGTTTTTAATCGTTCTATTGGGGGTATTGTCGGGACAACTTCTCGGGTTTTGGACCGTTGGCAACTAATGACATGGGATTTAATGGATTAGACTATTATGTAAAACTTTGTTAAATGTTGTGTTATTTCTTTTTAACACCATTTGTTTACCTAAATTTCCATACCCTATTTAAATACCCTGTTTAGCCTCAGATTTGTTACAACCCTTAAAGTCCTCTTCTGATAGACGTTATATGGTGCTTGCACCTTGGCGATGAAGGAACGAACCTAGTACAAGCCTATGGTTAAAAGATTATGCATCACGACTTGGCATTGAGTGATTATTCAAATATTCAACCCCAAGAGTAAGTTAGTTGGAGTAGGATAGGCGAGATATCACTTATTCGTTTCTTTTGTGCTTAGTCGTGTTATTAGGCTTGTGTATCAGTCAAGTATTGTCAAACATTCCGGTTTTCATTTAAGATTAAAACTGCCTAACCATTTCTTTTCATTTTTAATCATGGTTGAGCTTCTTTTTGATAACTGAAATGTGGTTCCATTATGTGCCAAGGTATTTTATGTTTTTCAGCTTGGAATTGCTTGAGGACAAGCAAAGCTTAAGTGTGGGGGATTTGATGTGTCGTATTTTATACCCATTTCCCACAATGTATTTAGTTGATTTAGCATGGTTTATGAGTCGTTTATGGTATTTGTTAGTGTTTCAGGTTACTGACAGGTCTTTAAGCGTAAATCTGGAGAAAACGACATTATTGAGGTGAAAGAAGTACTAAAGGATGAATTTCGGAGCGTTTTGATGAAGATTGCATAAAGTCAACAAAAGTCAACGCTGGAAACAGAAGCATTGCGCCGCAACATACTGTTGCGCCGCAACAAAATTCCAGAAGAGTTAAGCTGCGCCGCAATTCCCATCATTGCGCCGCAATGATTTCAAGATTTCAACGGCCAATGTAAGTCAACAATACGTTGCGCCGCAATGCATAGTTGCGCCGCAACCCGAAAACAGTAGAGTTAAGTTGCGCCACAATTATCAGTTGCGCCGCAATGAATTCAGAACCCAGCCAGCCTTGGTCAATAAAAGTCAAAGTCAACGGCGAGTCAAACCTCATTGCGCCGCAACCACATGTCATTGCGCCGCAATGAGGGGCGGTTCTGGCAGATTTTTGGAAACTTATAAATAGCATGCTTAGTTATCCCAAAACCCTAACTTTCACTTCCCAGTCGATTTTGGAGCACTTTTTAGCAGTTTTTCATCAGGTTTAACATCTTTGAAGATCTTCATTACGATTGGACGATTTTCGTTAATCGTTTTCATTCCTTTGTATTCGGTAACGATGAATTCTCTTTATTTGATTTGTTATTCGTATTTTAATATGAGTGGCTAATCGCCTTATCATCCTTCTTGATGGAGTGAGACATTTTGTATGGATTGCACAATTTTTATGATTCAAAGTTGATTTCAATTATCGTTGTGTCGAGATCTTTATGATTTAATTCCTTATTATTTATTATTTTGATATTGGTGGCATATGTATTCTTCGTTAGTGGTACTAGTTGGATATGTGTGTGATTTTCAATTAATTGTTTGTCTATAAACAGTTATCACTAGTTCATGGTATGATAGTGAATGTCATTTTAATAAAAGGAGTTATTTTGTAAACGTGCTGTATAACGGTTGTATAACGGTTGGTGGTACCACGTTATCCTCACATAGATACAATTGTTAATTGGATGATCAAATAAACTAGTTGGTTAGGGAAATTGTTTTAAGCATTGGTGGTACCGGCTTTTACAAAGGAACTGATTAATTAGGTGATTTAAATGATTTTACAAACGTTGGTGGTACCAGTTTGTGTCTTTATTTTGTCACGATTATCCTTATCAACTTAACTGAATTTGAACTTCATTTATGTGCAATCTTAACATGTTGTCGAGCGAAGTCAAGATGGATGACTTTTAATTTATTTGTCATAAGATCATTTTCACTTTCGTCTTCCGACGAACCCTGCCCCGGTTACACCGGATTTCATTTCGATTAATCCTTCGGGATTACTAATTAATTACTAACTTTTGCAACGTGGCAACTCGGCCATAAAAACCCATTTTTACTGAATTATTTTATTATAACAATTGCTTACTAAGTTCTTGTGTTCGACCTCGGTTTACCAAGTAAACTATACTGCATACGAACGGGTACACTGCCCGCAAGTGTGTAGTAGACAGTAGCTAGGTATTTCGTGTTTATAAATTTAAGACTGGAAAATACATCAGGTACACTATGTTTCTCTTTTCAATTACTCTGTGTGTTCTGTTTTTGACTATGAGTAGCTAAATACTTCATCATCTACTGAGATGAAGTGATATTATTGAATGATGGTTGCATGATTTATGTTATTCAAGACGATTTGATTTAACGTTATGTCGTGATTGATGATATACCCATACGGAGCTCCAGCTCCGTACCCAAAGCAGAAGCAGAATACGAAGTCACCTCCGTACAGGTAATAAGTATATATGCCCATAACGGAGCTTAACCTCCGATCAATATAATTATCCCGGAGCAATAAAGGTAGCAAGTACCCAGCTCCGGGGAGATATACAAGAGAGATCGGACGAAGATCTTTTCCATAATTATCCTACTAAACATATATCAAAGCTCCGACATACTCGGACGTGACTTGGTAACAAGATTACCACAAATCTCCTCAAAGAAGGAAATAAGATATTCACAAAGGAGAAAGAGATTTACCCTAATTCTCTTACCCTCCTCTCCAAGTTATTTACCCTCTATATAAATAGAGGAGAAAGCCATACGGCAGGATATACGATACAAACTATCGATAAAACCCCAAATCATCTATTGTTTATTCGACCTCCGAATAAATTCTAAAACAATCCTTCAAACCCTAAGTCGAACGGATCGACTCAGATCAACAAACAATCAACATTCTCGATCTTCGTAAAACACCCTCAGCCTCGTTAGACGGCTGGGAAAAACCAACCATAGGCGTAAAGCGGTCTTCGACCCTCTGACCGTAAGGGAATCGCCGATAAACACCAACAACCACACTCACACCTCCGGTTGAGCCATAGTGCGATTATTTGATCAAACAAATTGGCGCCATCCGTGGGACCGCCAAACTATTGCACCCACCCGCTATCATAATAATCAGTAGCGACGGCTAGACTGGAAGTATATCACCCAACGGAAACCAGAGGTGTAAGAAGACCGCGTCTGCCTCGAAACGAGCCAGACATATAAAAAAAGGAGAAGAGAAAAACGGCATTACGAAAACCTACGTATGTCGGATCTTCAGGAGACTGCCTACAAGGATAAAGCATCAGCAGTTAAGGAAATGCTAGAAGCACAAAAACAGTTAAGGGGGAGGTACGCACCAGTACGAAAAGATCCGAGCCCAAACGGACAGAGGGCTCCTGGTCTGTACATTCGAATCCAAAGTTTGGATCGGCGCACGAAGACCACCTGGCCTCGCCAAACCCCCTTAGCACCCCACCAGGAAGAATACACAGAATAGGCACTATGAACACAAAGGGCCCCATGCCGGCGGCCCCAAAGCAAGATATGCTTATACCTGGGCCACCGGATGAAAAACGGATTGCGCCCATTGAGGAGCCAAGGAGTCAGCACCAAGACATGACTATATCAGGGTCACCCGGTGTTTGATCAAATAATCGCACTATGGCTCAACCGGAGGTGTGAGTGTGGTTGTTGGTGTTTATCGGCGATTCCCTTACGGTCAGAGGGTCGAAGACCGCTTTACGCCTATGGTTGGTTTTTCCCAGCCGTCTAACGAGGCTGAGGGTGTTTTACGAAGATCGAGAATGTTGATTGTTTGTTGATCTGAGTCGATCCGTTCGACTTAGGGTTTGAAGGATTGTTTTAGAATTTATTCGGAGGTCGAATAAACAATAGATGATTTGGGGTTTTATCGATAGTTTGTATCGTATATCCTGCCGTATGGCTTTCTCCTCTATTTATATAGAGGGTAAATAACTTGGAGAGGAGGGTAAGAGAATTAGGGTAAATCTCTTCCTCCTTTGTGAATATCTTATTTCCTTCTTTGAGGAGATTTGTGGTAATCTTGTTACCAAGTCACGTCCGAGTATGTCGGAGCTTTGATATATGTTTAGTAGGATAATTATGGAAAAGATCTTCGTCCGATCTCTCTTGTATATCTCCCCGGAGCTGGGTACTTGCTACCTTTATTGCTCCGGGATAATTATATTGATCGGAGGTTAAGCTCCGTTATGGGCATATATACTTATTACCTGTACGGAGGTGACTTCATATTCTGCTTCTGCTTTGGGTATGGAGCTAGAGCTCCGTATGGGTATATCATCCCGGATAAGACCAAAGCAAGCTCACCACAAGATCCTGGAGCCCACCAAAAAAGGTGCCCGTATCATGTCCGCGGAAGAAAATCAAAAAATGGGGATGTGCCAGAACTGCGAACCCAGAGTCATAATGGATTCGCTCAAAGGCCACTAAACATAAAACGAAAAGGGCACGAGCCAACACCGCAAAGCGAAAACCTAAAAGAGGTAACAAATATCTCACCCTGCCAAGATAGAGAGATTACAAAAATAGGGAATCACCGACAGGAGAGGCTCTTAGCAATGACACAGGGCCAGAAGCGAAGAAAACCCGAGCCAAATACCCCATGCTTCGGTCAAGATAACTTCCCAGGAGGACCTTCGGGTCAGACCCCAAACACGACCTCCGTCGGACCAATAAACTATGCAAAGACAACACCACAAAGCGAAGACATCCTATCACCGGGAAAATCCAGGAGATTGAATTCGGGTGAACAGAGACACACCTTCGGAGATATGAAAGGGTCCCGAATTCCCGGATCTCTAGTTGGTATGTCACCTACGATGGTAGCAGACATACCTGGAGAAAGGATGCCCGCACTGATAGATAGGGGGATCACCGACGCATATGTACAGGCCAACTATGATGTATTATGCGCGATAATAAGGCAGTTGAGGGAGACGGGCCAGGTCTATGAGCCGGAACATGTTTTCCTATACGAAGACAAAGCGGAAGACAAAATAACTTGGGATCACTTCACGTATAAATCACCGGTTACGCTAATAAGCTGCCACAAAGAAAACAACAGACGGTCCCAAGAAAGGGACTCGGACAAAGCAGCTGGAAGACAATAGATGCCTCCAAGCAGTAGCCAAACCCGGGAAGGACACTATTCGAAAATAAACGTGAAACCAGAGGACCTCCGGGAAGAAAGTGCTCCTCTGTCCGAACCATCACCTGCAATGAGTAAAGTAAATACAAACAACTCGCCTATGGAAAATACACCAGGCAGCCTGGAGAAAGAAGAAAAAACGCCAATCGAAAATTTATACTATAATGGCGAGGGGGACCCAACCGACTTCCTGAGCCACTTTTCCAAAATTGCGGCAATTCGGAAGTGGGACCCGATAACGAGTTGCCGAGCCTTCTATCACACCCTAACGGGAAAGGCGAAGGAATGGAGCGACAACTTAAAGTCCTCAGGTGACGTCGAGGACCTCAAAGCGAAATTTGTGCTACAATTCAGCACACAGAGGAAGTATAAGAAGACGCATATAGCGGCGCACGATATAAAACGTCGAAAAGAAGAAACGTTCAGACAATTCATAGCCAGATATACATCCGAAACCCAGAAGATAAGTTGGTTACCCGAAAGTCAGAAAATATCGGGACTCATCCATGGCCTTCGAGCACTGGAGTTAGTCGAATACCTTACGATAAATCTACCAGAAACATACGACGAGCTTGTAATGAACACTCATGCCTGGATCGATGAAAACCAGGGCACCGTTAAAAAAACGGGTATCGAGGGGGAAGGCAAAAGGATAATATTGTTGAGACTAACGAAGTCTCCAAAGCAAATCCTCGCAACGGAAAAAGTGTCACAAACATTCCCGCCCCCTCCCAGGTTAGTAACTAAGAAGAAGGATCAGAATAAATACTGCGACTTCCACAAAGATCATGGGCATAACATGGACTCATGTCGGAACCTCCAACGGGCCATCGAAGACGCAATAACCGCTGGAAAGCTAAGGCACTTGGAAAGGAGCGTAAACAGCGAAGATGTAGAACCCGAGGGGGATCACCGAGAAGATGTAAACCTCGAAACTAAATAAACAAAGAACTTCGTAAAACGGAGGGGCTAGGATCAAAAAACCTAAACAGATGGCTAGGTTGACCTTCCTGCAGGGCGGAGATCGAGTAAATAATGGGGTATCCACATCCAGACTCGGAAACCAGGCTTCCGTCAGCAAAGCAAGAGCCAGGACCGGCAATGCTTAGCCCAGAGGCCTCCGCAAGCAAGTTAAGGAAAATTCCGGATCACCGGAAAACAGCCAGTGAAAGCTAGAGCAGCATGGGGCTTACTGTGTACAGGCCCTCTGCCTTTTATTTTCAAAGATAAAAATTGCCTTCAAATAGATCGATCAGAGTAACATGCGCAAAATATACATGTATATAAAAGACTTTATGAGAAGTCCAGGGGACGCTCGATAACGCTTCTATAAAGCAATTACGTCATAAGACGACTGCCATAAAACAATTAAGTTATAAGGCGACTGTCATAAGACAATACATGAGCTCCAAGCGTACTTGTAGCAGCTCAGGTGGACAAAGACTCGGCGACAAAATGATCAACGAGGCATGTCCAAAATTAGACCTTAAGGAAAAGTCTTGAAAAGGTAAAAGCCGGTAGATCGCTTGATCAGCATCTGGAAAAGGCACATACCATTAGATAATCCAAAAATAAGGGCTAAAATAAACAGAAAAGTCACATTATAAAGTACGCAAACTGACATATCCGATACACACGGACAGAAATCGGATAAAATTGTTCAGAAGTATAAGCAGTTCATGCATGAGGAACTTGCAACATTTGAGAAGGGTAGGACATCAGGATCTGTAGAAAGGGCACACAAGTACTGCGAGTGGATATCCTCCAGATCATCCATTGCTTTGTTCAGAGGAGTTACGGTATCCCTCACAAGCTCAGTACCACTGGGAATAATGCGACCCTCCGAAGTAAGAACTCGAAGGAACTCCGACTCAGCATCCATCCTATTTGCATTACATAAGTTGGAGATCTTCGCACCCACCTCAGGGCCATTCAAGAAAGACTTACAGACATGCGGGATTACCTCTGTAATAAGTTGCCTGTACTTCCCACGCAGATCCACAAGGGCAGCACGATCACTCTCAAGCATCGCACTCTTACTAGACAACTCCTCTTTAAGCAAAGTGATCTCCTCCCCCTTCGAACGAACTTTTTCATGAACAACTTTAAGTTTTGCAGTCAACCCACTCAACCTAACCTCTAAATCAGAAACCTTAAACTCCAAGGATAGTTTCTCTGCCTTCAGTCCCTCAACTAGTTCGGCTGATGGCCCCGTATCCTCAGAAAGCTCACGAAGTCTTGAGTCCAATACACTACCAATCACGGCCGAGCAAAAAGATGATTGATTGAACAACCCGGAAAGCTGCGAAAAATTCAGACTTGCGAGCTTCGAAACCCACTCAGGGGGGTAATAGAACCAAGGCTGTGGTGACAAGATAACCCATCAGGAGCTTGGGTCAAAGGATTAAAACCTATAAACAAAAAAGAAGATTAACAAGACAGAATTTTAAAACAACAATCCCTCTGAAGTTGAGGATTTACCAGAATTCTCCCCTGCCTCCCGAGACTTCCTCGCCTTCTTTCTAGAGGAAGAGACATTGGACCTCCTCGAGGAAGTTTTCTTCCTACATATCAGGCGACCAGCGACAGTGCCCTGCTCGTCTTCGGGCTGACCACATTGCTCCCCACTGGAAGGGCAGTCTGATACTTCAACAACATGAGGACCAACCGAGGCAGCCCCGCGAGAAATGGCTTCACCCGCCTGGCATATAGCCTCTAGGCCCACTCGATCACCAGCCTGTGAATCATTACACCCACCAGAGGTCCCTGACCCCTAAGCAGGAGCAGAAGGCGCAACCTTCATCACCAATTGAGCAAGAAATGATTGTCTGTTTATCATCTGCTTGAAAGCCATCCTACAACAAAAACAACATACAGGAATAAACAATCTCAAAATAGAGGAACAACCCCAACAAGGCCAATTACGACAAGAAAGAGGGACCGACAAAAACAGACATTGTTTAATCAAAGATAACCCCAAAAAAAATATATATATATTTCAGCAAAAACAGGGAATACGGGCAGAGAAACAAAGGATCTACGGGCGGGACACTAACAAATAAAAGGTCGAGCGGATCTATAAAGCTACATATTATCGGGAAATATCCGTGATTAGGATTTCAGGAAGATGGATTCAAAGCAATTAACAGCACAAAAAAAGGAATCCAAGTTAGAAATACATACCTTGATTGATAGAGCAGTCGTATGGAGGAAACGACAGATGAATCGTTAAAATCGCCTGTCGCCGGAAAAAGGTATTATTTCCCTTATTTATTATAATATTTATATGTGAAAAATGAGAATATCTCGGCAGAAGCCACTACACAATCTCCCCACCTTTGAATACGTACACAATACGTATCCCATGGTTCTCGGCCCAATAGGCACACGTTGTTTAGAAGACCTCCGTTAGGGGTGACCTACGAAGCGGATTGAGTCTAATGCGACATCCTACAGATAGAATCTCCCATCAGACTGGGGGGCTTGATGATATACCCATACGGAGCTCCAGCTCCGTACCCGAAGCAGAAGCAGAATACGAAGTCACCTCCGTACAGGTAATAAGTATATATGCCCATAACGGAGCTTAACCTCCGATCAATATAATTATCCCGGAGCAATAAAGGTAGCAAGTACCCAGCTCCGGGGAGATATACAAGAGAGATCGGACGAAGATCTTTTCCATAATTATCCTACTAAACATATATCAAAGCTCCGACATACTCGGACGTGACTTGGTAACAAGATTACCACAAATCTCCTCAAAGAAGGAAATAAGATATTCACAAAGGAGGAAGAGATTTACCCTAATTCTCTTACCCTCCTCTCCAAGTTATTTACCCTCTATATAAATAGAGGAGAAAGCCATACGGCAGGATATACGATACAAACTATCGATAAAACCCCAAATCATCTATTGTTTATTCGACCTCCGAATAAATTCTAAAACAATCCTTCAAACCCTAAGTCGAACGGATCGACTCAGATCAACAAACAATCAACATTCTCGACCTTCGTAAAACACCCTCAGCCTCGTTAGACGGCTGGGAAAAACCAACCATAGGCGTAAAGCGGTCTTCGACCCTCTGACCGTAAGGGAATCGCCGATAAACACCAACAACCACACTCACACCTCCGGTTGAGCCATAGTGCGATTATTTGATCAAACAGTGATCTTAGCTTATTAATTCTTTATCGTTTATCTTTTGGTTCTGGGTAGATCTTGCTTAATCTTAGTGGTAACTAGGGTTGGGTAAGAGATATTTTGATTGCTTAGGTATAAGTAATTGCTTTTATGACGGGTACGGTAAAAGGGAATCATTTGATAATAAGAATTAACGGGTTAATGGTTGGGTACAATCAATAGGCATAATTGTTATCTTAATAATCAAATCAATTAGTTAACTAGTGAAGTTATAAGAGGCGTCTTGGGGTACCGGTTTTGAGTAATGGATCTAGTTAATTAAGGGAATTAAATAAAGTAACGAACTTGACGGGTACGGAGTAAGTCTTTGTTTGGTTCTCGATTATAAGTCGTCATATTTGAATTGGTCATTCAATTAAAGTGCAACCTGAATTTGATATATCATGGAGTCAAAGTAGATGACCTTTTAATATTATTGTTTCTGATAAACCTTTTCAAGTTTATTTAGTTTTTATTTTAGTTTTAATTTAATTTTCAAATCAAACTGACGAGGGTCATTAAACCTAAAAGCTTTTTGAACTACTTAAAACTCGCTTATTTCTTATACTTTCCCTGTGGATTCGACCTGGACTTACCTTAAACTATATTGCAAACGAACGGGTACACTGCCCGAGAGTGTGTAGTAATCAGTTAATCGGTATTTCTTGTTTATAAATTTTAAAACTAGATTTCACACATCAATGGACATATTATAATTTTGTAATATTTAGATATCATTAAGCATGTCACAATTTAAAAAAATATTTCAATATAAAATTCAAAGTTTTAATATATAAATGAATTTTTTATTACTAAAAAATAGTAAACAAATTTTCAAACCATAATAAATTAATATGTAATGTTGATAACGTCATAAGCCCGGTGTATTGAACACGAGCCTAAAATCTAGTAATTAACTAATCCTAAAAGGTGAACTATTTTGATAGATAATATAATTAAACGAGTATAAGCATTTAGCCATATCCAAAAATATTTCATTTTTTTCAAAATTTGGATATTTTGGATATCTGAAAACTTTGAATATCCAAACTCCAGATATCTGAAACTTTGGATATGCGTTCGGATAGTATAATCCAATATCCGAAATTTCAAATATCCAAACTTTAAATATTCGATTTCAAATAACCATACTCATCTCACTTTTCTACCCATTTTACTCATCTTATCTGTTGGAAGGTTGGTGTTATCATTTGGCACCGCGTGATCCCACACCATTCCATTCACTTTTAAGAGCACCCCCAATGTACTCCGTATTGCTCAGTATTGGGTTTCGAATACGGTCCACACCATTAGGTGTGGGTCGTATTCCCGATGTATTGGTTGCGTATTGAACGGCTCCGTGGTGGCTGATACGGAGGAGCGGAGTGAATTTTGTTTTTTTTCTTTTTATAAATCGATTTATATATATAAATATATATATACATGTTTGTGTGTATGTGTGTTTGAGTGTGTGTTTTGTGTATGTGTGTGTATGTGTGTTTGCGTTTTCCGGCGATTGTGAATTGGGGATCGAGAGGTTGAAGATGGGTATATCCATATATGCTTGTATTAATTTTTATTTTGTACCCTATACTTTTATATATTACAATTTTTAACCTTATAGTTCCATATATATTTAAAAACTATTTAAAAGTTGTTATAATTATTATTATTATTATTATTATTATTATTATTATTTAGAGTATAAAAAATAAATATTAATTAAAAGTGTAAAAATAAATATGTTGGAGTGTATTGGAATGTATTGGATGTATTGGGTATTGAGTGAGAATTAGGGGAATGTATTGGGGGAAGGTATTTGGGGTGCTTTAATAACTTTTACGTTATAAGGCTACACAACATAAAGAGTTGTTTTTTTAACAACAAATTACAACTATCTTATATTATCCAAATTTTACTAAATTACAACATGTCAATATTTGAATCTTAAGATTTTTACTCCAACAAACAAAAGTTTATACCAAACGGACTAAGCTTATATTGACACATAAACAGCTTTTTGATAGAGCTTTTTATACATTTTATTTTTGAATGTTTTTATCTTGACTACGCATTACTTAGTAAGAATTTAATCACAATTTCTTAATAAAGTAACCCATCCCATCCCATCCCTTTCAACTTTTTATTTTTGAAATACCTAAATTGTCCTAACCAGTATAACTATAAGTCCATAACTAATATTATCTAATATATATGAGTCTATTTAATACTCAATATATCTTTAGTAAAATTAATTTATAAGATATATCTCTTAATTACTAAACTAACTACACCACTCATTCAATAACTTACAGTATTCACGCAGTCGACACCACCACTAATTGTTGCCGCCAATCACATTGACGTTACCACCATTATCACTACATCGCTCGAGCATTCGTCTAGTTCTAAAAAAAAAAGAACCCACTTTTTTTTTTATAACATTTGTTGAAACCTATTGTCGCCCCTGCTACCTTTTTCTCCTCTTCTCGAGAGAAAATATAAATCATTCTCTTACTAACTAAACACATATCAAAAATAAGTTTAGAAAATGTTTATGCTACTAAGGACATCTCCAATGGCATTTACCTATCAATGATTTATTATTATTTCTACACCACCAATTTATAATCTATACTATATTATAAAGAAAATACTTTTTATTTTAGAAATGTTGAAAGTTATGTAATATTTACACATAGCACCCCTTAAAATATTTTTATCCACACTACCCCCTTAATATTAATAATTAAATTACACTATCAATCATTTATCTTTCAAAATATTTCCATTAACCCTTTACATCAATTACTTTTACATCAATAATTTACACTACTCAACACCGCCTCCGCCACCAACAGTAGCCCCCACCACCATACCGTCGCCACGACGACTACCGCCGCATTGCGCGGGTAACATGCTAGTTGTTGATAAAGAATGTAATAAAGCATATTAAATAATGTATTTATAAGTTGGTGTGAGTGTCTTTGAAAAAAAGTCTTTCATCAAATAGGTTGAGGATTGTCAACCTTTTGATGAAAAAAGCTATCTTTTCCAATGGTAAAAAGTTTTTCAATGACTTATTAGTATAAAAAAACCTTTTGATCAACCTACCATTATGGATGCTCTAAGTTCAAATTACAGTTTGAATGAAAATGCTAAACTAAATATGGATGTTTTATTATAGGGAACCTTCTAACCAAATAGCCTAATAATTTTCCTAACTATGATATGATGACATGTGAAAAAAATCAGAGGGTAAGATTAGGAAAGAGAATTAGTGTTCACATGTCACCTTCTTATAGTTTATAATTTTAGGCTAATCTTTCGGAGAATTTATCATTTTCTTTTATTATATAATCTAAAATAATTAATGAGACCATATGTTTTTTAGCTGAGATGAAGTACAATTCCACAGGCTTCAGACCTCTGAAACACACACTTTACATTTCCGCTGTAATCCGACAAGGGCATGAAGCCAAATAAATAAATAAAAAGGCGTCCAGAGTACCATTGTAGCATTAGTCAAGTATTTGATCATTCTTTTAATGGACCGATATTACCTTTTCTGTGTAACTTAACATAGAAAAAACAGTATTATCTTCTTTCTATAAATCACGTAGTGGATCAAAACAAAATAAAAATTATTTCTATCATGGATCACAAGTCAACTATGATAACTTTTCTGATATTTGTTTCATATATATCAATAACTTTTTTGATATGTACGTGTTTAGTTAGTAAGAAATACATCAAGAATAATACGACTACATATTAATGTTTAATTTAAAATTACTTCTATTAAAATAGCATGTTAAGGCCGGTGCCAACGGCCATCGACGAGGCTAGTCCTCAAACTTGTCGATGGTGACACGGTTGGCAGCACACGCGTTGAAGTGAGTCCTCTATTGGGCCATCGATCCATCGAAGGGGGTAGACGAGCTTGATGAGCGTGCTTTTGACCGTTTGGCTTTTTTTTTCTTTCAAATGTTAAACGGCTAGTTTTATAAAAAAAAAAACCACCTTATATATACATACACTTCCATCATTTTATTATCAATCTCAATTCATTCAAAAAACACACACACACATACAAATATAAAACAATACACCATTTCATAAAACCAAAATGTCAAGTTCCGAAGAAGATTCAACAACCTACATTAATTAGTAGGTATTTTATAGATCCAGAAATGTTGAACACATTTGTTAATTTTGTGGAAGACGAAGAAAGAGAAGCCGAGAGTTCCACACGGTTGAACATACCAAGAGCACCAAGAAGGTACATACCCAGAAACCACGCCGATGCGGCAACCCGTTTATTTAATCATTACTTCGCCCCGGAACCCGTCTTTCCTGCTGATTATTTTCGCAGGCGTTTTCGAATGCCCAAGGAAATGTTTATCCGTATAGTGAAGGACATACAATCCTTTAACGCCATACAACCATTACCGGCTCACTTTCAATACTTTCACAATCCCCCTTTCGATGTCGCGGGTGTTCCCACTATAAACATTTTTCAAAAATGTGTACGCTGCTTCTGCCGACCGACTAAATGAGTACTTGGAAATGGGTCGACAAACGTCATACGATTCTTTGAACAACTTTTGTAAGTGCATTGTTCAATTGTATCACGCAGAGTATATGAGAAAACCGACCCAAGAAGATGTTGATCGACTGACCGCGAAGCATTTGGAGGTGCATGGTTTCCCGGGTATACTCGGAAGCGTTGTTTGTATGCACTGGCCATGGAGAAACTGCCCCACCGCATGGCAAGGCCAATACACTCGTGGCGACAAAGGACACCCTACAATCATGCTTGAAGCTGTTGCTTCATAGTAACACCCCAAGCCGAGGCTCGGTATATCACGGAAATCATACAGCACCAGGTGGAATTACAATAGAACAACTAAATGCAATAAGAGGATTCAGTGAATCCATACAAACGATAAACAAGTAACGAAATACAACAGGAGCAAGTAAACATCAAGATTACAAACGACAACAAAAGAAGGCTATCAATCCATACAATGCAACATAAGGTAAATGGATCCTTGATCCATATCAGTCCAGTCCGGGTTCAACAGTAAGCAAACAAATCAACTCCACGTCCTGAATAACCTGGTTACCTGAAAAGTGTGCTAAGCATAGTCAACACAAGGTTGGTGAGTTCGTAGTAATGGTTCGTAAAGAACCAACATAAATAATCACAATATAAGAATAGAGGCTAGACATGACTTACAGTGAGCCTCTACATAACACAACATCGTCCAACAACAAGATTACACAAGACAAGTAAATGTGTAATGAGGAATGCATAAATGATATGAGTATCAATGCAAATGCCGGAATGCATGAATAAGCCAATATGCCTATCCTGAGCGTGACCTTCAGTCACCTATGCAACGATACCCTTCTGCCATCGCTATGGACAAGGCTGTATCTCAAAAACATCGAGATATATATGTCTATATACTCGGGGTCAGGTCTACATCCAAAATGGGTGCATACATCTATGCACCAGGATGCCGGCAATCCCCTGCCGAGTCCAACAATAATGTATGCAATGCTTACAATCAAATGTAAATGCATAAATCATAAACCAACGATCGATATACGATGAATATGAATCAATAATCAATATTCGCCAATCCTGAGTCATAAATCAATAAACGTCAATCATAAACCAATAATCACCATTCATCAACATCGGCCATTAATACTTAACCAAACATTAACCAAGTCAATCAACCTATGATGAACCATAAACTAATAATCAATAATCGTCAATCTTAACCCACTAATCAACATTCGACAACCATAAGCCACCAACATTAAACCAACTATACGTACATATACTTCAGAGGATTCTACTTCCTTCGAGTCTCAGATGCTTATATATATAGGGTCACCCGCAGCCTTCCCACCACATCTAAAACCCGATGAAGGCATAACCGACTTTCATGTATGTACATCTATCCTAATAATACTAGATACTTAACGAATATAAACTAAGTCCTTCAAATGTGATAATCATCTCAACAATTCAATACTCAAACCAATTTAACCAATCAAACGAAAAGAACGTCACATCAATCCAACAACCAAAACAATCAATCAATCAATCAATAAATGCAAGTAAACACGCCAGGTTTACACTTTTCAGCCCGAATCTCAAGCGAGTAGGGAGATACGAAACTCACCTTGATCGGCAAAGAAGCTTAAGTCGAGTTAATAAAAGATTAATAGCGAGTATTAGGATCCACACGGCCACAACCTATAAATATACATCATAATACCGTAATGTCAACTATACAATCTTAAACAAGTTGGGTTTAGCACAATTAGGTCAAGTCTCAAACCCTAAACGCCTTTACAACTTAAACGGGCAAGAACAAGACACTTTGACTCGACATTTTTAGAAATGGAAGAAGGTTCATATAAAACGAGTGTTACTATAAGAAACTAGACTCTCTTACGATTCCAACGATAGGTCATACGACTTATTTGGACTTACGGATCAAAAGTTATTAACGTTTGAAAAACGACGCGCAATATTTCACAGTGACTAACCACTGCGCCGCAGTGAGCCATGGTCAAGCTCACTGCGCCGCAGTGGGCTGACCAAGTCACGACCAACCCTAGTTTGACCCAAATCGTCTTTCGACTCGATTCAAGACTTGAAATTGTTCAAGATGACTAGAAATGCATAAACAAACATAAATAGAAGTAAATGGGATGAATTTGACTTACCAAAACCTTCACCTAGTCTCTAACCCGAATTTGACCCGAAATGGCTAGAAATCTTGCACTTTGAACCCAAATTTTTGATATGTTGTTAAGATGAGGTTGATGATGAAAACCCCAAACAAAATCTTGCTTAATTCCCAATATATGAGATAGAAATCTAGAGAGAGAGAGAGATATGTTTGTGTGTGTTTCTTGGAAGAGAAAAGAGAGAAAGAGAGAAAAGATAGATAGATAAGAAATGAAAGGGAAGGAAAGGGATAAGGAGGGGGATTTGGGTCTTGGGTGGCTGGTGGGTCTTGGACTACCCACGGGCCGACCCGCTCCCTTCACAAGTCACAACACAATAGCTACACATTTAAATACCGACCAACACATATTATCGACCCGAATATACCACATTGTCATTTAACTCACAAAACGACCCAACTATTTCATTAACTTAAATTGTTAGTCAGATTGCACGTAAAGTCAAATGGTCAAAATTCACGGATGTTACATTATCCCCCCGTTGAAAGAATTTCGTCCCGAAATTCAACAAAACCCTAATTGGCAAATAAATGCGAATACTTAGACTTCATGTAATCCTTTCGCTCCCAACTGAACTCGGCTCCACGCCCGGCGTTTCCACTTAACCCTGACAATCGTGTAGAGCTTATTCTTGAGTTTCTTGACTTGGCGGTCCAAGATCTCTACCGGTTCTTCAAAAAAAATTCAAATTCGAACCAACCCTTTTTGAGGATCTTGAAAGGACAGTTATACCTCGGCGAATCGGATGACGTCTTTCCACTGTGATACTTTCAAACGTACAAAGTCACCCACTTTCAACTCTAACGGTCTCAGCCTCACGTCGGCATACTCCTTACTTAGCATGTGAGCTAGCTGGGCTATTCTCTTAACTTGAGAAGTTATTCTTGTCATTCCTATTAGAAATCCTAACCCGCTACTTTGGCTTTCTTTGATTCTTGGTTCGTCCCAATGGGGAGTAGCATCTCTTCTACTTAGTTCTTCGGCCAGTGTCATTCGAATACTCGCGTAACAACCGTCGTTGTACAGGATTGCCGTCATGGTTATGAGTACATTATCTTTGATCAAGTCTCAAGTCGGTTTGAGTGCCCGTCGTTCATTGGATGGCTCCCTGAATTGGAGTTAAGCGACTTCCTTTATCTGGGAGGACAGAAATCGAATCTTCGTGCACCTAACCCATTTATCCTTCATACTAATGTGCCAGGTTGTCACATTTTACCGACTTCGCCGTATCGTGATCATTTCTTGTCGTCGGCAACTTCATGGCGAAGTCCATTCCAATTCGTTTTTCTTCCAATCTCTCTCCCGTCTTTCACTACATGCTTATTCACGTCTCAGAAGTCTATAAGGGCTTTTAACTACGCGCGCGATGTTGGGAAGTTGAGCATAAACGAAATTTTAAGTTATCGAGATGGGACAAGCCCGATAAGTCACCCGGAAAAGCGTTCGGGAGACTCAAGATTAACAAGGACAACGTTAGTTTTTCACACTCTTGAGGCGGTAGCCCTAAGGACGCCTGAGTTGGAAGACTTACACGGGGCCCTAAGAATCCTACCGTTAGATATTTTACACTGGTAATCCTACTACACAACTTTAGAACTGTCTTACCTGGTGGCATTCGGATTACACTCACTTTTTCGCCAAGAATCTTTATATCATAGGCACCAAGTAAATGAGGGGTTTTGTCGTCTTTTAGAGTCGGAATAGATACACGGGATATTTGAGCAAATTAGTTAGTGAGTCGCTAAACATTCAAAATTGCAAACATATGATTTCAAAACACACAAACGAAATGTAACTCAAAGGAGCAACGTTAGAGTAAACGAGATTCATAGTCGGTTTCGATATCGAATAGTGTAGTAACATAACAACCATTAGGAGGAATGTACCTTAACCAATGTTAGGATCACTTTGGTCTCCTTTGCCCTTCTCTGCAAAAGCTCGGCTACGAGTTGAACTTGATGGTCTTGTTGGCCACGGCTTTGGTTATAAACGACTATTTGTAGTTGATCGGGAGGAACCGCCACTTGGGCTTGTGGTTCAGTCCATCTAGGACAAGCATCTCTGTAGTGGTCGGGGCTACCACACACAAAACAAACACCTTGATGGCTCCGAGGGTGGTCAGCTTGGGGATAGATGGTTTGAAGAGGCGTTACATTCAATGGTGTCGCTTTCGGTGCTCTACAATCCCAGCTAAGTGCCCGCGCCGATTACAATTAAAGCAAGTCCCACATTGGATAGTGGGAGAGTGATGGCGATTACACCTTCCACACAAGGGGTGAGATCCTAAGTAAGTTTTCCTTACCGGCTCTGCTACTTCAGTTTGTTGTCCAATCCATTTTGGACAATCTTTCACGTAGTGTGCACGACTACCACATCCAAAACACTCGCCTTTTGTTGATTACCTTGGGGAGGGACGACATGAATAGGAGCCACGTTCGTTGGGCCCGTTCTCGGGGCTCTACAATTCTTGGACATGTGGCCAACTTGGTTGCAATTAAAACACGCCCTGAATTGAACGTCGGTGGTGTGGTGATTGTTGCATCTTTCACATAACGGATGAGGTCCAACATAAGCTTTCCTCACCGGGCCCATCGCCGCCCTGAATCTACCCTTATTATGACCATTGGGGTCACACCTGCCCGCTTTCCTTGCATCACTAGGTTCTCCGATTTCTTTCCTTTTTGATGAGGCTCTACCCGACACCTTCTCGTCACCAATATTCATTCTAGTTCCACGCGTCTCATTGTTTCCTTGGAGGCTTGCCGTGACTTGGGCTACGATAGTAGGTATGGCGTTTACCACGGCTTGGGCAATCACGGTTGCTAAATCCGGCTCATCGCTATGGCTAGTCGTATTCCTTCTTGATCTCACCATTTTCTACAAGGTAAGTAACGCGTTGACCCGAAAGTTAGCCTCACAATACTCACATATTAGTCACACAAGTAATTAATGCTCTCATACCATATAGCATACTCATTTCATCTCATTAAACTAAGGTAAGAGTGTTAAAATCCTATGAAATTTGTTACTTATTATTTTATCATGTTAAGTTCATTACCATTGGTTATCTTTAATTCATGTAATCATGTCAATACATCATACAATAAAACTAACTTGTTAACTTCATTCCTACAATCGCCTGTCTACTAATACCTTTTACACGTGCATTACCAATTATCCCATAACCCGCATGCAATCAAGTTTAACTAGGCCTCATACGTTTTTAAGTTCACATACCATTAAGCAACATATCCCTACTGTTCACCGATTACGATTAACATTATTAGTATTGGAAAATCATTCGTTTATAATACATATGAGTTAGGATGTTTACAACCTTGATATTCTCTTAGGGCGCATATCAACATATTTATCACGTTGTATCCTAACCGTCTATCAACACGTTTAAGTCAAATTACAACAAAAGCATTTACGATTTCAACTTGACCACTACGGGCCATACATACATACATACACATCACACATGCATAACATATATGTTACTAAATCATACTAGTCAACATGTCATTCCACCACTAAATCCAATAATAGTAGTAGTTCTAGAGTTTATGACCCCGGGGGTTAGCTTCACAGTTTCTCTCATGTTAACCGCCTTATTAGTTAGTGTTTTAACGCCGACACACTACACATGTTCCATGTCTCTAACTAAGGCCAACACATAATTATTCTCAATTAACTGTCATATATCATGTTATCATACCACATACCCTACGTGTTTCACATTACTACACTAAGGACAGTATATCAAAGTTCTCAATTAATCGTTATCTATCATTTTCTCGTGCTAAGTTCACAACAATTTACCATCGTCAAAACCAATTACTCGAATTAAACACATCTCATTACAAGCAACTAAAACAAGTCACTAACACGAGTGATTTAAAGTATAATCCGAATTCGATATGCTCTCTAGTTATCGACCAGGTATGTATACAGGGTGTACCAACGGCTAACCCTCCACCTAATCAACTCCCATTAAGCATATCGGTTCCTTATTATACTCTAAGCCAAGCATGCGCAATCCATGATGTTATTAACCTGTTATAATATTGGGTGACCATAAAAGAGTTGATCGGGTTCTTTTAGGGTTGCCACAATATTATACTAAGTTAATAACATAACTTCATTTTGCTCTAAATCATCAAACTAGCACCAATCAATAACAACAATCCATATTAATGACAATCAACTTTAATCGAAGCACACATTAACCACATTGTATCCATTCCACATTCATCACGTTGAATTCAAGCCATCACATAAGTGGTCTTAACTACGAACTCACACGGGGATTCACATAATTCACATTGCACACGAATGTCCTAACCATGCATGCTATATGAAGAGTTTTAACTTAAGCCGTAGTCTAGGTCAAACCGCCTAATTCTCTACGACCTCGCATGGGCCACCATTCTGTAACACCCCAAGCCGAGGCTCGGAATATCACGGAAATCATACAGGTGGAATTACAATAGAACAACTAAATGCAATAAGAGGATTCAGTGAATCCATACAAACGATAAACAAGTAATGAAATACAACAGGAGCAAGTAAACATCAAGATTACAAACGACAACAAAAGAAGGCTATCAATCCTAAATACAATGCAACATAAGGCAAATGGATCCTTGATCCATATCAGTCCAGTCCGGGTTCAACAGTAAGCAAAAAATCAAACTCCACGTCCTGAATAACCTGGTTACCTGAAAAGTGTACTAAGCATAGTCAACACAAGGTTGGTGAGTTCGTAGTAATGGTTCGTAAAGAACCAACATCAATAATCACAATATAAGAATAGAGGCTAGACATGACTTACAGTGAGCCTCTATATAACACAACATCGTCCAACAACAAGATTACACAAGACAAGTAAATGTGTAATGAGGAATGCATAAATGATATGAGTATCAATGCAATGCCGGAAATGCATGAATAAGCCAATATGCCTATCCTGAGCGTGACCTTCAGTCACCTATGCAACGATACCCTTCTGCCATCGCTATGGACAAGGCTGTATCTCAAAAACATCGAGATATATATGTCTATATACTCGGGGTCAGGTCTACATCCAAAATGGGTGCATACATCTATGCACCAGGATGCCGGCAAATCCCCTGCCGAGGGTCCAACAATAATGTATGCAATGCTTACAATCAAATGTAAATGCATAAATCATAAACCAACGATCGATATACGATGAATATGAATCAATAATCAATATTCGCCAACCTGAGTCATCAATCAATAAACGTCAATCATAAACCAATAATCACCATTCATCAACATCGGCCATTAATACTTAACCAAAACATTAACCAAGTCAATCAACCTATGATGAACCATAAACTAATAATCAATAATCGTCAATCTTAACCCACTAATCAACATTCGACAACCATAAGCCACCAATCACAACTTAAACCAACTATACGTACATATACTTCAGAGGATTCTACTTCCTTCGAGTTTCAGATGCTTATATATAGGGTCACCCGCAGCCTTCCCACCACATCTAAAACCCGATGAAGGCATAACCGACTTTCATGTATGTACATCTATCCTAATAATACTAGATACTTAACGAATATAAACTAAGTCATTCAAATGTGATAATCATCTCAACAATTCAATACTCAAACCAATTTAACCAATCAACGAAAAGAAACGTCACATCAATCCAACAACCAAAACAATCAATCAATCAATCAATAAATGCAAGTAAACACGCCAGGTTTACACTTTTCAGCCCGAATCTCAAGCGAGTAGGGAGATACGAAACTCACCTTGATCGGCAAAGCAGCTTAAGTCGAGTTAATAAAAGATTAATAGCGAGTATTAGGATCCACACGGCCACAACCTATAAATATACATCATAATACCGTAATGTCAACTATACACTCATAAACAAGTGGGTTTAGCACAATTAGGTCAAGTCACAAACCCTAAACGCCTTTACAACTTAAACGAGCAAGAACAAGACACTTTGACTCGACATTTTTAGAAATGGAAGAAGGTTCATATAAAACGAGTGTTACTATAAGAAACTAGACTCTCTTACGATTCCAACGATAGGTCATACGACTTATTTGGACTTACGGATCAAAAGTTATTAACGTTTGAAAAACGACGCGCAATATTTCACAGTGACTAACCACTGCGCCGCAGTGAGCCATGGTCAAGCTCACTGCGCCGCAGTGGGCTGACCAAGTCACGACCAGACCCTAGTTTGGCCTAAATCGTCTTTCGACTCGATTCAAGACTTGAAATTGTTCAAGATGACTAGAAATGCATAAACAAACATAAATAGAAGTAAATGGGATGAATTTGACTTACCAAAACTTTCACCTAGTCTCTAACCCGAATTTGACCCGAAATGGCTAGAAATCTTGCACTTTGAAACCCAAATTTTTGATATGTTGTTAAGATGAGGTTGATGATGAAAACCCCAAACAAAATCTTGCTTAATTTCCAATGTATGAGATAGAAATCTAGAGAGAGAGAGAGATATGTGTTTGTGTGTGTTTCTTGGAAGAGAAAAGAGAGAAAGAGAGAAAAGATAGATAGATAAGAAATGAAAGGGAAGGAAAGGGATAAGGAGGGGGATTTGGGTCCTGGGTGGCTGGTGGGTCTTGGACTACCCACGGGCCGACCCGCTTCCCTTCACAAGTCACAACACAATAGCTACACATTTAAATACCGATCAACACATATCATCGACCCGAATATACCACATTGTCATTTAACTCACAAAACGACCCAACTATTTCATTAACTTAAATTGTTAGTCAGATTGCACGTAAAGTCAAATGGTCAAAATTCACGAGATGTTGCTTCATATGATTTGTGGATTTGGAATGCTTACTTTGGACCAGCCGGTTCGAACAACGACATAAACGTACTCAATGAATCTGACTTGTTCGACCAACTCCTTGAAGATAGAGCTCCCGTGGTCAACTTCCGCTAATGGCCAGCAGTTTACAAAAGGGTATTATCTAGCCGACGGTATTTATCCTGAATGGTCTACACTTGTGAAGTCTTTCAAGTGTCCCATGGACCCCAAGACCACAAAGTTCAAGCGCTATCAAGAAGCTGCAAGGAAAGACGTAGAGCGTGCATTCGGGGTGCTTCAAGGTCGTTTTCATATCCTCACTCATGGAGCGCGTCCAATGAGCATCAACAAAATTAAACGTATGATGTACACTTGTGTGATTTTGCACAACATGGTCATTGATTATAACGGTCGTGCAATTAGTCCATTCGATTTGGAGTTAATTCCAGAGGAGGGGCCAGTTCGTACTTGGGACCAACGAGTTGGAACACAATTACGTATGATGGGGGAGTTACGTGATCGAGTGACGCACCACCGTCTTCGAGGCGCTCTAGTCGAACACATTTGGAACTTGCCTGCACAACATCGTCAACGTTGAAGTTTTTTTTTAATAATAAAAAGTTGTCTTTATTTATTTATTTATGTATCGTGTTGTTTTTTTATTTTCTAGATGTAATTTGTTTTAATTTTATTAATGTATTGTTTTTATTTAATAAAAGTTAGTTTATTTTATTATAACATTTGTACTAGTGTACCTGTCCTATCATCATTTAGTTCTCATGTTATAATATTTTCTTTTAAGTAAATGTTTGATACATAAGGTGTTTCCTGTCAAGAAAAATTACATGAGATTTAAGACTTAAGAGGCGATTCCCTGTTGGGGAGAGTTTTTCTCCCTTACGCCAGTGACTATATGTGTATTTTTAAGGTTCTTCACTTCTTCCTCTTTTTCGTTGCCTCCTGGACATGTTATATGAGAAATCCGAGAATATCTTTAATAGATAAGTACGTGATAACATGACTGTATTGTTATCGTTAGTATTTAAATCTTTTTCTTAGTATCATCAAAAAGTTACCAATAAAAAAAAAAAAAAGAAGAATATTAATGTCATGGATAGAGTGTAGATATTGGTTATTTGGTTATTTCTCTATATTGTAATTATAATAACTATATTATGGCTGTCAGTGTCTTCCTAGGTTGCCTTTTAATAAAATAAGTTTAGCCTTTCCAAAAAAAATAATTAATCCGTAAATTGCTGTTAAAAAAAAATTAATCCTTATATTATCCTTTCAAAAGAATCCTCTATATTAAATTGTATATTCTAAATTGAGCATATGTTTATAGGTGAGATACATATAATTCCATATTTGGCAAAAAGCCAAAAAGACTGCAAACCTGAAACACACATTCTGCAGTTCCTTTGTAATCCGACAATGTCATGAAAGCAACAACAAAAAAAATTGCAGCGTACCTCCAGCGTACCATTGTAGTATATGTGCAGTGGATTGAGATTACCATTTTTGTGTAACTTTTGTATAGTGGATAAAAACAAAATAAAAATTATTTGTCATATGGATCACATGTCAGCATAAATCATAAATAATAAAATATAAATATGCAAAACAAGAGAGCTCTGTACTTACTTTTATAAAGCATTGTTAGTCACGTTTACGTTATAAGGCCAGGAGGAGTACTGCTCGGGTAGGGTCTCGGTTAGCCCGACCACGATCGGGTACACCGCCACCACCCTTCGGCTAGGAGTCAGGTAGTCGAATTCGGGTAGCATTTCGAGTTATGTAGCCGAGCAACGGTTTCAATTTTTGAACGTTAGAAAGCGTGGGTCCCCCCCCCCAAACGGCTATGGTGACTGACTTTTAATTTATTTTTATTTTTTTTATATATATGTAGTTTCGTGCGCAAGGAAGTGGATGCAATGACTTGGATGTGACGACAACCGCTTTGTCCGATTACCATACAAAAACGGACAAGCATTTTACGCATATACCGGCGTGGAATGTGGTGAAAGATCATGACAAATGGAAGCAACATGAATGTTTCTCTAATATTGTAGGAATGGGAATCGCGACGTCTAGCGGATCTTCAAAAAGAAAGTCAACGGATTATGAATCGGGAAGCAACGACAATGTCCTTCCCGACATGAATGAAGACCCCTCCCCGCCCTTGGAGCCAAGAAAGATGAAGAAGAAGCAAGCCGCATCGTCCTCCAGCTCGGTGTCAAATGTAGCGGATGAACTCACGAACTACACACAAAGGAGGAGCCGCTATTTGGAGAAAAAGGAGGAGAAAGAAGACTTGGCAAAGCGTTTGATGGCTACACAACTCGAGGGGGAGATGTTCAAGAACCGCCAACGTGAATGGAAGGTTTTTATGGAGCCCCATGATCACATTGTCGATCCCGCTTTGTTGGAATGCTTTCTCGAGCATAAACGCGCCCTCGGTGAAAAAAATGGATGGCCATGTAATTTTTAAATGTCTTGAACTTGTAGTTTTAATTTATATTTTAAGTATTATGTGTTGAACTTTTTATTTTTAAGTCATTGTGGTTTTTATGTTTTTTAAAAAAAATATGAATGTAATGTTTGTTTTTATTTATTGAATGTTTTAGTATTTATATTTAAATTATATGTAATAAAAAAATGAAAAAGAAAAAGAAATTGGGTAAGTTTAATGAATTGGGTATGTATTGCCTATGATTTGGGTAAGAATTGGATAAAATTGGGTAGTGGTGAGTTGGAGGGTTTTGATTGGAAGATGATTTGGGTAGAATTGGGTAAGAATGGAGTACTCCCTCCATCCTAATTCATCCTCCAATCAAAACTCTCCAACTCACAACTACCCAATTCTACCCAATTCTTACCCAAATCCTAGGCATAACATACCCAATCTTACCCAATTTCTTTTTCTTTTTCATTTAATTTTAATACATATAATTAAAACCATATAAACATAAAACATAATTTCATTAAACTTAAATAAAACACAATACATAATATGGAAAATGATTAAATACGACTAAAAAACACTTAAATAAAACTAAACAACTTAAACTAAAAACTTAAATAAAAGATTCATTGAATTGTTGTTTTTCATTTTACAAAGTATGGAAGGAAAGATGTGTGAAATAAGATGGGTGAAAATGAAAGTGATTTTGGTTAAAAGGAAGTTGTGGTGTAAAAAATGGAAGAATAAATGGGGTTTTTATGGGTGAAAAGATAGAAAAAAGGTTAATTTTTTTTTTTTTTAAAATACTGAAATGTAGCCGTTTTGGGGTGGGGGGGGGGGGGGGGGGGGGGACCCACTATCTCCAACGTTCCAAAATTTGAAGCCACGATCGGTTACCTTACTCGAATTCATAGCCGATTCTTCCTAGCCGATCCTTAACCCAAGGCTGGCGGCGGTGTAGCCGATCGGCTTCGGCGAGCCCGACCCCTAGCCGAGAGGTACTCCCTCCGGCCTAAGGCTACACAAGATAAAAGCTTTTTGATAGAGCTTTTTTTAACTTTTTATTTTTAAACGGTTTTTCTTGACTATGCTTAGTTAGTACGAAGTAAAAAATAATTAGGTTTTTTCAAAACTAAGAAGCAATACTGTTAAATTTAAATTTATCATTTACTAAGAAATAAATTATGTTTAACCCACATTAATGTTTAATACGAGTATTATTTCTCATAAAATAGTATTTACAGTACTTTCTCATGACCACCTTTAAAACTTTTTGCATTCAATTTAGGGAACCCAAAATTTTGTTACAAGTAACTAGAATTAATCTTTGTCTATGTTTAACTGATTTTTCCCCCCGTTATTCCACTTTCATGTACATTAAGCTAGATGGATCTCTATGCAATACAACAATAGTGACGGCGGTATGGTTGTGACGGCGACAGGTTGTCACGATGGTGGTGGCGGCGATGACGGTTAGTGGTGTATGTTATTGATGTAAAGCTATTTGATGTAAAATGAGACTGCGTAATTTTAAGAATTAAGGGATACTTGTTATAGATTAATTCGTTAAGAGTATTTTTGATAGACTATGTGTTTTAATTGTTAGAGATATTGATAGATTATAAGCATTTTGTGCATTTATTAGTTGCAAGAACAGTAATTATGAAAAGAGCTCATCTTTTTCTTCTATATATATAAAAAGGTTTAAAAAATGAAAAATAAAACTGAAAAAAAGTATAAAATCATATGAGTGAAAATAAGTAACTGAAATTTATTATTTTGTCCTTTCTAAAAGAGATGTCTTCAATGTTGTGTTTTTATAAAAATAAAAATAAAAAAATTAAATAGCTAATTCAAAGCAAGGTTACAAGTTAAGAAAATTACAAAGCATAAGATCAATGATCCACTCAATCCAAGTAAATTTATACATGTTATATCTATTGGTTAGTGATCCAAGATAGAAGTTTGATATCATCCATAAGGGGCAAGGGTGTAGTGCTAAAACTTTGGCAAATTGACAAGTTTTGGCAAAAAACTAACCAATGGGAGCTTTACACATGGATTTAGCCAAAAACTTGTCAATCCTAGCCGATCCTTGCCAATTTTGAGGGTGTAGTGGCTTTTCTTGCCAATTTGTGCCAAAACTTGCCGATGTATAACTTGCCAAAACTTTAAAGGAAAAAGACAAAAAAAAAACTTGCCGATAACGCTCCCAATGTTCACTTGCATCGGCCAAAACATGCCGATGAAACTTGCCAAAACTAGCCGATTAAACTTGCCAAAACTAGCCGATACATGTGCTATAGGATTGCCGATTTGCTGATGCTTGCCGATGCTTTTTGCCGATAAAACAAGCCGACTACACCCTTGCCCCTAAGTTGTTCACGCCTGGCAACGAAGTACGATTTGGAAACAAGCCTCGTTAATTGGGTTTTTTTTTTTCTTTTTTTTCATATGATCCATTGTTGCTCGAAATATTCATATAGACACCTCCACGTCTCCAACCACATAAATTGATCACTGTCCCTTTGTTGTTCAAAATTGGGATCTCATTTTTCGACCTGATCAATATTAATTGGGGTTTTTCATATTTGTGTGACATGATTAGGAAAAATAAAGTTCCAAGAATTTTTTGGTTAATTGAAATAATTAAAAAAATAAAGTATTTAAAAATAGACAACAAATAGTAATAAGTGCCGTTAAAAAATATATATATATATATTTATTATGTTAGGTAATTTACTATTTAATTAACTAGTTCCAATTTGTGCGACATGTAAAAACGATATTACCTTGAGAGGCCGGATTCAAAACCTAACACAGTAACACATAACATCGACTATTCAATAATCAAGTTTATATGAATAGCCGATTATTTTTATTATAAGTATATATACTTTCTGAAAAAATGACCATCTCGTATTGTTGGAATATACTGTATATAATTTTTTTTTTCTAATCAGTAATACACTATATATGAGGATCAAAAGATAAAGTAAAAATACATACGTAGTGGTATATATATACATGTCACACTCGTTAAGTAAGCGAGTGACACCAAATAATTTGTCAAAGTCTTTGTGTAAACAAATCATGTTATTTGTGTTCATGCTTTCAAGTTTGAATATATTTCTTCTACAAGTATAAATATTAATGTTAATCTTTTCTTAAAGATTAGTAATTAACGCTAGCTAGCTAGTTTGATTATACATACTTGAATATAACTAAACATGAAAATATCATTGCAAGGAAAGGTTAAGTGTACAAGTGAAAGAAGTAGGTGATGGAGGTGGGTTATTGTGTTGAACTACATTGCTTTACTTTCATTGTTTATTTAGCTTTTTCTTTTTAATAACTTTGATTGAATATACCGTGGAGCATTATAGAGTATAATGAAGTAATAAATTGAAAGATGGATTTAAGAAAAACGGAAAATGTGATGGTGATTATGAAGTAGAAGGACATATGGGGGAAGAACTAAAGATGGGTTCATTACATTTAGGTCGTGTTTGGTTCACAGAATTTGATGGAATCTGATGGAATTGGAATTGAATTCCATTCCTTAGTGCGTTTGGTTGTTCAAAGAAGGAGGAATCTCATTCCGTAGGAATGAGAACATTCCATCATTTGATGGAATCTCCATTCCTTGAGGATGGGGAAAGGTGTAACACTACAAGCCGAGGCTCGAAATATTACGGAAATCATATAGCACAAGGTGGAATTACAATAGATCAAGAACTAAATGCAAATAAAGATTCAGTGAATCCATTACAATACGAAACAAGTACCCAAAATACATAAGGAGCAAATAACCATCAAAGTTGCAAAAGACATTCAGAAGATGGCAAAACGATCCTAAGTATAATGCAAAAGAAGGCCAATGAATCCTTGATCCATAAAGTCCCAAGTCCGGGTTTTACAGCAAGCAACAATCAAACTCCACGTCCGGGGATAACCTGATTACCTGAAAAGTGTACTAAGCATAGTCAACACAAGGTTGGTGAGTTCGTAGTAATGATCCCTAAAGAACCATCGTCAATAATCACAATATACGAGTAAAGGAGAAACATGACTCACAGTGAGCCTCCATATAACTCAATAACATCCAAAAATCAAATTGCACTAACAAGTGAGCGTGTAATAACGTGCACAAATAAGATCAACCAAATATAAGTGTCAATTGCATAAATCAAATCAGAATACAAGCCTTATGTATGACTATCAAACCATCTATACAACGATGCTCACTTGTCAACAGAAGGACAAGGCCGCACCTCAACGATGCTCACTTGTCAACAGAAGGACAAGGCCGCACCCCAAAAGCGTCGATGTATATACGTCTATATACTCGATATCTGTGGACGTCTCACACAGGCGGGGGTCTATGCTAGCTTCATGCTCCATAGACGTATGAGTCTCACTACTCACGGAAAGGTGTCGATGCGTGCCCACCGTACATATGATCAATTACAAATCATCTATCAACCGTATTTCGTCTATTCTCAATTCCAACCTTAATCAATAAATCAACCAATAACCTAAACTATACGTATATACACTTAGGAGGATTCTACTTTCTTCGAGTCCCAGATGCTTATATATAGGGTCACCCGCAGCCTTCCCACCACATCTAAAACCCTTTGAAAGTAAAACCGACCTCCATGTATGTACTTCTATCCTAATAATAATAATAACATTACAAACATAAACTACGTCAATCAAACGTAAAACCATCCATGTAACACCCCAAGCCGAGGCTCGAAATATTACGGAAATCATATAGCACAAGGTGGAATTAATGTAGAACATGAACTAAATGCAATTAAAGGATTCAGTGAATCCGTACAATAAGATAAACAAATACCAAAATACATAAGAGCAAGTCATCACCAAAGATTACAACAGAACATCAAAAGATGGCTAACGGTTCTAAGTACAAAGCAAAAGAAGGCAAATGGATCCTTGATCCATATAAGTCCAAATCCGGGTTCACAGAAATCTAACAAATCGATCATACTTCATGCCTTGGAATAACTTGGATACCTGAAAAGTGTACTAAGCATAGTCAACACAAGGTTGGTGAGTTCGTAGTAATAGTCCATAAGGAACCATCGACAATAATCACAATATATGAGTAAAGGCTAGACATGGCTTACAGCGAGCCTCTAATGCAACACAATAATATCCAACAACAAGATTACACAAGTACAATAAGCGTGTAATAAGAAATGCATAAATGATATGAGTATCAATGCAATGCCAAATGCGTAAGTAAGCCAAAATGCCTATCTTATGCGTGATTTCCGGTCACCTATGCAACGATACACACTTGTCATCAGAGGGACAAGGCCGCATTTCAACGGGGCACACTTGTCAACAGAGGGACAAGGCCGCATTTCAACGAGGCTCACTTGTCAACAGATGGTCAAGGCCGCATTTCAACGGGGCACACTTGTCAACAGAGGGACAAGGCCGCATTTCAACGGGGCACACTTGTCAACAGAGGGACAAGGCCGCATTTCAACGGGGCACACTTGTCAACAGATGGTCAAGGCCGCATTTCAACGGGGCTCACTTGTCAACAGAGGGACAAGGCCGCATTTCAACGAGGCTCACTTGTCAACAGATGGTCAAGGCCGCATTTCAACGGGGCACACTTGTCAACAGAGGGACAAGGCCGCATTTCAACGAGGCTCACTTGTCAACAGATGGTCAAGGCCGCATTTCAACGGGGCTCACTTGTCAACAGATGGACAAGGCCGCATTTCAACGAGGCTCACTTGTCAACAGATGGTCAAGGCCGCATTTCAACGGGGCACACTTGTCAACAGAGGGACAAGGCCGCATTTCAACGGGGCACACTTGTCAACAGAGGGACAAGGCCGCATTTCAACGGGGCACACTTGTCAACAGAGGGACAAGGCCGCATTTCAACGGGGCACACTTGTCAACAGAGGGACAAGGCCGCATTTCAACGAGGCTCACTTGTCAACAGATGGTCAAGGCCGCATTTCAACATACATAAGTCAAATCCTCTATCAGTGGGATTTATGCACAACATATGCATCAATCAACATCCATTCATCACAAGTCCATTAATCATCAAACATCAATTTAAATTAAACTATACGTACATACACTTAAGAGGATTCTACTTCCTTCGAGTCCCAGATGCTTATGTATAGGGTCACCCGCAGCCTTCCCACCACATCTAAAACCCAATGAAGGCATAACCGACTTCCATGTATGTACGTCTATCCTAATATTAATGAAATACTTAACAAAACATAAACCAAGTCAACCGAACGAAATGAACCGTCACATCAATCCAACAATCAAAACAATCAATCAATCAATCAATAAATGCAAGTAAACATGAAAGGTTTACACTTTTCAGCCCGAATCTCAAGCGAGTAGGGAGATACGAAACTCACCTTGATCGGCAAAGAAGCTTAAGTCGAGTTAATAAAAGATTAATAGCGAGTATTAGGATCCACACGGCCACAACCTATAAATATACATCATAATACCATAATGTCAACTTTAAAATCTTAAACAAGTTGGTTTATTTAGTCTAAGTTGAGTCACAAACCCCTAAACACTTCTTCAACCTTACCGAGTAAGAAACAAGACACTTTGACTCGACATTTTTTTAGAAATGGAAGAAGATTCATACAAAATGATTGTTACTACAAGAAACTAGACTCTCTCACGATTCCAACGATAGGTCATACGACTTATTTGGACTTACGGATCAAAAGTTACGACCTTTCGAAATAAATCAGGTTTTGCTGTACTGGAGAAAAGGTGCGGCGCACCATTGAGGAGGTGCGGCGCACCAAGTCAGGTGCGGCACACAAATTGATCAGGGAACCCAGTCCAGGCTTTGGTGCGGCGCACCTTTGCCCAGATCAGTTCCAAAACACCCCAAACACGAACCAAACTCAACCCAAACTCAATTTTTGATCACCAAATCGACTAGTGATGTTTCAAGACTCATTTTGAAGCTTATACAAACATATTTCAACATAAATAAACATAACCCCTATCTTAGTTTCGATTCATAACATCATAATCACATCCAAATCATTCAAACCCTAATTAAACCCTAATTTGATCCAAAACAAGATTTAAGCCGATTTAGGACTTGTAAATGTTCAAGATGGCTAGAAATGCATAAACAAACATAAGTAGGTACAAATGAGATGAATTAGACTTACCAAAACTCCTCCTTGAGCTAGAACCCGAAATTAGGTCAAAATGGGTAAAATGCAAGAACTTGGCTTTTGATTCTCCAATAGGAAGCAAACGAGATGAAGATGGCTATGATTCTTGTATTATGGTAGTTTCAAACACAATGTTGATGCAAGAAATGATGAAGAACAAGAGGTGGTTCTTTCACTTGAGAGAAAATAGAAAAGATGGATAGATAGAGAGAAAAGAGAGAAATGAGAGGATAAGGGGAAATGGGTCACTAGTAGGCTCATGGGTCATGGACAACCCATGGGTCGACCCGTTTCCCTTTATAAGCCAAAATTACAATCGATTACACAATTAAACACCAAACAAACATATTAACGACCCGACTAACATACCACATAGTCATATAATCACAAATGGGCCCAATTATTTCATTCAACAAGTTTGTTAGTCAAATTACACAAAAAGTCAACGGGTCAAAATTCACGGATGTTACAATCCATCAAATCAAACACTCAATCAACCAAACATCCAATCAATTCACAAAACAAGTAAACACACGGTTTTACACTTTTCAGCCCGAATCTCAAATGAGTAGGGAGCTACAGAACTCACCTTGTCCGGCAAAGAAGCTAGTATAAGGTTACAAGTGAGTATTGGGATCAACACGTCCACAACCTATAAATATACATCATAATACCATAATGTCAACTCTACAACCTTAAACAAGTTGGTTTAGCATATTTAAGTCAAGTCACAAGCCCCTAAACACTTCTACACTTTATCGAGTAAGAACAAGACACATTTGACTCGACATTTTTAGAAATGGGAGAAGATTCATACAAAATGATTGTTACTACAAGAAACTAGACTCTCTCACGATTCCAACGATAGGTCATACGACTTATTTGGACTTACGGATCAAAAGTTATTAACGTTTGAAAACTGACGCGCATAATTTCCCAAAAGGTATCCACTGCGCCGCAGTGAGCCAGAGCCATGCTCACTGCGCCGCAGTGGGCTAAAACGAAGCAAAGGGCAGAACATTGGCACTGCGCCGCAGTGAGGAAGGGCTGAGCTCACTGCGCCGCAGTGGCCACCTTCTGCAGCCTGCACCTGCAGTTCAAAGTGCAGGAAAACCAAACCCAAAACATCCAAATTCGACCCAAACCATTCCAAAACGACTTGTAGGAGTTTGTAACTCAATTTGACGCATAATTAAGCACCATTAACCATAAATAAACATAACCCAATCCATAATTTCGACCAAAACATCAAAAATCACACCCAAATCCTTCAAACCCTAATTAAACCCTAATTTGACCCAAAACAAGATTTAAGCCGATATAGGACTTGTAAATGTTCAAGATGACTAGAAATGCATAAACAAACATAATTAGAAGTAAATGGGATGAATTAGACTTACCAAAGCTTCTCCTTGAGCTTAAACCCGAAATTAGGTCAAAATGGGTAAAATACTTGAACTAAGAATGAATTCCTTTGCTTAGATGATATGAGCTGAAGATGCTAGTGATTCTCGAGTTAGTCTAAACCCAAAACACCAATTATTGCAAGAGAAAAGAAGAGATGCTCTTGGATGGTCTTGTTTTCTTGAGAGAAAAAGGGAAAGAGAGAAAAGAGAAAGAGATAGATTGTGTGGTAAAAGAAAGAGATAAGGGAGATGGGTCACTAGTAGGCTCACGGGTCATGGACAACCCATGGGTCGACCCGTTTCCCTTTTCAAGCCAATTTACAATTGTTAGACATTTAAACACCAATCAAAACATATTATCGACCCGAATATAACACATTGTCATTTAATTCACAAACGACCCAAATAATTCATTAACTTAAATTGTTAGTCATATTACACGTAAAGTCAACTGGTCAAAATTCACGGATGTTACATTATTCCCCCGTTGAAAGAATTTCGTCCCGAAATTCAACAAAACACTAATTATTAAATAAATGCGGATACTTAGACTTCATGTGGTCCTCTCGCTCCCAAGTGTACTCGGCTCCACGTCTAGCATTCCATCTTACTTTCACAATGGTGTAGCGCTTCTTCTTGAGTTTCTTTTCTTGACGGTCCAAGATCTCTACCGGCTCTTCAACAAAATTAAGCTTCGAATCCACTCTAATCTCGTCCATGGGCACATGATGTGTAGGGTCCGCCAAACACTTGCGTAGGTTGCAAATATGAAACACATCATGCACACCGCTAAGCTCTTGTGGTAATTCTAATCGATAAGCAACCTTTCCAACCCGTTCAAGAATCTTGAAAGGACCAATATACCTTGGCCCAAGTTTACCCCGCTTCACAAAACGTACAACACCTTTCCAAGGTGACACTTTCAAAAGTACAAAATCACCAATTTCAAACTCCAACGGTCTCCGCCTCACATCGGCATACTTCTTTTGACGTTCACGGGCCAATTGCAACTTCTCCTTAATTTGAGAAATCACTTTTGTCGTTTCAACTACAATTTCCGGCCCGATGAGTTGACTCTCACCAATTTCCGCCCAAGCTAGAGGAGAACGACATATCCTACCATACAATGCTCTAAAGGGCGCCATTTGAATGGTAGCATGGTAACTATTGTTGTATGAGAACTCAACTAGTGGCAATTGGTTTTCCTAACTTTCACCAAAATCAATTGCACATGCCCTCAACATGTCTTCAAGGGTTTGAATGGTCCTCTCGGTTTGTCCATCTGTTTGAGGATGAAACGCAGTGCTCATGTCGAGTCGAGTACCCATTGATTTTTGAAAGCTTCCCAAAAGTTTGATTTGAAGCGGGCATCTCTATCTGAAATGATAGAAATCGGCACTCCGTGCTTAGATATTACTTCCTTGATGTACAAACGAGCCAATGTGTCAAATTTATCGGTTTCACGAATGGCTAAAAAGTGAGCCGACTTCGTTAAACGATCTACTATCACCCAAATCGTGTCACGACCGCTTCTCGTCTTCGGTAGTTTAGTAATGAAGTCCATTGAAATATGTTCCCACTTCCATTCGGGCATCACCGGTTGTACCAACAATCCGGGTGGCTTCTTGTGATCGGCTTTGACTTGTAAGCAAGTATGACACTCACTCACATACTTAGCCACATCACGCTTCATGCCCGGCCACCAATACAAGTTTTTCAAATCAAAGTACATCTTATCCGACCCGGGATGGACCGAATAAGGCGATTGATGAGCTTCATTCATAATAAGTGTTCTTAAGTTACCGAAAATAGGAATCCAAAGTCTTTCAACCAAGTATAGCCCATTATCACTTTTTCTATCGAATTGTTGCTCCATGCCATCAAGGTTCTCATTTCCAAAGTTTTCCGGTAGGGTGGCTTGAATTTGGGCTTCAATAATCCGGTCACGAATATTTGGCCCCACCGTGAGGCTCATAGCTCTAGCCCGTCTTGGTTTCACTCTCTCCTTTCTACTCAAGGCATCGGCTACTACATTTGCCTTGCCCGGATGATAACGGATGTCACAATCATAATCACTAAATAGTTCAAGCCAACGCCTTTGCCTCATATTCAATTCACTTTGGTTGAAGATGTGTTGAAGACTTTTGTGATCGGTATAAATCACACATTTGGTGCCGTAGAGATAATGTCTCCAACACTTTAAAGCAAACACAACCGCTCCCAATTCCAAATCATGTGTCGGGTAGTTCTTCTCATGCACCTTCAATTGACGAGAGGCATAAGAAATGACTTTACCCCTTTGCATAAGAACACAACCCAACCCTTGTCCCGAGGCATCACAATAAACAACAAAATCTTCAATTCCATCCGGTAGCGTCAAAATAGGAGCGTCACATAGCATATATTTAAGAGTTGGAAGGCGTTTTCTTGTCTTTCGCCCCATTCAAAGTTTCTCTCCTTTTGAGTCAAGAGAGTGAGTGGTTGTGCAATACGGGAGAAATTTTCAATGAATCTTCTATAGTAGCCCGCCAATCTAAGGAATTGACGGATCTCGGATGGCGTTTCGGGTCTTCTCCAATTCTTGACCGCTTCAATCTTACTTGGGTCCACATGAATACCATCCTTGCTCACTACGTGACCAAGAAAGTGGACCTCTTCCAACCAAAACTCACACTTGGGGAATTTGGCATACAACTTCTCTTTTCTTAGTAGTTTAAGCACCTCACGCAAGTGCTCAACATGCTCTTCCTTTGTCTTCGAGTATACAAGTATGTCATCAATGAACACAATGACAAACTTGTCTAAGTATGGTTGACACACCCGGTTCATCAAGTCCATGAACACCGCCGGTGCATTAGTCAACCCAAAAGGCATCACGGTGAATTCAAAATGACCATACCTTGTGCGAAAAGCCGTTTTGGGGATATCATCTTCATGTACTCGGAGTTGATGATAACCCGAGCGAAGATCGATTTTTGTGAAGTGCTTAGCACCTTGAAGTTGATCAAATAAGTCATCGATTCTAGGGAGGGGATACCGGTTCTTCACTGTGAGTTTGTTTAATTCCCGGTAGTCGATACACATTCTGAAGGACCCGTCTTTCTTTTTGACGAAGAGGACAGGAGCACCCCAAGGAGATTGACTAGGGCGAATGAAACCCTTTTCTTGGAGTTCCTTGAGTTGAGTTTGTAGCTCTTGCATTTCGGTTAGAGCTAGTCTATACGGAGCTTTTGCTACGGGCGCGGCTTCGGGGATAAGATTAATGCGAAAGTCAAGTTCATGAGTTGGAGGTAATCCCGGTAAGTCATCCGGAAAAACATCGGGAAATTCACAAACAATAGGAACGGTCTTCAATTCTACCTTTGTGACGGTAGCACTAAAGACCTTAGAATTAGAGGAATCGGAGATTTCGCCTTGAACTCTAAGAATTCTACCGTTATCAAAGGTATCTTAACAACTCTCTCGCCACAATCAATAGTCGCATTTACCGCCGTCAACCAATCCATACCCACAATGACATCAAAACTCCCAATATCAAAAGGCATAAGGTCTATGAAGAAATCGACGTCTTCTAAAGTCAAGACACAATCGCGAAGTATTTGACTAATTTTAGTTAGTGACCCGTTTACCATTTCAATGTCAAGCACATAGTTTAGAGCACAAGGATTCACATCAATCAAAGGAACAAAGTTAGAGGACACGAGGCTATAATCGGCTCCGGAATCAAATAAAACTGTTGTATAGTGACCATTAAGGAGAAAGGTACCTGCTACTACGTTGGGATCGTTGCGGGCTTCATTTGCATTAGCCGCAAAGGCTCGGCCGCGTGGTTGCACTTGATGGCCTTGTTGTCCCCGGTTTTGATTAGGCCCGACCATTTGTAGTTGGTTGGGATGGACGGCTACTTGGACTTGTTGTCCCACCCATCGAGGACAATTATTACGGTAGTGGTCACGACTACCACATTCAAAACATTCCCCTCTTCGTTGATTACCTTGAGGAGGGACGGCCCGAATAGGAGCCACATTCATTGGGCCCGCTCTCGGCGCCCTACAATTCTTGGATATGTGCCCAACTTGGTTACAATTAAAACACGCCCCACATTGAACGTTGGCGGGATGGTGTTTGTTGCATCTTCCACATAAAGGGATGGGGTCCCATATAAGCCTCTCCTAGCCGGTTCTACCGCCGCCATCACCCTACCCCTATTAGCATTTTTGGGATCAAACCGTCTCATCTTCTTCACCCCACTTGACTCTCCCACTTCCTTTCTCTTGTTTGTTGAGGAGTTACTCAAAACACCGCTCCTCAACAAGTCTTCAGTCACACTACCGGCTCGGTTAACCGCATCGGCCAAAGAAGTAGGCATGTTAGAGTTCACATAAGATCGGACTTGAGGATTCAAGCCCAACACAAACTTGTCGATGGCCCGAGACTCGGAATCCACCAAATGAGGAATGAGGGTAGACAACTCTTGAAATCGTCTAACATAGCTCTTGTAATCGGCTCCGTCCATTTTGAGATGGACGAACTCGATGGTCAAGTTTTGTAGTTCGTAGGGAGGACAAAACTTCGCCTTCACCTTGTTCTTGAAATCGATCCATTCCAAGTTATAAGTCCGGCCCAAAGTTATTTCTTGGTTCCACCAACTCAGGGCATCGCCTTTGAACATGCCGGATGCATAAGAGATCCGGTCATCATAGGTGCAATGACTTCTTTCAATCACTGCCTCGATTTCCTCAAACCACCTTATACACTCTGTGGGACCACCTCTTCCATTAAACTCCGGTGCCCCACAACTTTTGAAGTCTTTAAATATACACCCCTGTCGGTATCCTCCATGTTGATTATACATGGGCATACGGTTATCAACTCCCACTGGTTCCTCTTCTTCCTCCTCCACACATGAGGTTGAGCACCCCCAATGTTCACATTAATCGGGGCTTCATTGTTTTGAGGCCCATTGTTTGGAGCCACATTGTTTCCCCAAGACTTGCCGTGACTTGGGCAATAATGGTCGGCATGATATTGGTGACCGTTTGAGCGATCACATCCGCCAAGTTTGGCCTAGGAGCCTCACCACGACCCCTACCTCGGCCTCCACCATGGCCTCTACCACCACGACCCCTACCTCTACCTCCTTGCACCTCCGGTTGAGCTTCCGGTTGAGGTTCTTCCAAGTTAGCTCTGTAGTTTGTTCCGGCTCTCCTTGGCCTCACCATTTCTATAAAACAAGTAACACGTTGACCCGATAGTTAGTCTCAAAATGCTCACGTGTTAGTCACACAAGTAGTCAGTGTCCTCATGTCGGTATAACACACAAAATTCATATCGTAAAGCTAAGGCAAGAGTGTTATAATCCTAAGGGAATTGTTACTTATCATGTCATTATGCCAAATTTACTAATATCGTTTACCATTTATTTCAAGCAATCATGTTCAATACATCACGCAATCAAACAACTAACACGAATGATTCAAAGTATAATCCGAATTCGATATGCTCTCTAGTTATTGACCAAGGTATGTATACAGGGTGTACCAACGGCTAACCCTCTACCAAATCAACTTCCATTAAGCATATCGGTTTCTTATTATACTCTAAGTCATGCATGCGCAATCCATGATGTCATTAACTTGTTATAATATTGGGTAACCATAAAAGAGTTGATCGGGTTCTTTTAGGGTTGTCACAATATTATACTAAGTTAATACCATAACTTCATTTTGCTCTAGATCATCAAATTAGCACCAACTAATAGCAACAAACCATATCGACCACATTCCACATTATCACATTGAACTCAAGTTATCACATAAGTGGTCTTAACTACGAACTCACAAGGGAAATTCACATAATTCACATTGCACACGAAATTCCTAACCATGCATGCTATATGAAGAGTTTTAAGTTAAGCCGTAGTCTAGGTCAAACCGCCTAATTCTCTACGACCACGCATGGGCCACCATTCTGTAACACCCCAAGCCGAGGCTCGAAATATTACAGAAATCATATAGCACAAGGTGGAATTACAATAGAACAAGAACTAAATGCAAATAAAGATTCAGTGAATCCATACAATACGAAACAAGTACCCAAAATACATAAGGAGCAAATAACCATCAAAGTTGCAAAAGACATTCAGAAGATGGCAAAACGATCCTAAGTATAATGCAAAAGAAGGCCAATGAATCCTTGATCCATAAAGTCCCAAGTCCGGGTTTTACAGCAAGCAACAATCAAACTCCACGTCCGGGGATAACCTGATTACCTGAAAAGTGTACTAAGCATAGTCAACACAAGGTTGGTGAGTTCGTAGTAATGATCCCTAAAGAACCATCGTCAATAATCACAATATACGAGTAAAGGAGAAACATGACTCACAGTGAGCCTCCATATAACTCAATAACATCCAAAAATCAAATTGCACTAACAAGTGAGCGTGTAATAACGTGCACAAATAAGATCAACCAAATATAAGTGTCAATTGCATAAATCAAATCAGAATACAAGCCTTATGTATGACTATCAAACCATCTATACAACGATGCTCACTTAAGGCCGCACCTCAACGATGCTCACTTGTCAACAGAAGGACAAGGCCGCACCCCAAAAGCGTCGATGTATATACGTCTATATACTCGATATCTGTGGACGTCTCACACAGGCGGGGGTCTATGCTAGCTTCATGCTCCATAGACGTATGAGTCTCACTACTCACGGAAAGGTGTCGATGCGTGCCCACCGTACATATGATCAATTACAAATCATCTATCAACCGTATTTCGTCTATTCTCAATTCCAACCTTAATCAATAAATCAACCAATAACCTAAACTATACGTATATACACTTAGGAGGATTCTACTTTCTTCGAGTCCCAGATGCTTATATATAGGGTCACCCGCAGCCTTCCCACCACATCTAAAACCCTTTGAAAGTAAAACCGACCTCCATGTATGTACTTCTATCCTAATAATAATAATAATTACATTACAAACATAAACTACGTCAATCAAACGTAAAACAATCCATCAAATCAAACACTCAATCAACCAAACATCCAATCAATTCACAAAACAAGTAAACACACGGTTTTACACTTTTCAGCCCGAATCTCAAATGAGTAGGGAGCTACAGAACTCACCTTGTCCGGCAAAGAAGCTAGTATAAGGTTACAAGCGAGTATTGGGATCCACACGTCCACAACCTATAAATATACATCATAATACCATAATGTCAACTCTACAACCTTAAACAAGTTGGTTTAGCATATTTAAGTCAAGTCACAAGCCCCTAAACACTTCTACACTTTATCGAGTAAGAACAAGACACATTTGACTCGAAATTTTTAGAAATGGGAGAAGATTCATACAAAATGAGTGTTATTACCAGAAACTAGACTCCCATACGATTCCAACGATAGGTCATACGACTTATTTGGACTTACGGATCAAAAGTTATTAACGTTTGAAAACTGACGCGCATAATTTCCCAAAAGGTATCCACTGCGCCGCAGTGAGCCAGAGCCATGCTCACTGCGCCGCAGTGGGCTAAAACGAAGCAAAGGGCAGAACATTGGCACTGCGCCGCAGTGAGGAAGGGCTGAGCTCACTGCGCCGCAGTGGCCACCTTCTGCAGCCTGCACCTGCAGTTCAAAGTGCAGGAAAACCAAACCCAAAACATCCAAATTCGACCCAAACCATTCCAAAACGACTTGTAGGAGTTTGTAACTCAATTTGACGCATAATTAAGCACCATTAACCATAAATAAACATAACCCAATCCACAATTTCGACCAAAACATCAAAAATCACACCCAAATCCTTCAAACCCTAATTAAACCCTAATTTGACCCAAAACAAGATTTAAGCCGATATAGGACTTGTAAATGTTCAAGATGACTAGAAATGCATAAACAAACATAATTAGAAGTAAATGGGATGAATTAGACTTACCAAAGCTTCTCCTTGAGCTTAAACCCGAAATTAGGTCAAAATGGGTAAAATACTTGAACTAAGAAATGAATTCCTTTGCTTAGATGATATGAGCTGAAGATGCTAGTGATTCTCGAGTTAGTCTAAACCCAAAACACCAATTATTGCAAGAGAAAAGAAGAGATGCTCTTGGATGGTCTTGTTTTCTTGAGAGAAAAAGGGAAAGAGAGAAAAGAGAAAGAGATAGATTGTGTGGTAAAAGAAAGAGATAAGGGAGATGGGTCACTAGTAGGCTCACGGGTCATGGACAACCCATGGGTCGACCCGTTTCCCTTTTCAAGCCAATTTACAATTGTTAGACATTTAAACACCAATCAAAACATATTATCGACCCGAATATAACACATTGTCATTTAATTCACAAACGACCCAAATAATTCATTAACTTAAATTGTTAGTCATATTACACGTAAAGTCAACTGGTCAAAATTCACGGATGTTACAGAAGGAATTTCATTCCTTCCGTCACTTGAATTTTCAAAAAATCAAAAACATTCCGTCAAATTCCATTCCTTCAAATTCCAATTCCTTTGAAAGATTTCATTCCTTCCAAAAACATTCTGTGAACCAAACGCGCCCTTACTTTTCAATCAAATAGACAAATACATACAAACTAGAGTTCGAATGAATATAACACATCTACCAATAAACTAAAACAGGATTGACATGTTCTTGAAACGACATGTGGCGTAATCCTTGATCGACACGTGTCTTTTTAATTTATTTATTTTGTTAAATTAGCTTTTTTAGTTGTATATAAATTCAATTTCCTTATTAGACTTAGAATTAAACTCTAACTCTTGGCTTATTAATACAAAAGACATTATAACCTTATTTGATTAACAGGATTGACATTTTCTTGAAACGACATGTGGCGTAATCCTTGATCGACACGTGTCTTTTTAATTTATTTATTTTGTTAAATTAGCTTTTTTAGCTGTATATAAATTCAATTTCCTTATTAGACTTAGAATTAAACTCTAACTCTTGGCTTATTAATACAAAAGACATTATAACCTTACTTGATTGATCGTTTTCTCATTAATAAATTGTCTCTTTTTTTTCCTCACTTCTTCAACTCTTATTACTTATACGAGTATTAATTATAATAAGTTATTAATATGAAGACTTCAAAAATTTGAGTTTACGATCCGAAATCACAAGGTTATTTGTCATCATCCACTATGCTTACAAGTTCCGATTTTGATGTGGTTTTAAAATTTAAGGTAAATCCAAAACTCTAACTAAACATATATTGTATTTATCATTACTGTTTATTATAATTTAGCTTCGATCATCGGTTTACTTTAACCACAATTTATTTCATACTCACGAATCATGTATGAGGTATATTCGAATTTCTTTATGATACAATCTATATAGCTACCGTACATCGTACGGGTATTAGGACTAGTTGATGAATATACAAAGAATTAAACTAGAAGAGTGCTCACGCAATATAATAAACATATATACTTTCTACCGCTAATATATGTCGATTTTTAATGTTTGTTGGTAGTTAAAAATGTCTTAAGACATACTTGTGATTTTTAATTATTTTAAAAATGTATAAGTTGATTTAAATTAAATAAGTTAACTATAGAAAATGTAAATTTGAGTACATGTATAAAGTAAATACTTATTAATATTTAAATTGTAAGGGTTAAATTAACGGTCATTTCATATATTGAATATGTGTAACTTTCAACGATGAATTATAATTTCTATAAGAAATTGAAAAGAAAAACATATTTTTAGTTATTTGGATGGTAAAGACTTATCTTTTACAAAGAAAAAAAGAGTTTAACGTTATAAAATGTAACATTTAACGTTATAAAAAAAAAGGGTAAATTGAATTAAAAAGGCTGCACCTTTTGTACTATCCCACATGACTACATGAGTAATCCAAAAGAAGTATTTTTGACTATTTTTGATTTGTAGACTATTTTGATGGCCATATATATTCCTGAAATGATACACCATATAATTCGCTGAAATATAATTCGCTGAAATGACCATAAAGCGGACTTGAAAATCTGAAGTATTTTGATGACTCATATAATTCCCTGAAATGATACACCATACTACCTTTTTTGACTATTTTGACTTGTCACTATATATCAGTCCAATTGTTTGTTTGTATTTTTGGGAACGCTAATTAATTTTTTTTTTAACGGCAAATATGGAGTATATTTCAAAACTAGCGAGACGCTAGAACAATGCTTACAAAATAGAAATCATAACAAAGACGTAAATTACACCAATTAATTGCTACTCACTTTGTTGGCTAAGCATTTTTTCTTAAATGCAATTTATCTTTTATTTTTTATAATACATACAAATGTGAAAGTTCAATTGATAATAATAACCTGTATATAATTTATTAAGGCCTTATTAACGATATATGTATAAGCTTTTATGAACGTGTATAAATACTTATATATATTTTAGTAAGTCAAAGGTTGATTTTTGATATAAATGGTACAATTTTGTATATGCTAATTATAACTTTAAATGATTCAATTCAACAAGATTCAATTCACGATGGTCTATGATTGGTCTGGATTTTCTTCAAGTTTGTATATTGTTACTTTCTAATTCTCATAAAGTTCGGCCTGAGATCGACATTTGTTCCTTAATCAAAACAAATATATACATCTATATTATGATCTACCTTTATATATAATTAAAATGGTTACACCATATATATATATATATGATGAAATTAGTTAAAAAAATTATATATATATATAGGGATATATATATATATATATATATATATATATATATATATATATATATATATATATATATATATATATATATATATATATATATATATATATATATATATATATATATATATATATATATATATATATATATATATATATATATATATATATATATATATATATATATATATATATATATATATATATATATATATATATATATATATATATATATATATATATATATATATATATATATATATATATATATATATATATATATATATATATATATATATATATATATATATATATATATATATATATATATATATATATATATATATATATATATATATATATATATATATATATATATATATATATATATATATATATATATATATATATATATATATATATATATATATATATATATATATATATATATATATATATATATATATATATATATATATATATATATATATATATATATATATATATATATATATATATATATATATATATATATATATATATATATATATATATATATATATATATATATATATATATATATATATATATATATATATATATATATATATATATATATATATATATATATATATATATATATATATATATATATATATATATATATATATATATATATATATATATATATATATATATATATATATATATATATATATATATATATATATATATATATATATATATATATATATATATATATATATATATATATATATATATATATATATATATATATATATATATATATATATATATATATATATATATATATATATATATATATATATATATATATATATATATATTATTCATAAATGATTTGATTCCATATTAATCCTAGCTGTCTTGTTGATCCGATACATGTTTTAACGAAGTGTTGATTTAATTATTGCTCTTATAAACTTTATTTTATACGAGAGAAAGTACCGCGCTTTGCGGCGGTGAGATGGTGGGGTGACCAAATGCCTTAGCCGTACGGGCTCCGCCATCGGATTTAAAATTTCGTCGAAAGTATATCGAATGACCTCTCTAATGAAAGAGCATGAAATTTTAAGAACAACCATATAATTTTTATAATTTATCGATGTACGGTTTTTGAGATAAAAGATTTTGAATGAATTAGAGGAATAAAATGATTTATGGAAAGAGAGAAAAAAATAAGTGGTTGAGATTTGAGGATAGAGATGAAAATGAGTTGCTGAGATTTCCTCTAAGGGTATTATAGTTATTTTAGATAAATATATTTAAATTAGTGAACAAATAATAGGGGCATTATAGGTTTTCAAAAAATTAGTTGAAAAATTGAAAAAATTTGACGAAAACAAATGCTATATAATGTAGTAGAGATAGAAATAGAGATAATTATGATTAAACTTACTACTGTAATTGACATGAATCTATCTATATATATATATATAGATCTTCTATATGTGTATTGTATTTTTTATGTAACATAAATTATCAACATTTTGTTAAAGTGTTGATTTAATTACCTTTAATTGGACTGCTGATATATGAGTACAATTAATTTGTATGTAAATTAGTTGGGTGGATCTGTGAGTGATAACCTGTACATGTTCTTTGTAACTTGCAAACGACTACGTTCTTGCATCTTGTTAGATTTATAATGGAATTTGCTGTTAAGAAATAAAGAGATGAATTAAAGCTAGCGATATTCCAAATGTTCTCATATATACACGTTTATCATCACATAGATATTCAAAATGTACGTACAGATAATTCAGTTTTCTGATCTTTGGGTACGTTTGTACATCTTATAGCAAACGTTAGGAACGCATCGCAGCAGTCACCGGAACCCTGCAGCCACCGTTATCCAACTTGATAATCGTCTTGAACGGTATATTCTTGCTTTTTTATATTCTCATATCCAAAAACAAACTTATATTGCTATTGTTTCTTGATAACACTTTGGTTTGAAAAAGAGAACGCCTATATATTTCTTTAACAACTACTCGTATTTATTAAAACACCTATAAATTGCCTTATATATCTATGTAATGTTTAATTGATATTAATACAAAGTATGCTAACATGATGATGTATTTTCTGATTTATAGATCTTGCAAGAGGAATGGCCGCAGTACCACGTCTTAGACAGAGGTATTTGTCACATAACCATTATTGATTTTTATAGAAGTTAGATATGAGAAATACCTATATACCCCTGCAACTTATATCTATTGATAGTTTGATACATATCTTATATAATCACATCCATTATTATTTATATAATTAGGTTATTTAGTACATTATAACTTATATCTTTTTTAATAAATAAATTGTATCATGATATAAAATACACATAAAATAACGTTTACATTGTGAAAAAAAAAACTTTTTTCAAAACATATAATGTAACAAATAAGTTATTTCTCATCTATTAAACCACTTGTGAGAATTGTCATAAAGATTTGTTGGATGCCACAAAAAAACTATGTTATCCTCTCGCATTGCACTGATAGTATGCTAGTAATAGTTTAGTATTAATTTGTAAATGTTCAATAGATGAAGGGCTAATGTGTAACAGTTATAAGTAGTTAGTTAAAACTTTGTTAGGACGGTTATATCTCATTAGTATCCTTTGTAAGTCACTATAAAATATAACTGTTCATTAGTGGAATGCATACTTTGATTTGTTTCATTTCTTATATCCTCTCAATACAAATTCAGAAATTCTTCTCTATCAATTAGTATTTGAGCTAAATAAGTAAGTACTTCATATTTGGTTTTTTACAAACAACACACCTTTTAATGAATCTCTACATATCTTTTGTACTTCCCTTCGAGAAACAGATCCTTGACACTGCAAAGAGGGCACCACCAAAATGTCCCACAACAGATTGTCAATTGCACTCACTCCCATTTGTAAAATATACCCTGTACTTTTTATAAAAAATCAACCACCAAATCGTTTACTCTTTCTTTTGTAACAAAATAGCATAGTACGTAGTTTAGAGAGGCAGTTATGTTGAAATGGTGTCACAATGTTTATTTCAAGTAGATGTTTCAAGCTTTGATGGTTAATAAAGACTTATAAGCTTTGCTGCATAGTAGAAAGGCTTTGCTAATGAAGGCTAATGGATGACCGCCTTGCAATCATGACAGCCTCCATCCCTTTTGAATAGGCATCAGTTTTGACGGTAAATGTATTAGTGAAATAAGGAAGTCTTGAGATAGGAGGAGAACTTAAAAGTCAATTTCAACTGCTCAAAACACCTTTTGAGCCTTACCATTCCATCTAAAACCTCCTTTCTTCTATAATTCTGTTAATGGCTTGACAATGATCCAAATATATCAAATAAATCTTCTATAATACCATGCCGACCCCAAAAACACCTAAGTTGTTTGACTGTGTTTGCACTTAGCCATTCTTGTATTGCCATAATCATGGTTGAGTATTTGGACACTACTTCTTTACTAATTACATTGTAAGATGATAATAAATTCCCTTAGAGTTTCCCTTCTCATTGATATTAATTTATAGAGTTACAAATTACAATCGACTACCTTGGACTATTACATAAGCGACACTCTAATAATAATACATTATAACAATATACACGGTCTAATATACCCCCGCAGTCTAAGGCGGAGGATTCCGAAGACTAAGACTCGACCGAAAATCAATGAATAAAACACACGGTAGCCCTTTGGTAAAGATGTTAGAGAAGTTATGCCGGGATGGAACACCGAACATAGAGAACACGAACTTGACCACGTTGAACTTTCTCTCGATTGAAGTGAATATCAATCTCGATATGCTTAGTCCGTTGATGCTGGACGGATTTCCAGAAAGATAAATGGCACTAACATTATCGATATACACCAAGGAGCTCGAAGAAGAGGGGATCCAACATAACTTAGAAACAACATTTGCAATGCCCTGATATTCCGCCTCAGCACTAGATCAAGAAACAACTGATTTACGTTTAGAGGACCAAGAAAGAAGATTGCCCCCCAGAAAAACACAATACCCGGTGTAGAACGCCTAGTGTCAGGGCATCAAGCCCAGTCACCATAAGTGTAAGCAACAAGTGTAGACAAAGAAGAGGGCCGCATCCCTATACCCATATCAAGAGATCCTTTGACATAACGCAAGATATGTTTTAATGCAAGTAAGTGATTAGTGTGAGGAGCATGCATGTGCATGCACACTTGCTGAATGACATACGAAATATCAGGCCGAGTAAATGTCAGATACTAAAGAGCACCTGCCAAACTGCGATACAACGTAGGATCATCAAAAAGAACACCGGCTTGAGCAGCAAGTTTGCCTGCAGTGTCACCGGCAGTAGAGATTGGGTTACAATATCTCATCATAGCCCGTTGGAGAATGTCAGATGCATAGCGGCTTTGAGACAAGAATAACCCATTAGAAGAACAGGTAACAGAGATACCCAAATAATAACTAAGATGACCCGGATCTTTCATGGCAAACTCAGCTGATAAATGAGACATAAAATGTTGTTTCAGCTGAGCCGAAGAAGTAACCATAATGATGTCATCAACATATAAGCAAATACCAGGTTAGTGAATGATCACTGTAACTGGATGAAAACCCAATCGTCTGACATAGTCGGTAAAGCGCTGGTACCAAGCCCATGGTGCCTGTTTTAGGCCGTACAGCGATTTACGCAGCCGACACACATGATCCGGAAAGCAAGCGTCTCAAAATTCGGGGGGTTGATGGATAAAGAATGTTTCTGACAAGTGCCCATGGAGAAACGCGTTCTTAACATCAAGTTGAGTAATAGCTCAGCCGCGAGTAAGTGCCAAAGATAGAACTTTTCGGATAGTTGCTGGTTTGACAACCGGACTAAAAGTGTCTAAACAATCGATTCCCACCTGCTGTGTTCTACTCTCTCCCAGTAAAAGACAGTTGCTGGTTTGACAACCGGGCTAAAAGACAGTTAAAAAAGAAGGATGATTGAGTTACAAAAAGATGAGTTTGAAAGTAAAGTCTAGACCTTGTGATCTAGGCAGAGCATTGGCAGCCAGTGTAGACTCCGAGTGCTCATGAAGAAAACAATCAGCTTGTGTACGTTCCCTTGGGGATCTTTCATACACTATTGAAATTTATTTTGGGTGTACTTGACGCGATTTTGTATGGACTTGGGTTTAGTCTGGGGGTTTCCTTTAGTGATGTTGACACTCTTTTGGAGATTGAAACCAATGATTTAGTTCTTGACATAGTGTGACCTTGAGCTAAGGTCCGTGTTTCAAAGCTTATATCCTTTATGGAGGATAGAACAGAAATAATTTTCCTTTTTCTCTTATCTACATCCTTTTTGGAGGATGTAGAGTGGTATTTCAGCTTGGCAACAGTTGAAGCTGACTCAGCTTGCCAAGCTGAAGCTGACTCAGCTTGCCAAGCTGAAGCTGACTCAGCTTGGGAATGTTCCCTTGCGGAGTCAGCCTTGAGAGTAAGTTTCCTCTTAAATGAGGAAGCACGAGCAGCTTTTGCAGCATGCCCCCCTCAGTTGAAGCTCTCTTTCTCTTATGAGATCTTTTCTTTTTAGGGATTGGAGAATTTGGCTCAGTTTGTAATGATTGGAGATTTTTGTGAGGGCTCGGCTAAAGATGGGTTTTGTGGGTCCATCCTTTCACCTTCATGAAATAGAGAAGAAACATGAGACGGAGGAGTTTTAGGAAGTTTAGTAAATTTACCTTGATCATCACCATGAATAGCGGAGTCATGACCATCTTGGAGCTGATCAGCTTGCGTCGAAGGGTGGTCACAACCAAGCATTCCTAACACAAGATCCAAAAGAGTTGATATTAAGCCAAGAATTATACATCTTAAAAGGGGTCGGGCCGAAATCTTTTTCACTTGACGAAGCAGGATTCGCCTATGATCAGTGAAGATATCTAACAAGACCACAACTTCCAAGTCATTTACCGTCTCAACAATATCTGTGGTGAGAAGGAATCGATCAAGTTTACTAGCTTTGAGGCCATTAGTAGCGAACTGAGTGAATTAAAAACCACCAATGGGGATCTCCAATAGTTCTGCATTTCTAATAAAGGTGTTAAAAGTATCTGCATTGCCAACTGAGAAAATGGAACCTAAGTCTTTCCGACACCATACGCAACGAAATAAAATCATCGAAGAGAATGTAATTGCAAGGATTGTTCAATTTGAAGTTAACAATGAAATTCCACAGTTCCAGCTTGGCTTGCTCCGCTTGTGGGGAGTACACATTAACCATAAACTTCTTTAATCTGGAAGCCAATCATACACCTTCAACGATTACAACATTATCAACAACAAATGATCTGACAAAGGAGAATGATAAAGGATCCCAAACTGCTAAAATTTCTCCCGAGTGACCAGAGGCTAAAGATTCTGTATTGAGAAGCAATCATACCCATGTTTGTGGCGGTACTGAAAAATTCTTTTTTCTTTGAACGGCACCGAAAGATTCTTTTATTCCAAGGAAATAAATCTTATGCCTGGAAAGCACAACGTATGTTTTTTTGCTTATTGAGACACCCGCTACCACATATATTCAGAGGTAGTAGATTCATTGCAGACCCGCATCGTCACGACCCCTGGTAGAAATTTCATAAATTTTATATTATAATCCGCTAATCTGGAAGGCCATCTTCTTTCCAATCTTCTTCACCTCCTCGACTTCATTGTTCAAAGAGGAAGCATAACCTGACGAGATTTCACCCTGTTTTAATCCACCATGATCGACATTGTTAACCGAGTTGCATGATGAATGTTCAACTGGCTTTTCTGACTTGTTTCTCAGCCCAATGTTTGAGAAAGCAGGTAGTTTTGACGGTGGATTCAATGTCTAAAGAAGTGTTTTTTACATTACCCCCTAGTTGTTCGTGAGCCGTGCCATCTTCTTTCTTGTTAACTATATCATTTAGTATAAAGGCATATTGTTCCATTGAGATATCCACCCTTTGTTGGGTATCTAAATCAGGAGTAGTATCTTTTACTGCTGGTCATTCCTCTGTTTCTTTATCAAACTACTCCAGCCCATTCAAATCAGAAAAACCTTATCTCCCGAGTCACCTCCAACATCCTAACTGTTAATCTCCGAATCTGATTCAAACTGTGGCAATGAACCAAAGGAAGGTGACCAAGAAGCCAATTCTCAAACAAACACGTCAAATTTTGATCCCTCATAAACAACCTCAATTGTTTCATAAATGAAGGTACTTTTGGGAACCAAAGTACAAATACATTTTAAAGGACCTGATCCCAGCTTTTCAACAGATTTTTTTGATCAACGGATCTGGTTGGTGGCAACCCTTTGGGAAACTCAAAACCATCTTCATACCTTTTTTTTTTCTCTCCAATTCTTCATCTGCTTGATTACTATTTATATCTTGTTGGTAGAGACGCTTATCCCCAAATGAGTCTTAAATAGTAATCAATTGAGCCTAAGTAACACTATCATGACTATGCAAAATATTAGACATTTTTTCATAAAACACAATGTTACCCATGTTGTTTAAACTTCATCGTCTAAATTTTGAAGTTCCACAAAATATCATCTGAAGTTTGTAACCATTGTACACCTAACTACATCAAAGTTATTCAATTCCAACAATAACATGTCAGTATGTAAACAAATTTCCCAACATAGGCCTTTGAAAATTCCTATAGAGATCTACATATTCCAATTTTGTCCCATCAGCCACTCTAACCTAAACAATAGTTATAGGTAGAACCACTCAATTGTAATTGTTCAATAGAGGAGGCTAATGTGTAACAATTGTAACTAGTTAGTTGAAAGTTTGTTAGGGCAGTTATAGCCGTTAGTATCCGTTGCAAGTGACTATAAAATATAACAATTTCATGAGTGAAATGCATACAATACTTTGATTTGATTCATTTCTCATATCCTCCCAATACAAATTCTTCTTTATTAGTATTTAAACCTCAACTTTAATTTATCTGATTTGATTACTTTTTACTAACCTGATTTTTTGATCATTAAATCTTTTCTCCACAAATGATTTAGTAAGAGTATGAGTTCTCTTGAGGGGAGGCACTTTGGTTATACAGAAAACAAATCTAGACGCCATGGACAGGGTGCAATACCGGTGTCTAAAAGCCCGCCATCAGATAAATTGGTTATTCCGTTTGTTCAGAAAGTTCGGCTTGTCATTGTTGGAGTCTACGTTTTTTGCTCAACTCCAATATGGGCACTCCCATGTGCCTTGAAGGCAGGAGGGTGGTTGAGTTTGATCGAACTGGGTTTCTTCTTTGTGATGACATTTTACACAGCGATCCTCATTGCATCATGTGTTGATGATGATTATAACCAAGACACATACCCAGATATTGGAGTGCGTGCATGTGGTGCAGCTTTGGCATGGGTCATCTCGGTTTTTATACTCATATTCTCCATAGTAAGTATCTTACATTTCAGCTTTTATTGTGTTGTATGATATTATTTTGTTTTCAGTTTCTCACTAGTAATTAAATAACATAGGGAACATGTGTTGATTGTGTATTAATGCTGAAAGACTTGATGGCGGTTTTCTTTAAACCCCATGCTACTTATGCAACCATCATAATGATTCTTATTATGGTGGTCATCCTTTGCTCCGGAGATCTCGATGAGTACGACCCTTGGCTTCCTGGTAAGTGAAAAATAACTAATTTGTATTTCAAATTTATAAAGTTATTAACTAATGACTTTTTGTGTTCTGTTATAATAGGTATTGGGTTGATACTGGTTATTGTAGTGATTGCCTGCACGATATATGTTGGTTTCACTAAGACTGCCTTTAGTTCTAAGGATACAGTACTTTTCAACTTCCCCTATCAATACTCCTCGATCGGGTATTACGCGATGTGCTTCTGTGGGCATTCATACACACCTGCGATGTATGTTGCTCTGCGTGATAGAAGGTCATATAAATGCATACTGTTGGTCATGTAAGTCTATCTTACTTTTATTTCTGGTTATATATGTTTTTGCTGTTTAAATTGAAATGGCTGTTTTATTTCTGGAGTTTAGGCTGGGCAAATTGTTTGAGCAGTCACATTGTTCTTAAGTTTGAGCTGATTTCAGTTAGTGTGGAGGCTTTGAATTTAAGAGAAGAGGGTGTTAATTATGAAATCCAGTGGAGATTTGATTTGTTGGTATTAAATTGGTTTGGGTTACAAAATTTGGTATGGGTGCTGCTGTTTTTTTTTAAGTATGGAGTTGACTTTTGTAAGTCAATGGTTATTTTATAAAGTTCTAAGTCTTGATGGCAACTTTTTATTAGGAAAAAGGATTTTGGAGTTAGAACTTGTTGTAAGAATTGTAATTAGATTATGGTCTGTTGAAGTGGTGGATTGTGAGTATTTTATGTTAGCATTAAAAAGTCAAGATATATGGGTTAAAGATCAGGGGCAAAGTGGTAGGTTGGAGAATAGCAGTTTTATGTGAGCTCATTGAAACTATAATTTGGTGTTTTTTAGTTTGGATGGTTTTTTGGAAATTTGTTTTTTCACTAGCCGTATGGTTGATATGGATGGCATTGTTTTTCAGGACTATAATGGTTAGATTATTTGAGGTTTCTAATGACTCTAGAAAGTTGAAATTGGAAGCTTATTTTTTTGTGTTATTATAAATTCGTGATTATAGTGAGTGAAGGACGTTTTGTTGTAATGTTAATTTTGGTGGAGTTGGAGTTATGGGTATTTTTAGTTAATTTGGGGATCCAGTTATTTTTTGGTCTTTTGAAAGATTTGAGTTATTGTTTTGGGCTTCAGAGTACTTTAAAGGGTGTAAGACTTTTGGGCTTCAAGAATGGCCTGGAAAAATTAGAGTTTTAAAGTTGAAGTGACCCATTGTTCTTCATCAGATTGTTTATTATCTTTTGGTTATCTACTTATTTTATTTTAAGCTTTGTAAAATAATGCATATAGAGTTTGGACTTTTAGTTTTAGTTTTTTTAGTTTGGATGGTTTTTTGGAAATTTGTTTTTTCACTAGCCGTATGGTTGATATGGATGGCATTGTTTTTCAGGACTATAATGGTTAGATTATTTGAGGTTTCTAATGACTCTAGAAAGTTGAAATTGGAAGCTTATTTTTTTGTGTTATTATAAATTCGTGATTATAGTGAGTGAAGGACGTTTTGTTGTAATGTTAATTTTGGTGGAGTTGGAGTTATGGGTATTTTTAGTTAATTTGGGGATCCAGTTATTTTTTGGTCTTTTGAAAGATTTGAGTTATTGTTTTGGGCTTCAGAGTACTTTAAAGGGTGTAAGACTTTTGGGCTTCAAGATTTAAAGATTTGAGTTATTGTTTTGGGCTTCAGAGTACTTTAAAGGGTGTAAGACTTTTGGGCTTCAAGAATGGCCTGGAAAAATTAGAGTTTTAAAGTTGAAGTGACCCATTGTTCTTCATCAGATTGTTTATTATCTTTTGGTTATCTACTTATTTTATTTTAAGCTTTGTAAAATAATGCATATAGAGTTTGGACTTTTAGTTTTAGTTTTTTCTGGTGAGATGTGCACCACTTCAAGAAAAGTCTATCTTACTTTTAATACTGAGTAATTGTTTGTATATTGCTTAGTAGTACGTGTCCTATTGTTCACATTTAACTTAAATTTTATTTAATGCATGTGTAGATTCTCAATCAGTGGTATATTGTATTTTGGAGCGGGTGTAATGGCCTACATGATGTTTGGAAAGCATGTTAGCTCTAATTTCACCCTGGCCCTACCACCTGATTGGATTACCTCAAAACTAGTGATGTGTTTTATGGTAAGTAAGTTTATATTTAATTAATAATCAGTGGTTATACAATATTTTCATACTAATTTTTACCTTTTCCTTTCCATTATCTTTTTAGGTTTTGAGCTACATCATCAGATACTGTCTAAATCTGAGTCCTGTAGCTGTCGCAGTTGATGAGCTTATGCCTACTCCCCTAGAATCCCTTCGTGGGAAAAATGCAATTAGATTTGCATTAGGTGCATTAACTGCATTATCTATTGTATGTTTCCTCATATAACCCTAACTCTTGTTGAAAACGATAATTAAGGCTTTAATTGTTTTTATCATTTATTTTTCAGCTTCTCTGTCAATAGCAGGTACCGTTGTGGGGGTCATTATGGTATGTGTACTATATGTTTATGGATTCATGTTTCCTTATAATTTTACGAACTTGTGTTTTAAAATCTTTCTGTTTTTTATTCATCAGTCTTTGATGATTCCTGCTGGCTGTTACATATCTATCATCACAGGAGATAATCTATCATGGCCACAGGTACCGTATAAATCAATCCTATTCTAAAATGAGATCATTGACAATTATTACCTTAAACGAGAGCAAGTACCCGCGCGTTGCGGCGGTAAAATGATGAGGGTGATAGGTCATAGGAGGTGATATGTCATAGATTGTCATATACGGGCTCCGCCCTCGGATTTAAAAATTCGTCGAAAGTATATCGAATGACATCTCTAATGAAAGAGCATGAAATTTTAAAAACACCCATATAATTTTTATAATTTATCGATGTACGGTTTGTGAGATAAAAGATTTTGAATGAATTGGAGGAATAAATGATTTATGGAGGAGAGAAAAAAAAGATGATTGGTTGAAATTTGAGGAGAGAGAAAGGGTGTTTGGTAAATATAGAATATATAAGGGGGCATTTTTGGGAAGTAAATGTTGAACTTAAAATTTAGACAGGGGGAATCTGCTTTAAAATATAGTATAGATAAGTTCTTTGCTTGTTTTTTTTTTTTTTTTTTTGTGTGTGTAGAAAGCGGCTGCATATTTTGCTATCTTTCTTGGATGGGTGGGAGCAGTATGCGCATTGGTTAGCAATGTTGAACCTGTTTTAATTGCAAAAGGTTTAGTTGAGGTATGTATACATGTTAGATAAGCTTAAGAAGTGATAGAATATTTGATAAATTCCCACCAGTATACTTTTCACTTTTCCAAAAACCAGTTTATTTCTATGTGTAAAGAGCATCCTTCAGTTAAGGGATTATTACTTCAATAAACAAATAAAGGACCATATTTTACAAAGTGAACTTGTTTTCTGAAACTTACTACTTACAGATTAATAACCCTAAATTACCGAGGTTGGATTTTGATTGCAGCAAATGGTTACGAATTGAAGGTGTTTTGGCTATGTCTCGAGCTGTAGCTTATCTTATAAGTTATAATGGCGGTTTTATTGTTGTTTTGCAGGCGTAGCTGTTGCACTGTTTCGTAAAAAAGAAAAAAGTAATCTCTTCTTAGTTGTTCTACTGAAACTCAAGGTAATGGAAATGATAATCTACAGAAACTCAATTTAACAGAACTCTTATGTGTATGTGGGTTGTTTGTGTTTTTGTGCTTATTAAACCTGTATGTAAAACACTTGGTATGTTTTGGGGATTATCGTAGTATGTTATTAGGAGTGTGTTTTCTTTCACTAATGTAATGCACAAATCGTTTGTCTAAAAGAACATATTGGAACCTTATGTTATATGCTGGTGCCATGACTTAATTGTGGCCTTCAATCTCCATAGTTACTTGATGAATGACTCGGTTCTCTCATGTTGTGCTTCTGTGAACACGTCTAGTATTGGAGTATAATTCTTAAACTCAATGTAAGCAATAACCTCAAGTTTACCCACATTATCAAAGTTTGTGCATTCTAGGTCTAAGTTGCCGATCATCTAGGTCTAAGCACGACCAGTGGATTCACATATGAGTTTCTTGGTAGAAAGAACAGAAATACTCATGTCGTAATAAGATTTTGAACAATGTAATGTTTACAGTCCCTTTCTTGTGTTGATGCTAGCTAGCAATCAATGAATATTAATTTGGGAAATAATCGGAATTATCAGTTTATTGCTTCTCGATAGAGTAATTATAATCGATTATGTCAAGATGGATAAAGTTATTAGCTTAAGATAGTTAGTTGTAAACTGTTTAAGACAAAACCAAAGTACTTATTAGAACCTCCTTTACATTCTAAAACTTATCATCTACATTTCTTGTTAATTTATGTATAAATACTATTGTTGTACTTCAAACTAATTGCTGTCCTGTAAACTTTGTTATTTGATCCGTTACAATTTGTATTTATTTAAGTAAAAGATGTTGACTTTATATGATGATAGAAATAAGTGATGAGCATAAAGATACTTGGATTAAAGTGTTTACTAATACAGGTTGAACCTATACACAATCTCTTTGCTGGTCTCTTTCTTGCAAGAATCAACATGTTGACGATTCATGTTCAATTCCTTTGGTATCACATTGATATTCTGCTGGCATCAGTTTTGTTGGTGGTTATCGTCAAGACAATTTTCATGTTCAATTCCTTTGGTATCACATTGATATTCTGCTGGCATCAGTTTTGTTGGTGGTTATCGCCAAGACAATTGTAATTCCATAGTTTGTCTTGGCAGTGGTTGTTTATCATTTATGAAAAGAGAGAAACCCAAGGTTATTAAAGGGAAACAAACGGTCAAGCAAGCAAATTGGAAAGGCAATCATTGATACAATGAGACTCAAGCTCTTAACTAGTAGTTCTCACTGCGTGATGGAGGACAAAGGTTTCTATAGCTTTGTTGTCAAGTCTCTGGCCATTTTGTAAAGCTGTGTATTCAAGTCTCTGTCCGTCTTGTATGGCTTTGTATTCAAGTCTGAAGTCGTATTGTACAGCTTTGTATTCAAGTTTAGGGGCATTTCAATTCGTATAGCTTTATATTCAAGTTTAGGGCCATTTTGCATAGCTTTGTATTCAAGTTTAGGGCCATTTGTGGATTCCAGTCTTTTGGGAGTTCCAAGCAGAGAATCGGAAAGATTGTTACATCTCTTTGCAATACCTTGGGAAGAAGCACTAGAATCCACAGGCCATAGTGAAAACAGTGAGATCAGATTTAGTGTCTGATCTTGATCCAACTCCTGTGAAACGTGTTTATACTATACTCGTATAGTAGTTATCAGCAATAATTGGTTTTCAGACAATGGCTAGCAACGCTTTCTAAAACGAATCCGGATCTTAAATGCAAACCACATAATTTGGTTATACGTAACATTAATGTCAACTCCTTCAATTGCCCGGTTTGTGATAACGACATTGAAATATTGAGTCAAACAATTATATCTTCGTCCATTTCCAAAGGGCATCGATATTTGGACACGGTAAAAGATTGGTGGAGCGTTCCTGTCCCAAACTTTGGACTATCATGGCTCAATTTGTTGGGCTGATGCTTTGGGCTTAAACCCCCCCAATTTGGCCCGGTTTGATTTGGTTGTACAAACTGCTCGGTGGGTTATTAAAACAACATATATGCTTGCAAAATAAGGCTTCAACACATACACACCTGTGAAACTTTTCGATGATATCATCTTTTTATCCTACAATTGGGTCACAATTCGTAGCAAAGGTTCTTGTTTTAGTTGGTTAGATTGGTTTGTTATGCTATATGTATTTTGGTTAGATTGGTTCTTGTTTTATCCTACAATTGGGTCACAATTCGTAGCAAAGGTTATCAATATTATACCATGATGTTCAAAAATAACAAACAGTGGCTTTTAGAGCAAATGGGTTTTATGAGTCAAAGCCTACAATCTAGTCAAGACCAGCTTTGACTTTTTGGACGTTTTTTCTAACTCGTTAACAAATCCTCCGCTGCTTATTGTATATGTTTGTTTTTCATTAATTAAGAACGGTTTGAATGAAAAAGTCCATATAACATTTGTCTACCAGGACCCCTTCGTAATTTCAGGGGTTTTCTTGTACTAATATTTTGTAGAGTAAATTACATTTTTCGTCCCTGAAGTTGGTACGTTTTTCACTTTCAATCCCTGAAGTAAAAAATATCAATTGCATCCCTAAAGTTGGCAAAAATTTGCAATCATGGTCCTTCCCATAGACGGCGTTGGTTTTTGGCCGTTAAAGTACGCACGTGCTAAACACGTGAGGGCATTAATGTCTTTTCCCCTTTACACTTGAGGGACTAAAAATGCAAAACGTTACATGTTCAGGGACGAAAATTGCAACTTATTTTATCTATTATCATCATCTTCATCTCATCTAAATCCAACCGACGACTTTTATTCCGGTAATCTTCTTTGGCTAATTTCTGACACATCTCCGGCAACAAATTAAAATTTTGGCGAACAAATGTCAAATTGTAAATCAAAAATAGAAATATTCATTTAACTCCAACCACAACCATCGCTGGCCACCACCCAACAGCCCTATTCGCACCACCTGAAGCACAACAGTGCCACCACCTATTCGCGGCAGCCGGAAAAGTTGCCAAAAAAACTGAAAATCACGATTTCTCTCTCGTTGCTTCAAATCGAATTCCGCACAAACTCTTGTGTTTTTTTTTGTTCAAAAAGCTTTGTCGGAAAACTCAACAACTCGGCGGGAAAAAAATTCACGATTTCTTGTCTATTTCTTCGAATTAAAACTCCAAACTCGGTACCAAAATACTTAAATTAAACTCCGCGCAAACCCAAGCCAACAAAAATCCGGTTTTTGCATCATCACTTAATATATTTTAATTTACAAAAGCATTAAAAGAGTAAATTTCAATTTTCGTCCCTCAAGTTGTCACGTTTTTGCACTTTTCATCCCTGTCAAGGAGTAAATGACGCTTATACCCTCACGTGTTGGTCACGTGGGGTGAGTTAACGGAAAAATTTGGACGTCGTTAGCACTAGGACCTTAATTGAAAAAATTAGCCAACTTTAGGGATGCAAATTGATATTTTTTTACTTCAGGGATTAAAAGTGAAAAACGTGTCAACTTTAAGGACGAAAAATGTAATTTACTCTATTTTGTATTTCATGTTAGTTAAAGAAAGTACCATGTCATGTTAAAATTTAAAAATGTCATGTCACATTTTTATCCATATGAAGGAATGAAATTAAATTTAAAAGATTATTTTTGTTAAAAAAAAGCCCAACTTTAAATGTTCGGTGAATTTATAGAAAAATGTCTAAGCAAAGACATAGGGATAAATAATTTGTTTTTTTAAACGATAAACTCTCTCAAATATCTTGTATAGTTATGTTATATAAAAGAAAGTCGAAGTAATTCATATACAAGAAGTCAACATGCTAACAACAAGAAGACCAGAAGTGTATTTTTTTCGAAACATTCGATCCCCAGAGTCTATTAGACCCCGAACAACTCGGACAGGATGTAATCGCAAGAAATTTGCAGAAAAACACACACATGCCTATCACTCTAAAAAATCAAACCAAAGACCTATGCGTAAAACCTAAGATGTCTCTTCACAATATTCTAACAATTTGTAACATTTGCCATATTGGTCCGTTACTTGTTATATATGATGATGGCAAACTTTTATGAATATATGAAAACTTCGACTATTTTTGTGCATATATATATGAGTTGGGCTAATTACAATATTTAGATGGATTCAGATATTGTAAATGATTCGATGTGATTAGGCCCATGTTATGAGGCCATTATTGTTGTCCATATTTGATATGAAACTTGTATTATTAGGATATGTTAAATAAACTAAATACTAGTAAAATAATTAGGCATTATAGGTATGTAAATTAAGGGGTATATTATACTACTAAATATCCTAAATTATCCTAAATAATATCTACCTAAATAACTAACTATGATTAGCTAACTAAAGTTAGTTAACTAGCCCATGGTATTGCAAAACCATCAAACTAGCCCATGGTATTCCTTAACTTAACCTTAGTTATCAACAAACTAAACTAGTAACCATGGTAAATTTTTACCTATAAATACAAGCTAAGGTTTTCATTACCAATTCACATAATCAAACTTCTTCTTCTTTAATCTCTATCTATCTTATCTATCCTATCTATCTAATTATAAGAACTTCCTTGTTCTCTGCATTCTCAACACTCTAAACAATACATATACATGCAACAAACTTAGCTCTCACGTTATTGAGCCATAGTTGGCTTTGAGAAAGAAAATATTCAAAACAACTCAAAACCCGTTTTTCATTAAAGCAGCCCAGAAAACCTCCGATCCCTGGAGATTAAACCGTCGGATCATCATCCTTGTTTGATAGGAACCAGTATTTACACTACATCCTTGTTTGATAGAAACCAGTGTTTACACTACATCCTTGTTTAATAGAAACCAGTGTTTACACTACATCCTTGTTTATAGGAACCAGTGTTTACACTACATCCTTGTTGATAGGAACCAGTGTTTACACTACATCCTTGTTTGATAGGAACCAGTGTTTACACTACATCCTTGTTGATAGGAACCAGTGTTTACACTACATCCTTGTTTGATAGAACCAGTGTTTACACTACATCCTTGTTTGATAGGAACCAGTGTTTACACTACATCCTTGTTGATAGGAACCAGTGTTTACACTACATCCTTGTTTGATAGGAACCAGTGTTTACACTACATCCTTGTTGATAGGAACCAGTGTTTACACTACATCCTTGTTGATAGGAACCAGTGTTTACACTACATCCTTGTTTGATAGGAACCAGTGTTTACACTACATCCTTGTTGATAGGAACCAGTGTTTACACTACATCCTTGTTTGATAGGAACCAGTGTTTACACTACATCCTTGTTTGATAGGAACCAGTGTTTACACTACATCCTTGTTGATAGGAACCAGTGTTTACACTACATCCTTGTTTGATAGGAACCAGTGTTTACACTACATCCTTGTTTGATAGGAACCAGTGTTTACACTACATCCTTGTTGATAGGAACCAGTGTTTACACTACATCCTTGTTTGATAGGAACCAGTGTTTACACTACATCCTTGTTTGATAAGAACCAGTGTTTACACTACATCCTTGTTTGATAGGAACCAGTGTTTACACTACATCCTTGTTTGATAGGAACCAGTGTTTACACTACATCCTTGTTTGATAGAAACCAGTGTTTACACTACATCCTTGTTTGATAGAAACCAGTGTTTACACTACATCCTTGTTTGATAGAAACCAGTGTTTACACTACATCCTTGTTTGATAGGAACCAGTGTTTACACTACATCCTTGTTGATAGGAACCAGTGTTTACACTACATCCTTGTTTGATAGGAACCAGTGTTTACACTACATCCTTGTTGATAGGAACCAGTGTTTACACTACATCCTTGTTTGATAGGAACCAGTGTTTACACTACATCCTTGTTTGATAGAAACCAGTGTTTACACTACATCCTTGTTTAATAGAAACCAGTGTTTACACTACATCCTTGTTTGATAGGAACCAGTGTTTACACTACATCCTTGTTGATAGGAACCAGTGTTTACACTACATCCTTGTTTGATAGAACCAGTGTTTACACTACATCCTTGTTTGATAGGAACCAGTGTTTACACTACATCCTTGTTGATAGGAACCAGTGTTTACACTACATCCTTGTTTGATAGGAACCAGTGTTTACACTACATCCTTGTTTGATAGGAACCAGTGTTTACACTACATCCTTGTTTGATAGGAACCAGTGTTTACACTACATCCTTGTTGATAGGAACCAGTGTTTACACTACATCCTTGTTTGATAGGAACCAGTGTTTACACTACATCCTTGTTTGATAGGAACCAGTGTTTACACTACATCCTTGTTTGATAGAAACCAGTGTTTACACTACATCCTTGTTTAATAGAAACCAGTGTTTACACTACATCCTTGTTGATAGGAACCAGTGTTTACACTACATCCTTGTTGATAGGAACCAGTGTTTACACTACATCCTTGTTTGATAGGAACCAGTATTTACACTACATCCTTGTTTGATAGAAACCAGTGTTTACACTACATCCTTGTTTAATAGAAACCAGTGTTTACACTACATCCTTGTTTAATAGAAACCAGTGTTTACACTACATCCTTGTTTGATAGGAACCAGTGTTTACACTACATCCTTGTTGATAGGAACCAGTGTTTACACTACATCCTTGTTTGATAGGAACCAGTGTTTACACTACATCCTTGTTGATAGGAACCAGTGTTTACACTACATCCTTGTTTGATAGGAACCAGTGTTTACACTACATCCTTGTTGATAGGAACCAGTGTTTACACTACATCCTTGTTGATAGGAACCAGTGTTTACACTACATCCTTGTTTGATAGGAACCAGTGTACATACCTAATCTCATGTGTAGAAGTTATTTATATATATATGTAAATTAAACAAATGTCATGATAACAATCTAATTTGGGTAATGAAGATTACAAAAACGAACTTCCTTTCATCTATCTTCTAACAAGAACATATTAACTAAATCAAGTATTACTTTCTTTGAAAAGGTTCCATGAAGCACAACATAGTCTACTTACTTTCTTCTTTCTTCATCCCACGATTCACTCCAATTAAGGTGAGTTTCGTAGCCCCTCTTTTAATCAGTTTTGGGGTGAAAAGTATACTTGTTTCTTTTAAACACTTTTGTCGATTTCTGATATGTTCAATATTGAGCCTATGTGTATAGAGTTATTTGTGCCATATGATATGCTCATGTCTTGTTGTATGTATGTGATTATGTGTTTGTTGTTGTGCTTTATGACGTGCTTATTTGACGTGTTTTTGTGAGTATTGGAGACTTGAGACTTTGAGACTTTGGACTAAGGCAGGTACCGTAAGGCCGGACTTTGAGACATTGAGACTTGAGACTTTTGACTTATTATGGCGTAACTCTACTCGTTATATATTGAACTATCACTTGTTTAGACTTAAAAGAACCGACAAAAGACTTATTACTTTGACTAGACTTTTGATATAAAACCTACGAACTCACCAACCTTTGTGTTGACACGTTTTAGTATACTTTTCAGGTACTCAGGCAAATCAGGGATAAAGACTTAAATTCTAGGCTGGACTTCGGAGATTAGTGCTCCTTTACTTATATCGGACTTTAAGGCTGCATGCCTTGGTTTATTTTCTGTTATGGACGTACTAGTAATAAGCTCTCCTAGCATTGTGTGACTTGGAACTCTTGTATTAAGACTTATGTTTTGAGAATATATCATTATATTCTATTTCATTTAGTAGTATCTATGTAATTCCATGTCGTGTTGTACTTTTCATGACACCTCATGTTTCCGCCAACGGTGGGGTGTTACAGAATGGTATCAGAGCCGTGGTTGTAGAGAATTAGGTGGAAAAGCCTAGACTATAACCTAAGAACCCCGTATAGCATTTACGATAGGAAGCATAGATGCATTCTAGACGTGCTAACGTCACTTATACTTTGAGTTCATGTTCTTTTGAGATTCATTATCCCTATTCTTATTTTGACTGTGGCTGTCATTTGGTGACTGTGTGTTTTTGGTGCTATTGTGATTATTTATGTGTATTAGGGCAAAGATGAAGTGATGGCACTAACTAGTATTGCAGGACGATAGCAAGGAAACGCCTGATCAACGTTCTACGATTATCTCCTGTTTTGCGACAGTTTTGACCTCATGGATTGCACTGGTAGTTATCGTGTGGTAGCAACCCTGGGCTGCTTGATGGGTGTTGGTTGGGTGGAGGGAAAGCCGCTGGTATCACCTGTATACATACCCTGCCAATACCTAGAGAGCATACCAGTACCGTGATCCGACCTTGCATTAGATGTACTAGGGGTGTGGAGGGAAAGCCGCTGGTATCACCTGTATACATACACCACTAGTGCATCGGATGTAGGTGTTAGATTCGGACCACATTTTAACTGCGATTTAGGGTTATATATTATTAGTATATATATATGTATTGCATTGACGTGGACTGCATGACTAGTTTAAGTTCTAGATAGCATCCCTTAGATCATAAGTCGAGAGAGCTTACTGAGTGCAACGTGTGACATTAACATCGTCGAGCGTATTTTTCTCCGATTAACGTTACGTGGATATAGGACAATGGCAAGGACAAGATCTGGCGCTGGTGCTAGCAATGGGAGAGGCAGTGGTGATGGTCAAGGTGCTGGTCGTGGTATTGGCCATGCAGAAGGTCAAGGTGCTGGTCGTGGTATTGGACATGCAGGAGGTCAAGGTGCTGGCCGTGGAACTGGTCGTGGTACTGGTCGTGGCACTGGGCCTGGCGTAGGACAAGGTGTGAGTCGAGGTACTGGTCGTAGCGTTGGACAAGGTGTAGGTCGAGGTGCTGGCCGTGGCGTTGGTCGTGAGGTAGGCCGCGGTGGCGGCCGAGGTAGTGGTCGTGGACGCGGTCGCAGTGGAACTGAAAATGAAACCACTAACGAGCCAGTTGGAATGCAAGCAGACCCAGCCATGATTGCCATGATTACTCAAGTGGTTAATACTATACTTGCACAAAATGCACAAAATGCAGAGAATGAAGATGCTCAGCATGAGGATGCTCAGTATGAGGATCCTCAGTATGAGGATGCAGAGGATGATCAGGGTGGTGAATATTATGAAGACGTTGATCAAGGAATTCGTGTTGGAAATGTACCTAGGGGACTTAGAAGCGGCGTCAGGACCTGTACTTACAAGAACTTCAAAGACTGTGGTGTGCAAGAGTATGATGGTAGAGGTGGAGCAGTTAAGTTTATCCAATGGTTAGAAAAGATGGAAGCTGTGATTGGTATTAGCGAATGTACCCCTGAGCAAAGGGTTAAGTATGTGGCAGGCTCATTCACTAAAGATGCTTTGTCTTGGTGGAACACTCAGTGCCGAGTCAGAGGCAGATTAGCGGCAGAGGCGATGTCTTGGTACAACTTCAGAGAGTTGATGATGAGGAAGTTCTGTACAGCAACCGAACTGGTGAGGCTAGAACGAGAGTTTTTGGAACATAAGATGGTTGGTGCTGATCATGCTAGATATACTACCCGTTTTAATGAACTGTCAAGGCTCGTTCCATATTTGGTTGAACCTGAGAACAAGAGTATAGAAAAGTATCTTCGTGGGTTAATTCCTCAGGTTAGGTCGACTATGGCTGCTGTTCACCCACTTACCCTGGAAGAGGCTATATTAAGGTCTGAGGCTATGACAGAGGAGTTGGTTCAGTGTGGGACTATTACTGCTGTTGGAACAAAAAGGAAGGAAAGCAGTGGGGCGAGTAGTAGTAAGAAAGTTTGGCGATCTGATGGGAAGAGACAGACAGAGGCAAGGTATTTGCAGTGACTGATGCTGGCAAAAAGGAATATGTGGGTCCTCACCCTAAGTGTACCAAGTGCAATCTTCATCATGCAACAAATCAGAATTGCTTAACATGCTACAACTGCAATAAGACTGGGCATTTGGCAAACTACTGTAGGGAACCAAGGACTCAGTTGGCACCATTGAATAGGGCACCATTGAATGTTGTACCATTGAATCAAAGGGGACCAACTAGAGTTCGTGGGGCATGTTATGAATGTGGGTCTACTGAGCACTACCGAAACACATGTCCTCAATGGGTTGGGCAACAGGTTCAAGTGGCGGTTCATCCTGACCAGCTACAGATTTCTGGACCCAATCAGAATAGAGGAAATTAAATTCAGGCCGCTAGAGGTCGTGCTTTCGTGCTGAATGCTGCTGAAGCTCGCAATGACCCGAACGTTGTTGCAGGTACTTTTCTTCTAAATGGTCATTATGCTACCGTTCTCTTTGATTCGGGAGCTGATTATAGTTTTGTAGCGAATAGTTTTGTTCCTTTACTGAGTACTAGGCCGAGCCCTATGTATATATGTTTCGATGTAGAAATGGCTAACGGTGGGTTAGTTAGATTAGACCAAGTCATCCGTTCGTGCACATTAGTTCTTAATAATCATGCTTTCCTTATTGACTTGGTACCTTTTGAAATGGGGAGTTTTGACGTTATTATTGGCATGGACTGGATGTCTTTGGTTGACGCGTCGATTCTATGTAGCGCAAAAATCGTTAGAATTCCCTTACCTAGTGGTGAAATGCTAGAAGTCCAGGGCGAGAAGTCTGAGTCTTATGAGGGTCTTGTTATGAGTGCATCTGTTAAGGAGGTTAGCTTGATTGATGTTCCCGTCGTTCGCGACTATCAGGATGTTTTCCCTGATGATCTACCCGGCTTACCTCCGTCTCGACAACTTGATTTTCGCATTAGTCTTATTCCTAACGTAGCTCCTGTAGCAAAATCCCCTTATAGACTAGCAACGACTGAACTACAAGAATTGGCCGCACAACTAAAAGAACTTCAAGACAAGGGATTTATTAGACCTAGTCAGTCACCGTGGGGAGCACCTGTTTTATTCGTCAAAAAGAAGGATGGTTCTTTTCGTATGTGTATTGACTATCGTGAGCTGAATAAGTTAACGGTGAAGAATCGTTATCCCCTTCCTAGGATTGATGATTTGTTCGACCAGCTCCAAGGCGCGAAGTGTTTCTCAAAAATTGACTTACGTTCAGGGTATCATCAATTGCGTGTACACGAGGACGACATACCGAAGACAGCTTTTAGAACGAGATACGGACATTATGAATTCACTGTGATGCCCTTTGGATTGACTAACGCACCAGCAGTCTTCATGGACTTGATGCATAGGGTGTGCCAACCGTATTTAGACGAGTTTGTAATTGTGTTTATCGACGACATTCTGATTTACTCAAAGACAAAGGAAGAGCATGCCGAACACCTGAGAAAGGTATTGGACTTATTGAGGAAGGAAAAACTGTACGGGAAGTTTTCTAAATGTGAATTTTGGCTGGAGGAGGTACACTTTTTGGGACATGTCGTGAGCAAGGATGGAATACACGTGGATCTAGCAAGATTGATTCAGTCAAGAATTGGAGAACACCAGAGACACCGACTGAAGTCAGACAATTCCTTGGTCTGGCTGGTTACTATAGAAGGTTCATTGAGAACTTCTCTAAGATTGCATTGCCGCTTACTCAATTAACGCAGAAAGATAGACCGTATGTCTGGGGCGAGAAACAAGAAGAAGCGTTTCAGATTCTGAAGGATAGGTTGTGTAACGCGCCTATTTTGAGTCTGCCAGAAGGGTCTGATGACTTTGTGGTGTACTGCGATGCGTCGGGTCAAGGGTTAGGTTGTGTGCTCATGCAAAGAGGCAAAGTGATTGCATACGCCTTGCGACAATTGAAGGTCCATGAGAAGAATTACACAACTCATGACTTGGAATTAGGAGCAGTGGTATTTGCATTAAAGTGCTGGAGGCATTATTTGTATGGAACCAAGTGTGTAATCTACACGGATCACAAAAGTTTGCAGCATATCTTCACTCAACAAGATTTGAATATGAGACAACGTAGATAGCTTGAGTTACTCAGTGATTACGATTGTGACATTCGTTATCATCCGGGGAAAGCCAACGTTGTGGCTGATGCTTTAAGCCGTAAGGAAAGAGTTAAGCCTATACGAGTACGTGTTATGAGTATTACAGTGCATAGAAGTGTTAGAGATCAGATCATAGAAGCACAGACGGTGGTTGTTGGCGATGAAGAACTTCTCAAGAAGGAATTGCGAGGTATGGAACAACATTTAGATAAAAGGGATGATGGTGGATTGTATTTCGTGGATAGACTATGGGTCCCTTTCACTGGTGATTTACGGACATTAATTATGAACGAAGCTCATAATTCAATGTACTTGGTACATCCGGGCACTGACAAGATGTACTTCGACATACGCGAGTTGTATTGGTGGCCTGGCATGAAGAAGGATGTTACTGAGTTTGTAAGTCGATGCTTGACGTGTTTACGAGTGAAGGCGGAGCATCAAAAGCCTGCTGGATTGCTCCAACAACCAGAAATTCCTGAATGGAAGTGGGAGTGTGTAACTATGGATTTTATTACAAAATTACCCAGGACTAAGGAGGGTCATGATATGATATGGGTAATCGTTGATAGACTAACAAAGTCTGCACATTTCTTGGCCATTCGCGAGAAAGACCCCACAGAGAAATTGGTGAGGAAGTATGTAAAGGAAGTCGTGTCGAAGCATGGTGTACCAGTTTCGATTATTTCGGACAGAGATACTCGTTTCAATTCATCTTTTTGGCGAGGGTTTCAAAGGGCTTTTGGAACTAGGATAGACATGAGTACGGCGTACCATCCTCAGACCGATTGTAACACCCCAACATGGCAGAATCATGGGATGTCACACGAATAGCATAGCACGACATGGGAAATTAAGTAAAGACAACTCTATATGCAAATAAGGATTAGGGCAATCCATATATCAAGATCAAATACGAGTACAAAATACAACATGGGATCACAAAAGATGCATAAGGAGCACATGCCATCAAAGTTACAAAAGAGTATAATCCAAAAATGATGGCCGATAATCCTAAGCACACCCCGTCAAGGGAAATCAATGAATCACGGATCCAAAAGTCAAGCCGAAATCCTAGCAAAGTCATGCAAATCATCCATTACGTCCTTGATTAGCTTGATTACCTGAAAAGTGTACTAAAACGGGTCAACATAAAGTTGGTGAGTTCGTAGGTTTAAACGTTAAAATCATAGTGTCGGGATAACAACCGTTGAGGGTATTCAAGGATGAGGACACTTACATCATCATCCATACGTTTACAATTCATCATATCAATGTTACGTTACAACTAAACGTTCACACACAATCCACACGTTAAACGATATCGTTAACAACAACGTTATGCCACAAATGTGGACTTACTCGTTATGCCACTAATCGTGGACTTACTCATTACGTTATGCCACTAATCGTGGACTTACTCATTACGTTATGCCACTAATCGTGGACTTACTCATCATCACAATTATTCATCACAACAAGCATTCATGCATACGTTTACGGAAAGCAAAACATTTACGTTCACAAATCATCGTTTTATATCAAATCGTTTCCAATAAATCGTTAAAACGTTTACGTAAAACAAGTACACTTTTCACCCCAAATATAAGAGAAAACGGGGCTACGAAACTCACCTTTGCCGAGCAAGATAAGTAAATGATAAGTTATATACGCCCAAGATTCGCCACACGTTCACCACCTAACAATCATACAATATACATTCACTATTAATACCTTACTTGAGTTCAAAAGGTGGTGTTCGACTTTAGACGACTACCGGGACACACACAATACACTAGAGAAGACCAGAGATGATTTCAATGAAAACTAGACGCGATACGAGAAGCTGGAAATCAAAGCTAGTAAAACAGGAATTTGAACAAAAGAGAAGGCCGTAACTTACGACCCTGGCCACCGTAGCTTACGGTGGTTCAAATCAGACAGGCGTAAGGTACGCTCTTAAGCAGCGTAGGGTACGGTCCTCTAGATTCAGCGTCTCATGCATCCAATTTTGGCGTAAACAGAAGGTTTTGGGCGTAAAGTCATTCTGACACTTAGGGGAAAGCGTAACCTATGGCCCAAAGACCGTAACTTACGCCACCCCGACCCAACCTAGCGTAGGATACGCCCTAGCCAGCGTAGGTCACGCCCAGTTAACCACAAGCCAGCGTAAGCTACGCCACACCTGCACCTGCACGACCAGCAGCAGCCAAGAACCAGAAAAATAACCCATTTCATCTTAAAACCAAAATTTTGACACATCAATCAGTTTCAAAGGTTTGGGGACTCATTTAAGACGTAACCAACGGTACTTTGACAAAACCCAACTCGCAAATTTCGATTGAAACACACCCCAAGCTAGCATTCGATTCATGACCCAAAACAAACCCTAAAGAAACCCTAGAAATCGTTTTGACTTGAAATCGTCCAAGGGATTGTAATTTCAGTTAAGAGACACATTTAATAATATGAAAGGAAGAGATTGAACTAGATTTCACTTACCAAAATGACCTAAATCCTCAAATTCGGGTTTTGAGGCTTTAGAAAAGGAAGAACACTTTAACACTTCAACTTTCTTGCACAAGATAGACTATTATTATTAATGTTACAAGATTTAGTAAATTTAGCATTCACAACACAAGATTCATAGTATTAAAGATGAATTTAGTTAGGGTTTTGGAGGTAGATGGAGAAATAAATGGGAGGAAGAAAGAGAGAGAGATAAGGTAGTAATTTGGTAAAGTAAAAATGAGTGGGTGGTGGTGGACGGCTATGGGGTCTCAATTATGAGGCCCCGCTCCGCTAAATTCGACAAATAGCTATACGTTATCCATTTAATCGCTAAAACGAACCCGTAATTACAAATAAATTCAACGTTATATTAAAACACGATTAAACGTTCGATAATCCATATAAATTCACGTAATCGTTCACATTTTATTACATTCAATCAAAAGTCAAACCAAGTCAAAAGTCACGAATGTTACATTATTCCCCCGTTAAAGGAATTTCGTCCCGAAATTCTAAGTTAGCTAGACTCGCTAAACAAGTGGGGATACTTAGCTTTCATCGAATCTTCCCGTTCCCAAGTAACCTCGGGTCCACGTCTTGCTTGCCATCTAACTTTAACAATCGTATATCGTGTATTCTTTAACTTCCTAGTCTGTCGATCTAAGATTTCTACCGGTTCCTCCACAAATTTCAACGCTTTATTGACTCGGATTTCATCTAGGGGTACGTGAAGCGTTGGGTTGGCCAAACACCTCCTAAGATTACAAACATGAAAAACATTGTGAACTCCACTTAAGTCTTGAGGAAGTTCCAAACGATACGCCACCGGACCAATTCGTTCCAAAATCTTAAATGGGCCAATATATCTTGGGCCCAACTTACCACGTTTCACAAAACGGACTACCCCCTTCCACGGAGACACTTTGAGTAACACATAATCACCAACTTCGAATTCAAGAGGTCGTCGTCTAACGTTGGCATACTTTAGTTGTCGTTCCCGGACCACTCTCAACTTCTCTTTGATTTGAGAAATCACTTTAGTTGTTTCAACAACAATCTCGGGTCCAATGAGTTGGCTTTCACCAACTTCCGCCCAAGCTACCGGTGATCGACAATCTCTCCCATACAAAGCTTTAAATGGGGCCATTTGTATGCTAGCATGGTAGCTATTATTATAGGAGAATTCGACCAAAGGGAGATGCACATCCCAATTACCACCGAAATCTATGGCACAAGCTCTTAACATATCTTCTAACGTTTGAATTGTCCTTTCACTTTGACCATCGGTTTGTGGATGGAACGTCGTACTCATGTCAAGTCGAGTACCCATCGCTCTTTGAAACGCCTTCCAAAACTTTGAAGTAAATTGGGCATCCCGATCGGTTATTATGGAAATTGGCATTCCATGTTTGGATATCACTTCTTTGATGTCCAAGCGTGCCATGGTTTCAAATTTGTCGTCCTCCCGGATGGCCAAAAAGTGAGCCGACTTAGTCAACCGGTCAATAATCACCCAAATGGTGTCCTTCCCACTACTCGTTCTTGGCAACTTCGTTATGAAGTCCATAGCAATTTCTTCCCACTTCCACACCGGTGTTCTCGGTTGAACTAGCAAACCGGGTGGTTTCTTGTGATCGACCTTTACTTGCAAGCATGTGATGCATTCACTAACGTATCTAGCAATATCTCTCTTCATTCCCGGCCACCAATACAAATCCCTCAACCCGAAATACATCTTGTCAGAACCCGGGTGAACCGAGTAGGCCGACTTATGAGCTTCATTCATTAATTTCATCCGAAGCCCACCCAAAACGGGGATCCATAATCGTTCAACAAAGTATAATCCATCGTCTTCTTTTCTATCAAATTTCTCCTCTAAGCCATGTAAAGCTTCGTTGATGAAGTTTTCCGGCCTAGTTGCCAATCTTTGAGCCTCAATGATGGAGTCACGAACACTCCTTTGTACGGTAAGGCTCATGGCTCTAACTCGCCTCGGTTTCACACGTTCCTTTCGACTCAATGCATCGGCTACCACGTTGGCTTTACCCGGATGGTAACGAATAACACAATCATAGTCGCTAAAGAGCTCCAACCATCTTCGTTGCCTCATATTTAATTCACTTTGGTCAAAAATGTGTTGAAGGCTTTTGTGATCGGTATAGATCACGCTCTTGGTGCCATACAAGTAGTGCCTCCAACATTTTAAGGCAAACACGACCGCTCCCAATTCCAAGTCATGGGTCGGGTAATTCTTCTCATGCTCCTTTAATTGCCTAGATGCATAAGCAATCACCTTACCCAGTTGCATTAAGACGCAACCCAATCCTTGCCCGGATGCATCACAATAAACAACAAAATCATCGGCTCCATCGGGCAAGCTTAAGATGGGTGCATCACATAACTTGTCTTTCAACAATTGAAATGCTTGTTCTTGTTTTTCGCCCCAATCAAACCTCCTTTCTCTTTGAGTCAACAAGGTCAAAGGTTGGGCGATTTTCGAAAAACCTTCAATGAATCTTCTATAATAGCCCGCCAAACCAAGAAATTGACGGATCTCGGTTGGTGTCTCGGGCCTTCTCCAATTCTTTACCGCTTCAATCTTACTCGGATCGACGTGTATACCTTCCTTGCTCACCACATGTCCAAGGAAGTGGACTTCTTCCAACCAAAATTCACACTTGGAAAACTTGGCATATAACTTTTCCTTTCGAAGTAACTCCAACACTAGCTTTAAATGCTTCGCGTGATCTTCCTTCGTCTTGGAATAGATAAGTATGTCATCAATGAAAACAATGACGAACTTATCCAAGTATGGGTCACACACCCGGTTCATCAAGTCCATGAACACCGCCGGTGCATTAGTTAGGCCGAAGGGCATGACCGTGAATTCAAAGTGCCCATATCGGATTCGGAAGGCCGTCTTTGGAATATCATCTTCATGTACCCGCAATTGATGGTAACCCGACCGCAAGTCAATCTTTGAGAAATATTTAGCGCCTTGGAGTTGGTCAAACAAATCATCAATTCTAGGAAGAGGATAGCGATTTTTCACCGTTAGTTTATTCAATTCTCTATAATCGATGCACATTCGGAAAGACCCGTCTTTCTTTTTGACAAATAAGACCGGTGCTCCCCACGGTGATTGACTAGGGCGGATGAAACCCTTTTCTTGAAGTTCTTTGAGTTGGGTAGCCAACTCTTGCATTTCGGTCATGGCTAGGCGATACGGTGCCTTGGCCACGGGGGAAGCGTTAGGAACAAGATCAATACGGAAATCGAGTTGACGAGAGGGAGGCAAACCCGGTAAATCATCCGGAAAGACATCCGCAAACCCGTTGACTACGGGCACGGTCTTCAATTCAACCTTGGTGACGTTAACATTATACACTTTACTTTCCCAAGACTCGGACCTTTCACCTTGAACCACTAATTCCTCACCATTCTCTAACGGTATTCTAACTATTTTATTACCACAATCAATTACCGCGTTAACGGACGACATCCAATCCATACCAACGATCACGTCAAAACTACCAATATCAAAAGGGACCAAATCTATGTAAAATGGGTGGTCGTTCAAATCTAAGATACAATCACGTGCAACTTGACTAATTCTAGACAAACCACCATTTACCATTTCGAGTTCAAAATAATACGTCAATGGGCTAAGACTAGCATTAATCAACGGAATGAAATCATTGGATATGAGACTAAAATCGGCTCCGGAATCAAATAATACGGTGGCATATTGGTCATTGAGAAGAAAAGTACGTGCCACAATGTTTGGATCAACATGAGCCTCGGCCGCATTCACGGCAAAAGCTCTACCACGGGGGGCCAATTGTTGACGAGGAGCTTGAGGAAGTTGTTGTTGTTGGCCTTGAAGTCCCCGGTTTTGATTTGGACCGGCAATTTGTAGTTGATTCGGGTGCACGGTCACTTGAACTTGTTGGCCGATGAGATTTGGACATGTGTTTTGGTAGTGCTCTTGACTACCACATTCATAGCAATTGCCCCGAGCCGGAAAACGAGCATTAAGAGGAACAACATTCAATGGTGCACCCCTAGGATTAGTGGGGCACATCTTGGCCATATGGCCCGGTTGATTGCAATAGAAACACGCTTCGCAACGATATTGAGGCCTATGATGACGGTTACACCTAGGGCACAAAGGAGCCGTCCCGGCATAACCTTCTTTAACTGGCATAGTCGCCGCAAACACCTTCCCACCTCTAGTTGGTTTCTTGTTGTGATACCTCTCCACCTTCTTGGTACCACTAGACTCGGCTACTTCTTTTCTCTTGCCATCACTTTTGCTCAACTTGCCACCCCTAATAAGTTCCAATGTCACGCTAGCGGTGCGGGTGGTTGCCTCTTTGTATGTCAAAGGCATGGTGGGGTGAGAAACAAGCATCCTCACTTCATGAGGCAATCCTGCAACATACTTCTCAATTTTCACATCATCGGGTCTCACATAATGGGGAATGAGTCTAGAGAGTTGGCCAAAACGGCGAGTGTAACTCTCATAGTCTCCACCCTTCATGGCAATCAGTTTCAAAGGTTTGGGGACTCATTTAAGACGTAACCAACGGTACTTTGACAAAACCCAACTCGCAAATTTCGATTGAAACACACCCCAAGCTAGCATTCGATTCATGACCCAAAACAAACCCTAAAGAAACCCTAGAAATCGTTTTGACTTGAAATCGTCCAAGGGATTGTAATTTCAGTTAAGAGACACATTTAATAATATGAAAGGAAGAGATTGAACTAGATTTCACTTACCAAAATGACCTAAATCCTCAAATTCGGGTTTTGAGGCTTTAGAAAAGGAAGAACACTTTAACACTTCAACTTTCTTGCACAAGATAGACTATTATTATTAATGTTACAAGATTTAGTAAATTTAGCATTCACAACACAAGATTCATAGTATTAAAGATGAATTTAGTTAGGGTTTTGGAGGTAGATGGAGAAATAAATGGGAGGAAGAAAGAGAGAGAGATAAGGTAGTAATTTGGTAAAGTAAAAATGAGTGGGTGGTGGTGGACGGCTATGGGGTCTCAATTATGAGGCCCCGCTCCGCTAAATTCGACAAATAGCTATACGTTATCCATTTAATCGCTAAAACGAACCCGTAATTACAAATAAATTCAACGTTATATTAAAACACGATTAAACGTTCGATAATTCATATAAATTCACGTAATCGTTCACATTTTATTACATTCAATCAAAAGTCAAACCAAGTCAAAAGTCACAAATGTTACACCGATGGTCAGAGTGAGCGTACGATTCAGACTTTAGAAGACATGTTGAGAGCGTGTGTCTTGGACTTTGGTGGTAACTGGGATGACCATCTACATTTGATAGAATTCTCTTAAAACAATAGTTATCACGCGAGTATCAATATGGCACCTTTCAAGGCATTGTATGGACGGAAGTGCAGATCACCTGTCGCGTGGGCTGACTTTGGGGATAGTCAGTTGGTTGGGCCTGAGCTTATTGAAGAGACTGCCGAGAAAATAATTCAAATTAAAGAGCGACTTAGATTAGCCCGGGAACGACAAAAGAAGTATGCTGACGTCAGGCGTAGACCTTTGGAATTCAGTGTCGGAGATCGTGTACTTCTCAAGGTTTCCCCTTGGAAAGGAGTAGTTAGATTTGTCAAAAGCGGAAAGCTCGGACCAAGATATATCGGACCATTTGAGGTACTGGAAAGGGTTGGTAAGGTAGCCTATCGATTGAGACTTTCAGAAGAACTTAAAGGAATTCATGACGTATTTCATGTGTCGCACCTCCGAAAATGTCTAGCTGAGGAGGAACGTCATGTGCCTATGGACGAAATCCGGATTGATGATAAGTTGAACTTCGTTGAAGAGCCTTTGGAGATTGTGGATCGCAAGGTGCGGAAATTAAAGAAAACCAAGTATACCCTTGTTAAGGTTCGTTGGAATTCAAAGCGAGGACCCGAATATACTTGGGAACGAGAAGATCATTTCAAGACTAAATACCCCCAGTTGTTCAATGGGACTAGTACCAGTTGAATTTCGGGACGAAATTCTTTTAACGGGGTAATAATGTAACATTTGCCATATTGGTCCGTTACTTGTTTATATATGATGATGGCAAACTTTTATGAATATATGAAAACTTCGACTATTTTTGTGCATATATATATGAGTTGAAAATGATTTGATGTGATTAGGCCCATGTTGTGAGGCCATTATTGTTGTCCATATTTGATATAAAACTTGTATTATTAGGATATGTTAAATAAACTAAATACTAGTAAAATAATTAGGCATTATAGGTATGTAAATTAAGGGGTATATTATACTACTAAATATCCTAAATTATCCTAAATAATATCTACCTAAATAACTAACTATGATTAGCTAACTAAAGTTAGTTAACTTAGGTTAGTTAACTAGCCCATGGTATTGCAAAACCATCAAACTAGCCCATGGTATTCCTTAACTTAACCTTAGTTATCAACAAACTAAACTAGTAACCATGGTAAATTTTTACCTATAAATACAAGCTAAGGTTTTCATTACCAATTCACATAATCAAACTTCTTCTTCTTTAATCTCTATCTATCTTATCTATCCTATCTATCTAATTATAAGAACTTCCTTGTTTGATAGGAACCAGTGTTTACACTACATCCTTGTTTGATAGGAACCAGTGTTTACACTACATCCTTGTTTGATAGGAACCAGTGTTTACACTACATCCTTGTTTGATAGGAACCAGTGTTTACACTACATCCTTGTTTGATAGGAACCAGTGTTTACACTACATCCTTGTTTGATAGGAACCAGTGTTTACACTACATCCTTGTTTGATAGGAACCAGTGTTTACACTACATCCTTGTTTGATAGGAACCAGTGTTTACACTACATCCTTGTTTGATAGGAACCAGTGTTTACACTACATCCTTGTTTGATAGGAACCAGTGTTTACACTACATCCTTGTTTGATAGGAACCAGTGTTTACACTACATCCTTGTTTGATAGGAACCAGTGTTTACACTACATCCTTGTTTGATAGGAACCAGTGTTTACACTACATCCTTGTTTGATAGGAACCAGTGTTTACACTACATCCTTGTTTGATAGGAACCAGTGTTTACACTACATCCTTGTTTGATAGGAACCAGTGTTTACACTACATCCTTGTTTGATAGGAACCAGTGTTTACACTACATCCTTGTTTGATAGGAACCAGTGTTTACACTACATCCTTGTTTGATAGGAACCAGTGTTTACACTACATCCTTGTTTGATAGGAACCAGTGTTTACACTACATCCTTGTTTGATAGGAACCAGTGTTTACACTACATCCTTGTTTGATAGGAACCAGTGTTTACACTACATCCTTGTTTGATAGGAACCAGTGTTTACACTACATCCTTGTTTGATAGGAACCAGTGTTTACACTACATCCTTGTTTGATAGGAACCAGTGTTTACACTACATCCTTGTTTGATAGGAACCAGTGTTTACACTACATCCTTGTTTGATAGGAACCAGTGTTTACACTACATCCTTGTTTGATAGGAACCAGTGTTTACACTACATCCTTGTTTGATAGGAACCAGTGTTTACACTACATCCTTGTTTGATAGGAACCAGTGTTTACACTACATCCTTGTTTGATAGGAACCAGTGTTTACACTACATCCTTGTTTGATAGGAACCAGTGTTTACACTACATCCTTGTTTGATAGGAACCAGTGTTTACACTACATCCTTGTTTGATAGGAACCAGTGTTTACACTACATCCTTGTTTGATAGGAACCAGTGTTTACACTACATCCTTGTTTGATAGGAACCAGTGTTTACACTACATCCTTGTTTGATAGGAACCAGTGTTTACACTACATCCTTGTTTGATAGGAACCAGTGTTTACACTACATCCTTGTTTGATAGGAACCAGTGTTTACACTACATCCTTGTTTGATAGGAACCAGTGTTTACACTACATCCTTGTTTGATAGGAACCAGTGTTTACACTACATCCTTGTTTGATAGGAACCAGTGTTTACACTACATCCTTGTTTGATAGGAACCAGTGTTTACACTACATCCTTGTTTGATAGGAACCAGTGTTTACACTACATCCTTGTTTGATAGGAACCAGTGTTTACACTACATCCTTGTTTGATAGGAACCAGTGTTTACACTACATCCTTGTTTGATAGGAACCAGTGTTTACACTACATCCTTGTTTGATAGGAACCAGTGTTTACACTACATCCTTGTTTGATAGGAACCAGTGTTTACACTACATCCTTGTTTGATAGGAACCAGTGTTTACACTACATCCTTGTTTGATAGGAACCAGTGTTTACACTACATCCTTGTTTGATAGGAACCAGTGTTTACACTACATCCTTGTTTGATAGGAACCAGTGTTTACACTACATCCTTGTTTGATAGGAACCAGTGTTTACACTACATCCTTGTTTGATAGGAACCAGTGTTTACACTACATCCTTGTTTGATAGGAACCAGTGTTTACACTACATCCTTGTTTGATAGGAACCAGTGTTTACACTACATCCTTGTTTGATAGGAACCAGTGTTTACACTACATCCTTGTTTGATAGGAACCAGTGTTTACACTACATCCTTGTTTGATAGGAACCAGTGTTTACACTACATCCTTGTTTGATAGGAACCAGTGTTTACACTACATCCTTGTTTGATAGGAACCAGTGTTTACACTACATCCTTGTTTGATAGGAACCAGTGTTTACACTACATCCTTGTTTGATAGGAACCAGTGTTTACACTACATCCTTGTTTGATAGGAACCAGTGTTTACACTACATCCTTGTTTGATAGGAACCAGTGTTTACACTACATCCTTGTTTGATAGGAACCAGTGTTTACACTACATCCTTGTTTGATAGGAACCAGTGTTTACACTACATCCTTGTTTGATAGGAACCAGTGTTTACACTACATCCTTGTTGATAGGAACCAGTGTTTACACTACATCCTTGTTTGATAGGAACCAGTGTTTACACTACATCCTTGTTGATAGGAACCAGTGTTTACACTACATCCTTGTTGATAGGAACCAGTGTTTACACTACATCCTTGTTTGATAGGAACCAGTGTTTACACTACATCCTTGTTGATAGGAACCAGTGTTTACACTACATCCTTGTTTGATAGGAACCAGTGTTTACACTACATCCTTGTTGATAGGAACCAGTGTTTACACTACATCCTTGTTGATAGGAACCAGTGTTTACACTACATCCTTGTTTGATAGGAACCAGTGTTTACACTACATCCTTGTTGATAGGAACCAGTGTTTACACTACATCCTTGTTTGATAGGAACCAGTGTTTACACTACATCCTTGTTGATAGGAACCAGTGTTTACACTACATCCTTGTTTGATAGGAACCAGTGTTTACACTACATCCTTGTTGATAGGAACCAGTGTTTACACTACATCCTTGTTGATAGGAACCAGTGTTTACACTACATCCTTGTTGATAGGAACCAGTGTTTACACTACATCCTTGTTGATAGGAACCAGTGTTTACACTACATCCTTGTTGATAGGAACCAGTGTTTACACTACATCCTTGTTTGATAGGAACCAGTGTTTACACTACATCCTTGTTGATAGGAACCAGTGTTTACACTACATCCTTGTTTGATAGGAACCAGTGTTTACACTACATCCTTGTTGATAGGAACCAGTGTTTACACTACATCCTTGTTTGATAGGAACCAGTGTTTACACTACATCCTTGTTGATAGGAACCAGTGTTTACACTACATCCTTGTTTGATAGGAACCAGTGTACATGTATGGATTTACAACACTACATCCTTGTTTGATAGGAACCAGTGTTTACACTACATCCTTGTTTGATAGGAACCAGTGTTTACACTACATCCTTGTTGATAGGAACCAGTGTTTACACTACATCCTTGTTTGATAGGAACCAGTGTACATACCTAATCTCATGTGTAGAAGTTATTTATATATATATATGTAAATTAAACAAATGTCATGATAACAATCTAATTTGGGTAATGAAGATTACAAAAACGAACTTCCTTTCATCTATCTTCTAACAAGAACATATTAACTAAATCAAGTATTACTTTCTTTGAAAAGGTTCCACGAAGCACAACATAGTCTACTTACTTTCTTCTTTCTTCATCCCACGATTCACTCCAATTAAGGTGAGTTTCGTAGCCCCTCTTTTAATCAGTTTTGGGGTGAAAAGTATACTTGTTTCTTTTAAACACTTTTGTCGATTTCTGATATGTTCAATATTGAGCCTATGCGTATAGAGTTATTTGTGCCATATGATATGATCATGTCTTGTTGTATGTATGTGATTATGTGTTTGTTGTTGTGCTTTATGACGTGCTTATTTGACGTGTTTTTGTGAGTATTGGAGACTTGAGACTTTGAGACTTTGAGACTTGAGACTAAGAGACTTTGAGACATTGAGACTTTGAGACATTGAGACTTTGAGACTTGAGACTTTTGACTTATTATGGCGTAACTCTGCTCGTTATATATTGAACTATCACTTGTTTAGACTTAAAAGAACCGACAAAAGACTTATTACTTTGACTAGACTTTTGATATAAAACCTACGAACTCACCAACCTTTGTGTTGACACGTTTTAGTATACTTTTCAGGTACTCATGCAAATCAGGGATAAAGACTTAAATTCTAGGCTGGACTTCGGAGATTAGTGCTCCTTTACTTATATCGGACTTTAAGGCTGCATGCCTTGGTTTATTTTCTGTTATGGACGTACTAGTAATAAGCTCTCCTAGCATTGTGTGACTTGGAACTCTTGTATTAAGACTTATGTTTTGAGAATATATCATTATATTCTATTTCATTTAGTAGTATCTATGTAATTCCATGTCGTGCTGTACTTTTCATGACACCTCATGTTTCCGCCAACGGTGGGGTGTTACACAATTGTTGATATGTGCCTCATTGGCACAAGAAGTGTATTTATAATAAGTCTAGATAGTTTCTCCAACTAACTCAACTTTCTTTGTATAGAAGTGAAAAAAGGAACTGAACTCTCCGTATAAGTTTTCAACTTTTCATCTTACCGATAGCACGATGAACAATTTTGTATCTAACAATAAAAAAAAAGATTTCACCCGGCCCGTAACTCAAAATTAAAAGAATTTTCCTAATTGGTATTCTCTTCTAGTTAACCAATCAGTGAAAGGCTGGCAATTTTGACACGAAACCTGTTAACACGACACGACCTGTTCTTAACAGGTTTCGTGTTTGACCTTAACAGGTTTCGTGTCTTAACAGATCCGGACCTGTTAAGACCTGTTAAGATTCGTGTCTTAACAGGTCACTGTTAAGGTTGTATATACATATATACTAGTAAAAAGTGAAACCTAAACCTAATTCATTTCTCAGCCGTCAGCCACTCATCCCCCATCTTCACTCTTTCCTTTCATCTTCATCTTATTTCCTATATCTTAATAAAAAATGTAACTCATAAATCTATGACTTTCACGGTCAGATTATACCACATATTTATGACTACTACTTTTTATATCAGATTTCCAATCACATCTTTAACTACGAGTCTGAGACTTTCACGGCCAGATTTACCAAGATGGAAGATGTTTCACGGCGAGATTTTCCGATCTTTCTCACATCAGATTTCCGACATGATAACTATGCAGATCAGATTCCGGCCAGATCTACCATGACGGCGAGATGTTTGTGCTCATGTTATCTAAACGATTGTGTTTTCGGATTGTACTCCTACAATAGATTAAAATTTCTTTTTTGTTATCCAAGCGCTTATGACTTAATTTGGTCTGATAGTGATTTTGTTTCTTTGATGTTGGGCTTTTTTCTGGGTAATTGTTTGTAATGAATTGTTACTACAGTCGCATAAAGCGAAGTCATAATATTGATTGACATAATTTTATAGCTATCTAGTTTTATATGTTACTAATTCATAAGACTTTTGGTTTATGATGTTGTATAATTGAAAGAATGAAAGAGCTGTGTTGTTGCTTATCAACCAAGATGAGATGTATCTTAACAGGTTCCTAACAGGTTCTTTAACAGGTAACCTGTTAATTTTCGTGTCGTGTTCGTGTCTTGATAAAATGACACGAATTGTTAACATGTCGTGTTCGTATTTGATCTTAACATGTTCGTGTCTTAACAGGTTTCGTGTGACCTGTTATGCCAGCCTTTTATCAGTCTCGAAGCAATATCATAAAAGGTGTAATAATAAGCTAAGCATACATAATCGTCGATGGATTACAGTCTAAGAAGGCAGAGGCGGATCTAGGATCAAAATTCATATGTGTCCTAACACTTCAAGCTTAGCATGATTTAACCATCTTCAAGTTAAGTCTACTTTATCATATATAGTAATTTAGTTGCGTAGTAAGTATAACTTGCAAGACAATTCACAAGTGTATTTATAAATGGTGTGTTTGGCATAAAAGTGGCGATAATAGAAGTTTATGAACCTAGTCAAAGTAACACACTAAGAGTTGAAATCTTTATCACATAATGGATGATTTATCAATCAATTTATCGTTTAATTAATGTAACACACTAAAAGTATGTATGAACAGATTTATAGTAGCACTAAAGTTCAATTTACTGTTATTAATCTTTTGCAAAGACAGAATGATATTTATTGATGATACTTATTTAAGAGTGACGTTCATAATCGTGTGCTTTTGTTTTTCTGTAAGAACTAGAGTGAAGACCCGTGCGATGCACGGCTTGAATTGTTTCTTTGTCAAACCTATATGTACGAACGTGGACAACACTATTATATTTCAACTTACAAACACAAATATAAAACGTAAATGAACAACACTATTAAATCAAAACTTGAAGAAACTTTTGACCCAATCAATCCACAAATTCTAATTAAAGGCAACCCAAATCAAAGGAAAAATCATGCACAACTAATAAAACCTATGCTTAGAATCACACGTCATAGGTTTAAAACAATTGGTTAACATTACACAATATATTTTCCAATTATGGGTTGCCGCCAACATTCTTGATGTAATAATCATCCACATGTTTTGTGCGAATAGGAGGCAAAACGGGCGCATCAGGCGAAGTATTCTGTGTACAAATAGTTAAAGGGAATGTAACATTACACAATATATCTATAATGTTGCCGGTTTTTTAAATCGCTAATGAAACTTAAAGATTGAGTGATTGATACGAGAGAATGTAACAAATAGTTAAAGGGAATAGTACATGATGTATAATGTGTATTCTTGTAAGATAGATTCTAGCTGTAGAGTTCCTAGAGCCATGACAGAACAGATAATGTTAGATCAATATTGTGGTTTGACGTTGCTCACTGTACGAAGAAATAAGAGTACAATTATTGCTCGGTGTTCATGTACGATTGAAATTTCGGAGCTTCTGCCTGTCTGATAAAAACACTTGGAATCAAAGGTACGAACAGAACATATTTTTAAAAAGGATCATTGAAGATCATCCCGTCACCACCACCTTCTTTTAATGCTGTCGCTTTCTCTTCTCGAGTGTACACACCAGAATCTTCCTTTTTGTCAAGTTTGTATCCAATGTGTTTCCCTTCCAAAAAGCTATATAAGAGGTCAAAAAAGCCATTAATTGACTAATGGCAATAGTGGGAAACTTTGTCCCCTGACACTTGTGACTACTTTTTAGTCGATGATGCTATACATAGTATCTTTTTTGGTCGCTGTTGCAAGCTATATCCCCGAAGCTGCAGCAACAGCACCAGATATCAAACCATATTATGTCCCATGATCTACATCGTATTTACAGCAAAACCCTTCAACTGTTTTAGATTTTCGAGAAGCATATAAGATAGAAACTTACGATTGATTGATGGTGCTAGCACCAACTGTGAGGATCCACAGAGCCACATTGCTCACTGTCCGTGAGAAAAAGCTATGAACAGCAAATGTATAAGTGAATCAACATATGTAACTTTAGAGTTTAGAATCAAGAAAACGATTAACCATCTAAAGCACAAAGAAACTCGCAAAGATGCTTGCATGTGGAATTATACAAAATTGACATTTGGAGCCTTATATATTCCGGGTCAATTCGTTGAACACCTAGAAGCACAACCTAGAGCAGTCATACTTTACCTAATGCGAGTCAGATAACGGTTCTCTTATTTCTTTACCTAATGCGAGTCAGATAACAGTTCTCTTATTTCAGAGATGTACAGTTACCCTAATAGTCAATTTAGGTCCAACTATAAGGTCACTCAAGCATATGGTTCTCTTATATCAGAGATGAAGAAGCCATTAGCTTCAAAGGTGCTCAACCTCGGTATCATTTTAGTGAAGTGATTGATTGCATTAACATGTTGAGAATCAAAGTAAAATCGAGGATCCTATTTTAAAATAACTTATAAGGGCGTAATTGCATACTTGCCCATGTTTAGCATCTATAAGGGCGTTAATCGGGATTGACTATCAACATCCGAACAATGACAGATTTAAACCAATAACAACGAATCATAAATTGCATTTTCTTCATTCCAAACAAACAAACCTTGAACAAAATCTAACAGTAACCGACATATAAGATCATATCAAGAAAATAGCAACTATCATATAGATGTGTGTACCTGCCACCTTAAAACAAAAGCTCTGTTTCTCTGGCGGTACTATTGAAAGTTATTCTGGGTGAAATCTTCATGGTAACCGCATAGCTTGATAATCGAGGAAATCGCCATGAGTCTAGTAGGGACGCCTAATGGCTGAGACAACAAACAAAGACATATACTAATCAGACCAGAATATAGGCGTATGACACTTCCTTTGGTGGGTACAATAATGAAGCTCTTGCTCCATTTATTTTGTCAATCAAATCCATATACACGATGATGTCGGTAAGCTCGGGTGTTAAAAAACCTGAAAGCCTATCCATGGTCCATAATGCACTCCGAAAATCAAGCTGCAAATTAAGAAAGCGAATTAGTTATTTTTTGCAATGTATCTTTTTCGTGAGGAGTATACAAACTATCAATACTATTATATCTTATTAGAATCAACAAAATACCAAAGGTAAAATGCAAATGGTTTGAGACCCATGTTAGTATGTCTGATTTATGGGATTACTCTATAATAAAAAGAACTAATACTTGAGGTCATATAATTATGTGTATAGGAAATATACTACGGTAACATTTATGCATGATTTTAATGACAAACATATTCGATAGGTTCCATTTTCACTCTATATCAATGGTAGACAAAAACAGGAGAGGCTATAGTCTATGTGGTCCGTTATAGAAGGAACATGTATGTAAGCCTCATATCTCATATTCCGTCTAAAGTAAAGTTCAGTGCCAACCCTTACTATACAGATGTTATAATGACGTTACGAAGCATGTTTAAAAAAAAGCAGCGTTACATATTGCATTATATAAGTGTGGGAGTATGAAAGGTTAACCTAAAAAATTCTTAACATAAAGTAACTAAAGCTAACCTTCATCATGAGTGATATCTTCAAATAAGTATTCTGGACCCTTCAAGTCATCGTCACTATCATCCATTTCATCCTCATCAGAGCTCGAATCTATGATGATTAGATTCTTCATCCATCTCATGCTTCAGAAGCTTTCTTGCAGAAGGACATTTTGAAGGTTTAACCAGACAACTCGCAGTCATCTGCTTAAAAGAATTTTGACAGAGAACGGGCAACCATTATATGAGAGAACATGGTCATAGAGTGGTAAAGGAAAAGCAAACTGTAATACCTTTGAAAACTTCTTCTCCCTCTCAAAGTCAAGACCAGGAGGTGCATTTTGCAAAGCCATAAGCAAACCCTATCATGTCAGAAGTGTTATTAAGTTGTAATGACTTCGGTTTAGGTAGAAATGGTGATTTTAATCATCTACTTATGGGTAGCATGATAGGACGATTCAGAAAAAAGGACTATAGCCGTGAATGGGTGAAATGGGTGAAATGGGTCGAGAGGGTTTAACATGTCCAAAGTCAACCAAAACGGATTTGAAAAGCAGACCTCCTAAGTTACTTGCTCAAAAATTATATTACTCATATTAATGAAATAGTATAATTTTTGTATTCATATTTGACATACTAATTATCTACAGAAAGATTCATTTTTTTTTATAATCTTTATGGTCAACCCCAACCAGCCAGATCTGCTGTTGCCACCTCATGTATAGCCTGGCTTATTAATGACACAGAGTAATGCAGGACAAAGCACCTTCATTGGGGAATATTTAAAAAAAGGAGCTTTCCCATGAGCAAGCTCCAGAGTTGTTATGCTAAAGGACCAGATATCAACCCTGCAGAAATTATCAGGCATACACATCAGGTGTCTTCACTATTTTGGAGTTGTTGAGAATATCTATAACTAACCTTCATATGAGAGATATGTTTAAAAATGACCTTATTGTTCCGTCAAATGATTGACATATGTATAACAATCTTTTCAATCAAACATTCGAAACCAAAAGTCTTGCAACTATTAAGCCCATTGTATGCCAAAAAAAATATTATTGTTTTGAACATAGAACACCCAGATCGAAAAAAGAATTCCAAGAATGGTATTTCACATTTTGCATTTCTCTTCCAACTAAGAAGTATGGTAAAGTAGAATAGAATACGACTCTACCTGTTTATGCTTTAATTGTGAACGTGGTGTCTACGCCTTGGGTAAGGATTGACCTCGACTCCGCTGACCTTGACATCATAATCTTTATGCTTTTCTGTAAACATGTTAACAAATAAAACATAAGACTTTCACTCAAAACTGCAAATCTTGCTACCACACACAATCTTCCATAACTATGACATGGCACAAATAAAAAGACCCCAATACGATTATAAACTCAAAAATACAATAAAATATGTAGGTGATATTACACTTGATTCCTATTAGTATTAATAGTCGGGGTCATAAAGTCACACTACTTTAAAACGACATCTTTTGACCTGCCTACACGTCCCCAACCTATCTGACCTACCCATTTTGCCGCATCTAAAAGATTGGGTTAACACACAACAAAAGCAACCACACCAACAAAGGTCAAACACAAAACATGTATATACTTTATAGTCATGTTATCATTCGAATTAGCAACCTTTGGACTAAAATTACAATGTAAAATACAAAATGAAAATGGGTTGAAATTTCACTCTTTTAGCTTTGGCTAGTAATAAACTGGAAGCTCATTCACAGTTTCACACAAGTTATATCTAGGCTCATAAATTTGGAAGATCGTGCCATGTCGCTATGCTTCTTCACTCGATGTGGGTTCATCCTCTTCGATATAGTTCATGAGCCCTCTAAATTTTGCTACCATTGATACCTTAAGACACTTCTTCCTCTTTGAAGGTCTAGGTTTGCTGAGATCCACCATCACCGGTTGCAGAACCCATTATCGCATCCGCTGTGGATTCGGATTATAGAATAACCATTAGAAACAATCTTGAAGCCTTGTCATATGCAGAGCCAGCCAAAATAAATTAACCATGTAACACATATAACATATATATTACAACAGAAACACTTGGGAAAAACATGTAAAGATCATAGTTTCTCACCATATCATACGTGGAGTGAAAAAGGGACAGCAGAATTTGAGTTTCAAAAGCTCTCCGGTCTCCATCAGACGACAATTCGAATGCCGTGAAAGCGAGTGTAGAGAAAACAACCTTCGACAAAAAAACTATCAGTTAATAATAAGATCGAATTCAAGTTCCAATAATCAAATTTTGAAAGCTTGATATAATCTCAAATTAGAATTTCAAGTTCAAAAATTTTTAGCGAGGGTTACATGAGTTAGACCCATACCAAAGGCAAATTTAGCAAGAGCTTTTAGATACGCATGTGAAAGCTCTTAGCCCATCTCAAATAGTTGCATGCCAACATAGAAAAGTCAAACACCAAACCATCTGCAGAATTTTGTAGCAAGTAACTGAACTCACTCGCATAAATAAAGCATTCATTTTTTGCCCGAAATCTAATACCTAACTGAAAGATGAATAAAGCTATGAGCTTACCAACTAAAGACTGCCCCACTCAGAAAAGGACTTTAACATCTGCAAGCTTTCTAATCAATCTAAATTGATTGAGCATGACTCTCGCAAAGAAAAAACCAAGTATCTGAAATAGTCTTATCATGCAATCATATAACCTTAATCAATTCTAAACTCTAAGCATTGAATTCAGGCTTACAATTTATATATATATATATAAGATAAACAAATGCAATTAACCTCCTAATTAATAACTAACCTCATTGATTTATGATCATATCGTACATACATATTCCTATCATCATCATCATAGTAAGTAAACAAATGCAATTAACCTCCTAATTAACCCCACTAACCTCATTGATTTATGAGCATATCGTATAGTAAGTAAACAAATGAAATTAACCTCCTAATTAACCCCATTTAGTACCCTAATCAATGAAGTGCCAAAGAACCAACTTTGCTTCTACTTTAGTATATATATATAGATAATATGTATTTCATTTCAGGTTAACCGTTTTATAAAGACACAAACTAACATGCAAATCATGATGGAACTCATTAGAATCTATACTGGTGACGGAAAGAATAAGCCAATAATGGTCATTATATGCCAGACGTAAAAGAGGAAAAACACAATGGCTGCCTCTTTTACTTCTGAAGCGACTGTTGTATTTTCCCGAACCAACAAAAATGGTTACTCGGATCTTGCAGTTAGAAGTCACATTGATTCCTCATTCTCCTCGGTCAGGCATGAACAAAGATTTTATGGTGGAACAAAATCATGCCCATCAAAGTTAACATCAACTCATGGAGACTCGTCCTAGCTTGATCGCCTCAAACTTATGATAGTTTGGTATTCATAGCATTAATGTCAACTCCTTCCGTTGCCCGATTTGTGATAACAACATTCAATCAATCATTACATTTTCATTTCCATTTTTAAGTGGCGTCAGATATTTCATATTTGCACACTCGTAAAAGATTGGTGGTACGTTCATGTTCCCACAGTTGGACTGTCATGGCTCAATCTGTTGGGCTGATGCTTTGGGCTTAAAGTCCCCAATTTGGCCCGGTTTTTTATTTGGTTGTACAAACTGCTCGGTGGGTTATTTGGAGCATATGCTTGCAAAATACGGCTTCAACACACCTGTGAAACTTTTTGATGCTATCATCTTTAATCTTTTTATCCTACAATTGGGTCACGAATCGTCGCACAGGTTCTAGTTTTAATTGGTTAGATTGGTATGTATTATACTATCATTCCCCTAACTTGTTATGCTTATATAGTTATATGTATTTGGGATTATGGCACCGGAGTGTAAACAACTATGACACAATGATTATATAATGTAGTGACCTTTTAAAATGGCTATCTGATGTAACAACCTTTTATTTTTGTTCTTTTCATGTACCTGTTGACCTGCTATACAGGTAGCCGGTAACAAATTTAATTTTATTTTTGAAAACGTCTACGTGGCATGCTGACTTGGTAAATATATTTCATTTATAAATAAGAAAACATTTATTTATATTTGTATCTACCAATATACACATATCAGAGGGATGTATATTCATGGCCATACTAAAAAAAACTAGCCAAGCAAGCAACACGATTGTATAGCAACACAGAGTTCAAACTCACAAATTATTTCAATAATCATTCCATTTTCCAAAAACACCCAGTTCAAACTCATACCCAAAATCTACTATTATAATTATTATTTTGGGGGTTAACAATTTTTTTTGATTCATAGTGGATTTCTTTCAATTTCAAGATTCCAACATATATAGTTCAAAATGGGTAAAAAGACGGATATTAGACACAGCAAATTCCGGCAAACACCAGCAGATTCCGGCAAGCGTAGCAGATTCCGGCAACCACTACCAGATTCCGACATCATTCATCCAACGATTTCATCATCATCATCGTCGTCATTAACATCATCAATAGAAGTAATCCGATTTCAAGATCTGCAAATCTTGGGGATTTGCCATATATACAAATAAAAGCATTATTCAGATCTGTATATAATAAATACATGTGTGTGTATATATATATATATATATATATCGATCAAGGAAGATAACAAACCCAACAACCAAGACTTCTATATGACATCAAGAGGCGGCGGCGGCCGGAAGTTTTCAGATCCGGCGAAGCACAATATCTTCCACCACATGATCGTCTTGTCCGGCCACCTGGTTACCTTCCATGAAAACCCCGTCTTGTCCACTTCCAATCTATCCGCCGCCGCACATCACAGTTTTCTCCATCTGCAACCCACGTTGATGACTTGATTTGATGTTATAGAACCCATTCGTGTGTTTATACAAGTCTCTGCATTTTTTATGTCATGTAGGTGAGATTGCTTTAATTTGAATTTGGTTGAAATATTGAATGTGGTGTTATAGAACCAGAGAAGAAGATGATTGATGTATTGTACTCCGTAATATGTATATGTATAAATAAATAATTGTGTTAATATATTTATTTATATATATTTATAAATAAATATAGTCCACGTAGGCATTAAAGGCTGACTTGGCAAGTGACGTGGCGTGACATGGCATTTACCGGTTACAACTTGGATGTTACCCGGTAACATACATGAAAAGAACAAAAATAAAAGGTTGTTACATCATATAGCCATTTTGAAAGGTTACTACATTACATAACCATTTGGTCATAGTTAGTTACACTCCGGTGCTATAATCCCTATGTATTTTGTAATCTATACTCCTTTATAATAATTATTTAACCCCCTATTTTTGGAAAGTGTTAGAAATTGGTTAAATGGAAAAGTACTAAATTACCCTTAATAAACACCCCATATGGAAAAGGTTAGAGATTACCAAATTTGCCCTTAATGAATTAATTTACACTTTAAACTCTTATCTTGTTAATTTACACTCTAAGTCCTTATCTTCTAAAATATTTCCACTATCACCATTACATCAACTTACACGGTTACCACTCGACACCAATTGTCGATGTCATCACCACCCGTCACCGACACCACTAAACCGCCGTCGCATTGCGCCGATACCATGCTAGTCATCTTTAATCTTTTTATCCTACAATTGGGTCACGAATCGTAGCACAGGTTCTAGTTTTAATTGGTTAGATTGGTATGTATTATACTATTATTCCCCTAACTTGTTATGCTTATATAGTTATATGTATTTTGTAATATATAATATTGTCTACTCTTGCTAGATACTTATTAAGAATATCATGCAGTCATGCACTTCAAAAAACAAACAATGGCTTTGAAGCAAATGAGTTTTATGAGTCAAAGTATAGCAGTTAACGATTAAGTCATTAACCTTCTAAAATATCTCGTGTAGTTATGGTTATAAGAAAGTCGATGTAACACAACCAACCATCAATAGATGGATTGATAGTTATAAGAATGAGTCTCTTTTGAAATGAGTCCAAATTTGCGGTTAAAAAAAAAAAAAAAACTGGAAGTAATACATATATAAATGAAGTCAACGTGCTAACAAGAAGTGGTGTTTAACAATACTTCTAGATGACCAGAGGTGGGTAGTCAAAATCTAGAGCGTTTTGAGATTTAATTTTCTCCAACAAACTCGACACCCTTTATAAGTTTTCGTCCCATAATGCCATAACTCAAATTGACAAGAACTTTTCTAAGTAGTTTCTCTTCTAATTAAGCAATCAGCGTTGAATCTATTCCATAAAAGGTGCAATAATAAGCTAGCAAAGATCAATTTGGAATCGACGATTGATCCTTACAATTGTTCTATAGTTATATTTTATTTTATTTTATATTGTCAATTATCATTGTCTTTTACATATTTCATTTAATTTTAATTCAACTTTAAAGTTGGTTTTTTTAAATGTAAAATCTGCTTGCATAACTTGTTAACTACTAACTCGGCTGATTAAGGAGTTGCTAATATTCGGGCCTATGTCGGAAGGACTTAGGGATTCAAATCGGCCTACGCAAAAAGTATTCGGTACTCGGCCAACTTGGCTTGACTCGACGGCCCAATTGTATTCGTTGAGTAACGGACTAATTTTGCAACACTAATGTCAAAGCTAAATTTGTTTTGATGTTAAAAAATACCTTTATGAACCAAATATATATATGAAACTAATATAAAATAAAAGTTAAAATGTATACACTAATACACATTAGATCAGAACCCTCAAGTTTAAAAACACACGTCAAAAGTTATTCTTTTCTTTTCAACATTTTACAATAAAGAAAAATTCATTTTGGGCTTGTTTCTCATTATTTCAATAAAGTAATGTACACCTGTACAAAAGCCAAAAGACAAAACTACCCCTTCAATACTCAATCTTCTATCTTCTTCCCCTATATATCTGTACATCTATTTATCTATAAAACCTCACTACTCTTATCCAACGGCTCACAGTCACATTCATAACAACAACAAAAAGAAAAAAAATGGCCGCCGCAGCTCCACCGCCACCACCAACAGACACACCCGTACTAGACATGAACAACCCAGAACCCCACCATCTTTTCACCCGGATCCGACTCGCCACGTCATCAGACACACCACTCATCCACAAAATGATCCATCAAATGGCTGTCTTTGAACGTCTTTCAGATCAATGTGTAGCCACTGAACAATCACTTTCAGCCACTCTGTTTTCACCCACAAACATCCCTTTTCAATCCTTTACTGTTTTCTTAATTGAAGTATCCAAACTCCCTTTTAGCCCAAATTTCATCAGCCCAAATTTCAAACCCATTTCCAAGATTCTAAATCTTGAATACCCAATTCATGATTCTGAAGAAAAAGTGTTTAAATCATTAGTGGGTCAGGAAAATGGTGATGTTTATGTTGCTGGGTTTGTTTTGTTTTTTCCAAATTATTCAACTTTTTTGGCTAAACCTGGGTTTTATATTGAGGATTTGTTTGTTAGGGAGTGTTATAGGAGGAAAGGATTAGGGAAAATGTTGTTATCTGCTGTTGCTAAACAAGCAGTTGAAATGGGGTTTGGAAGAGTTGAATGGGTTGTGCTTGATTGGAATATTAATGCTATTAAGTTTTATGAGGAAATGGGGGCTAATGTTATGAAAGAATGGAGAGTTTGTAGGCTTACTGGTGATGCTTTGAAAGGCTATGCTGATAATGGTACTACTATTACTAATTCTACTAGTAATGATGATGTTGATTTGATTTGATTTGATTTGATGTCATTTTGAAGTAATTTTAGCTAGTATGATATAATATAATGAATGAATGTTTTAGGGGTAGAGATATGGATTAGAGTTTTGATGTGATGATGTTATTTGTCTTGTATGCCCCTTTATTTTGTTATGGATGTTTTGAGTTTGGTAATGTATGATATTGGAGTATTAGATATATATGATGTTATGGTTGTTGTTTTGTTTGGATATACAAATGAAATGCACTAGTGTTTATGTTTGATATGTTGAATTACATTTTATCTTTGTAGTGGAATAATTCACTTATGAAAACTGAAATTGGTTTCTACACATGGAAGGGTTAGGAAAAGAGTAAATTCAGGGATGTATAATGCATTTTTATGTTGGAAACTGAATGTGTCACGGAATATACGTTGCATATGTGTTGGTGTTAATATATATCGACTTGGAATAGATTTCCTGCTCTTTTGCTTGTTGCTTGATGTAGGAGTAACCGGACCGAAAGGCTCAAAATCTTGTTAGTTTGGGCGTTTTTAGGTTCTATTTGATATAGTTTTTAGAACTAGTTGGTTCTGTCCGATACATGTTATGAATGGAATGTTTGGATCATCAAATTAATTAATTTGACATATTTCTCAACATTACCAAACCCGCTTGACTCGTCAATATGCCCTGCAGTTCATCACTATTTGATTACATGGTCTCAACACTTGCTATTAGCTAACACAATGCAATAACAGATAAATTGAGAATAGCAAATATAGCTTCATGGCACCCTTATGGGTCACAATGTGTAATGTCTCAATTGCTTCTTTGTGGCTGGTGCTTATGCTTAACATAACTGGTCAGCATTAGTTTTTTCGTCTGCTTTCTCACAACACAAATCACATGTACATTAAGTCATAAAATAGGGAGAAATTAAGAAGTATTTAGCTTCTTATTGTGTGCCTTGTTGAGTAATGCTGCACAGTATGTAGTTGGTGTAGACTTCGGTGTATACCCAGTACCTTGTTAAATGTTGCACAGTCCATACAATTCGATGGAACAATTAATTTGTATGACTCTCGAGTCTGTCAAATTTTTGTAGAATCCGGTGTCAAGCTCTTAAATAGGCATCACAACCTGATCCTAAAGTATCATACATCTCAAGTGTCGTGTATGCTGCTTTGATCACATATCCAACCCGTCTAACTCGTCAAGTTACCACCTGTAGATTATAACTATTTGCTTCACATTTGTTCCATTATCTTTCACTTACTAGTTGCTAACAGATGAAGAATAGTAATCATAGGTTTGAAGTACCCTTATGGGTGACAATGCTTAATGTCTCAACTGCGATTGCTTCTATGCTTCTATGGGCTCAGAGCTTGTGCTTACCATAATCGCCCACGGTTGGTTTTGTTTTCCTTTTCACGACACAAACTGCTTGGACATTGAACATTAATAGTGCTTTTCACCCTAACAGATATATGAAAAAAAGAGTGGAAATTAAGTGGAATCTATGGCTTCTTATGGTTTATCTTTAACACCATACAGTCGACAAGATACGACTTTAGCAATTAATATAGTACGACAAATGTCAGTAAAACGAATCAACAAAGAGAACTCAAATGCGGTCTCGAAGTGTTAAATTGTAAAGACTCGTACCATCAATCTCAAAAAATGGCCTTCACCTGATCCTAAACCATCATGATACATATACTGTATATGATATAAGTTAGCATTTGATGCATCATCCTTGAGTTACACACTAAATGTTAAATGATGCTTTTAGTTAAAAAACAGTGATCAGATGTTCGTTTATTCGTAACCTGATCCCAGGTTACCCACCCAATACCAGACCAAGTTAGGGAGATCAACTTGAAGGCTAAACTTCATATGCGGTAATGATGCACCAAGTTGTAACAACCCTCCCTTTTAATATTATATATGTTGCCTATGATCTCGCAAGCCATAGTTACATTAGAAACTAGTAGATGATGCCCCTAAATTAGCAATCTAAAGCTATTATTTAGTCCTAGATCGAATCCAAAACAATGCCATTGAACAAAAACTCTATTGTTGATCGATCAAGTTATATAAGTAAT
>CM067167.1:294338563-294382613 GCA_034093135.1 Erigeron breviscapus | reverse complement strand
AATGGGTTTTATGAGTCAAAGCCTACAATCTAGTCAAGACCAGCTTTGACTTTTTGGACGTTTTTTCTAACTCGTTAACAAATCCTCCGCTGCTTATTGTATATGTTTGTTTTTCATTAATTAAGAACGGTTTGAATGAAAAAGTCCATATAACATTTGTCTACCAGGACCCCTTCGTAATTTCAGGGGTTTTCTTGTACTAATATTTTGTAGAGTAAATTACATTTTTCGTCCCTGAAGTTGGTACGTTTTTCACTTTCAATCCCTGAAGTAAAAAATATCAATTGCATCCCTAAAGTTGGCAAAAATTTGCAATCATGGTCCTTCCCATAGACGGCGTTGGTTTTTGGCCGTTAAAGTACGCACGTGCTAAACACGTGAGGGCATTAATGTCTTTTCCCCTTTACACTTGAGGGACTAAAAATGCAAAACGTTACATGTTCAGGGACGAAAATTGCAACTTATTTTATCTATTATCATCATCTTCATCTCATCTAAATCCAACCGACGACTTTTATTCCGGTAATCTTCTTTGGCTAATTTCTGACACATCTCCGGCAACAAATTAAAATTTTGGCGAACAAATGTCAAATTGTAAATCAAAAATAGAAATATTCATTTAACTCCAACCACAACCATCGCTGGCCACCACCCAACAGCCCTATTCGCACCACCTGAAGCACAACAGTGCCACCACCTATTCGCGGTAGCCGGAAAAGTTGCCAAAAAAACTGAAAATCACGATTTCTCTCTCGTTGCTTCAAATCGAATTCCGCACAAACTCTTGTGTTTTTTTTTGTTCAAAAAGCTTTGTCGGAAAACTCAACAACTCGGCGGGAAAAAAATTCACGATTTCTTGTCTATTTCTTCGAATTAAAACTCCAAACCGGTACCAAAATACTTAAATTAAACTCCGCGCAAACCCAAGCCAACAAAAATCCGGTTTTTGCATCATCACTTAATATATTTTAATTTACAAAAGCATTAAAAGAGTAAATTTAATTTTCGTCCCTCAAGTTGTCACGTTTTGCACTTTTCGTCCCTGTCAAGGAGTAAATGACGCTTATACCCTCACGTGTTGGTCACGTGGGGTGAGTAACGGAAAAATTTGGACGTCGTTAGCACTAGGACCTTAATTGAAAAATTTAGCCAACTTTAGGGATGCAAATTGATATTTTTTTACTTCAGGGATTAAAAGTGAAAAACGTGTCAACTTTAAGGACGAAAAATGTAATTTACTCTATTTTGTATTTCATGTTAGTTAAAGAAAGTACCATGTCATGTTAAAATTTAAAAATGTCATGTCACATTTTTATCCATATGAAGGAATGAAATTAAATTTAAAAGATTATTTTTGTTAAAAAAAAGCCCAACTTTAAATGTTCGGTGAATTTATAGAAAAATGTCTAAGCAAAGACATAGGGATAAATAATTTGTTTTTTTAAACGATAAACTCTCTCAAATATCTTGTATAGTTATGTTATATAAAAGAAAGTCGAAGTAATTCATATACAAGAAGTCAACATGCTAACAACAAGAAGACCAAAAGTGTATTTTTTTCGAAACATTCGATCCCCAGAGTCTATTAGACCCCGAACAACTCGGACAGGATGTAATCGCAAGAAATTTGCAGAAAAACACACACATGCCTATCACTCTAAAAAATCAAACCAAAGACCTATGCGTAAAACCTAAGATGTCTCTTCACAATATTCTAACAATTTGTAACATTTGCCATTTTGGTCCGTTACTTGTTATATATGATGATGGCAAACTTTTATGAATATATGAAAACTTCGACTATTTTTGTGCATATATATATGAGTTGGGCTAATTACAATATTTAGATGGATTCAGATATTGTAAATGATTCGATGTGATTAGGCCCATGTTATGAGGCCATTATTGTTGTCCATATTTGATATGAAACTTGTATTATTAGGATATGTTAAATAAACTAAATACTAGTAAAATAATTAGGCATTATAGGTATGTAAATTAAGGGGTATATTATACTACTAAATATCCTAAATTATCCTAAATAATATCTACCTAAATAACTAACTATGATTAGCTAACTAAAGTTAGTTAACTAGCCCATGGTATTGCAAAACCATCAAACTAGCCCATGGTATTCCTTAACTTAACCTTAGTTATCAACAAACTAAACTAGTAACCATGGTAATTTTTACCTATAAATACAAGCTAAGGTTTTCATTACCAATTCACATAATCAAACTTCTTCTTCTTTAATCTCTATCTATCTTATCTATCCTATCTATCTAATTATAAGAACTTCCTTGTTCTCTGCATTCTCAACACTCTAAACAATACATATACATGCAACAAACTTAGCTCTCACGTCATTGAGCCATAGTTGGCTTTGAGAAAGAAAATATTCAAAACAACTCAAAACCCGTTTTTCATTAAAGCAGCCCAGAAAACCTCCGATCCCCGGAGATTAAACCGTCGGATCATCATGGTTCTTTGACAGTAGCTTCCTAACATATATACCAACGTTTTCAACCGTTGAATTTGTCCAAAAAGGTCCAGAAGTCGAATTACAAGTCTAGAACAGAGGGCTGGAATTTCAGTAGTTCTTAGCTTTAAGTCATCTTTGATCATTCCTTTAAACATCCTTTTGATTAAGTGCACATATAAGGTAATAATTCTTGATCTCTTAATCATAATTTATAAGTATTTTAATGGTGTCAAGTTGTAGATTATGGCTTGGTTTGGGTTATTCAATTAAAAGATGTATACCAAATTTTATAAGACTTGAATACTTTTATTACATGACAATATAAATGATATATATATAATGAAAACCATGTACATATATATATTTACTTATGCACATGATCCTATATACCTACTTACATGACAATATAAATGATATATATATAATGAAAACCATGTACATATATATATATATTTACTTATGCACATGATCCCATATACCTACTGCGTTGCACCAACATCCTTGATTGATAGGAACCAGTGTTTACACTACATCCTTGTTTGATAGGAACCAGTGTTTACACTACATCCTTGTTTGATAGGAACCAGTGTTTACACTACATCCTTGTTTGATAGGAACCAGTGTTTACACTACATCCTTGTTTGATAGGAACCAGTGTTTACACTACATCCTTGTTTGATAGGAACCAGTGTACATACCTAATCTCATGTGTAGAAGTTATTTATATATATATGTAAATTAAACAAATGTCATGATAACAATCTAATTTGGGTAATGAAGATTACAAAAACGAACTTCCTTTCATCTATCTTCTAACAAGAACATATTAACTAAATCAAGTATTACTTTCTTTGAAAAGGTTCCACGAAGCACAACATAGTCTACTTACTTTCTTCTTTCTTCATCCCACGATTCACTCCAATTAAGGTGAGTTTCGTAGCCCCTCTTTTAATCAGTTTTGGGGTGAAAAGTATACTTGTTTCTTTTAAACACTTTTGTCGATTTCTGATATGTTCAATATTGAGCCTATGTGTATAGAGTTATTTGTGCCATATGATATGCTCATGTCTTGTTGTATGTATGTGATTATGTGTTTGTTGTTGTGCTTTATGACGTGCTTATTTGACGTGTTTTTGTGAGTATTGGAGACTTGAGACTTTGAGACTTTGGACTAAGGCAGGTACCGTAAGGCCGGACTTTGAGACATTGAGACTTGAGACTTTTGACTTATTATGGCATAACTATGCTCGTTATATATTGAACTATCACTTGTTTAGACTTAAAAGAACCGACAAAAGACTTATTACTTTGACTAGACTTTTGATATAAAACCTACGAACTCACCAACCTTTGTGTTGACACGTTTTAGTATACTTTTCAGGTACTCAGGCAAATCAGGGATAAAGACTTAAATTCTAGGCTGGACTTCGGAGATTAGTGCTCCTTTACTTATATCGGACTTTAAGGCTGCATGCCTTGGTTTATTTTCTGTTATGGACGTACTAGTAATAAGCTCTCCTAGCATTGTGTGACTTGGAACTCTTGTATTAAGACTTATGTTTTGAGAATATATCATTATATTCTATTTCATTTAGTAGTATCTATGTAATTCCATGTCGTGTTGTACTTTTCATGACACCTCATGTTTCCGCCAACGGTGGGGTGTTACAGAATGGTATCAGAGCCGTGGTTGTAGAGAATTAGGTGGAAAAGCCTAGACTATAACCTAAGAACCCCGTATAGCATTTACGATAGGAAGCATAGATGCATTCTAGACGTGCTAACGTCACTTATACTTTGAGTTCATGTTCTTTTGAGATTCATTATCCCTATGCTTATTTTGACTGTGGCTGTCATTTGGTGACTGTGTTTTTGGTGCTATTGTGATTATTTATGTGTATTAGGGCAAAGATGAAGTGATGGCACTAACTAGTATTGCAGGACGATAGCAAGGAAACGCCTGATCAACGTTCTGCGATTATCTCCTGTTTTGCGACAGTTTTTGACCTCATGGATTGCACTGGGAGTTATAGTGTGGTAGCAACCCTGGGCTGCTTGATGGGTGTTGGTTGGGTGGAGGGAAAGCCGTTGGTATCACCTGTATACATACCCTGCCAATACCTAGAGAGCATACCAGTACCGTGATCCGACCTTGCATTAGATGTACTAGGGGTGTGGAGGGAAAGCCGCTGGTATCACCTGTATACATACACCACTAGTGCATCGGATGTAGGTGTTAGATTCGGACCACATTTTAACTGCGATTTAGGGTTATATATTATTAGTATATATATATGTATTGCATTGACGTGGACTGCATGACTAGTTTAAGTTCTAGATAGCATCCCTTAGATCATAAGTCGAGAGAGCTTACTGAGTGCAACGTGTGACATTAACATCGTCGAGCGTATTTTTCTCCGATTAACGTTACGTGGATATAGGACAATGGCAAGGACAAGATCTGGCGCTGGTGCTAGCAATGGGAGAGGCAGTGGTGATGGTCAAGGTGTTGGTCGTGGTATTGGCCATGCAGAAGGTCAAGGTGCTGGTCGTGGTATTGGACATGCAGGAGGTCAAGGTGCTGGACGTGGAACTGGTCGTGGTACTGGTCGTGGCACTGGGCCTGGCGTAGGACAAGGTGTGAGTCGAGGTACTGGTCGTAGCGTTGGACAAGGTGTAGGTCGAGGTGCTGGCCGTGGCGTTGGTCGTGAGGTAGGCCGCGGTGGCGGCCGAGGTAGTGGTCGTGGACGCGGTCGCAGTGGAACTGAAAATGAAACCACTAACGAGCCAGTTGGAATGCAAGCAGACCCAGCCATGATTGCCATGATTACTCAAGTGGTTAATACTACACTTGCACAAAATGCACAAAATGCAGAGAATGAAGATGCTCAGCATGAGGATGCTCAGTATGAGGATCCTCAGTATGAGGATGCAGAGGATGATCAGGGTGGTGAATATTATGAAGACGTTGATCAAGGAATTCGTGTTGGAAATGTACCGAGGGGACTTAGAAGCGGCGTCAGGACCTGTACTTACAAGAACTTCAAAGACTGTGGTGTGCAAGAGTATGATGGTAGAGGTGGAGCAGTCAAGTTTATCCAATGGTTAGAAAAGATGGAAGCTGTGATTGGTATTAGCGAATGTACCCCTGAGCAAAGGGTTAAGTATGTGGCAGGCTCATTCACTAAAGATGCTTTGTCTTGGTGGAACACTCAGTGCCGAGTCAGAGGCAGATTAGCGGCAGAGGCGATGTCTTGGTACAACTTCAGAGAGTTGATGATGAGGAAGTTCTGTACAGCAACCGAACTGGTGAGGCTAGAACGAGAGTTTTTGGAACATAAGATGGTTGGTGCTGATCATGCTAGATATACTACCCGTTTTAATGAACTGTCAAGGCTCGTTCCATATTTGGTTGAACCTGAGAACAAGGGTATAGAAAAGTATCTTCGTGGGTTAATTCCTCAGGTTAGGTCGACTATGGCTGCTGTTCACCCACTTACCCTGGAGGAGGCTATATTAAGGTCTGAGGCTATGACAGAGGAGTTGGTGCAGTGTAGAACTATTACTGCTGTTAGGACAAAAAGGAAGGAAAGCAAGTGGGGCGAGTAGTAGTAAGAAAGTTTGGCGATCTGATGGGAAGAGACAGGACAGAGGCAAGGTATTTGCAGTGACTGATGCTGGCAAAAAGGAATATGTGGGTCCTCACCCTAAGTGTACCAAGTGCAATCTTCATCATGCAACAAATCAGAATTGCTTAACATGCTACAACTTCAATAAGACTGGGCATTTGGCAAACTACTGTAGGGAACCAAGGACTCAGGTGGCACCATTGAATAGGGCACCATTGAATGTTGTACCATTGAATCAAAGGGGACCAACTGGAGTTCGTGGGGCATGTTATGAATGTGGGTCTACTGAGCACTACCGAAACACATGTCCTCAATGGATTGGGCAACAGGTTCAAGTGGCGGTTCATCCTAACCAGCTACAGATTACTGGACCCAATCAGAATAGAGGTAATCAAATTCAGGCTGCTAGAGGTCGTGCTTTCGTGCTGAATGCTGCTGAAGCTCGCAATGACCCGAACATTGTTGCAGGTACTTTTCTTCTAAATGGTCATTATGATACCGTTCGCTTTGATTCGGGAGCTGATTATAGTTTTGTAGCGAATAGTTTTGTTCCTTTACTGAGTACTAGGCCGAGCCCTATGTATATATGTTTCGATGTAGAAATGGCTAATGGGTTAGTCAGATTAGACCAAGTCATCCGTTCGTGCACATTAGTTCTTAATAATCATGCTTTCCTTATTGACTTGGTACCTTTTGAAATGGGGAGTTTTGACGTTATTATTGGCATGGACTGGATGTCTTTGGTCGACGCGTCGATTCTATGTAGCGCAAAAATCGTTAGAATTCCCTTACCTAGTGGTGAAATGCTAGAAGTCCAGGGCGAGAAGTCTGAGTCTTATGAGGGTCTTGTTATGAGTGCATCTGTTAAGGAGGTTAGCTTGATTGATGTTACCGTCGTTCGCGACTATCAGGATGTTTTCCCTGATGATCTACCCGGCTTACCTCCGTCTCGACAACTTGATTTTCGCATTAGTCTTATTCCTAACGCAGCTCCTGTAGCAAAATCCCCTTATAGACTAGCAACGACTGAACTACAAGAATTGGCCGCACAACTAAAAGAACTTCAAGACAAGGGATTTATTAGACCTAGTCAGTCACCGTGGGGAGCACCTGTTTTATTCGTCAAAAAGAAGGATGGTTCTTTTCGTATGTGTATTGACTATCGTGAGCTGAATAAGTTAACGGTGAAGAATCGTTATCCCCTTCCTAGGATTGATGATTTGTTCGACCAGCTCCAAGGCGCGAAGTGTTTCTCAAAAATTGACTTACGTTCAGGGTATCATCAATTGCGTGTACACGAGGACGACATACCGAAGACAGCTTTTAGAACGAGATACGGACATTATGAATTCACTGTGATGCCCTTTGGATTGACTAACGCACCAGCAGTCTTCATGGACTTGATGCATAGGGTGTGCCAACCGTATTTAGACGAGTTTGTAATTGTGTTTATCGACGACATTCTGATTTACTCAAAGACAAAGGAAGAGCATGCCGAACACCTGAGAAAGGTATTGGACTTATTGAGGAAGGAAAAACTGTACGGGAAGTTTTCTAAATGTGAATTTTGGCTGGAGGAGGTACACTTTTTGGGACATGTCGTGAGCAAGGATGGAATACACGTGGATCCTAGCAAGATTGATTCAGTCAAGAATTAGAGAACACCAGAGACACCGACTGAAGTCAGACAATTCCTTGGTCTGGCTGGTTACTATAGAAGGTTCATTGAGAACTTCTCTAAGATTGCATTGCCGCTTACGCAATTAACGCAGAAAGATAGACCGTATGTCTGGGGCGAGAAACAAGAAGAAGCGTTTCAGATTCTGAAGGATAGGTTGTGTAACGCGCCTATTTTGAGTCTGCCAGAAGGGTCTGATGACTTTGTGGTGTACTGCGATGCGTCGGGTCAAGGGTTAGGTTGTGTGCTCATGCAAAGAGGCAAAGTGATTGCATACGCCTTGCGACAATTGAAGGTCCATGAGAAGAATTACACAACTCATGACTTGGAATTAGGAGCAGTGGTATTTGCATTAAAGTGCTGGAGGCATTATTTGTATGGAACCAAGTGTGTAATCTACACGGATCACAAAAGTTTGCAGCATATCTTCACTCAACAAGATTTGAATATGAGACAACGTAGATGGCTTGAGTTACTCAGTGATTACGATTGTGACATTCGTTATCATCCGGGGAAAGCCAACGTTGTGGCTGATGCTTTAAGCCGTAAGGAAAGAGTTAAGCCTATACGAGTACGTGTTATGAGTATTACAGTGCATAGAAGTGTTAGAGATCAGATCATAGAAGCACAGACGGTGGTTGTTGGCGATGAAGAACTTCTCAAGAAGGAATTGTGAGGTATGGAACAACATTTAGATAAAAGGGACGATGGTGGATTGTATTTCGTGGATAGACTATGGGTCCCTTTCACTGGTGATTTACGGACATTAATTATGAACGAAGCTCATAATTCAATGTATCGGTACATCCGGGCACTGACAAGATGTACTTCGACATACACGAGTTGTATTGGTGGCCTGGCATGAAGAAGGATGTTACTGAGTTTGTAAGTCGATGCTTGACGTGTTTACGAGTGAAGGCGGAGCATCAAAAGCCTGCTGGATTGCTTCAACAACCAGAAATTCCTGAATGGAAGTGGGAGTGTGTAACTATGGATTTTATTACAAAATTACCCAGGACTAAGGAGGGTAATGATATGATATGGGTAATCGTTGATAGACTAACAAAGTCTGCACATTTCTTGGCCATTCGCGAGAAAGACCCCACAGAGAAATTGGTAAGGAAGTATGTAAAGGAAGTCGTGTCGAAGCATGGTGTACCGGTTTCGATTATTTCAGACAGAGATACTCGCTTCAATTCTCAATTTTGGCGAGGCTTTCAAAGGGCTTTCGAACTAGGATAGACATGAGTACGGCGTACCATCCTCAGACCGATTGTAACACCCCAACATGGCGGAATCATGTGATGTCACATGAATAGCATAGCACGACATGGGAAATTAAGTAAAGACAACTCTATATGCAAATAAGGATTAGGGCAATCCATATATCAAGATCAAATACGAGTACAAAATACAACATGGGATCACAAAAATGCATAAGGAGCACATGCCATCAAAGTTACAAAAGAGTATAATCCAAAAATGATGGCCGATAATCCTAAGCACAACCCGTCAAGGGAAATCAATGAATCACGGATCCAAAAGTCAAGCCCAAATCCTAGCAAAGTCATGCAATCATCCATTTCGTCCTTGATTAGCTTGATTACCTGAAAGTGTACTAAAACGGGTCAACATAAAGTTGGTGAGTTCGTAGGTTTAAACGTTAAAATCATAGTGTCGGGATAACAACCGTTAAGGGTATTCAAGGATGAGGACACTTACATCATCATCCATACGTTCACAATTCATCATATCAACGTTACGTTACAACTAAGCGTTCATACACAATCCACACGTTAAACGATATCGTTAACAACAACGTTATGCCACAAATGTGGACTTACTCGTTATGCCACTAACGTGGACTTACTCATTACGTTATGCCACTAATCGTGGACTTACTCATTACGTTATGCCACTAATCGTGGACTTACTCATCATCACAATTATTCATCACAACAAGCATTCATGCATACGTTTACGGAAAGCAAAACATTTACGTTCACAAATCATCGTTTTATATCAAATCGTTTCCAATAAATCGTTAAAACGTTTACGTAAAACAAGTACACTTTTCACCCCAAATATAAGAGAAAACGGGGCTACGAAACTCACCTTTGCCGAGCAAGATAAGTAAATGATAAGTTATATACGCCCAAGATTCGCCACACGTTCACCACCTAACAATCATACAATATACATTCACTATTAATACCTTACTTGAGTTCAAAACGTGGTGTTCGACTTTAGACGACTACCGGGACACACACAATACACTAGAGAAGACCAGAGATGATTTCAATGAAAACTAGACGCGATACGAGAAGCTGGAAATCAAAGCTAGTAAAACAGGAATTTGAACAAAAGAGAAGCCGTAACTTACGGCCCTGGCCACCGTAAGTTACGGTGGTTCAGATCAGGCAAGCGTAAGGTACACGGTCAAAACAGGCGTAGGGTACGGTCCTCTAAATATAGCGTCTCAAGCACCCATTTCTGGCGTAAACAGAAGGTTTTGGGCGTAAAGTCATTCTGACACTTAGGGGAAAGCGTAACCTATGGCCCAAAGACCGTAACTTACGCCACCCCGACCCAACCTAGCGTAGGATACGCCCTAGCCAGCGTAGGTCACGCCCAGTTAACCACAAGCCAGCGTAAGCTACGCCACACCTGCACCTGCACGACCAGCAGCAGCCAAGAACCAGAAAAATAACCCATTTCATCTTAAAACCAAAATTTTGACACATCAATCAGTTTCAAAGGTTTGGGGACTCATTTAAGACGTAACCAACGGTACTTTGACAAAACCCAACTCGCAAATTTCGATTGAAACACACCCTCAAGGCTAGCATTCGATCATGACTCCAAAACAACCCTAAAGAACCCTAAAATCGATTTGACTTGAAATCGTCCAAGGGATTGTAATTTCAGTTAAGAGACACATTTAATAATATGAAAGGAAGAGATTGAACTAGATTTCACTTACCAAAATGACCTAAATCCTCAAATTCGGGTTTTGAGGCTTTAGAAAAGGAAGAACACTTTAACACTTCAACTTTCTTGCACAAGATAGACTATTATTATTAATGTTACAAGATTTAGTAAATTTAGCATTCACAACACAAGATTCATAGTATTAAAGATGAATTTAGTTAGGGTTTTGGAGGTAGATGGAGAAATAAATGGGAGGAAGAAAGAGAGAGAGATAAGGTAGTAATTTGGTAAAGTAAAAATGAGTGGGTGGTGGTGGACGGCTATGGGGTCTCAATTATGAGGCCCCGCTCCGCTAAATTCGACAAATAGCTATACGTTATCCATTTAATCGCTAAAACGAACCCGTAATTACAAATAAATTCAACGTTATATTAACACAACAAAACGTTCGATAATTCATATAAATTTGGGAAGTCGTTTACATTTCATTACATTCAATCAAGAGTCAAACCAAGTCAAAAGTCACGAATGTTACATTATTCCCCATTTAAAGAATTTCGTCCCGAAATCTAGTCTCTAGACTCGTAAAAAGTGGGATACTTATCCTCATAAAGTCTTCCGTTCCCAAGTCAACTGGGTCCACGTCTTGCTTGCCATCTAACTTTAACAATCGTATATCGTGTATTCTTTAACTTCTTAGTTTGTCGATCTAGGATTTCTACCGGTTCCTCCACAAATTTCAACGCTTTATCGACTCGGATTTCATTTAGGGGTACGTGAAGCGTTGGGTTGGCCAAACACCTCCTAAGATTACAAACATGAAAAACATTGTGAACTCCACTTAAGTCTTGAGGAAGTTCCAAACGATACGCCACCGGACCAATTCGTTCCAAAATCTTAAATGGGCCAATATATCTTGGACCCAACTTACCACGTTTCACAAAACGGACTACTCCCTTCCACGGAGACACTTTGAGTAACACATAATCACCAACTTCGAATTCAAGAGGTCGTCGTCTAACGTTGGCATACTTTAGTTGTCGTTCCCGGGCCACTCTCAACTTCTCTTTGATTTGAGAAATCACTTTAGTTGTTTCAACAACAATCTCGGGTCCAATGAGTTGGCTTTCACCAACTTCCGCCCAAGCTACCGGTGATCGACAATCTCTCCCATACAAAGCCTTAAATGGGCCATTTAATGCTAGCATGGTAGCTATTATTATAGGAGAATTCGGCTAGCGGTAAATGCACATCCCAATTGCCACCAAAATCGATGGCACAAGCTCGTAACATATCTTCTAATATTTGAATCGTTCCTTTCACTTTGACCGTCGGTTTGTGGATGGAACGTCGTACTCATGTCAAGTCGAGTACCCATCGCTTTTTGGAACGCCTTCCAAAACTTTGAAGTAAACCGGGCATCCCGATCGGTTATTATGGAAATTGGCATCCCATGCTTGGATATCACTTCTTTGATGTACAAGCGTGCCATGGTGTCAAATTTGTCATCTTCCCGGATGGCCAAGAAGTGAGCCGACTTAGTCAACCGGTCAATAATCACCCAAATGGTGTCCTTCCCACTACTCGTTCTTGGCAACTTCGTTATGAAGTCCATAGCAATTTCTTCCCACTTCCACACCGGTGTTCTCGGTTGAACTAGCAACCCGGGTGGTTTCTTGTGATCGTCCTTTACTTGCAAGCATGTGATGCATTCACTAACGTATCTAGCAATATCTCTCTTCATTCCCCCACCAATACAAATCTCTCAATCCAAAGTAAACATCTTGTCGGAACCCGGGTTAACCGAGTAGGCCGACTTGTGAGCTTCATTTATCAATTACATCTGAAGCCCACCAAAAACGGGAATCCACAATCGTTCAATAAAGTATAAACCGTCATCGTCTTTTCTATCAAATTGCTTTTCTAAGCCATGTAAAGCTTCATTAATGAAGTTTTCCGGCCTAGTTGCCAATCTTTGAGCCTCAATGATGGAGTCACGAACACTCCTTTGTACGGTAAGGCTCATGGCTCTAACTCGCCTCGGTTTCACACGTTCCTTTCGACTCAATGCATCGGCTACCACGTTGGCTTTACCCGGATGGTAACGAATAACACAATCATAGTCGCTAAAGAGTTCCAACCATCTTCGTTGCCTCATATTTAATTCACTTTGGTCGAAAATGTGTTGAAGGCTTTTGTGATCGGTATAGATCACGCTCTTGGTGCCATACAAGTAATGTCTCCAACACTTTAAGGCACACACGACCGCTCTCAATTCCAAGTCATGAGTCGGGTAATTCTTCTCATGCACTTTAATTGCCTAGATGCATAAGCAATCACCTTACCCAGTTGCATTAAGACACAACCCAATCCTTGCCCGGATACATCACAATAAACAACAAAATCATCGGCTCCATCGGGCAAGCTTAAGATGGGTGCATCACACAACTTGTCTTTCAACAATTGGAATGCTTGTTCTTGTTTTTCGCCCCAATCAAACCTCCTTTCTCTTTGAGTCAACAAGGTCAAAGGTTGGGCGATTTTCGAAAAACCTTCGATGAATCTTCTATAATAGCCCGCCAAACCAAGAAATTGACGGATCTCGGTTGGTGTCTCGGGCCTTCTCCAATTCTTTACCGCTTCAATCTTACTTGGATCGACGTGTATACCTTCCTTGCTCACCACATGTTCAAGAAAGTGGACTTCTTCCAACCAAAATTCACACTTGGAAAACTTGGCATATAACTTCTCCTTCTGAAGTAACTCCAACACTAGCTTTAAATGCTTCGCGTGATCTTCCTTCGTCTTGGAATAGATAAGTATGTCATCAATGAAAACAATGACGAACTTATCCAAGTATGGATCACACACCCGGTTCATCAAGTCCATGAACACCGCCGGTGCATTAGTTAAACCGAAGGGCATGACCGTGAATTCAAAGTGCCCATATCGGATTCGGAAGGCCGTCTTTGGAATATCATCTTCATGTACCCGCAATTGATGGTAACCCGACCGCAAGTCAATCTTTGAGAAATATTTAGCGCCTTGGAGTTGGTCAAACAAATCATCAATTCTAGGAAGAGGATAACGATTTTTCACCGTTAGTTTATTCAATTCTCTATAATCGATGCACATTCGGAAAGACCCGTCTTTCTTTTTGACAAATAAGACCGGTGCTCCCCACGGTGATTGACTAGGGCGATGAAACCCTTTTCTTGAAGTTCTTTGAGTTGGGTAGCCAACTCTTGCATTTCGGTCATGGCTAGGCGATACGGTGCCTTGGCCACGGGGGAAGCGTTAGAAACAAGATCAATACGGAAATCGAGTTGACGAGAGGGAGGCAAACCCGGTAAATCATCCGGAAAGACATCCGCAAACCCATTGACTACGGGCACGGTCTTCAATTCAACCTTGGTGACGTTAACATTATACACTTTACTTTCCCAAGACTCGGACCTTTCACCTTGAACCACTAATTCCTCACCATTCTCTAACGGTATTCTAACTATTTTATTACCACAATCAATTACCGCGTTCACGGACATCCAATCCATACCAACGATCACGTCAAAACTACCAATATCAAAAGGGACCAAATCTATGTAAAATGGGTGGTCGTTCAAATCTAAGATACAATCACGTGCAACTTGACTAACTCTAGACAAACCACCATTTACCATTTCGAGTTCAAAATAATACGTCAATGGGCTAAGACTAGCATTAATCAACGGAATGAAATCATTGGATATGAGGCTAAAATCGGCTCCGGAATCAAATAATACGGTGGCATATTGGTCATTGAGAAGAAAAGTACTTGCCACAACGTTTGGATCAACATGAGCCTCGGCCGCATTCACGGCAAAAGCTCTACCACGGGGGGCCAATTGTTGACGAGGAGCTTGAGGAAGTTGTTGTTGGCCTTGAAGTCCCCGGTTTTGATTTGGACCGGCAATTTGTAGTTGATTCGGGTGCACGGTCACTTGAACTTGTTGGCCGATGAGATTTGGACATGTGTTTCGGTAGTGCTCTTGACTACCACATTCATAGCAATTGCCCCGAGCCGGAAAACGAGCATTAAGAGGAACAACATTCAATGGTGCACCCCTAGGATTAGTGGGGCACATCTTGGCCATATGGCCCGGTTGATTGCAATAGAAACACGCTTCGCAACGATATTGAGGCCTATGATGACGGTTACACCTAGGGCACAAAGGAGCCGTCCCGGCATAACCTTCTTTAACCGGCATAGTCGCCGCAAACACCTTCCCACCTCTAGTTGGTTTCTTGTTGTGATACCTCTCCACCTTCTTGGTACCACTAGACTCGGATACTTCTTTTCTCTTGCCATCACTCTTGCTCAACTTGCCACCCCTAATAAGCTCCAAAGTCACACTAGCGGTGCGGGTGGTTGCCTCTTTGTATGTCAAAGGCATGGTGGGGTGAGAAACAAGCATTCTCACTTCATGAGGCAATCCCGCAACATACTTCTCAATCTTAACTTCTTGGGGTCTCACATAATGAGGAATGAGTCTAGAGAGTTGGCCAAAACGGCGAGTGTAACTCTCATAGTCTCCTCCCTTCATGGCAAAGTTTCAGTTTGGGGACTCATTTAAGACGTAACCAACGGTACTTTGACAAAACCCAACTCGCAAATTTCGATTGAAACACACCCCAAGCTAGCATTCGATTCATGACCCAAAACAAACCCTAAAGAAACCCTAGAAATCGTTTTGACTTGAAATCGTCCAAGGGATTGTAATTTCAGTTAAGAGACACATTTAATAATATGAAAGGAAGAGATTGAACTAGATTTCACTTACCAAAATGACCTAAATCCTCAAATTCGGGTTTTGAGGCTTTAGAAAAGGAAGAACACTTTAACACTTCAACTTTCTTGCACAAGATAGACTATTATTATTAATGTTACAAGATTTAGTAAATTTAGCATTCACAACACAAGATTCATAGTATTAAAGATGAATTTAGTTAGGGTTTTGGAGGTAGATGGAGAAATAAATGGGAGGAAGAAAGAGAGAGAGATAAGGTAGTAATTTGGTAAAGTAAAAATGAGTGGGTGGTGGTGGGTGGTGGACGGCCAAGATGAGGCCCCGCTCCGCTAATTTCGACAAATAGCTAAACGTTATCCATTTAAACGCTAAATGAAACCCGTAAATACAAATAAATTCAACGTTATATTAAAACACGATTAAACGTTCGATAATCCATATAAATTCACGTAATCGTTCACATTTTATTACATTCAATCAAAAGTCAAACCAAGTCAAAAGTCACGAATGTTACATTATTCCCCCGTTAAAGGAATTTCGTCCCGAAATTCTAAGTTAACTAGACTCGCTAAACAAGTGGGGATACTTAGCTTTCATCGAATCTTCCCGTTCCCAAGTGACCTTGGGTCCACGTCTTGCTTGCCATCTAACTTTAACAATCGTATATTGTGTATTCTTTAACTTCCTAGTCTGTCGATCTAAGATTTCTACCGGTTCCTCCACAAATTTCAACGCTTTATTGACTCGGATTTCATCTAGGGGTACGTGAAGCGTTGGGTTGGCCAAACACCTCCTAAGATTACAAACATGAAAAACATTGTGAACTCCACTTAAGTCTTGAGGAAGTTCCAAACGATACGCCACCGGACCAATTCGTTCCAAAATCTTAAATGGGCCAATATATCTTGGACCCAATTTACCACGTTTCACAAAACGGACTACTCCATTCCACGGAGACACTTTGAGTAACACATAATCACCGACTTCGAATTCAAGAGGTCGTCGTCTAACGTTGGCATACTTTAGTTGTCGTTCCCGGACCACTCTCAACTTCTCTTTGATTTGAGAATCACTTTAGTCGTTTCAACAACAATCTCGGGTCCAATGAGTTGGCTTTCACCAACTTCCGCCCAAGCTACCGGTGATCGACAATCTCTCCCATACAAAGCTTAAATGGGGCCATTTGTATGCTAGCATGGTAGCTATTATTATAGGAGAATTCGACCAAAGGGAGATGCACATCCCAATTACCACCGAAATCTATGGCACAAGCTCTTAACATATCTTCTAATGTTTGAATTGTCCTTTCACTTTGACCATCGGTTTGTGGAAGGAACGTCGTACTCATGTCAAGTCGAGTACCCATCGCTCTTTGAAACGCCTTCCAAAACTTTGAAGTAAATTGGGCATCCCGATCGGTTATTATGGAAATTGGCATTCCATGTTTGGATATCACTTCTTTGATGTCCAAGCGTGCCATGGTTTCAAATTTGTCGTCCTCCCGGATGGCCAAGAAGTGAGCCGACTTAGTCAACCGGTCAATAATCACCCAAATGGTGTCCCGACCACTACTCGTTCTTAGCAACTTCGTTATGAAGTCCATAGCAATTTCTTCCCATTTCCACACCGGTGTTCTCGGTTGAACTAGCAAACCGGGTGGTTTCTTGTGATCGGCCTTTACTTGCAAGCATGTGATGCATTCACTAACGTATCTAGCAATATCTCTCTTCATTCCCGGCCACCAATACAAATCCCTCAACCCGAAATACATCTTGTCAGAACCCGGGTAAACCGAGTAGGCCGACTTATGAGCTTCATTCATTATTCATCCGAAGCCCACCCAAAACGGGGATCCATAATCGTTCAACAAAGTATAATCCATCGTCTTCTTTTCTATCAAATTTCTCCTCTAAGCCATGTAAAGCTTCGTTGATGAAGTTTTCCGGCCTAGTTGCCAATCTTTGAGCCTCAATGATGGAGTCACGAACACTCCTTTGTACGGTAAGGCTCATGGCTCTAACTCGCCTCGGTTTCACACGTTCCTTTCGACTCAATGCATCGGCTACTACGTTGGCTTTACCCGGATGGTAACGAATAACACAATCATAGTCGCTAAAGAGCTCCAACCATCTTCGTTGCCTCATATTTAATTCACTTTGGTCGAAAATGTGTTGAAGGCTTTTGTGATCGGTATAGATCACGCTCTTGGTGCCATACAAGTAGTGCCTCCAACATTTTAAGGCAAACACGACCGCTCCCAATTCCAAGTCATGGGTCGGGTAATTCTTCTCATGCACCTTTAATTGCCTAGATGCATAAGCAATCACCTTACCCCGTTGCATTAAGACGCAACCCAATCCTTGCCCGGATGCATCACAATAAACAACAAAATCATCGGCTCCATCGGGCAAGCTTAAGATGGGTGCATCACACAACTTTTCTTTCAACAATTGGAATGCTTGTTCTTGTTTTTCGCCCAATCAAACCTCCTTTCTCTTTGAGTCAACAAGGTCAAAGGTTGGGCGATTTTCGAAAAACCTTCGATGAATCTTCTATAATAGCCCGCCAAACCAAGAAATTGACGGATCTCGGTTGGTGTCTCGGGCCTTTCCAATTCTTTAATGCTTCAATCTTACTCGGATCGACGTGTATACCTTCCTTGCTCACCACATGTCCAAGGAAGTGGACTTCTTCCAACCAAAATTCACACTTGGAAAACTTGGCATATAACTTTTCCTTTCGAAGTAACTCCAACACTAGTTTCAAATGCTCCGCGTGATCTTCCTTCGTCTTGGAATAGATAAGTATGTCATCAATGAAAACAATGACGAACTTATCCAAGTATGGATCACACACCCGGTTCATCAAGTCCATGAACACCGCCGGTGCATTAGTTAGGCCGAAGGGCATGACCGTGAATTCAAAGTGCCCATATCGGGTTCGGAAGGCCGTTTTTGGAATATCATCTTCATGTACCCGCAATTGATGGTAACCCGACCGCAAGTCAATCTTTGAGAAGTATTTAGCGCCTTGGAGTTGATCAAACAAATCGTCGATTCTAAGAAGAGGATAGCGATTTTTCACCGTTAGCTTGTTCAATTCTCTATAATCGATACACATTCGGAAAGACCCGTCTTTCTTTTTGACAAATAAGACCGGTGCTCCCCACGGTGATTGACTAGGGCGGATGAAACCCTTTTCTTGAAGTTCTTTGAGTTGGGTAGCCAACTCTTGCATTTCGGTCATGGCTAGGCGATACGGTGCCTTGGCCACGGGGGAGGCGTTAGGAACAAGATCAATACGGAAATCGAGTTGGCGAGAGGGAGGCAAACCCGGTAAATTATCCAGAAAGACATCCGCAAATCCGTTGACTACGGGCACGGTCTTCAATTCAACCTTGGTGGCGTTGACATTATACACTTTACTTTCCCAAGACTCGGACTTTTCACCTTGAACCACTAATTCCTCACCATTCTCTAACGGTATTCTAACTATTTTATTACCACAATCGATTACCGCGTTAACGGACGACATCCAATCCATACCAACGATCACGTCAAAACTACTGATATCAAAAGGGACTAAATCTATGTAAAATGGGTGGTTGTTCAAATCTAAGATACAATCACGTGCAACTTGACTAACTCTAGACAAACCACCATTTACCATTTCGAGTTCAAAATAATACGTCAATGGGCTAAGACTAGCATTAATCAACGGAATGAAATCATTGGATATGAGACTAAAATCGGCTCCGGAATCAAATAATACGGTGGCATATTGGTCATTGAGAAGAAAAGTACCTGCTACGACGTTCGGGTCAACATGAGCCTCGGCCGCATTCACGGCAAAAGCTCTTCCACGAGGGGCCAAATGTTGGCGAGGAGCTTGAGGAAGTTGTTGTTGTTGGCCTTGAAGTCCCCGGTTTTGATTTGGACCGGCAATTTGTAGTTGATTCGGGTGCACGGTCACTTGAACTTGTTGGCCGATGAGATTTGGACATGTGTTTCGGTAGTGCTCTTGACTACCACATTCATAGCAATTGCCCCGAGCCGGAAAACGAGCATTAAGAGGAACAACATTCAATGGTGCACCCCTAGGATTAGTGGGGCACATCTTGGCCATATGGCCCGGTTGATTGCAATAGAAACACGCTTCGCAACGATATTGAGGCCTATGATGACGGTTACACCTAGGGCACAAAGGAGCCGTCCCGGCATAACCTTCTTTAACTGGCATAGTCGCCGCAAACACCTTCCCACCTCTAGTTGGTTTCTTGTTGTGATACCTCTCCACCTTCTTGGTACCACTAGACTCGGCAACTTCTTTCCTTTTTCCATCACTTTTGCTCAACTTTCCACCCCTAATAAGTTCCAATGTCACGCTAGCGGTGCGGGTGGTTGCCTCTTTGTATGTCAAAGGCATGGTGGGGTGAGAAACAAGCATCCTCACTTCATGAGGCAATCCCGCAACATACTTCTCAATTTTCACATCATCGGGTCTCACATAATGGGGAATGAGTCTAGAGAGTTGGCCAAAACGGCGAGTGTAACTCTCATAGTCTCCACCCTTCATGGCAATCAGTTTCAAAGGTTTGGGGACTCATTTAAGACGTAACCAACGGTACTTTGACAAAACCCAACTCGCAAATTTCGATTGAAACACACCCCAAGCTAGCATTCGATTCATGACCCAAAACAAACCCTAAAGAAACCCTAGAAATCGTTTTGACTTGAAATCGTCCAAGGGATTGTAATTTCAGTTAAGAGACACATTTAATGACATGAAAGGAAGCATTAGAACTAGATTTCACTTACCAAATAACTCAACTCCTCAAATTCGGGTTTTGAGGCTTTAGAAAAGGAAGAACACTTTAACACTTCAACTTTCTTGCACAAGATAGACTATTATTATTAATGTTACAAGATTTAGTAAATTTAGCATTCACAACACAAGATTCATAGTATTAAAGATGAATTTAGTTAGGGTTTTGGAGGTAGATGGAGAAATAAATGGGAGGAAGAAAGAGAGAGAGATAAGGTAGTAATTTGGTAAAGTAAAAATGAGTGGGTGGTGGTGGACGGCTATGGGGTCTCAATTATGAGGCCCCGCTCCGCTAAATTCGACAAATAGCTATACGTTATCCATTTATTCGCTAAAACAAATCCGTAATCACAAATAAATTCAACGTTATATTAAAACACGATAAAACGTTCAATAATTCATATAAATTCACGTAATCGTTCACATTTTATTACATTCAATCAAAAGTCAAACCAAGTCAAAAGTCACGAATGTTACATTATTCCCCCGTTAAAGGAATTTCGTCCCGAAATTCTAAGTTAGCTAGACTCGCTAAACAAGTGGGGATACTTAGCTTTCATCGAATCTTCCCGTTCCCAAGTAACCTCGGGTCCACGTCTTGCTTGCCATCTAACTTTAACAATCGTATATCGTGTATTCTTTAACTTCTTAGTCTGTCGATCTAGGATTTCTACCGGTTCCTCCACAAATTTCAACGCTTTATCGACTCGGATTTCATTTAGGGGTACGTGAAGCGTTGGGTTGGCCAAACACCTCCTAAGATTACAAACATGAAAACATTGTGAACTCCACTCAAGTCTTGAGGAAGTTCCAAACGATACGCCACCGGGCCAATACGTTCAAGGATTTTAAATGGGCCAATATACCTTGGGCCCAACTTACCACGTTTCACAAACCGAACTACTCCCTTCCACGGGGACACTTTGAGTAGCACATAATCACCAACTTCGAATTCGAGAGGTCGTCGTCTAACGTTGGCATACTTTAATTGTCGTTCCCGGGCCACTCTCAACTTCTCTTTGATTTGAAATCACTTTAGTCGTTTCAACAACAATCTCGGGTCCAATGAGTTGGCTTTCACCAACTTCCGCCCAAGCTACCGGTGATCGACAATCTCTCCCATACAAAGCTTTAAATGGGGCCATTTTTATGCTAGCATGGTAGCTATTATTATAGGAGAATTCGACCAAAGGGAGATGCACATCCCAATTACCACCGAAATCTATGGCACAAGCTCTTAACATATCTTCTAACATTTGAATTGTCCTTTCACTTTGACCATCGGTTTGTGGATGGAACGCCGTACTCATGTCAAGTCGAGTACCCATCGCCTTTTGAAACGCCTTCCAAAACTTTGAAGTAAATCGGGCATCCCGATCGGTTATTATGGAAATTGGCATTCCATGTTTGGATATCACTTCTTTGATGTCCAAGCGTGCCATGGTTTCAAATTTGTCGTCCTCCCGGATGGCCAAAAAGTGAGCCGACTTAGTCAACCGGTCAATAATAACCCAAATGGTGTCCTTCCCACTACTCGTTCTTGGCAACTTCGTTATGAAGTCCATAGCAATTTCTTCCCACTTCCACACCGGTGTTCTCGGTTGAACTAGCAACCCGGGTGGTTTCTTGTGATCGTCCTTTACTTGCAAGCATGTGATGCATTCACTAACGTATCTAGCAATGTCTCTCTTCATTCCCGGCCACCAATACAAGTCTCTCAATCCAAAATACATCTTGTCGGAACCCGGGTGAACCGAGTAGGCCGACTTATGAGCTTCATTCATTAATTTTATCCGAAGCCCACCCAAAACGGGGATCCATAATCGTTCAACAAAATATAATCCATCGTCTTCTTTTCTATCAAATTGTTCTTCTAAGCCATGTAAAGCTTCATTGATGAAGTTTTCCGGCCTAGTTGCCAATCTTTGAGCCTCAATGATGGAGTCACGAACACTCCTTTGTACGGTAAGGCTCATGGCTCTAACTCGCCTCGGTTTCACACGTTCCTTTCGACTCAATGCATCGGCTACAATGTTGGCTTTACCCGGATGGTAACGAATAACACAATCATCGTCGCTAAAGAGCTCCAACCATCTTCGTTGCCTCATATTTAATTCACTTTGGTCAAAAATGTGTTGAAGGCTTTTGTGATCGGTATAGATCACGCTTTTGGTGCCATACAAGTAGTGCCTCCAACATTTTAAAGCAAACACGACCGCTCCCAATTCCAAGTCATGGGTCGGGTAATTCTTCTCATGCACCTTTAATTGCCTAGATGCATAAGCAATCACCTTACCCCGTTGCATTAAGACACAACCCAATCCTTGCCCGGACGCATCACAATACACAACAAAATCATCGGCTCCATCAGGCAAGCTCAAAATGGGTGCATCACACAACTTGTCTTTCAACAATTGGAATGCTTGTTCTTGTTTTTCGCCCCAATCAAACCTCCTTTCTCTTTGAGTCAACAAGGTCAAAGGTTGGGCGATTTTCGAAAAACCTTCAATGAATCTTCTATAATAGCCCGCCAAACCAAGAATTGACGGATCTCGGTTGGCGTCTCGGGCCTTCTCCAATTCTTTACCGCTTCAATCTTACTCGGATCAACGTTTATACCTTCTTTGCTCACCACATGTCCAAGAAAGTGGACTTCTTCCAACCAAAATTCACACTTGGAAAACTTGGCATATAACTTTTCCTTTTGAAGTAACTCCAACACTAGCTTCAAATGCTCCGCGTGATCTTCCTTCGTCTTGGAATAGATAAGTATGTCATCAATGAAAACAATGACGAATTTATCCAAGTATGGATCACACACCCGGTTCATCAAGTCCATGAACACCGCCGGTGCATTAGTTAGGCCGAAGGGCATGACCGTGAATTCAAAGTGCCCATATCGGATTCGGAAGGCCGTCTTTGGAATATCATCTTCATGTACCCGCAATTGATGGTAACCCGACCGCAAGTCAATCTTTGAGAAATATTTAGCGCCTTGGAGTTGGTCAAACAAATCATCAATTCTAGGAAGAGGATAGCGATTTTTCACCGTTAGTTTATTCAATTCTCTATAATCGATACACATTCGGAAAGACCCGTCTTTCTTTTTGACAAATAAGACCGGTGCTCCCCACGGTGATTGACTAGGGCAGATGAAACCCTTTTCTTGAAGTTTTTTGAGTTGGGTAGCCAACTCTTGCATTTCGGTCATGGCTAGGCGATACGGTGCCTTGGCCACGGGGGAAGCGTTAGGAATGAGATCAATACGAAAATCGAGTTGACGAGATGGAGGCAAACCCGGTAAATCATCCGGAAAGACATCCGCAAACCCGTTGACTACAGGCACGGTCTTCAATTCAACCTTGGTGACGTTAACATTATACACTTTACTTTCCCAAGACTCGGACCTTTCACCTTGAACCACTAATTCCTCACCATTCTCTAACGGTATTCTAACTATTTTATTACCACAATCAATTACCGCGTTAACGGACGACATCCAATCCATACCAACGATCACGTCAAAACTACCAATATCAAAAGGGACCAAATCTATGTAAAATGGGTGGTCGTTCAAATCTAAGATACAATCACGTGCAACTTGACTAACTCTAGACAAACCACCATTTACCATTTCGAGTTCAAAATAATACGTCAATGGGCTAAGACTAGCATTAATCAACGGAATGAAATCATTGGATATGAGGCTAAAATCGGCTCCGGAATCAAATAACACGGTGGCATATTGGTCATTGAGAAGAAAAGTACCTGCCACAACGTTTGGATCAACATGAGCCTCGGCCGCATTCACGGCAAAAGCTCTACCACGGGGGGCCAATTGTTGACGAGGAGCTTGAGGAAGTTGTTGTTGTTGGCCTTGAAGTCCCCGGTTTTGATTTGGACCGGGAATTTGTAGTTGATTCGGGTGCACGGTCACTTGAACTTGTTGGCCGATGAGATTTGGACATGTGTTTCGGTAGTGCTCTTGACTACCACATTCATAGCAATTGCCCCGAGCCGGAAAACGAGCATTAAGAGGAACAACATTCAATGGTGCACCCCTAGGATTAGTGGGGCACATCTTGGCCATATGGCCCGGTTGATTGCAATAGAAACACGCTTCGCAACGATATTGAGGCCTATGATGACGGTTACACCTAGGGCACAAAGGAGCCGTCCCGGCATAACCTTCTTTAACTGGCATAGTCGCCGCAAACACCTTCCCACCTCTAGTTGGTTTCTTGTTGTGATACCTCTCCACCTTCTTGGTACCACTAGACTCGGCTACTTCTTTTCTCTTGCCATCACTTTTGCTCAACTTGCCACCCCTATAAGTTCCAATGTTACTAGCGGTACGGGTGGTTGCCTCTTTGTAAGTTAAAGGCATGGTGGGGGTGAGACAAGCACTCTCACTTCATGTGGCAATCCCGCAACATACTTCTCAATTTTCACATCATCGGGTCTCACATAATGGGGAATGAGTCTAGAGAGTTGGCCAAAACGGCGAGTGTAACTCTCATAGTCTCCACCCTTCATGGCAATCAGTTTCAAAGGTTTGGGGACTCATTTAAGACGTAACCAACGGTACTTTGACAAAACCCAACTCGCAAATTTCGATTGAAACACACCCCAAGCTAGCATTCGATTCATGACCCAAAACAAACCCTAAAGAAACCCTAGAAATCGTTTTGACTTGAAATCGTCCAAGGGATTGTAATTTCAGTTAAGAGACACATTTAATAATATGAAAGGAAGAGATTGAACTAGATTTCACTTACCAAAATGACCTAAATCCTCAAATTCGGGTTTTGAGGCTTTAGAAAAGGAAGAACACTTTAACACTTCAACTTTCTTGCACAAGATAGACTATTATTATTAATGTTACAAGATTTAGTAAATTTAGCATTCACAACACAAGATTCATAGTATTAAAGATGAATTTAGTTAGGGTTTTGGAGGTAGATGGAGAAATAAATGGGAGGAAGAAAGAGAGAGAGATAAGGTAGTAATTTGGTAAAGTAAAAATGAGTGGGTGGTGGTGGACGGCTATGGGGTCTCAATTATGAGGCCCCGCTCCGCTAAATTCGACAAATAGCTATACGTTATCCATTTAATCGCTAAAACGAACCCGTAATTACAAATAAATTCAACGTTATATTAAAACACGATTAAACGTTCGATAATTCATATAAATTCACGTAATCGTTCACATTTTATTACATTCAATCAAAAGTCAAACCAAGTCAAAAGTCACAAATGTTACACCGATGGTCAGAGTGAGCGTACGATTCAGACTTTAGAAGACATGTTGAGAGCGTGTGTCTTGGACTTTGGTGGTAACTGGGATGACCATCTACATTTGATAGAATTCTCTAAACAATACATATACATGCAACAAACTTAGCTCTCACGTCATTGAGCCATAGTTGGCTTTGAGAAAGAAAATATCCAAAACAACTCAAAACCCGTTTTTCATTACAGCAGCCCAGAAAACCTCCGATCCCCGGAGATCAAACCGTCGGATCATCATGGTTCTTTGACAGTAGCTTCCTAACATATAGACCAACGTTTTCAACCGTTGAATTTGTCCAAAAGGTCCAGAAGTCGAATTACAAGTCTAGAACAGAGGGCTGGAATTTCAGTAGTTCTTAGCTTTAAGTCATCTTTGATCATTCCTTTAAACATCCTTTTGATTAAGTGCACATATAAGGTAATAATTCTTGATCTCTTAATCATAATTTATAAGTATTTTAATGGTGTCAAGTTGTAGATTATGGCTTGGTTTGGGTTATTCAATTAAAAGATGTATACCAAATTTTATAAAACTTGAATACTTTTATTACATGACAATATAAATGATATATATATAATGAAAACCATGTACATATATATATTTACTTATACACATGATCCCATATACCTATTTACACATATATATAATATATATATATATATATATATATATATATATATATATATATATATATATATATATATATATATATATATATATATATATATATATATATATATATATATATATATATATATATATATATATATATATATATATATATATATATATATATATATATATATATATATATATATATATATATATATATATATATATATATATATATATATATATATATATATATATATATATATATATATATATATATATATATATATATATATATATATATATATATATATATATATATATATATATATATATATATATATATATATATATATATATATATATATATATATATATATATATATATATATATATATATATATATATATATATATATATATATATATATATATATATATATATATATATATATATATATATATATATATATATATATATATATATATATATATATATATATATATATATATATATATATATATATATATATATATATATATATATATATATATATATATATATATATATATATATATATATATATATATATATATATATATATATATATATATATATATATATATATATATATATATATATATATATATATATATATATATATATACATAATCAAACTTCTTCTTCTTTAATCTCTATCTATCTTATCTATCCTATCTATCTAATTATAAGAACTTCCTTGTTCTCTGCATTCTCAACACTCTAAACAATACATATACATGCAACAAACTTAGCTCTCACATCATTGAGCCATAGTTGGCTTTGAGAAAGAAAATATCCAAAACAACTCAAAACCCGTTTTTCATTACAGCAGCCCAGAAAACCTCCGATCCCCGGAGATCAAACCGTCGGATCATCATGGTTCTTTGACAGTAGCTTCCTAACATATAGACCAACGTTTTCAACCGTTGAATTTCGGGACGAAATTCTTTTAACGGGGTAATAATGTAACATTTGTCATTTGGTCCGTTACTTGTTATATATGATGATGGCAAACTTTTATGAATATATGAAAACTTCGACTATTTTTGTGCATATATATATGAGTTGTAAATGATTCGATGTGATTAGGCCCATGTTGTGAGGCCATTATTGTTGTCCATATTTGATATGAAACTTGTATTATTAGGATATGTTAAATAAACTAAATACTAGTAAAATAATTAGGCATTATAGGTATGTAAATTAAACAAATGTCATGATAACAATCTAATTTGGGTAATGAAGATTACAAAAACGAACTTCCTTTCATCTATCTTCTAACAAGAACATATTAACTAAATCAAGTATTACTTTCTTTGAAAAGGTTCCACGAAGCACAACATAGTCTACTTACTTTCTTCTTTCTTCATCCCACGATTCACTCCAATTAAGGTGAGTTTCGTAGCCCCTCTTTTAATCAGTTTTGGGGTGAAAAGTATACTTGTTTCTTTTAAACACTTTTGTCGATTTCTGATATGTTCAATATTGAGCCTATGCGTATAGAGTTATTTGTGCCATATGATATGCTCATGTCTTGTTGTATGTATGTGATTATGTGTTTGTTGTTGTGCTTATTTGACGTGTTTTTGTGAGTATTGGAGACTTGAGACTTTGAGACTTTGGACTAAGGCAGGTACCGTAAGGCCGGACTTTGAGACTTGAGACTTGAGACTTGGACTTGAGACTTGAGACTTGAGACTTGAGACTTGGACTTGAGACTTGAGACTTGGACTTGTAACTTGAGACTTGGACTTGAGACTTGAGACTTGTGACTTGAGACTTGACTTGAGACTTGAGACTTGAGACTTGAGACTTGTGACTTGAGACTTGAGACTTGTGACTTGAGACTTGAGACTTGGACTTTGTGACTTGAGACTTTAGACTTGTGACATGGACTTGTAACTTGAGACTTGAGACTTGAGACTTGAGACTTGTGACATTGAGACTTGAACTTTGAGACTTGGTCTCGTGACTTTGAGACTTGTGACATTGAGACTTGTGAACTTTGGGACTTGAGACTTGAGACTTGAGACTGTTGGACTTGAGACTTGGACTTGAGACTTGAGACTTGAGACTTGAGACTTGAGACTTGAGACTTGAGACTTGAGACTTGAGACTTGAGACTTGAGACTTGAGACTTGAGACTTGAGACTTGAGACTTGAGACTTGAGACTTGAGACTTGGACATTGAGACTTGGACTTTGAGACTTGTGACTTGAGACTTGAGACTTGGACTTGAGACTTGAGACTTGAGACTTGTGACTTGAGACTTGAGACTTGGACTTGAGACTTGAGACTTTGAGACTTGAGACTTGAGACTTGAGACTTGAGACTTGAGTCTCGTGACTTTGAGACTTGTGACATTGAGACTTGTGAACTTTGGGACTTGAGACTTGAGACTTGAGACTTGTGACTTGAGACTTGTAACTTTGGGACTTGAGACTTGAGACTTGAGACTGTTGACTTGATACTCGTACTTTATACTTGAGACATTGAGTACCTTGGACTTGAGACTTGTGACTTGAGACTTGAGACTTGGACTTGAGACTTGAGACTTGGACTTTGAGACTTGAGACTTGAGACTTGAGACTTGAGACTTGAGACTTGAGACTTGAGACTTGAGACTTGAGACTTGGACTTGAGACTTGAGACTTGAGACTTGTGACTTGAGACTTGAGACTTGGACTTGAGACTTGAGACTTGAGACTTGTGACTTGAGACTTGAGACTTGGACTTGAGACTTGAGACTTGAGACTTGTGACTTGAGACTTGAGACTTGGACTTGAGACTTGGACTTGAGACTTGTGACTTTGAGACTTGAGACTTGGACTTGAGACTTGAGACTTGAGACTTGAGACTTGAGACTTGAGACTTGAGACTTGAGACTTGAGACTTGAGACTTGAGACTTGAGACTTGAGACTTGAGACTTGAGACTTGAGACTTGAGACTTGAGACTTGAGACTTGAGACTTGAGACTTGAGACTTGAGACTTGAGACTTGAGACTTGAGACTTGAGACTTGAGACTTGAGACTTGAGACTTGAGACTTGAGACTTGAGACTTGAGACTTGAGACTTGACTTGAGACTTGTGACTTGAGACTTGAGACTTGTGACTTGAGACTTGAGACTTGAGACTTTGAGACTTGAGACTTTGAGACTTGTGACTTTGAGACTTGAGACTTGAGACTTGAGACTTGACTTGAGACTTGAGACATTGAGACTTGTAGACTTGGACTTGAGACTTGAGACTTGAGACTGTTGGACGTTGAGACTTATTGTATGAGTTGAGACTTGGACTTGAGACTTGAGACTTTGGACTGAGGCAGGTACCGTAAGACCGGACTTTGAGACATTGAGACTTTGAGACTTTAGACTTGACTTGAGATTGGACTTGAGACTTGAGACTTGAGACTTGAGACTTGAGACTTGAGACTTGAGACTTGAGACTTGAGACTTTGAGACTTGAGACTTGAGACTTTGAGACTTGTGACTTTGAGACTTGAACTTGGACTTGAGACTTGAGACTTGAGACTTGTGACTTTGAGACTTGAGACTTGGACTTGAGACTTGAGACTTGAGACTTGAGACTTGAGACTTGAGACTTGAGACTTGAGACTTGAGACTTGAGACTTGAGACTTGAGACTTGAGACTTGAGACTTGAGACTTGAGACTTGAGACTTGAGACTTGAGACTTGGACTTGAGACTTGAGACTTGAGACTTGAGACTTGAGACTTTGAGACTTGGACTTGAGACTTGAGACTTTGAGACTTGAGACTTGGACTTGAGACTTGAGACTTGGACTTGAGACTTGAGACTTGAGACTTGAGACTTGAGACTTGAGACTTGAGACTTGAGACTTGAGACTTGAGACTTGAGACTTGGATTGAGACTTGAGACTTGTGACTTGAGACTTGAGACTTGGACTTGAGACTTGAGACTTGAGACTTTGAGACTTGAGACTTGAGACTTGAGACTTTGAGACTTGAGACTTGAGACTTGAGACTTGGACTTGAGACTTGAGACTTGAGACTTGAGACTTGAGACTTTGAGACTTGGACTTGAGACTTGAGACTTTGAGACTTGTGACTTGAGACTTTGAGACTTGGACTTGAGACTTGAGACTTTGAGACTTGAGACTTGGACTTGAGACTTGAGACTTGAGACTTGTAACTTGAGACTTGGATTGAGACTTGAGACTTGTGACTTGAGACTTGAGACCTTGGACTTTGAGACTTGAGACTTGAGACTTTGAGACTTTGAGGACTTGGACTTGAGACTTGAGTCTTGACTTTCAGACTTGTGACATTGAGACTTGTAACTTTGGGACTTGAGACTTGAGACTTGAGACTGTTGAGACTTGTGACTTGAGACTTAGACTTGAGACTTGGATTGAGACTTGAGACTTGTGACTTGAGACTTGAGACTTGGACTTGAGACTTGAGACTTGAGACTTGTGACTTGAGACTTGAGACTTGTGACTTGAGACTTGAGACTTGGACTTGAGACTTGAGACTTGAGACTTGTGACATTGAGACTTGAACTTGAGACTTGAGACTTGAGACTTGAGACTTGTGACATTGAGACGGACTTTGAGACTTTGTGTCTCGTGACTTTCAGACTTGTGACATTGAGACTTGTAACTTGGACTTGAGACTTGAGACTTGAGACTGTTAGACTTGAGACTTGAGACTTGAGACTTTGAGACTTGAGACTTGAGACTTGAGACTTTGAGACTTAGAAAGGCAACGAGACGGACTTGAGACTTACTTTACTTTGACTAGACTTTTGATATAAAACCTACGAACTCACCAACCTTTGTGTTGACACGTTTTAGTATACTTTTCAGGTACTCAAGCAAATCAGGGATAAAGACTTAAATTCTAGGCTGGACTTCGGAGATTAGTGCTCCTTTACTTATATCGGACTTTAAGGCTGCATGCCTTGGTTTATTTTCTGTTATGGACGTACTAGTAATAAGCTCTCCTAGCATTGTGTGACTTGGAACTCTTGTATTAAGACTTATGTTTTGAGAATATATCATTATATTCTATTTCATTTAGTAGTATCTATGTAATTCCATGTCGTGCTGTACTTTTCATGACACCTCATGTTTCCGCCAACGGTGGGGTGTTACACAATTGCCCGTTGATATGTGCCTCATTGGCACAAGAAGTGTATTTATAATAAGTCTAGATAGTTTCTCCAACTAACTCAACTTTCTTTGTATAGAAGTGAAAAAAGGAACTGAACTCTCCGTATAAGTTTTCAACTTTTCATCTTACCGATAGCACGATGAACAATTTTGTATCTAACAATAAAAAAAAAGATTTCACCCGGCCCGTAACTCAAAATTAAAAGAATTTTCCTAATTGGTATTCTCTTCTAGTTAACCAATCAGTGAAAGGCTGGCAATTTTGACACGAAACCTGTTAACACGACACGACCTGTTCTTAACAGGTTTCGTGTTTGACCTTAACAGGTTTCGTGTCTTAACAGATCCGGACCTGTTAAGACCTGTTAAGATTCGTGTCTTAACAGGTACTGTTAAGGTTGTATATATAAATACTAGTAAAAAGTGAAACCTAAACCTAATTCATTTCTCAGCCGTCAGCCACTCATCCCCCATCTTCACTCTTTCCTTTCATCTTCATCTTATTTCCTATATCTTAATAAAAAATGTAACTCATAAATCTATGACTTTCACGGTCAGATTATACCACATATTTATGACTACTACTTTTTATATCAGATTTCCAATCACATCTTTAACTACGAGTCTGAGACTTTCACGGCCAGATTTACCAAGATGGAAGATGTTTCACGGCGAGATTTTCCGATCTTTCTCACATCAGATTTCCGACATGGTAACTATGCAGATCAGATTCCGGCCAGATCTACGATGACGGCGAGATGTTTGTGCTCATGTTATCTAAACGATTGTGTTTTCGGATTGTACTCCTACAATAGATTAAAATTTCTTTTTTTTATCCAAGCGCTTATGACTTAATTTGGTCTGATAGTGATTTTGTTTCTTTGATGTTGGGCTTTTTTCTGGGTAATTGTTTGTAATGAATTGTTACTACAGTCGCATAAAGCGAAGTCATAATATTGATTGACATAGTTTTATAGCTATCTAGTTTTATATGTTACTAATTCATAAGACTTTTGGTTTATGATGTTGTATAATTGAAAGAATGAAAGAGCTGTGTTGTTGCTTATCAACCAAGATGAGATGTATCTTAACAGGTTCCTAACAGGTTCTTTAACAGGTAACCTGTTAATTTTCGTGTCGTGTTCGTGTCTTGATAAAATGACACGAATTGTTAACATGTCGTGTTCGTATTTGATCTTAACATGTTCGTGTCTTAACAGGTTTCGTGTGACCTGTTATGCCAGCCTTTTATCAGTCTCGAAGCAATATCATAAAAGGTGTAATAATAAGCTAAGCATACATAATCGTCGATGGATTACAGTCTAAGAAGGCAGAGGCGGATCTAGGATCAAAATTCATATGTGTCCTAACACTTCAAGCTTAGCATGATTTAACCATCTTCAAGTTAAGTCTACTTTATCATATATAGTAATTTAGTTGCGTAGTAAGTATAACTTGCAAGACAATTCACAAGTGTATTTATAAATGGTGTGTTTGGCATAAAAGTGGCGATAATAGAAGTTTATGAACCTAGTCAAAGTAACACACTAAGAGTTGAAATCTTTATCACATAATGGATGATTTATCAATCAATTTATCGTTTAATTAATGTAACACACTAAAAGTATGTATGAACAGATTTATAGTAGCACTAAAGTTCAATTTACTGTTATTAATCTTTTGCAAAGACAGAATGATATTTATTGATGATACTTATTTAAGAGTGACGTTCATAATCGTGTGCTTTTGTTTTTCTGTAATAACTAGAGTGAAGACCCGTGCGATGCACGGCTTGAATTGTTTCTTTGTCAAACCTATATGTACGAACGTGGACAACACTATTATATTTCAACTTACAAACACAAATATAAAACGTAAATGAACAACACTATTAAATCAAAACTTGAAGAAACTTTTGACCCAATCAATCCACAAATTCTAATTAAAGGCAACCCAAATCAAAGGAAAAATCATGCACAACTAATAAAACCTATGCTTAGAATCACACGTCATAGGTTTAAAACAATTGGTTAACATTACACAATATATTTTCCAATTATGGGTTGCCGCCAACATTCTTGATGTAATAATCATCCACATGTTTTGTGCGAATAGGAGGCAAAACGGGCGCATCAGGCGAAGTATTCTGTGTACAAATAGTTAAAGGGAATGTAACATTACACAATATATCTATAATGTTGCCAGTTTTTTAAATCGCTAATGAAACTTAAAGATTGAGTGATTGATACGAGAGAATGTAACAAATAGTTAAAGGGAATAGTACATGATGTATAATGTGTATTCTTGTAAGATAGATTCTAGCTGTAGAGTTCCTAGAGCCATGACAGAACACATAATGTTAGATCAATATTGTGGTTTGACGTTGCTGACTGTACGAAGAAATAAGAGTACAATTATTGCTCGGTGTTCATGTACGATTGAAATTCCGGAGCTTCTGCCTGTTTGATAAAAACACTTGGAATCAAAGGTAGGAACAGAACATATTTTTAAAAAGGATCATTGAAGATCATCCCGTCACCACCACCTTCTTTTAATGCTGTCGCTTTCTCTTCTCGAGTGTACACACCAGAATCTTCCTTTTTGTCAAGTTTGTATCCAATGTGTTTCCCTTCCAAAAAGCTATATAAGAGGTCAAAAAAGCCATTAATTGACTAATGGCAATAGTGGGAAACTTTGTCCCCTGACACTTGTGACTACTTTTTAGTCGATGATGCTATACATAGTATCTTTTTTGGTCGCTGTTGCAAGCTATATCCCCGAAGCTGCAGCAACAGCACCAGATATCAAACCATATTATGTCCCATGATCTACATCGTATTTACAGCAAAACCCTTCAACTGTTTTAGATTTTCGAGAAGCATATAAGATAGAAACTTACGATTGATTGATGGTGCTAGCACCAACTGTGAGGATCCACAGAGCCACATTGCTCACTGTCCGTGAGAAAAAGCTATGAACAGCAAATGTATAAGTGAATCAACATATGTAACTTTAGAGTTTAGAATCAAGAAAACGATTAACCATCTAAAGCACAAAGAAACTCGCAAAGATGCTTGCATGTGGAATTATACAAAATTGACATTTGGAGCCTTATATATTCCGGGTCAATTCGTTGAACACCTAGAAGCACAACCTAGAGCAGTCATACTTTACCTAATGCGAGTCAGATAACGGTTCTCTTATTTCTTTACCTAATGCGAGTCAGATAACAGTTCTCTTATTTCAGAGATGTACAGTTACCCTAATAGTCAATTTAGGTCCAACTATAAGGTCACTCAAGCCTATGGTTCTCTTATATCAGAGATGAAGAAGCCATTAGCTTCAAAGGTGCTCAACCTCGGTATCATTTTAGTGAAGTGATTGATTGCATTAACATGTTGAGAATCAAAGTAAAATCGAGGATCCTATTTTAAAATAACTTATAAGGGCGTAATTGCATACTTGCCCATGTTTAGCATCTATAAGGGCGTTAATCGGGATTGACTATCAACATCCGAACAATGACAGATTTAAACCAATAACAACGAATCATAAATTGCATTTTCTTCATTCCAAACAAACAAACCTTGAACAAAATCTAACAGTAACCGACATATAAGATCATATCAAGAAAATAGCAACTATCATATAGATGTGTGTACCTGCCACCTTAAAACAAAAGCTCTGTTTCTCTGGCGGTACTATTGAAAGTTATTCTGGGTGAAATCTTCATGGTAACCGCATAGCTTGATAATCGAGGAAATCGCCATGAGTCTAGTAGGGACGCCTAATGGCTGAGACAACAAACAAAGACATATACTAATCAGACCAGAATATAGGCGTATGACACTTCCTTTGGTGGGTACAATAATGAAGCTCTTGCTCCATTTATTTTGTCAATCAAATCCATATACACGATGATGTCGGTAAGCTCGGGTGTTAAAAAACCTGAAAGCCTATCCATGGTCCATAATGCACTCCGAAAATCAAGCTGCAAATTAAGAAAGCGAATTAGTTATTTTTTGCAATGTATCTTTTTCGTGAGGAGTATACAAACTATCAATACTATTATATCTTATTAGAATCAACAAAATACCAAAGGTAAAATGCAAATGGTTTGAGACCCATGTTAGTATGTCTGATTTATGGGATTACTCTATAATAAAAAGAACTAATACTTGAGGTCATATAATTATGTGTATAGGAAATATACTACGGTAACATTTATGCATGATTTTAATGACAAACATATTCGATAGGTTCCATTTTCACTCTATATCAATGGTAGACAAAAACAGGAGAGGCTATAGTCTATGTGGTCCGTTATAGAAGGAACATGTATGTAAGCCTCATATCTCATATTACGTCTAAAGTAAAGTTCAGTGCCAACCCTTACTATACAGATGTTATAATGACGTTACGAAGCATGTTTAAAAAAAAGCAGCGTTACATATTGCATTATATAAGTGTGGGAGTATGAAAGGTTAACCTAAAAAATTCTTAACATAAAGTAACTAAAGCTAACCTTCATCATGAGTGATATCTTCAAATAAGTATTCTGGACCCTTCAAGTCATCGTCACTATCATCCATTTCATCCTCATCAGAGCTCGAATCTATGATGATTAGATTCTTCATCCATCTCATGCTTCAGAAGCTTTCTTGCAGAAGGACATTTTGAAGGTTTAACCAGACAACTCGCAGTCATCTGCTTAAAAGAATTTTGACAGAGAACGGGCAACCATTATATGAGAGAACATGGTCATAGAGTGGTAAAGGAAAAGCAAACTGTAATACCTTTGAAAACTTCTTCTCCCTCTCAAAGTCAAGACCAGGAGGTGCATTTTGCAAAGCCATAAGCAAACCCTATCATGTCAGAAGTGTTATTAAGTTGTAATGACTTGGGTTTAGGTAGAAATGGTGATTTCAACCATCTACTTATGGGTAGCATGATAGGACGATTCAGAAAAAAGGACTATAGCCGTGAATGGGTGAAATGGGTGAAATGGGTCGAGAGGGTTTAACATGTCCAAAGTCAACCAAAACGGATTTGAAAAGCAGACCTCCTAAGTTACTTGCTCAAAAATTATATTACTCATATTAATGAAATAGTATAATTTTTGTATTCATATTTGACATACTAATTATCTACAGAAAGATTCATTTTTTTTTATAATCTTTATGGTCAACCCCAACCAGCCAGATCTGCTGTTGCCACCTCATGTATAGCCTGGCTTATTAATGACACAGAGTAATGCAGGACAAAGCACCTTCATTGGGGAATATTTAAAAAAAGGAGCTTTCCCATGAGCAAGCTCCAGAGTTGTTATGCTAAAGGACCAGATATCAACCCTGCAGAAATTATCAGGCATACACATCAGGTGTCTTCACTATTTTGGAGTTGTTGAGAATATCTATAACTAACCTTCATATGAGAGATATGTTTAAAAATGACCTTATTGTTCCGTCAAATGATTGACATATGTATAACAATCTTTTCAATCAAACATTCGAAACCAAAAGTCTTGCAACTATTAAGCCCATTGTATGCCAAAAAAAATATTATTGTTTTGAACATAGAACACCCAGATCGAAAAAAGAATTCCAAGAATGGTATTTCACATTTTGCATTTCTCTTCCAACTAAGAAGTATGGTAAAGTAGAATAGAATACGACTCTACCTGTTTATGCTTTAATTGTGAACGTGGTGTCTACGCCTTGGGTAAGGATTGACCTCGACTCCGCTGACCTTGACATCATAATCTTTATGCTTTTCTGTAAACATGTTAACAAATAAAACATAAGACTTTCACTCAAAACTGCAAATCTTGCTACCACACACAATCTTCCATAACTATGACATGGCACAAATAAAAAGACCCCAATACGATTATAAACTCAAAAATACAATAAAATATGTAGGTGATATTACACTTGATTCCTATTAGTATTAATAGTCGGGGTCATAAAGTCACACTACTTTAAAACGACATCTTTTGACCTGCCTACACGTCCCCAACCTATCTGACCTACCCATTTTGCCGCATCTAAAAGATTGGGTTAACACACAACAAAAGCAACCACACCAACAAAGGTCAAACACAAAACATGTATATACTTTATAGTCATGTTATCATTCGAATTAGCAACCTTTGGACTAAAATTACAATGTAAAATACAAAATGAAAATGGGTTGAAATTTCACTCTTTTAGCTTTGGCTAGTAATAAACTGGAAGCTCATTCACAGTTTCACACAAGTTATATCTAGGCTCATAAATTTGGAAGATCGTGCCATGTCGCTATGCTTCTTCACTCGATGTGGGTTCATCCTCTTCGATATAGTTCATGAGCCCTCTAAATTTTGCTACCATTGATACCTTAAGACACTTCTTCCTCTTTGAAGGTCTAGGTTTGCTGAGATCCACCATCACCGGTTGCAGAACCCATTATCGCATCCGCTGTGGATTCGGATTATAGAATAACCATTAGAAACAATCTTGAAGCCTTGTCATATGCAGGGCCAGCCAAAATAAATTAACCATGTAACACATATAACATATATATTACAACAGAAACACTTGGGAAAAACATGTAAAGATCATAGTTTCTCACCATATCATACGTGGAGTGAAAAAGGGACAGCAGAATTTGAGTTTCAAAAGCTCTCCGGTCTCCATCAGACGACAATTCGAATGTCGTGAAAGCGAGTGTAGAGAAAACAACCTTCGACAAAAAAACTATCAGTTAATAATAAGATCGAATTCAAGTTCCAATAATCAAATTTTGAAAGCTTGATATAATCTCAAATTAGAATTTCAAGTTCAAAAATTTTTAGCGAGGGTTACATGAGTTAGACCCATACCAAAGGCAAATTTAGCAAGAGCTTTTAGATACGCATGTGAAAGCTCTTAGCCCATCTCAAATAGTTGCATGCCAACATAGAAAAGTCAAACACCAAACCATCTGCAGAATTTTGTAGCAAGTAACTGAACTCACTCGCATAAATAAAGCATTCATTTTTTGCCCGAAATCTAATACCTAACTGAAAGATGAATAAAGCTATGAGCTTACCAACTAAAGACTGCCCCACTCAGAAAAGGACTTTAACATCTGCAAGCTTTCTAATCAATCTAAATTGATTGAGCATGACTCTCGCAAAGAAAAAACCAAGTATCTGAAATAGTCTTATCATGCAAATCATAATAACCTTAATCAATTCTAAACTCTAAGCATTGAATTCAGGCTTACAATTTATATATATATATATAAGATAAACAAATGCAATTAACCTCCTAATTAATAACTAACCTCATTGATTTATGATCATATCGTACATACATATTCCTATCATCATCATCATAGTAAGTAAACAAATGCAATTAACCTCCTAATTAACCCCACTAACCTCATTGATTTATGAGCATATCGTATAGTAAGTAAACAAATGAAATTAACCTCCTAATTAACCCCATTTAGTACCCTAATCAATGAAGTGCCAAAGAACCAACTTTGCTTCTACTTTAGTATATATATATAGATAATATGTATTTCATTTCAGGTTAACCGTTTTATAAAGACACAAACTAACATGCAAATCATGATGGAACTCATTAGAATCTATACTGGTGACGGAAAGAATAAGCCAATAATGGTCATTATATGCCAGACGTAAAAGAGGAAAAACACAATGGCTGCCTCTTTTACTTCTGAAGCGACTGTTGTATTTTCCCGAACCAACAAAAATGGTTACTCGGATCTTGCAGTTAGAAGTCACATTGATTCCTCATTCTCCTCGGTCAGGCATGAACAAAGATTTTATGGTGGAACAAAATCATGCCCATCAAAGTTAACATCAACTCATGGAGACTCGTCCTAGCTTGATCGCCTCAAACTTATGATAGTTTGGTATTCATAGCATTAATGTCAACTCCTTCCGTTGCCCGATTTGTGATAACAACATTCAATCAATCATTACATTTTCATTTCCATTTTTAAGTGGCGTCAGATATTTCATATTTGCACACTCGTAAAAGATTGGTGGTACGTTCATGTTCCCACAGTTGGACTGTCATGGCTCAATCTGTTGGGCTGATGCTTTGGGCTTAAAGTCCCCAATTTGGCCCGGTTTTTTATTTGGTTGTACAAACTGCTCGGTGGGTTATTTGGAGCATATGCTTGCAAAATACGGCTTCAACACACCTGTGAAACTTTTTGATGCTATCATCTTTAATCTTTTTATCCTACAATTGGGTCACGAATCGTCGCACAGGTTCTAGTTTTAATTGGTTAGATTGGTATGTATTATACTATCATTCCCCTAACTTGTTATGCTTATATAGTTATATGTATTTGGGATTATGGCACCGGAGTGTAAACAACTATGACACAATGATTATATAATGTAGTGACCTTTTAAAATGGCTATCTGATGTAACAACCTTTTATTTTTGTTCTTTTCATGTACCTGTTGACCTGCTATACAGGTAGCCGGTAACAAATTTAATTTTATTTTTGAAAACGTCTACGTGGCATGCTGACTTGGTAAATATATTTCATTTTTAAATAAGAAAACATTTATTTATATTTGTATCTACCAATATACACATATCAGAGGGATGTATATTCAAGGCCATACTAAAAAAAACTGGCCAAGCAAGCAACACGATTGTATAGCAACACAGAGTTCAAACTCACAAATTATTTCAATAATCATTCCATTTTCCAAAAACACCCAGTTCAAACTCATACCCAAAATCTGCTGTTATAATTATTATTTTGGGGGTTAACAATTTTTTTTGATTCATAGATTCTTTCAATTTCAAGATTCCAACATATATAGTTCAAAATGGGTAAAAAGACGGATATTAGACACAGCAAATTCCGGCAAACACCAGCAGATTCCGGCAAGCGTAGCAGATTCCGGCAACCACTACCAGATTCCGACATCATTCATCCAACGATTTCATCATCATCATCGTCGTCATTAACATCATCAATAGAAGTAATCCGATTTCAAGATCTGCAAATCTTGGGGATTTGCCATATATACAAATAAAAGCATTATTCAGATCTGTATATAATAAATACATGTGTGTGTATATATATATATATATATCGATCAAGGAAGATAACAAACCCAACAACCAAGACTTCTATATGACATCAAGAGGCGGCGGCGGCCGGAAGTTTTCAGATCCGGCGAAGCACAATATCTTCCACCACATGATCGTCTTGTCCGGCCACCTGGTTACCTTCCATGAAAACCCCGTCTTGTCCACTTCCAATCTATCCGCCGCCGCACATCACAGTTTTCTCCATCTGCAACCCACGTTGATGACTTGATTTGATGTTATAGAACCCATTCGTGTGTTTATACAAGTCTCTGCATTTTTTATGTCATGTAGGTGAGATTGCTTTAATTTGAATTTGGTTGAAATATTGAATGTGGTGTTATAGAACCAGAGAAGAAGATGATTGATGTATTGTACTCCGTAATATGTATATGTATAAATAAATAATTGTGTTAATATATTTATTTTATTTATATATATTTATAAATAAATATAGTCCACGTAGGCATTAAAGGCTGACTTGGCAAGTGACGTGGCGTGACATGGCATTTACCGGTTACAACTTGGATGTTACCCGGTAACATACATGAAAAGAACAAAAATAAAAGGTTGTTACATCATATAGCCATTTTGAAAGGTTACTACATTACATAACCATTTGGTCATAGTTAGTTACACTCCGGTGCTATAATCCCTATGTATTTTGTAATCTATACTCCTTTATAATAATTATTTAACCCCCTATTTTTGGAAAGTGTTAGAAATTGGTTAAATGGAAAAGTACTAAATTACCCTTAATAAACACCCCATATGGAAAAGGTTAGAGATTACCAAATTTGCCCTTAATGAATTAATTTACACTTTAAACTCTTATCTTGTTAATTTACACTCTAAGTCCTTATCTTCTAAAATATTTCCACTATCACCATTACATCAACTTACACGGTTACGCCACTCGACACCAATTGTCGATGTCATCACCACCCGTCACCGACACCACTAAACCGCCGTCGCATTGCGCCGATACCATGCTAGTCATCTTTAATCTTTTTATCCTACAATTGGGTCACGAATCGTAGCACAGGTTCTAGTTTTAATTGGTTAGATTGGTATGTATTATACTATTATTCCCCTAACTTGTTATGCTTATATAGTTATATGTATTTTGTAATATATAATATTGTCTACTCTTGCTAGATACTTATTAAGAATATCATGCAGTCATGCACTTCAAAAAACAAACAATGGCTTTGAAGCAAATGAGTTTTATGAGTCAAAGTATAGCAGTTAACGATTAAGTCATTAACCTTCTAAAATATCTCGTGTAGTTATGGTTATAAGAAAGTCGATGTAACACAACCAACCATCAATAGATGGATTGATAGTTATAAGAATGAGTCTCTTTTGAAATGAGTCCAAATTTGCGGTTAAAAAAAAAAAAAAAACTGGAAGTAATACATATATAAATGAAGTCAACGTGCTAACAAGAAGTGGTGTTTAACAATACTTCTAGATGACCAGAGGTGGGTAGTCAAAATCTAGAGCGTTTTGAGATTTAATTTTCTCCAACAAACTCGACACCCTTTATAAGTTTTCGTCCCATAATGCCATAACTCAAATTGACAAGAACTTTTCTAAGTAGTTTCTCTTCTAATTAAGCAATCAGCGTTGAATCTATTCCATAAAAGGTGCAATAATAAGCTAGCAAAGATCAATTTGGAATCGACGATTGATCCTTACAATTGTTCTATAGTTATATTTTATTTTATTTTATATTGTCAATTATCATTGTCTTTTACATATTTCATTTAATTTTAATTCAACTTTAAAGTTGGTTTTTTTAAATGTAAAATCTGCTTGCATAACTTGTTAACTACTAACTCGGCTGATTAAGGAGTTGCTAATATTCGGGCCTATGTCGGAAGGACTTAGGGATTCAAATCGGCCTACGCAAAAAGTATTCGGTACTCGGCCAACTTGGCTTGACTCGACGGCCCAATTGTATTCGTTGAGTAACGGACTAATTTTGCAACACTAATGTCAAAGCTAAATTTGTTTTGATGTTAAAAAATACCTTTATGAACCAAATATATATATGAAACTAATATAAAATAAAAGTTAAAATGTATACACTAATACACATTAGATCAGAACCCTCAAGTTTAAAAACACACGTCAAAAGTTATTCTTTTCTTTTCAACATTTTACAATAAAGAAAAATTCATTTTGGGCTTGTTTCTCATTATTTCAATAAAGTAATGTACACCTGTACAAAAGCCAAAAGACAAAACTACCCCTTCAATACTCAATCTTCTATCTTCTTCCCCTATATATCTGTACATCTATTTATCTATAAAACCTCACTACTCTTATCCAACGGCTCACAGTCACATTCATAACAACAACAAAAAGAAAAAAAATGGCCGCCGCAGCTCCACCGCCACCACCAACAGACACACCCGTACTAGACATGAACAACCCAGAACCCCACCATCTTTTCACCCGGATCCGACTCGCCACGTCATCAGACACACCACTCATCCACAAAATGATCCATCAAATGGCTGTCTTTGAACGTCTTTCAGATCAATGTGTAGCCACTGAACAATCACTTTCAGCCACTCTGTTTTCACCCACAAACATCCCTTTTCAATCCTTTACTGTTTTCTTAATTGAAGTATCCAAACTCCCTTTTAGCCCAAATTTCATCAGCCCAAATTTCAAACCCATTTCCAAGATTCTAAATCTTGAATACCCAATTCATGATTCTGAAGAAAAAGTGTTTAAATCATTAGTGGGTCAGGAAAATGGTGATGTTTATGTTGCTGGGTTTGTTTTGTTTTTTCCAAATTATTCAACTTTTTTGGCTAAACCTGGGTTTTATATTGAGGATTTGTTTGTTAGGGAGTGTTATAGGAGGAAAGGATTAGGGAAAATGTTGTTATCTGCTGTTGCTAAACAAGCAGTTGAAATGGGGTTTGGAAGAGTTGAATGGGTTGTGCTTGATTGGAATATTAATGCTATTAAGTTTTATGAGGAAATGGGGGCTAATGTTATGAAAGAATGGAGAGTTTGTAGGCTTACTGGTGATGCTTTGAAAGGCTATGCTGATAATGGTACTACTATTACTAATTCTACTAGTAATGATGATGTTGATTTGATTTGATTTGATTTGATGTCATTTTGAAGTAATTTTAGCTAGTATGATATAATATAATGAATGAATGTTTTAGGGGTAGAGATATGGATTAGAGTTTTGATGTGATGATGTTATTTGTCTTGTATGCCCCTTTATTTTGTTATGGATGTTTTGAGTTTGGTAATGTATGATATTGGAGTATTAGATATATATGATGTTATGGTTGTTGTTTTGTTTGGATATACAAATGAAATGCACTAGTGTTTATGTTTGATATGTTGAATTACATTTTATCTTTGTAGTGGAATAATTCACTTATGAAAACTGAAATTGGTTTCTACACATGGAAGGGTTAGGAAAAGAGTAAATTCAGGGATGTATAATGCATTTTTATGTTGGAAACTGAA
>CM067167.1:294253563-294333563 GCA_034093135.1 Erigeron breviscapus | reverse complement strand
GTATAGCGAGAAAATGAATTTCTCCATCAAATATCTTCCAACCAAACATTATGAACAATGTAACACCCTTTAACTCCATAAACTAATAACAACCAAAGGAGGGCAAGTCTACTAGTATACATCTCATGACCTAGCTCACTAGTTCATGTCACGCGAACTTACGTCGTGAATATATACGTTATGGTTTAGGCTTGCTTGAGGCGCACCAAATCTAGGCGAAGGACTCGCGTTTGATCAGCCCATTTCACTCTCAAATCAAGTGAGTCATAGCCCCCTTTCAAACTATTTTATGTGTTTTACTTACGGGGTGAAAAGCATGATTAATTAAATTGACTTTCTTTTATGAAAATGCTACATTGAATGAACGATGATTATGATATGGGAATTATATTGTATGTTCAACGTGTGATATATTATATGATGAGCTTGAGTACTGTCAAACTGTTTCACCTCGGTACACTACTATTAACTCTTCGAGAGGCCTGTAGTTTGAGAGTTGCGCAACTAGGACTTGTCCCCTCACCCAACGAGTAACGGTGGGATGTTTGGTTGCCTTTGTGGCGACCTTCATTGCCAGTCCGACCACACGGTGCTCTAGCTACTATATCAGTGGTCATGCCACGCCCCCTTCTATTATTGGTCGTTTCCATGGCACGACCCCTTTATTATTATTGCACATGATTGACGGCATGTGTTCCTTATTATCTTGGACATAACCGGTTTTAGTAGTGGCTCAAGCACAAACTCATCAATTATGCCTTTGGCCAAGTGTTATTGATATCATTTATGGTTGGTTATTATTGTTTGAACATACGGTTTGGGCATGGAGACTATGATGAAATTCTTGGAAATCTTATGACATATTTCTTCTTAAATCTTATCGAATGAATACTTGTTTGTAGTATAAACCTATGAACTCACTCAACTCTCGTAGTTGACACTTTTTCTTCATGCTTTTCAGGTATAGAGCAATAGGTACTAAGCTTGACCGCCCCTATGGAAACTTATTTGTAATGTGCTTGGACTTATGTAATGCAAACATTTGGTCTTTTGTTTATGAACTTGGTTATGTAATGATCGTTAAACGTCAACTTGAACTTGTAATCTTTTGAGATTTGAACGTCATTTGAAACTTTATGCTGATGATTTCTACTTAATCTTTTTGTACCATGTCGTTCTGTGGCATCTCGTGTTTCCGCCCTAGTCGGGGTGTTACACAAGTAGCTGGGGGTACCCCATTTACAATTAAACAAGTAGTGATCACTTTTTTTTTTGAAAGGTGAATTTCGATTGAAACTTCGTGTCGCGATTCGACAGCGAGAGGTCTAGCATACGTTGTTTTAACCGGGTCCGCGCTAGAGAGCTCCCTCGAAGTAGAAATCACCTGATTCAGGATTTATTGGATGAGTCCGTTGGTCATGACTCATGTGATGCACACCATTCCAAAACATTGCCTATTTGGTCCATGCTTAGCAATATTTCATCAATGAGACGCAACAGGCGTCTAACTGTAAAGACATCCGCATATGTAAATACCAACTATCGGGTTGGACCGGCCTCCAAATACTCTTTATGATAGACCATCTATCCTTGACGGAACAACTTTTATTCATGTCATGTATAAAATATTTCAGGAAAACAGAGAAAATGACTTCTATATTGATAAAGTGTTCCAAATGAATTGTTATACAATAAAAGTATATCTTTGTTCAACTATTGAGAAATATTTTGTTGCATATTAGCGTACTACAGTCAAATTGTAAGCCAAAAGCTAGCTATAATACATTAACTAGTTTTCAAGCCCGTCCGATGGACGGATAGTCTCAAAATATATATATCAAAGGTAAATATCAAAATAATAAATAACAAAACAGGTAAAAAATAACAAAACATGAACAAAACAAATTTAAAATAATAAACCCTTTTGTAATAGAAGAAGAAGTCATAATCAAACTATAATTGACAACAAACTAAATTAAAAGAAATGAAAAATGACAATAACATAACAAATATCAAATAATAAACAAACACGAACAAAATACCAAAAATAAAGTTAAAGTGATATAAAAAAAACAGTATGTATCTTTTGTTGAGAAAAATTTACTTAACTTGATTTGTTTATTAAAGATAGGAAGAAGAAGAATAATATGAATGAGGATAATTAATAAAAATTTAGCTTGTATATATAATAATTTATTGGGAGAGCTAAGACGATTTGTTTTGATAGAAAAAAATTTATGATAGAGTTTTAAATATAATTATCTATTTAATTAGCAAATAAAAAATAAAAAAATCTAGAAAAAAGGAGAGCTCTAGAGTAATTAGGAAAGATTTTTAAGCTTAAAAAGAGCTTTAAGAGGTGCCAAGTATACCCCCAACCTCCTCTTTTAGTTAAAGTATATATTTACAATGTGATATTATTATGAAAGATAATTAAAATTAAAATATAAACATACTTGTGATCCTGTACTTGACATTCAAGTATATGTCTTTGTTCATGATATGGGCCCATAACAAATAAGTTTATTTTCAATCACTTGTCCTATGATAAATAGATAACAAATAGGATTTGACAGCAATGAGCTTAATATGGATCGAAAAATACCCGACAAAAAACAGAAAATAACAACGGTTCTGGCGAGATACAGATGCACCACTCGCGAGCCTCGTTGAGCAGAATAAACTAACCCGTATTCTCGATACAGACACACCACGAGAACAAGAATTAGCCGTCCAAGATCACCTTCTAAAACCTGCCAAATCTTAGAATAGCAATGGAACAAATTACCCTCTGGCTGCAGAGAATAAAATTTAGAAAACTCAAAAACTGCTTTCTCATTTCTCATTTTCCAGTACATAAAGAAAGAAAGAAATAACTGCTAACACACTAACTCCCACGTTTCCTACACTTGTGGAATTTTCAACTCACTGCTTTGACAATTTCAAACAAAGAAATAAAATAAAATAAACTGGAACTAGAAAATAAAACAGATAATAAAACGTGGGGGCTTCAACATCAACTAAGTGTCTGGTGGATCCAATTGGGCCAAAGTAACCCACTTCTGAATTGGGCCTAGTGTTAGTGGGTTATGGGTCGGGTCTTCCCTATCATCCTCTCCTGCTTCGGAAAAGTTTGTCCTCAAACTTGGGATGGGTTCATCAGGAGCAAAATAAGGTTGGAAATCTGCTACATTGAAGGTTGCTGACACCCCATAAGTACCTGGCAGATTAAGCTCGTATGCATTGTCATTAACTTTGACTAAAACTTTGAATGGACCACCGGGATCAGAATATGGATACAAATCAGCCGCAATATCCACATTCAAAGCATGGCAGACCGTTTTAAACACTTCTACAGAATGTTGAGAAACTGATACGGATGTAGTAGATACTAAACTTTTAAGTGCATCAAAAACATACTGTAATAAATGTTGAACAAGTGAAGATAGTGGTATTATAGGCCTAGATACCACATTGTCATCCAAACTCATTAAACAGAACTGATTTTCCGCTTCATCATTATTTTTCTCAACTCTCAATAATGCACTAAGTGAACCAAGGGATTTAGTTGACTGAGTAGTATGTGACACAGGAGTAAGAACGACTTTTCGACCATTATGAATGAATGAATACGTGTTTCGGTATCCGTTATGGGTCGCTTGGCGATCAAACTGCCAAGGACGCCCCAGGAGCACGTGACACACCTCCATAGGAAGAACGTCACACCAAATCTCATCAACATAAGACCCACCAATGCTCAAAGCAATAAGGACTCTATGATTAACAGTCATACCCTTACCATGGTTTAACCAGTGAATTGCATATGGGGATGGATGGGGAACCATAGGTAGACTAAGTTTAGTGACTAGAGTTTGAGAAGCAACATTTGTACAACTCCCACCATCAATAATTACACTACATACCTTACGAGCAATGGTACACCTGGTATGAAAAATAGTCTCGCGTTGGGTGGTTTCTTCCTTGACGGGGGTGGTATTCAATGCTCGCCGTATTACTAGACAGTCTCCTTCATCTGGACCAACCAATTCTTCAACAATAGTATTATCCGTGACTGGTTCAGGTGGACTGCCGCCATCATTTTCAGAACCGCTAGCAATCTCGAAGTCAGCCAGAGTAACAATCCGTTTGTTTGGACACTCGGAAGCGATGTGCCCCAACCCTTGGCAACGGAAACATCGTCGTGGGGCTTTAGGATTTTCAGAAGTGGTGTTCGTGACTGGAGAGGAAGCTTTATAAGTATTACTAGATGGTTGGTAATGTGTGTTGTTGGTGGCGGGTCGGGCAGGCTCATATTTGTTTTTGGCTTTTAGTTGGGCTTCAACCTTGTGGGCTAATATGGTGAGTTCGGCTAAAGATGAGTAGGGATGGAGTTCAACTACTTGAGCTATTTTCGGTTCAAGGGCTCCTAGAAAACGGATTAAGGTTTGCGGATCATCCTCATTCAACCCGCACTTCATCAGGAGGGCTTCAAATTCCTGTGATAACTCTTCCACTGATCGCGAACCTTGCTTAATAAAATGAAGCTTTGAGAAGTTTTCCTGCAAGTAATATGTAGGCACAAATTTCTCTTTTAATAACTTCTTCATCTTATGCCAACTTCTAACCTTATCCTTCCCTTGTTGTTCCCTTTTAAAGAAAACATTAGCCCACCACGTGGAAGCGTATTTCCTTAATTTTAAGGCCACAACTTTCACCTTTCGATCATCAGGAGTTTGCTTATAATCGAATACACGTTCCACAGTACGTAACCATTCTATGAATTCGTCTGGGTCGAGTCGCCCATCGTATTCAGGAATGTCTACCTTGATGTCACTGGAATAATTCTGCCGTCGACCATAAGGATTAACGTCTTCTTCATCTGAATTTCCGTATTCGTCTCTTTCAGGGCGGAACCGTGGTGGTGAACGGTTGACCCGTTGGTTTAAAGCAAGGGTTAATTCTTGAAGTTGTTCCTGCAATGCTAAAACCTGTTGCTCAAGAGTTCTCTGATCACCCATGTTGGACTGAAACTTTTAAGGTTGGATTATGATTTTGGAAGAAATTGGATTCAAGCTCTGATACCAAATGATAGCAATGAGCTTAATATGGATCGAAAAATACCCGACAAAAAACAGAAAATAACAACGGTTCTGGCGAGATACAGATGCACCACTCGCGAGCCTCGTTGAGCAGAATAAACTAACCCGTATTCTCGATACAGACACACCACGAGAACAAGAATTAGCCGTCCAAGATCACCTTCTAAAACCTGCCAAATCTTAGAATAGCAATGGAACAAATTACCCTCTGGCTGCAGAGAATAAAATTTAGAAAACTCAAAAACTGCTTTCTCATTTCTCATTTTCCAGTACATAAAGAAAGAAAGAAATAACTGCTAACACACTAACTCCCACGTTTCCTACACTTGTGGAATTTTCAACTCACTGCTTTGACAATTTCAAACAAAGAAATAAAATAAAATAAACTGGAACTAGAAAATAAAACAGATAATAAAACGTGGGGGCTTCAACAACAACTAAGTGTCTGGTGGATCCAATTGGGCCAAAGTAACCCACTTCTGAATTGGGCCTAGTGTTAGTGGGTTATGGGCCGGGTCTTCCCTATCAGGATTGTTTTCATATTCTTTGATAACAATTAAAACTCTTAATTTGAGTGACAATTGTAAGTACTTTAAACATTAATACGCAAAACTAATATATAAAAAGGGAGAAAATTTTATACCTTTTTGATTGAGAGATATAATGAATCTTGAATGGAGTTCATATTGATTTGGATTTAGTATTCAAGTAACCCTCTGTTGTAAATCGTGTTTTGTTTAGTGATCGTCCCATGTTTTGTGAAACCTATTGTGTTTAGGATAAGGATGTTGTATATCGTCATCTGTTATTGTGTTTGGGATAAGTATCTAGAGTTCATATTGTGTTTATATTAAATATAATTTATTAATATTTATAATTTATAAAAATAATCTAATATATTATTAAATTGGACGACATTATCAAAATTGTATTGACATACCAATGTACGACATCTATAGGTATCAATTTATAATATTTTATAATGTTTACTTATAAGCTAATATTTATCTTTAGTCATGTTGTCGACATTGATATCTATATGTGTAAATCTATATTTATTTATAAGATAAAAAGTCAAGAAAAGTCAAAATTACATTGAATACATATATTGTATTTCATCTTTTGAAATAATTTTTGTAGACAATATTTCATATGTTGAAATTTTTTTAATTAATTAAATGATTAAAATCTTCTTAAGTTGATGGCTAAAAATAAATATAAATTAAGTATTCAGGGCTAAAAAATGTAAATTATTGATGGAAAACAAAAAAGTGTAAATTAATGAGACTTTTTCTACAAATATTAATATAAATTCCAGAGTAATTAGAAGAGAGTATTAGACCTAAAAAGAGATTTTAGGGGTATCAAGTGTACCCCCAACCTCCTCTTTTAGTTATATTATAGATACCCTACTTGTGATGAGATAAATAAAGTTGTGAAGAAGATGTATGTTAACAAACTGAAGTCAAAAGAAAATACCCTTTCAAAACATATGAGCATTTAGTGGTGGAATGATTAACTTATGGAAACAGAAATTCAATTAGAGGTATATAAATTAAGGTTTAGGAGTCATGCTAGATTGCTATATGCCTATATCATAGACATATTTGATTTACAACCATCAAACGTGTGTGTTGGATTGTATGAAAATGTTAAACGGATGAATTTTTTTATATATGTGATAGAGTGAAGATCACTGAAGGAAGAACTTTAGAGAAGAAGAAGGAGTTTTATCAAATTCATATCTGGTTATATTCATTCACATATGTATCTATATATAGTGTACATATTAGCTCCTAACCGACCTAACAACCCATCTATCTAACTTGCCACTTTCAATCTCTAGTATCATTTATTCCACTAATAGCTAGACTATCTTTTGCTATGTAACAATACTCTCCCCTTATAAGACTTTTGTCCTCAAAAGTCAAAATAGTAATAAGGCTCCACTAATCACAAGTATCAAAAACAAAGACCTGTGCGTTATTACAACAGTGAAGACCACAACAGTTGGTAGTCTCATATTGCAACTGTTTTGAGACCTCCTTAAGTCCAGCAAGTTGTTGCTCACATTTCTTTTCCATTGCTTTCTTCTCGAGGCCTTCACCTGTATTTAAAATCAATAGTAGGAGGTGAAGCATACAACAAAGGTTCCATAGCTACAGCTGTCATTTGAAAATAATCCAAACCAACACCGGACAGGCTTCCCTCCATTTGCTTCTCAAACTTTTCTTCTTGTGTTCTTTGGCATATCCCACCATCCTGCTTGAATATTAAATCTTGAGGCCCAAAACTCAAAGCTACCCATTTTCCTTTACCTTGTAATTCAAATACGAATAAAACCATTTCTTCCAGCTCATCATAATTGTCATTTTTCCAAGATGTGGTTCTTTCCCATGGTTCTGAGTCAAGGTTTGCTGCTTCGTCTTCTGTTAACTTCCCTATGAGAGCACCAGTAGTATTGGTATCACAAGAAGGCTTTGTAGGTGCACCCAAAGCAAAATTGACAACGAATTTCTTGTTTTCTTCCACTGTGGTTCGTATCAATGACACCAGTTCATTGTGCTCAAATATTTGCTGAAAACTCGTATGTAATGTAATCTTGGCACCCAAGTTTCCCATATCTAAGGCTCCCATTCTTCGAACAAAAAGAATCTTCTTCCATGTTATTCCCTCAAAACCGAATTTGTCACGAGCCATAATAACTCCAGTCACATAATCCACAACCTCTGCTGTATTATCTTTATAGGTGGCAATGGAGAGGGCCTGGTCTATGAAGTCCAACTCGACTGGCTTGTTTGGATTAGCAACCCATGTTTTGCTGGATTCATTGTCATTCATATACCGTATTCCCAAGTAACAGTAATCTTCAACAAAGATTCCTAATGTGAATTTTCCACTGATGGAAACAAGACGGTCAATGGTGTCCCCGGGGTTGATTCTTGAAAAGGAATTAGAATCTGAATAACAACTGAGAGTGTAACTGGTACCATCACATTTACGTACAGTAGTATGGTCATTATTATATGGGATGCTGTAGGCTCCAAGGTAACCCAATTTAAGCATTTGACCGCATTTAAAACGCCCGTGATACTTTTCAGTAATTGTATTTGACCCCAGAATCTGCCCTACAATCAGTTTTCCTTCAGCCCATTCCACCACAATAGTTCCTAACACCTTAGATTCATGCCCTTCTTCAACCCAAACTTCTTCTTGAAGTTGTTGCAACACATCTCCTTTGAAATTTACACGAAACTTTTCATTTGAATTAACCTTATCGTTCCTTGCTTTCCCACTAAAACCTTGACCATTAACACCCTCAACAAAACTTCCCTCAATGCCTAAATTTGTATTACTAACCCATTGAATACCCTCAACAAAAGTTTGTGTTGATCTATTTTCATCATTTAGTTGAGGGTAAAACATATGGCTGTTGATGATGGAATTCCCTTCAACAAATTCAGATCTGACAAGACCACAAATTGCAAAACCAGAAGGTGGCCTGACCAGGTGGTTTACAGGAAAATCTGATACAAACTCTACAAGCTGCTTAGCAAAATCCATGGAATGGGCAGAGTGTTTGGTCTGCAATTTTTCCCAGCCACTAACACATCCATACCAATAGATCCATTCCTCACAACCAAACTTAAGACTGCTTGTACCTCATTACTATTCCTCTCAAAGATAATCCAACCCGGTTTCCATCCAAAACTTCCAAGATCCATCCGAATAGTACCTAATATTAAACAATGTTGGAACCACGTTAGTGTGACCGTCACTGATCATCTATCCTTCCTGATATGATAATTGACGATAACTGAAATCCCTATGTCTAGTAAATATTTGATGGACGTATTATAGGGTTTCCCATTAGGTGATTGGAACTAAGAGGACTAATGAGGCACAAATTAAACACCAGAGGGACTAAATGTGAAAATACTCTCCTTATATATATAGAGAGTAATTAACCCTAATTTAAGGGTTAATGACACACAAAATTCACAGCCTCCCTAAACTTAAAATTCGTCCATCATCCTCTGATGAATTTCTTAATCATGAATTCATCAATCCATCCTAAATCAATCATCTTGTTATGGGAACCCGAAATCAATAGCAATCATGCTTTATGCTGTTACAGGTTCCACAGGACGATCTGGATTCCCCGGTACGTGTTTATTACGAATTGAATCATGTTATATTCCAACATTTGGTATCAGAGCCTCGTCACGAATTTATCCCTTGATTTGATTCGTTTTCGTACCCTAATTCGCGAACTGAAGAATGCAGAAGCTTAAGTTCGTACGCTTCTTACGAACTTAAAGTTCGTTAGAACACTCTAAGTTCGTAAGGCTTAACTGTGTACGAAACTTCTGCTCATCTTCGCACTTACTTCCTCACGAACTTACCTTATTTTCGTAAGCTATCTTCGTTGCTTATGTTCGTAAGCTATCTTCGTTGCTTATGTTCGTAAGCTATCTTCGTTGCTTATGTTCGTAAGCTATCTTCGTTGCTTATGTTCGTAAGCTATCTTCGTTGCTTATGTTCGTAAGCTATCTTCGTTGCTTATGTTCGTAAGCTATCTTCGTTGCTTATGTTCGTAAGCTATCTTCGTTGCTTATGTTCGTAAGCTATCTTCGTTGCTTATGTTCGTAAGCTATCTTCGTTGCTTATGTTCGTAAGCTATCTTCGTTGCTTATGTTCGTAAGCTATCTTCGTTGCTTATGTTCGTAAGCTATCTTCGTTGCTTATGTTCGTAAGCTATCTTCGTTGCTTATGTTCGTAAGCTATCTTCGTTGCTTATGTTCGTAAGCTATCTTCGTTGCTTATGTTCGTAAGCTATCTTCGTTGCTTATGTTCGTAAGCTATCTTCGTTGCTTATGTTCGTAAGCTATCTTCGTTGCTTATGTTCGTAAGCTATCTTCGTTGCTTATGTTCGTAAGCTATCTTCGTTGCTTATGTTCGTAAGCTATCTTCGTTGCTTATGTTCGTAAGCTATCTTCGTTGCTTATGTTCGTAAGCTATCTTCGTTGCTTATGTTCGTAAGCTATCTTCGTTGCTTATGTTCGTAAGCTATCTTCGTTGCTTATGTTCGTAAGCTATCTTCGTTGCTTATGTTCGTAAGCTATCTTCGTTGCTTATGTTCGTAAGCTATCTTCGTTGCTTATGTTCGTAAGCTATCTTCGTTGCTTATGTTCGTAAGCTATCTTCGTTGCTTATGTTCGTAAGCTATCTTCGTTGCTTATGTTCGTAAGCTATCTTCGTTGCTTATGTTCGTAAGCTATCTTCGTTGCTTATGTTCGTAAGCTATCTTCGTTGCTTATGTTCGTAAGCTATCTTCGTTGCTTATGTTCGTAAGCTATCTTCGTTGCTTATGTTCGTAAGCTATCTTCGTTGCTTATGTTCGTAAGCTATCTTCGTTGCTTATGTTCGTAAGCTATCTTCGTTGCTTATGTTCGTAAGCTATCTTCGTTGCTTATGTTCGTAAGCTATCTTCGTTGCTTATGTTCGTAAGCTATCTTCGTTGCTTATGTTCGTAAGCTATCTTCGTTGCTTATGTTCGTAAGCTATCTTCGTTGCTTATGTTCGTAAGCTATCTTCGTTGCTTATGTTCGTAAGCTATCTTCGTTGCTTATGTTCGTAAGCTATCTTCGTTGCTTATGTTCGTAAGCTATCTTCGTTGCTTATGTTCGTAAGCTAACTTAGTTGATTATCAAGTTCGTGCTTATGTTTTACCTTAAAGTTTAAATGAAAAAAAAATGACCCTTATTTTCGGAAAATAATTTTTTCTGAGGCGTTTTTACCACAGCACTTTAAGGGAAATAAAAAATTTCGACCCCAGCCAGGGGCTCTGCCCCTTGGACCCCGCTTTCCAGGGGCGCTGCCCCCGGACCCCCGTAATGTGTAGGGGGCTTCGCACTAATGTACATGGTTTCATCATTTGCGCCCAAGGTCAAATGTGATTCTCATGTTGCGCTCTTTTCTCTTTTGCATAATTAACACTTAGCATATTAATTCTGCCCAAAGGTGATTTAATATGTTTTGTGTAGCAAAGGGATTCTTTTCATGCCTAATATACACGATTCTTAATTTTGTGCCCAAAGATCAAAAGATAAGCGTTGTGTTGCATGACCCTAATGCTCATGTGTACTTAGATATTAGTTATTTCTGCCCAAAGGTGATGTAACATCTAAGTAGAGCCTTACTTTAGCTTATTGTTTTGGTGTTTACAATAGGCTTACTTATCACTAGCTTCATTAATATAATGGTCTTAGTCTCATTACCTTTTGAAATCTAATTATGTTGCTATAAGGAACATTATTATTAGCCCTTAGTTAGTTTTAGGCATTACTTTAGTTCCCTTACTTTTATAGACATTACTTAGTTTGCCTTATATAGCTAATCATGTCACTATAATTTCATTACTATTAAGCCTACTTATTTTAGGCATTACTATTATAATCTTCTATTGCTTGTATCATAAATTAATATCCTCCTTATTTCCACTGAAGTACCTAACTTAGGCATTGAGCCACTTACTGATGCAAACTTTGCTTTATGAAAGGATTAATTACCTCTAATTCTGTAGATGATAGACCTTGACTATGTCATTCACCATAATGAACCCACTGCTTTACTGCTAACTCTTCCGCAGCTCAGAAAGCGAATTTTTAATAAAGTGGGATAGGGCGAATCACTTGTCAATAATGATGGTCAGAAACTTCATCAATCATAGTTTCCGAGGGAATGTATAAGGCGTTTGCAAGTAGCTTAAATACAAAGGAAATAGCAGTGCTTGTGAACACATAATGTAAATGACTGACATGACTCATAAGCTTAAGAGTCCAAAAAAATGGAAGTCTATGACAATTTTCTTTTGCATTTTAATGACCTCATTGCTTGCTCATTTCGACTCCTTCAAAATTAATTTTAGCGCTATGAAGGATAAATGGTTGATGAGTGAACTAATAGCAATGTGTGTGCAAGAAAATGGTCGCCTTAAGTTGGGCCAACCTTAAGTTGTTCATCTTAGTACCACTGCAAATTCCATTAAGAGGAAAGATAAAAACAGTAATAAAAACTGCAAATAAAGTTCAAAGGCTAATCATGGTGCTACTACCTCTAGCATTAAGTCCTTGACAAGCAATCCTAACTGCAAATTATGATTGTGCCTAGATTGCCCTAAAATCAAGGAGTAGCTAGCTAAGAAAGGTAACTTAATTTTTGTAATATTTGATTCTTTTATGTTTGATGTACTTATCAATACATGTGTGAGTGATTCTAGTTTTATACAAGGATTCCATGCAATCTAGAAACTATCAAATGACCAGAGAAAGCCTAGAGTTGGAAGGGTTGATCTCTTATATGTCGAAACCATGGAGACTTATGATTTACATATAAACAATGGAAAGTGTATTAGACTAGTAGATACCTTATGTGTATCGAGAATTTCTCGAAACCTTGTATCTGTTTTTTTAGTCTAAGACCTTGAAGGTTATGTAATAATTCATGGTTATGACGAGATTGCCATTACTCATAATAATGCATTACGTGGTCCTAGTTTCTTGAATGGAATGTTGTATAAGTTAGAACTAGATCATAATTTCTCACAGTCTTTGTTGTCTCCTGATATTGATGACATAACTAAAACAAAGACAAAATCACCTAAATAATTAGAGAATTCCTCCATAATGTGGCATAAATATCTTAGCCACATATCACGAGTTCGCGTGATACGACTCATAAAGGATGAAATATTACATTCTCTTGACTTTAGTGATTTTGAAACATGTATTTACTGCCTCTAAGGTGAGATGGCTAAAGGGAATAAGAAAGGAGCTACTAAAAGTTCCAACTTGTTGGAAATAATTCACTCTGACGTTAAGTGGCCCCTATCCCGCATTCATTTCAGGACATGCATCATTTATTACATTCATTAATGATTATTCACGTTATATGCACCTAAATCTGATCTGAACCCTTAGAGACTTTTATTGATCTTAAACCTTTGGTTTAAAACAAACTTGATCGTAAAAGAAAAAGTTGTGAGATCAGATAAAGAAGGTAAGTATTATGGTAGACATACTGATATTGGTGAAGCTCATGGTCTTTTTCCATAACTTTTGAAAGGAACAAGACATAAGTAACCAATACACCATGTCAGGTTCTCCTCAACAAAATGTTATGTTGCTAAAAGGAGAAATAGAACCTTAATGAACATGGTGAAGAGTATGCCTTTTCAACACTAACTTACCAACTTTCCTTTGGACTAAGGCCTTAAAACAGCTTTTCATATACTCAATAAAAGTTCCATTAGAATCTGTCCCTAAGAGTCCTGGACAGAAAGGAATCCGAGTCTAAAATATATGAAAGTATGAGGCTGTCATGCCGAAGCATAAGTCTGTAACCCTAACTTAAAGAAACTGGATCCTAAATCCCTTACATGTTTCTTTATCGGTTATTAGTTTTACTGTCTTTTCTACACTACTAGCATTATTGACACGCATCATGCCACGTTTTCTCAAAGACTAAGAGATCAGTGGGAGCACGACAAATCATAACTTAAGATTTGCTATAAGTACAAGAAGCGGGGGGAACCACTCGTCGGTTATTATTACTCCTCCGATAACTCCTCTTGTACTCAATGCTGCTCCTAAAATCACTGATCCACCTTCTCCAAATCAGAATCCTAATCCTCCTAATTATGATACTACTAATGATAAAGCATCTTATTAAATAATGCTAAAGCAAAGCATCTTACTATTAATGCTATTAATGCTAAAGCATCTTCCTTACTCAACCTGAAAATCAACTCAGGAGATCATCTAGGTCACGCAAGGCCATAACTTTTTGATGATTTCATAACTTATTTAACTGAAGTTGAGGACATTGGAAAGCTTACTGATCCTACCTCTTATTAAGAAGCCATTATTAGTGATCAGGCCACATAGTGGAATGAAGCTGTAATTTGAAAGCTCAATTCCATATAGCATAATGACGTTTGGGACTTGGTTGAATTTCTTGAAGAATCCAAACCTATAAGTTGTAAATGGATCTTCAAAACCAAATTAGACCCGAAAGGAAACGTCAAACGCTATAAGGCCATAACTAGTTGCGAAAGGGTTTTACTCAAAAGGAAGGAATCGATTATCAAGAGACCTTATCTCCTGTCTCATAAAGATTCCTTAAGGATTGTCATGACATTAGTAGCTCATTATATTTAGAGTTACATCAGATGGATGTCAAAACCACTTTCCTGAATGGAAACTTGCAATAAGACGTATACATGTGAACCTATAATTCCAGAAGGTAAATGGCACATGGTCTGCAAGTTGAATAAGTCCATATACGGGTTGAAGCAAGCATCACTTAAAATGGTACCTTAAGTTTAATAAAGTCATAAAAGGACAAGACTTCCTAAAGAATCAAGTGGATCTTTGCACCTATCTCAAGATCAGTGGGAGTAAATTTACAATCCTTGTTTTGCACATGGATGATATTCTTGCAAGTAACAACTTGGATATGTTGCATGAGTCGAAGCGTTTACTTTTTCGCAGAATGTCGACATAAAAGATCTCCGTGATGCCTCTTATGTTATAGGTATCGAAATACATCGAGATAGGCGTAATGATGTTCTGGCTCTTTCTCAAAAGACTTATATTGAACACATCTTAGAACGCCATAACATGCAGCACTACACACCCACTATAACTCTAGTAGTAAAAGGAGACGTATGTGATTGTTTCCAAAGTCCAATCATTGAGATAAAATAGGAGCAAATAAGGATGATACCTTACTTATAAGTAGTTGGGAGCATTATGTACGCTCAGGTCTGTACTCATCAAGATATCGCTTATATCGCCGGTATGCTTGGGAGTTACTTATCTAATCCCGAATTAGCACACTGGAAAGCGGCTAAAAGGTTTTACGATATCTGCTAAGGACCAAAGACTACACATTAACTTATAGAAGAGGTGACAACTTAGAAGTAGTAGGATGTTTTAATTCCAATAAGAAATCTACTTCTGAATGTATATATTTATGGTTAGTTGGCAAACCTATCTTTTGACGGAGTCATAAGTAGAAACTGACTGCAACGTCTACCATGATGTCTGAACGTTCATAATTTCATGTCATGGATGTTGTTAAAGAACTTAGTCAGTGGACTCGAAAATCGTCAACTTTATTTATAGACCATTGAAGCTTTACTGTGATAACTCAGCTACCGTAACTTGCTTGAACAGTAACAGTTCAACTGGCGCTGAGATGTATCTTGATACAAAGTTTCTGTTTGTACGCGAACGGATTGAGGAAAATGTTCTTTGTATTGAGTACATAAGTACACATAAGATGCTACTGGATCCAATGACCGAAGGTCTTCCTCTTAAAAATCTTCGTAGGATACGTATCGAAGATGAGGCTTACTAAAGGACCTATTATGATAGCATGTTGTACTTGTTGGTCATTATTATTATTATGTTAATGAAAATTTTCCTCCTTATTCAGATTTTGTTTGTCTATTAGTTACACTTCGAGCTCATAACAGTGTAAAGACATTATGCAACAAATTCAGTGATCTTTACTCTATCAATTGGTATCTAGAGCCACCGATTCTCCGGCGTGCTTCTGATTCCGACTCCGATTAGGATTCCGATTAAGATTCCGGCAGCTACTTGATTCTCTTTCTCCCTAAAATCAAATAGCAACTGGAACTCTTGTTCGCCTTCTTCTTCGCGAGATTTTCTCCGGTGAACTTTTCTTCTCCGGTGAACTATCCGATTAAAAAACATAATAATAATAATAATAATAATAATAATAATATAATAATAATAATAATAATAATAATAATAATAATAATAATTCAGATTATGTTGCAATTAGGGCAACAAGTGTTTCAATTCTTTTCATGAAATTAGGGCAAAACAGCAATGTAGCAGTTAATAGCATTCAACCAGGAAGGTACTCTTACTGATTACTGTAATACGTTTCAAAGGATATTCGATCAGCTTAGAAATTTTGAAGAAATCTCTGAATTCTACGGTATATACCATTTCATTTGTGGATTAGAACCTTAATTGCAGCTATATTGATGCCAATCAACAAATATTTCCATAATTTCAGGTTCTAATCCACAAATGAATTGGTATATACCGTAGAATTCAGAGATTTCTTCAAAATTTCTAAGCTGATCGAATAACCTTTGAAACGTATTACAGTAATCAGTAAGAGTACCTTCCTGGTTGAATGCTATTAACTGCTACATTGCTGTTTTGCCCTAATTTCATGAAAAGAATTGAAACACTTGTTGCCCTAATTGCAACATAATCTGAATTATTATTATTATTATTATTATTATTATTATTATTATTATTATTATTATTATTATTATTATTATTATTATTATTATGTTTTTTAATCGGATAGTTCACCGGAGAAGAAAAGTTCACCGGAGAAAATCTCGCGAAGAAGAAGGCGAACAAGAGTTCCAGTTGCTATTTGATTTTAGGGAGAAAGAGAATCAAGTAGCTGCCGGAATCTTAATCGGAATCCTAATCGGAGTCGGAATCAGAAGCACGCCGGAGAATCGGTGGCTCTAGATACCAATTGATAGAGTAAAGATCACTGAAGGAAGAATTTTAGAGAAGAAGAAGGAGTTTTATCAAATTCATATCTGGTTATATTCATTCACATATGTATCTATATATAGTGTACATATTAGCTCCTAAACCGACCTAACAACCCATCTATCTAACTTGCCACTTTCAATCCCTCTAGTATCATTTATTCCACTAATAGCTAGACTATCTTTTGATATGTAACAATATGTTATTCAAAAAAGACGAGTCTTTGACCCATATATATGTAGTCTAGCTATTAGTGGAATAAATGATACTAGAGGGATTGAAAGTGGCAAGTTAGATAGATGGGTTGTTAGGTCGTTTAGGAGCTAGTATGTACACTATATATAGATACATATGTGAATGAATATAATCAGATATGAATTTGATAAAACTCCTTCTTCTTCTCTAAAATTCTTCCTTCAGTGATCTTTACTCTATCAATTGGTATCTAGAGCCACCGATTCTCCGGCGTGCTTCTGATTCCGACTCCGATTAGGATTCCGATTAAGATTCCGGCAGCTACTTGATTCTCTTTCTCCCTAAAATCAATAGCAACTGGAACTCTTGTTCGCCTTCTTCTTCGTGAGATTTTCTCCGGTGAACTTTTCTTCTCCGGTGAACTATCCGATTAAAAAAATCATAAAAAATAATAATAATAATAAATTATTTTATTAATTATATTATTATTGATTTTTTTTTAATCGGATAGTTCACCGGAGAAGAAAAGTTCACCGGAGAAAATCTCACGAAGAAGAAGGCGAACAAGAGTTCCAGTTGCTATTGATTTTAGGGAGAAAGAGAATCAAGTAGCTGCCGGAATCTTAATCGGAATCCTAATCGGAGTCGGAATCAGAAGCACGCCGGAGAATCGGTGGCTCTAGATACCAATTGATAGAGTAAAGATCACTGAAGGAAGAATTTTAGAGAAGAAGAAGGAGTTTTATCAAATTCATATCTGATTATATTCATTCACATATGTATCTATATATAGTGTACATACTAGCTCCTAAACGACCTAACAACCCATCTATCTAACTTGCCACTTTCAATCCCTCTAGTATCATTTATTCCACTAATAGCTAGACTATCTTTTGATATGTAACAATATGTTATTCAAAAAAGACGAGTCTTTGACCCATATATATGCAGACTAACTAGGTATTCTTATGACAGTTTTCCAACTTTTTCATGTCACCCCAAAATATTTGGCAAGTGAGGTTGAAACATAAGACTTTGCGTGACATCTAACCAATAGATAACTTTGAATACCAATGGGGTGAAACCCCAGTGGTACCGCCATCATGTGACTACATGGGCTCACAGATGAAGGCTAGAGGTCACAGGTTCAAAAATTGCCAAAGGCAAGTGGAGAAACTATATCTTGTGATCCCATGTGTGAGGATGGTGACTTACCGGGCATGAGTTCTATGCGGTGTGCGCTCTGAGTACCAAAATGGTACATGGGACCAGAGGGTTCCCACCCATTTACCCCTTTTTAGATAACTTTGAATGCTTGATGATGGCTATATGTTGGAATGTATCTATTAAGCCATATTATGTGACAACAGTGAAATTTTGAGTCAACTCATTAGACCATTTGTAACCACTCACCTATTTTACTTACATTTTTGCTTGTCACGTTAACTTCACCTTATCATCCCTTTCACTTTTTCTTTTTCTCTTTAACCATTCATTAACATTTGAACTTCACATCATTTAATTAAATACCCTATAATATAACCAAATAGCCAATCAAAATAAAACAACAATAAGAGTTTTAAAAAAAATAAGTAGGTGGAAATTTTCACTTACTCTTTCATCATAGCATCTTTAACACTTTCACCTATCTATATTGGTGATCACATATCCTTTTCACCTAAACTTATGCTCTATCAAGATTGATTAAGCTAGTTAAGTGATGAGATAAAAAAAATAAATAATAAAAAAAAAAAAAAAAAAAAAAAAAAAAAAAAAAAAAAAAAAAAAAAAAAAAAAAAAAAAAAAAAAAAAAAAAAAAAAAAAAAAAAAAAAAAAAAAAAAAAAAAAAAAAAAAAAAAAAAAAAAAAAAAAAAAAAAAAAAAAAAAAAAAAAAAAAAAAAAAAAAAAAAAAAAAAAAAAAAAAAAAAAAAAAAAAAAAAAAAAAAAAAAAAAAAAAAAAAAAAAAAAAAAAAAAAAAAAAAAAAAAAAAAAAAAAAAAAAAAAAAAAAAAAAAAAAAAAAAAAAAAAAAAAAAAAAAAAAAAAAAAAAAAAAAAAAAAAAAAAAAAAAAAAAAAAAAAAAAAAAAAAAAAAAAAAAAAAAAAAAAAAAAAAAAAAAAAAAAAAAAAAAAAAAAAAAAAAAAAAAAAAAAAAAAAAAAAAAAAAAAAAAAAAAAAAAAAAAAAAAAAAAAAAAAAAAAAAAAAAAAAAAAAAAAAAAAAAAAAAAAAAAAAAAAAAAAAAAAAAAAAAAAAAAAAAAAAAAAAAAAAAAAAAAAAAAAAAAAAAAAAAAAAAAAAAAAAAAAAAAAAAAAAAAAAAAAAAAAAAAAAAAAAAAAAAAAAAAAAAAAAAAAAAAAAAAAAAAAAAAAAAAAAAAAAAAAAAAAAAAAAAAAAAAAAAAAAAAAAAAAAAAAAAAAAAAAAAAAAAAAAAAAAAAAAAAAAAAAAAAAAAAAAAAAAAAAAAAAAAAAAAAAAAAAAAAAAAAAAAAAAAAAAAAAAAAAAAAAAAAAAAAAAAAAAAAAAAAAAAAAAAAAAAAAAAAAAAAAAAAAAAAAAAAAAAAAAAAAAAAAAAAAAAAAAAAAAAAAAAAAAAAAAAAAAAAAAAAAAAAAAAAAAAAAAAAAAAAAAAAAAAAAAAAAAAAAAAAAAAAAAAAAAAAAAAAAAAAAAAAAAAAAAAAAAAAAAAAAAAAAAAAAAAAAAAAAAAAAAAAAAAAAAAAAAAAAAAAAAAAAAAAAAAAAAAAAAAAAAAAAAAAAAAAAAAAAAAAAAAAAAAAAAAAAAAAAAAAAAAAAAAAAAAAAAAAAAAAAAAAAAAAAAAAAAAAAAAAAAAAAAAAAAAAAAAAAAAAAAAAAAAAAAAAAAAAAAAAAAAAAAAAAAAAAAAAAAAAAAAAAAAAAAAAAAAAAAAAAAAAAAAAAAAAAAAAAAAAAAAAAAAAAAAAAAAAAAAAAAAAAAAAAAAAAAAAAAAAAAAAAAAAAAAAAAAAAAAAAAAAAAAAAAAAAAAAAAAAAAAAAAAAAAAAAAAAAAAAAAAAAAAAAAAAAAAAAAAAAAAAAAAAAAAAAAAAAAAAAAAAAAAAAAAAAAAAAAAAAAAAAAAAAAAAAAAAAAAAAAAAAAAAAAAAAAAAAAAAAAAAAAAAAAAAAAAAAAAAAAAAAAAAAAAAAAAAAAAAAAAAAAAAAAAAAAAAAAAAAAAAAAAAAAAAAAAAAAAAAAAAAAAAAAAAAAAAAAAAAAAAAAAAAAAAAAAAAAAAAAAAAAAAAAAAAAAAAAAAAAAAAAAAAAAAAAAAAAAAAAAAAAAAAAAAAAAAAAAAAAAAAAAAAAAAAAAAAAAAAAAAAAAAAAAAAAAAAAAAAAAAAAAAAAAAAAAAAAAAAAAAAAAAAAAAAAAAAAAAAAAAAAAAAAAAAAAAAAAAAAAAAAAAAAAAAAAAAAAAAAAAAAAAAAAAAAAAAAAAAAAAAAAAAAAAAAAAAAAAAAAAAAAAAAAAAAAAAAAAAAAAAAAAAAAAAAAAAAAAAAAAAAAAAAAAAAAAAAAAAAAAAAAAAAAAAAAAAAAAAAAAAAAAAAAAAAAAAAAAAAAAAAAAAAAAAAAAAAAAAAAAAAAAAAAAAAAAAAAAAAAAAAAAAAAAAAAAAAAAAAAAAAAAAAAAAAAAAAAAAAAAAAAAAAAAAAAAAAAAAAAAAAAAAAAAAAAAAAAAAAAAAAAAAAAAGAGTTAATTACACTTTTGGTCCCTGTCGAGGGTTAAAAATTACCGTTTTCATCCCTATCTTTCATATATTACTGTTTTGGTCCAAAAAACTTTGTTCCGTCAATGCTTTTGGTCCAATTCTCGAAACGGACGTTAAACACCCATCACGTGATCTGCATGTGATGGGTATTTTAGTCTTTTCATTATACAGGGACCAAAAGTGTAATAATACTGTATGAAGGTGAAACATATCCATCATCTTCTTCATCATATATCATTAAATTTCATCACAGGCAATGGAAAAAGCACACCCACCATTATAATCATTTTCCAAATCTTGAATATCGTTATCATCTAATACCTTTCATCCATAAATTAATAATACATACACTCTTATTTCACATCAATTTTTATTCCAAATTTCATCTTTATCTTCAAATAAAATTATCTTACATCAAATATAACAAGTAGTAACAATTTTTTTTCAGATTTTATTTTTATCAACATCAATATCTTTTTAGCACTTTTTCATAGATCTTAAACTAAATAGTAAATACATATGGACATAATCAAGAAAAGGCTTTGTGTGTACTAATGGAAGAGTTGATAATTGGCCATAAACAGCGATCAATTATTTCGTTTTATTTATCATCGAAGACTTGCAGTACAGTAGATTTTGAACAACATTATAAAAAGGACTAATAATGTACGTACATATTTATGACATTTTTTGCCATTGTATATCTAAACAACTCCACAATCTAAACAATGATAGACTGGTAGGCAACCATATCAGCCAAATCATGACAGGGCCAAAAAAATTGTAAACCAATGAGAATAGGAAATGATTGCAAAACTTAGACATACTTACAGATTACACCACTCATGGTTGTTTTCATCGGGATATGAATCACCATATTGTTTTCTTCTCTTTCTTTCCGGTTCACCCAAAGATCGACTGTCATTTCATCATCATCATCATCCATGAACGTGTCTTTGAACTTGAAGATCAATACCCTAATGAAACCCAGAAAAAAACCCACCCACTACCCATCACCACCGCTAAACCACTACCGCCACCCATCACCACTACCGCACCTCTAGACATAAACATAGATATAGATATATATCTTGATATAGATACAAATCTGATTTTTTATATAATAGATTTGGATATAGATATTCGGTTTTATGATGCAAAACAAAAAGAACAGAAATATATATAGATCTAGAGATGAGATGTGGGGGAGATGATGAAGCTACAGGAGGTGATGGAGATGCAGTAGTTCAAAAGGTCGATTGATACAGATAGATATAGATACATAGATTTAGATATAGATTTGAGTTAATTACACTTTTGGTCCCTGTATAATGAACAGACTAAAATACCCATCACGTGCAGATCACGTGATGGGTGTTTAACGTCCGTTTCGAGAATTGGACCAAAAGCGTTGACGGAACAAAGTTTTTTGGACCAAAACAGTAATATATGAAAGGTAGGGATGAAAACGGTAATTTTTAACCCTCGACAGGGACCAAAAGTGTAATTAACTCTAAAAACAATAATAATGTTACTCTCAAGCTTCTTCCAAGAGGTTTGATGCAAACGCGTCAAAGCGTTTTGTGTAGTTTTATGGGAATGTGACTCCTTTTGCATCAAGTTCACTATATGGCATTGTGCATATGTCATTACATAATACAAGGTTGGCAAAATTGGCGGGTTGGGCTGTCAAAGATGTCGTTTTTAGATGTTGGTCGAAACATCGTTTTAAATAAAATATAACTCTCCACATTAGGCTGCTCTCGAGTTAAACTGGATTGCGAGGGCTATCTAACTTCTGTTTCTATTACCGTGTCTGATAAGATTATGGATCCAACAACAGAAAGTATGTCGACGTTTATTTGTTTCAAATGAGACTTCCAGATTCCATGCAGCACATCAGTCATTTTTGTTGCCATTTTCTGCTTTTCAGAACTCTTATTCGCAGCCATAAAGTGCTTAACGCTCTTTCAAAAGCAGTGTTATGGTACTGTTTTCTATCCCATGTTTCTTTGTTTACGAATTACGATTGGTGTAAAAAGTTGGCTCCTATTTGATCAGGCCGTTTAACATTACATTCCAATTGCCCAAATTTACTAATGTGAATGCTGGTTCTACTAATTGAGTGATGAGATACGATAGCAGTTTCGCAGAATGCGTGGGTTGGATCGAGAGTTAAAAGTTTCAGATCACAATGAGTAATATTTGGCATGCATCAAAGCATGTTGGGGGCTAACATTGTAAGTTATATAACATTCAAAATCATGTCCAAAGACTAGAAATAGGTTTCTGACTTTGTGCTATATATATGAGGTATGTAGTAGCATTTGATTGACTGTTAAACATAAATCACTGCCAAAACAGAACATACTCGCTCCAACTTCTTACGCGTCACAAACAGCCAGCCCATCAACGTATACGCTTGAACAAATCGCCGCCGCCTATTGGGCGGGGTGTGAACCGCCTAGATAAAATTAGAAAGGGAAATTGGGGGTTGAGTAGGGGTGGAGGGATAAATACTGTATGTCTGTATAAGGAAGTAATAAGTAATAGATAGCATTTCTCTAAATTTATAAACATATGATGTATCTTATTTCTATGCACTGATAAACGTAATTAAATTTAGAATAAAAGTGGAAAAGAAAATGAAACAATATAGCTGCAAAAGAAAGTGGTAAACAATTAAAACATGAATTGCATGAAGATTTTGACGTTCAAACCTTGAACTCAATTATATACTTTTTGTTAGCGGTGTTTAATAATTGTTTGAAAAAATATTTATTTAATTTTATAAGTAAAAGTTTTTAGAATAATTTTTACAATTAAAAGTTATAAAATATATGTAATATAGATTAAGCTGGTGATTATATAAACTAATTATTTAATTGATAAAGTTACTTTACAATTTTTTTTTGATAAAGTTCAATTATTAAATAGTTAAAGAAAAGTATAAATCAATTATTAATAATCGTAAGGTTGACATGTTGAATTCAAAGTCATAAAAAGTTATAGTAAGATATTTTCAATATGTATTTGGTCAATATATATATATATATATATATATATATATATATATATATATATGTATATGTATATATAATACCGTATATATATATGTATATATATATTATATACATGTATATATATATATATATATATATATATATATATATATATATATATATATATATATATATATATATATATATATATATATATATATATATATATATATATATATATATATATATATATATATATATATATATATATATATATATATATATATATATATATATATATATATATATATATATATATATATATATATATATATATATATATATATATATATATATATATATATATATATATATATATATATATATATATATATATATATATATATATATATATATATATATATATATATATATATATATATATATATATATATATATATATATATATATATATATATATATATATATATATATATATATATATATATATATATATATATATATATATATATATATATATATATATATATATATATATATATATATATATATATATATATATATATATATATATATATATATATATATATATATATATATATATATATATATATATATATATATATATATATATATATATATATATATATATATATATATATATATATATATATATATATATATATATATATATATATATATATATATATATATATATATATATATATATATATATATATATATATATATATATATATATATATATATATATATATATATATATATATATATATATATATATATATATATATATATATATATATATATATATATATATATATATATATATATATATATATATATATATATATATATATATATATATATATATATATATATATATATATATATATATATATATATATATATATATATATATATATATATATATATATATATATATATATATATATATATATATATATATATATATATATATATATATATATATATATATATATATATATATATATATATATATATATATATATATATATATATATATATATATATATATATATATATATATATATATATATATATATATATATATATATATATATATATATATATATATATATATATATATATATATATATATATATATATATATATATATATATATATATATATATATATATATATATATATATATATATATATATATATATATATATATATATATATATATATATATATATATATATATATATATATATATATATATATATATATATATATATATATATATATATATATATATATATATATATATATATATATATATATATATATATATATATATATATATATATATATATATATATATATATATATATATATATATATATATATATATATATATATATATATATATATATATATATATATATATATATATATATATATATATATATATATATATATATATATATATATATATATATATATATATATATATATATATATATATATATATATATATATATATATATATATATATATATATATATATATATATATATATATATATATATATATATATATATATATATATATATATATATATATATATATATATATATATATATATATATATATATATATATATATATATATATATATATATATATATATATATATATATATATATATATATATATATATATATATATATATATATATATATATATATATATATATATATATATATATATATATATATATATATATATATATATATATATATATATATATATATATATATATATATATATATATATATATATATATATATATATATATATATATATATATATATATATATATATATATATATATATATATATATATATATATATATATATATATATATATATATATATATATATATATATATATATATATATATATATATATATATATATATATATATATATATATATATATATATATATATATATATATATATATATATATATATATATATATATATATATATATATATATATATATATATATATATATATATATATATATATATATATATATATATATATATATATATATATATATATATATATATATATATATATATATATATATATATATAAAGATATGCAAATGCAGTGGATAGAGCGACTGCAACAGTGGATTGTGTATGCAGATGTTGGAGTAGACAGTTTTAATCGTTATGGAGTATGCGGTCCTTATGGAACCCATAACATCAATAGGCGTCCCCTTTGTAGTTGTTTGAGAGGTTTTGTACCAAAACATCCAGATGAATGGGAAGCATCAGATTGGTCGGGCGGATGTCAAAGAAGAAGGCCCTTAGATTGCACAAGTGAAGATGGCTTCGGGAAAATATCAGGAGTGAAACTTCCAGACACACGGCAGTCATGGTACAATGTGAGCATGACCTTAGGTGAATGCGAGATGGCTTGTAGAAGGAATTGCAGTTGTACAGCTTATGCAAATTTAGATATTAGGGGAAGTGGGTGTTTGTTGTGGTTTGATGAGCTTATGGACATCAGAGAATATGATGTGAAGCACAATCTATACATAAGATTGGCTGCCTCTGAATTTTCAGGTACTTGCCTTCTGATCTAATATATATTGTCCATGGTCTTGTTTTCATAATCTTAATCTATTAGAGCTTTAGATGTCTCGTTTTCTGGGTCATTTTAAGTTAATTTTTTAGTTAGTCTAAGATTTATCCTCTTGTAGCTAAAGCATACTGACTTTGATGACTCTTTATTGGAAGGAAATATAATATCACAATCTAGCTACAAGAAGAAAAAAGGAGTGCTCACAGTAGTGCTCTCAATTACGTCAGCTATGCTGTTAGTGTTGTTTGCAGTCGTGTATGCTTGTAAGAAGAAAAGACCTTACATAAAACAAAGAGGTAACAAATTTTAGTTTTTAATGCTTCTAGAAATGAAACAATAGTAATCAAGGTTGTAAAACTCACTTGGTGATACTTCAGAGGTCGGCTACGTAGTAGTGAGTAATCGCCTTAGGTGGGAACTACTTGGATTCGAAATTTTAAATATAAATTTCAAAATTATGTGTATGACATGTTCATACACCCATAAGATTGTTCATAGGCCAAGAAATATGTTTACAACACTAACGCAATTATTTAAATACTTCAAACTGAATTTTAGCCAAGTTTTTGACCAAGTTTGACCGAAGTAACACCAAGTTAAGGCTGATTTTGACTAACAATGACCAAATTTTGACCAACCCGATGTTTTGGCCGATACAGCCTTGTAGCAAGTAATCGCCAATTTCTCAGCCTTGAAGACAGTTTTGAAACACTAACTTTTGGCACATTCTTAAAAAGGGTAATGAGGAAAAACTCTATCATGTTGAAATGTAGGAATCTGGAATGCACTTAATAAAAAGAATAGCATTGTTCAGATGGAAGATACTGATGACTTGCCTTTTTTTAGCCTGTACGAAATAGCTAAGGCTACTGAAAACTTTAGTACCAATAACAAGATTGGAGAAGGGGGCTTTGGTCCTGTTTACAAGGTAAACGGGCTGTTACCTTATTAGAAACAGCAACGAACTGTTTATATTTTATAAAATTTTAGTACTCGTATAAACTTAACAGAAATATAAGCATTCATAAACTTTAACCTCAGGGTGTGTTGGAAGGTGGGCGAGAGGTAGCTGTGAAAAGGCTCTCAGAATCATCTGTGCAAGGGCTTGATGAATTCAAGAATGAAATCATGTGTATTGCCAGACTTCAGCACCGAAATCTTGTAAAGATTCTTGGATATTGCATTCATGGAAATGAAATGATTTTGATCTATGAATACATGGCTAATAAAAGCTTGGACTCATTTCTATTTGGTTTAGCTCTCTCTATGATTTCACATTATACTTTCACACTTGTGGTATTATATGCTAACCGAGCAGTTCACATTTTGTCAGATGAAACCAGAAGTTCGATGCTTGATTGGCCTTGCCGTTTTCAAATCATCCATGGGATTGCTCGAGCTATTCTATATCTACATCAAGATTCCCGCCTCCAAATTATCCATAGAGATCTCAAGGCAGACAATATTCTGTTGGATGCTGACATGAACCCAAAAATCTCTGACTTTGGCCTTGCTAGAAAGTTTTTCGGATCTGATGATACTTTCACCAAGACAAAGAAAGTGGTGGGAACATAGTAAGAATCTGAACCATTGTCTATTTGTTTAATTTTTCAGTTCATTTTCTTTAAGGAAAAAAGAAAACCAAAACTGATGCAACTTTGCTGCAGCGGTTACATTTCTCCAGAGTATGCAGTACACGGGAAATTCTCCACGAAGTCTGATGTTTTTAGCTTTGGTGTTTTGGTGTTGGAGATAGTAAGTGGTAAAAAAAACAGAGGATTCTCTCATGAAGATCACAGTGACAACCTTCTTGGACATGTACGTATAACTGATATAGTTGATTTTAGGAACCAAACTATTGTCTTCGCTAAGAAAGCCTCCTGTGTGTATACTTATCATGATATGTTTGGTCTGATTTAGGCATGGAGATTATACAAAGAAAACAGGTCAATTGAACTCATGAGTGCGTCGTTACGTGATTCGTACATATATCTGAAGTGCTACGAACAATATATGTTGGGCTATTATGTGTGCAACATCATCCAGAAGATAGACCAACTATGATGTCGGTGGTTCTGATGCTGATCAGTGAGGGCGTGTTGCCTGAACCTAAACAACCTGCGTTTTTCACCGGAGAAAGTCATGGAGAAGTTCAGCCCGTTGCATCATCTGGGGAATACATGATAACACAATTGATTGCTCGATAGTAAGCACATGTTAATGTTAAATGTACACATACCCACAACAGTTTGTTTAGTAATTTTTATCTAGTTGAAGCATGTGGTTTTCTGGAGTTCGTAAGTTGAAGGTTCAATTGTAACAATACAAATCCCAAAAAAATGATTGTTTGATAATAAACCTTTATTAGTATGTTTATTAGATATTAACTTTCTTTGTTTAATTTTTCAGTTCATTTTCTTTAAGGAAAAAAGAAAACCAAAACTGATGCAACTTTGCTGCAGCGGTTACATTTCTCCAGAGTATGCAGTACACGGGAAATTCTCCACGAAGTCTGATGTTTTTAGCTTTGGTGTTTTGGTGTTGGAGATAGTAAGTGGTAAAAAAAACAGAGGATTCTCTCATGAAGATCACAGTGACAACCTTCTTGGACATGTACGTATAACTGATATAGTTGATTTTAGGAACCAAACTATTGTCTTCGCTAAGAAAGCCTCCTGTGTGTATACTTATCATGATATGTTTGGTCTGATTTAGGCATGGAGATTATACAAAGAAAACAGGTCAATTGAACTCATGAGTGCGTCGTTACGTGATTCGTACATTATATCTGAAGTGCTACGAACAATATATGTTGGGCTATTATGTGTGCAACATCATCCAGAAGATAGACCAACTATGATGTCGGTGGTTCTGATGCTGATCAGTGAGGGCGTGTTGCCTGAACCTAAACAACCTGCGTTTTTCACCGGAGAAAGTCATGGAGAAGTTCAGCCCGTTGCATCATCTGGGGAATACATGATAACACAATTGATTGCTCGATAGTAAGCACATGTTAATGTTAAATGTACACATACCCACAACAGTTTGTTTAGTAATTTTTATCTAGTTGAAGCATGTGGTTTTCTGGAGTTCGTAAGTTGAAGGTTCAATTGTAACAATACAAATCCCAAAAAAATGATTGTTTGATAATAAACCTTTATTAGTATGTTTATTAGATATTAACTTTCTTTGTTTTAATTTTTATTAATTCAATCTTCTTCCCATAACAATACATGTTTTATACAAATATGAATTATATATAAGAAATATATACGGTTAGTTGTGTATGACTAAAAGGTGTCATGAGAATACCATATTTCATAATTATACTATATAGTAAATATATTATATCCTGTGTTATGCGCAGGATGTGGAATAATTTTTTATTTTATTTTTGAGAAGCTAAAAGTAATAAACCATTTATTATTTTACAAAAAGATAAAATGATGATTTTTGTGGTAAAAAGTTTAATGAATAGTTTAAAGGTTAAGTGCATGGGAATGTAACTAATTATGGCCGAAAATTTATTGTGTGCATGAACTTACAGAACCTCTATTGTATGCATGAACCCTGCTAAATGTCTATTGTATCACGAAACCGGGTAAAGGCTTATGTGGGCTCGGTTTCATCAACAAACCCAGATTTCATCTTCAACCTAACAAATTCAGGTATAATTTTCAAACCCAAAAATGCCACCAACAAAAAGCTTCATTTCTAAACTTTTCCCTTCTTCTGTTTCATCACTGTTTGCTCCTACAACAATCCGGTCAGCTTCTGAGTCATCAAGATCAGTATTTTCGTCTTCAAAGTCTTCATCAGAAGTTGATTTCTCGTCATCTTCTTGAGTTAATTGATTCACAGTATCATTATCCTCCATAACTTCTTCAACCACGATGCACCACCGTCGACCACCACCGGGAACCCCCGTCGACCACCACTAGGCACCAGCCACAGTTGACCACCACCACGCACCACCGTCGCGCATCATTTTGGTAGATCCCGATTTGAAGATCTTGATCTTGATGTTATATGATTTGATAGGTTTTCATATAGATCTTGATGGGTTTTCAACTATGAGAATGATTTGATGGGTTTTCATATAGATCTTGATAGGTTTTCATATAGGTTTAATATTATCTGGTAAGTGTGAATTCAAAGTCATCAAGCCACATAAAAAGTATTCGTGTATTCTTTAAAAAAAAATTTAGTTCATGCATACAATAGAGGTTCTGTAAGTTCATGCACACAATAACTTTTCGGTCATAGTTAATTACATTTCCATGCACTTAACCCCACATAAAAAGTCAAATTGTGACCGGTTACCCTTTCAGCAGGTCATTCGTGTATTCTTTATAAAAAAAATTTAGTTCATGCATACAATAGAGGTTCTGTAAGTTCATGCACACAATAACTTTTCGGTCATAGTTAACTACATTTCCATGCACTTAACCCTAGTTTAAAAGACAACTATATGTTTTAATAATGATATAAGTGTTGACATCGTTTGTGGACCAAAAACAATCACAGGTAATGATATATTTTCGATTGGATGTTTTATCGGATAGATTTTAACTTGATAGATTAACTCGTATGGTTTGTTAAGAGTAAGATAATTTTATAAAAAAATAAAAACCTTGATAATGAAAAACGCATAATCTTTTTCACTCACAAACTATCCAACCTAAATTATTATATATATTAATTAATTTTTTCAGATAAACCAGCCGCCCTATAAGAACAGAAGACAGAAGTTGGATAAGTGGTTATTGGTTAATATTGGGTTTTATTATACGCCATGCAAGGTCCTTTTCTATTTAACATAAAACCAGAAAGCAGTCTCTCTACACCGTTAGGGATGCAATAAACCCCGTACCCAATGGGAAAATTCGAAACCCGACATCTTTGGGACGAATACGAGTCCGGGTTCACGGGTCTAGGGCCGAGTATGAGAATAATTTTTGTAACATTCGTGAATTTTGACTTCGGTCGACCCGTTAATTATATGTATATGTGACTAATTAATATTAGTTAAGTAATAAATGATCAAGGTTATTTGTGGTTTAATTTGAGCTCAAGGTGCCTATGTGATTTGATGATCGTTTTGATTTAAATGTCGATGCTAATCGAGAAATGAATGAACTAGAAATATGAAATTTGGACTATCCATGGGTAAGATCCTTGACCCATGACCCACTAGTTGACCCAACCCTATCCCCACCCAAACCCTCACACATTTTCACCCATTCATTCATTATCTTCTATCTCTCCCCCTCTCTTCTTGAATGCAAGACTCACACACATATCTCTCTCTCTCTAAATTTAATGCAACAAATTTGAGTTTCAAGCAAGAATTTGTTAGGGTTAATCATCAACATCATTATCTCCTCAACATATCAAAAGTGGGGTTCATCAAAGTGCAAGAATCTTCTCATTTTGGGGTCAATTTCGGGTCAATCAATCTAGTGAAGGAATTGGTAAGTCAAATTCATCATTTTGTGTTTACAAACATGTTTCATAGTCAAATCTTGTGAGAACTTGGTCAAATTTCGGGTCAAAGGTTGTTCTAGGTTAAAATTAGGGTTCTTGGGGAATAAATGGGTCAAAATGGATTTTTGCAAGAAATTGATGTTTTGGAAATGAAATTTATGATGTGGGTTACGTTTGTCCATGCAAATGTTGGTAGTTAACATTCAAAACAAGCTTAAAACTCATTAAATCGATAATTAGGTCAAATTTAGGGTTTCTAGGTCTTGGATTGAAAGTCATGGCCGAATTTGAGTATGTAATGGATGTTTTGATTCAAGATTTCGAAGTGAATTACTTCCATCTATGTTAATGTACGTTTATCAAGCTCAATGTTGAGTGTTGGGACCTCCTAGACCGATTTATAAGTCCAAAATGGTGTTTTTGGGAGGTTTGGGTCGTGTTTAGCTTCAAGAACTTGTGCAGGTGGGTTTGGTGCAGACCCAGCGTAAGAGACACCCCCCATGGCGTAGCTTACGCCCCCTTCCATCTTCCATTTTCATTTTCGATACCCCCGCCTGCTGTTTTACGCTAGAATTGGAGTACCAAACGCCAAAATCAAACTTTCTAGACCACCGTAAGCTACGGTGGTCATGACCGTACTTTACGCCACCTAGCTGTTGAACCAGCGTCTCTTACGCTGTGTGGGCCGTCTGTTACGCCAGAATGGCGGCTGGTACGTTGGTTAAGGGCGTGGCTTACACTGGTTGAGTGTTGAACCACCGTAGGTTACGGTGGTGAGCACCGTAGCTTACGGTGCCCCCCATTTGTCACTTTTTTGTTTTTCCTTCTAGCTTCACTTCCTTGTTTCTTGAGCCACATTAAGCTTTCATTTGAACCTTTCCTTAACCATTCTAGTGTCCTCTTCGAATCTCTCTGGTCGTTTAAAGTTGTCGGTTACCCTTTTGAATCCTATGCAAAGGTTTGACTTAATACGTATGATAATATATTGATAGGTGGTGATCTTTTGGCAAACGTTGGACCTATCTAACTTATTAACTTGTGTGCTGAAGAGGTGAGTTCGTAGCCCCTTTTCTTTATATGATTTTGGGGTGAAAAGTGTACAACGTATTTTTCTTGGTTTGTTTGATCGTTATGTGTTCGTTTATTTGAGTAATCAAGGTTATATGATCGATTGACTATTTTATCAAGTTTATGTGTTCGTTTATGCAAGTAATCAAGGTTGTATGATTGTTTGGCTATTTTATCAAGGTTATGTGTTCGTTTAATTGGTGAATCAAGGTTGTATGATTGTTATATGTTCGTATCAAGGTTATGAGGTTCATTAAATGATCCAATCAAGGTTTCAAGGCTTTGTGATCGTTTATCGATCCAAATTATGAGATCATTTAATGACCCAATCAAGGTTTCAAGGTTATGTGATCGTTTATCGATCCAAATCAAGGTTTCAAGGTTTTATGATCGTTTAATGATCTAATTATGTTCGTATCAAGGTTAAACGGTTGATATCCCGACACTTGTTTCTTATAGTCAAAACCTACGAACTCACCAACTTTATGTTGACGCATTTTAGTACACTTTTCAGGTAATCAAGTTAATCAAAGACGTGATGGATGATTGCATGCTTGCTTAGGATTGGATTTGGACTTATTATGGATCCGTGATTCATTGCTCCCGTCTATGGGTTATGCCTAGGATCGTTAGCCATCATTTGATCTATCTTTTGTAAACTATTGATGTGTTGTGCTCCTTGTGCATTTATTTGATCCGATACTTGTATTTTGAATTGAATTGTGAATGGATTTTCCAATCCTTATTGCATTTAGTATTGTCTCTACGTAATTTCCATGTCGTGCTGAGCTTTCTCCTAATACCCCATAATTCCGCCTTGTTGGGGTGTTACAGTTTTAGTTTTTTTTGCGGGTTGGATCCGGGGACGGTTTTAGATTAAAACCCGCATACCCAAAACCCAACCCGTATATATTATTGTTGTAATAATAGTTTTCTATTTCAATGGTATTAACAAAGTAACTATATGTTTCATCTTTTCCTGTTTCACTTTTTTTAATTAACACCTGTACTAATTCCCCCGATCCCAACTCATGATGTTCCCTTCTTAAAATTTCCGTTTTTGCATTCCAATAATCAAGAGTCAGACCACCTATATACAAGTTGTGGCCTGTGGGTTTTCGATAATAAGGTATGTAAATCTAATAATATTGTTGCTCCAATAATAATAAGAATATATCAAAGTGTTCACACACAGATTCTTTTCATTTTAACTTCTTGTTGCTCAGATTCAAACGCCAAATATTGATGTTTTATTTTCCATGTTTTATTGATTCATTATCAGATTCAAGAACCAAAATTGATGTTATATTTTCTATCTTATCATTATCAGATTCTTTGATTTAGCTTAAACTGTTAAGAGTTAAAAAACTAGAAGAAGCAGTTGGATACTTTAAAATGTTAAGAGTTAATTATTGTTCGATTTTTAGCTTTGGTAAATTATAAACAGACGGGGATCCCCGATACCCGTGGGGAAAACCGTTAACCCGACAGTTTGTTGTAAACGGGGACCTGACGGATTTTGGGGCGGGTTTGGGACGGGGTTTTTTAATCGGGTAGGTCCGGGATTACCTAAACTCGGACCATACCCGGCCCGTTGCCATCCCTATGCACCATTATGATATAGGTTAAATTGTCTACATCTAATCTTTCTCATACATTGTCGAAATATTTGAACTTAAAACCTGTGGAAAACGACATTAGATGTTTAATTTTTTTTATATCTAATACTATCTTATAAAGCATTTTGTTTTTTTTTTATAAGAAAAGATGATTTGAACTACCCAAAATAACCCTATTTCTTATTCACTAATTTAAACATCTCTACCTAATATACCTATAATAACCTTGAATCTCAACCACTCATTTTTTTCTCTCTCCTCCATAAATCATTTTATTCCTCTAATTCATTCAAAATCTTTTATCTCAAAAACCGTATATCGATAAATTATAAAAATTGTATGGGTGTTCTTAAAATTTCATGCTCTTTCATTAGAGATGTCATTCGATATACTTTTGACGAATTTTTAAATCCGATGGCGGAGCCCGTACGGCTAAAGCATTTGGCTATCACACTCTATGACTTATCACCTCCTATGACCTATCACCCCACCATCTCACCGCCGCAACGCGCGGACACTATCTCTAGTTAATTTTAAAGATCTCTATATATTTTCGTCGTGAGTCGTGACTAAGATATATTGCGATGGCTTTCAATTTTTAGACAAATTTATATGACTCGCAGGTCACAGTGGGAACACGTATTTAATGTACTCGTAATTGATTGGATACTGGGATGGCTTCCTATCCGATGACTAATAGATATGACTCACATATAACTAAATATTAATAACCCTTTCAAAAAAGAAAAAAAAAACTAAATATTAATAAATAAACTGATATTTAGGACTTTAATTTCGAGTTTTGAGTTCAAATCATAGATACAAAAATGCTAGAAAGATTTTCATTGAATGATTTTTTTATGAAATTGGAGTTATATTTATATAGAGACATATCGTTCCTAATTTACTGTTTAAATATAATACATACTGTGAATTATTTGGAAATGACAAAAGGTATGACATAAGTTGTCTTAACCAGTACACGCTAGACAGCCTCTTTGTATAATAGATCCCTCGATAATAAACCTCTATCACCTAAAAACCGGAAGGAAAAGCTTACGCAGGTCAGCCATAGATAGAAATTTATTACGTATGATAAATATATCTAAAGTAGGACTCCAGCCTAAGACCACTTCTTAGAAAACCTGCCTCTTTTGGTCCTTACAACGTGGTTAGTACGTTCTCAAATGAACAATAACAAATAATGCAAAACTGACCCATGGAGGTATTATATGTTCCACCTTTCCTCAGACACAAGAAAAAAACTATGGACATACCTTTCATGTTTTTACTACTCTTAGGTGTTCTACTTGTTCACTTGTCAGATTCTAAAGCAGTAGACACCATTTATGCAAATCAAGCTATCAAAGACGATGGCAATACAATTGTTTCCCGCGGTGGGAAGTTCAAGTTAGGATTTTTTAGTCCCGGAAAATCCAAGTATCGGTACGTGGGGATATGGTTCAACAATATATCAGTTTGTACTCCCATTTGGGTTGCAAACAGGGAGACGCCGATTGCTGATAAAACGAGCATCTTAATACTCACTCATGAAGGAGAACTGATTATATTGGCAGATGGTGGACACACTAAAATTTGGTCATCCAATTCGAAGTCTTTGGCTATGATCAATCCAGTTGCACGGATTCTAGACAGCGGGAATCTTGTTCTTTCGGACAATAGTAGTACCAATAATCAAAACCTGATTTGGCAGAGTTTTGATTATATGGGTGACACATTTATAGCAGGGATGAAATTGGAAAGAATTTAGTAACAGGCTTAGAGTGGTCCATGACATCCTGGAAGAGTCCTGCTGATCCTTCTCAGGGTGAATATATACATTACTTAGGGTGGAGGGAGTACTCAAAAAGTACCCAATCTTACCCAATCACTCCTCCAATAAAAACCCTCCAACTCACAACTACCCAATTCTACCCAATTCTTACCCAATTTCATTTTCTTTTCAAATTATTTTTTTCTACATAAATATATTACTAACTTAAAACATTTTGTTAAAAACTTAAATAAACATTACATAACACTTAAAAAAAACAATACATAATAAACGAAGACGAAACATACATAAAAATAAAAAGACTACAATTATTAAAAAGAAAAACTAATCGTCGAGAAATGCCAAGTCTTGAGCCCACACATGTTCGGTGAGGTCATAACGAAGACGATGATGGATGTCTTCGTTTAGTAGCTCACCTAAGACGCTATCGTCGAACACCGGTTGGACCGGCGGGTCCATTATGTGAACCGGTGAGATTGCTCTGCCATCGCCTTTTATGACCATGTTGTGCAAAATACAAGCCGCGTAAACATACTGCCCGATCTTGTCTTTGGTCATGGGTCGAAGAGGACGCCTAAGAATTTTCCATTTCGCTTTTAGAATTCCAAAAGCACGCTCCACATCTTTCCTCGCCCCCTCTTGTAACTTCTTGAATCTTTTCTCCTTCGGGTCAGTAGGATACGGGTATGCTTTTACAAACGTCAAGTACTTGTTGTAGATGTCGTCGGTTAGATAATAACCTCGTTTGTACTCTTGACCATTAACGACGAATGAAGTATTCGGGGCCGTGCCATTTCGCTCCGTGAGATACAAGTCGGATTGGTTCAACACGTTTATGTCATTGTTTGAACCGGGAGCACCAAAATAAGCATGCCAAATCCACGTATCTTGAGAAGCGGTAATCTCAAGCATAATAGTGGGAACGCCATGGTCGCCTCTCGTATATTGTCCTTTCAAGTGTCTAGGACAATTTAACCACTCAACATGTGTACAATCGATGCTACCAAGCATCCCCGGCATGTGATGGCGTTGTTCGTGTGCCTCGAAAATGCGAGCAACGTCGTGTTGAGTAGGCCTACGTAAGTACTCTCGACCATACAACTTAATGATGGCGTCACAAAAATGATCAAGAGACTCGCGCCCGGTTCGAGCGGCCATATGTAAGTACTCATCGTACTCGTCGGGCGGATTGCCCGTAGCGAGTTGGCGTACCGCCGAGCACACTTTTTGGATCGCCTTGAAACTTCTTCTCCCACGCGCATCGATCCCCTCTTGAAAATATGGAAAATTCGCCTCGATGTCGTCGACGATTTTTAAAAACATGGTTTTCTCCATACGATACTTTTTTCGAAAGTAAGCATCGTCGTATTTTGGTTCGTCAACAAACCAATCATTTAGTAGTATTTGATGACCGATTTGACGTTCTCGATTTATGTATCTACGGTTTTGAACGTCGTTAGAGTTTGCCGTGTCGTCCATCCATTGAACCGCGTTTTGCAAAAAGTGAATATCGGTCTCGGATGACGATCCCGATTCCACAACGACATCCCGCGATTCGGAAGATGTGGAAGACATTTTTAAGATGGGGTGTATAAAAGTGGTGATTATTTAGGTGGATGGAGAGAGTTTTTAGATTGATAAAATGTATATGTGTTGTATGTATATAAACACTTGAAGATGATATATATATATATACTAAGAAAATATGGTTTTTTTTTAAAAAAATCTGGTCAAGGTAGCAGTTGAGGGGGGACCCACGCATGCCAACGTTCCAATTTTGAAACCGTTGTTCGGCTACTTAACTCGATCCTCTACCCGATTTTAAGTACCCGATCGCTAGCCGAGGGGTTGCAGCGGTGTACCCGACCGTGGTCGGGGTACCCGAACCCTTACCCGACCTGTACTCCTCCCAGCCTTAGATACAAATGGATATCCACAAATGTATGAATTTTTTTTTGAAATGGTCATATTTGGACTGCGTTTTGTCAAATAAGTTTCGAGCCAAAAAAATTTATGAAACACGGTAATCCGGCAGTGCCACTACCGGACTCGCTAATCCAATGCGAAACCGGTAGTGGCAAAACCGGTGTCACGATCAAAGACCGAGACCGGTATTGGCACTACCGGTCTCGCAGGTTCAACAGTGGCATGGCAGAGGCAGCAGTGTACGTACATAGGTGAAGGGACAACTCACTTTGAGACCGGGTATCCCACTACCGGTCTCGAAGGTCACGACAAATTTAAAAAAGTCGTATATATATGTGATATGTGTTAATTTAAAAAAAAGTCCACATCTAAATTTGTATACCCCAACTTCACTTATAAACTTCAAACAATTTGTATACAAGTCCAGTTAGAATTTTTTTAAAACAGATAATGGCTTCTTCATCGTCGTCATCTGACCCATCATCACCTCGTATGGTAACATTTCATGCATTGAAAGCGCAATGTAAAGAGGATATAGACGACGGGTATGAACTTTACCACAAAATTAATGATTGTAAGCTTCTTATGGAACAAAGAAAGCTCGAACATAAGAAGAAAATCAAAGAAATAAGGAAAAGGGGCAGCGGAATCATTATAAGTGAAGAGCAGCATAGCGAATATCTTGAAATGACATTACCAAGTATCGACGAAATAACTTCTGAAGTTGAGAAACTGCTAAAGTTGATTGACAAAAAAATCGACTTTGCGACATATTATAAATTGCTAGCTGAAGACGGTTTCCGTTAAAAAGTTTATGTAGTTTTTTTAATATCGTATTATGTCAGCTTGATGATGTTTTTACTATTTTCATGTAAAATTATGATCAGTTAATGTGATGTTAATTTAATATGTACTATTTTCATGTTAATTTATGATCCATTAATATGTATTATCTAAAAAAAACATAATATTTACTTTATTGACAAACATATATTTAATAATCAAAACATACAAGATAATACATAATAGAATCTATCTATGGCCACCCGTTCCACATCCTGGTGGTCCAGGAGGAACTCTGCGACTTCTTCGCGGACCCACTTCTTCTTCTTCTTGTTGTTCTTCGTCATTTCCCAGATTTGTAACTGGGTATTGAGAAGAACTTGGAATGTCGAAAGGTTGCATTGGATAAGGAAGAGTAGTTTCGTGCCGGTGGACCAGAAAACAGGTAATCTGGTGCAAAAAGATTAGAGGGGACATTTAACAGATTGTCAAATAAATTACTCGGAGTAAAATAACCCGGGTTCTGAGGGATATATTGGGTGCCAGAATTACTCGGGTTGTAATTTTGAAAACCCGAGTTTGGTGACGGCCTAAACACAGCTTGGCCACCAAAACCAGAAGGACCAGCAGCAGTCCATGAATTATTCTGGAAATTTTGGGAGGGGGGAGGCATTTGAAAATTCTGCGACTCAGGAAACATGAAATTTTGTGAACTATAATCCATACGTTCATCCTGACGACTGTATGAAAATACCTCCCTCGGTATTGTCCTAAAATCCCCAAACATCTGGCTGTGTTCCGGATTGGTCTCTTGTAAATGACGAGCTCGGTCGTCAACCTCCAACAATCCCTGTTGCTGTGCACCATAAAATATTAGTAACAATTTTAAAAAAATTATTAGCAACTTTTATTTTTTTGAAAAAATACTTACATACAACTGTTGATTAACCCCCCAGGCAGGGTATTCGCCTTCACGTTGGGGCTGACCTGGTTTACCGATGAGCAACACGGTACGGTCCTGATACCACCGCATATAGCCCACCCCAGTGGTGGACCCCTCATCTCCTAGGTGGAGCCGTTGATGTCGGTTGTCCCATTCGTCGACATATTTACTGTTTCTTACACCCCAGTCAACCACAGGTCTTCTCCCCTTAAGGAGTCTACGAAGGTCATGCCACTGTCTTGGTTCCAACAAACCAACTTCATTTGGAATGGTTTGTATCATTCCAAACTGTCTAGCAACTCTCTGTGCTAGATGAGGTTCCACCTCCTCCCAATGTATCAACGCCCCAATGTATGGCCATATGTGTTGACCATCCGTACAATCTCGAGGTAGTAAGTGGAGGAAGGTGGTATACGGGGTCCACGAAAACTGTATTGTAAAATATAGACAAATTGTAAATTTAAAATAACTTAAAAACATATAAAACATAGAAATTAATAAATATTACCTGATTATTTGTTAACGTGTTAAAAAATGACCGGTATGCACTTAGTACATGAGCAGGTGTATGAACATGGGAGAACTTTCCATGCCATCTATTCGCTAAACACTCGCTATAATTATATTCCGGCTTATCTTTAGAAGGGGTGACGCGTGGGGCAATCCCTGACATTCTTTCCCACGCCCAATACTGTTGGATTAGTTGTCTAAGACATAACTATAATTGATAGAAGCACAGTCCTTTTGGGTTGCCCTCGAGACTCAAAATGAATATAAGTGATAAAGGAGAATAAAATTTCCCTTGGGAAGTTTGTCCCACATCGGTGGGATAGGAAAAGTATGGAGGCTATCCAAGGCTATATATAGGGCCTTAGGGATTCATTCTTTTTGCATATTTTTGGCTTGAGTATTCGCCTCCTTCTTTCTCCTCTTGGAAGAACTCTTCTATAGTTCATCCACACTTAGTTATTTTTTTTGGAGTCGCCGGGTGTGATTCCATTAGAGGCACGACATTTGTGGTGCTTGCTTCCAAGAGATCCAGAGGGATAATTTTAGTTGTTTACTATAACAACTAAAAGGTATGTTATTTATTTATTTATTTATTTTCTTTAGTAAGTTTTGATTATTTACTAGAGTATTAGAATTTTATATTATGTTCATAGTTATAGGTTCAATAGTGAAAACATAGATCATGTTTTAGGTTGCATGCTCCCTTAAAAGTTTAAGTTAGTTTGTAATGCCTAAAACCCATCAGTGGTATCAGAGCGTTAGGCTTGTTTTCAATTGAATTTGCTATAATTGTTGAATTGATTAAGTTAATAATTTAATAATCATCGTATTTTGAAAAGTTTTAAAATACACCTTATACTATATGTAAAATTAAAAGCTTAATTATTACTATATGTATAAGAATAAAGTCAGTCAAATCAATAGTAGGCCTCATTCACGAAGCTAGTCTATAAGGGGGGTATAAGGAAACTGCCTATAAAATGGTAGTTGAATGGGTGTCCACTCTCACCCACCGCTTCCTTGATTAGTGGAGGGTCGTTAGCCGAACGGGTTTGATAGGACTATATTAATTCTCATTAAAAGTATAATGATAATAAAAGTAACTAAACCTTTTATTTAAATCTCAATCTTAGTTACTTTAGGAAAAATGTGAAATTGTATGCTAACCCATGAAACTGCACATTACACTTTATAAGTCATTAGTGGAGCGTGTGTGGTTAACCAGCACACTAATAGGGACTAATAAAGAGTTGTAATGGGTATCTCATAAATTGTCATTGTTGATGGAGCGTGTGTGGTTTACCGGCACATCAATTGAGATGATAAATGACATTGAGGTTACCAAGCAGATTTGCATGGTTATTCACATCTTGTTTGTGATCCTCGGTATCCCAGTCACAAATGGAAGAGCATAATCTGAGATTAAACATGCCATTGAATGAGTCTCAAAAGACCTACATGTATGAAATTTGCAATTAGATTACGGCATCCCTTTTCTAAGTTGTGAATTTCATAGTTGGTACCTAGCCTCGATATTTCAATTTTGAGTTGTTATATTAAGGTAAGGTTTTATCTAACTCAAACTACCTTTCTTTTAGAAATGTCTACCCCTAACGATGCTTCTGGTTCCTCCTCCTCCAACCACAACTTTTCTTTGTTGAACATCTGCTCAAAGTGACATTAGATGGCACCAACTACAATGACTGGATGCGCAACATCAAAATGGCTCTTCGTTTCGAGGACAAGGAGTATGTCCTTGACAAGGAACTTGGAGAAATTGATGAAGAGAAAGCCACCCCTGAAGAATTAGCCGCCTATAAGAAACACTACTGTAACACCCCAAGCTAAGGCTCAGAATATCACGGAAATCATATAGCACAAGGTGGAATTAATGTAGAACATGAACTAAATGCAAATAAAGGATTCAGTGAATCCATACAGTAAGTTAAACAAGAATCAAAATACATAAAGAACGAGTCATCATCAAAGATTACAACAGAACATCAAAAGATGGCTAACAGTTCTAAGTATAATGCAAAAGAGAAGGTCGATGAATCCTTGATTCATAAGGTCCAAAGCCCGGGTTTAACAGCAAGCAAACAACTAAGCTCCACGTCCGGGGATAACCTGATTTCCTGAAAAGTGTACTAAGCATAGTCAACACAAGGTTGGTGAGTTCGTAGTAATGGTCCATAAGGAACCATCGACAATAATCATAATATACGAGTAGAGGCAAAACATGACTTACAGTGAGCCCCTAAGAACAACACAACAACATCCACCACAAGATTATACTCAACAAATAAAACGCGTAATAAACATTATACCCAAGTATCGTACATAACATCAATTCAAAACAGGTATCATATCCTCTTCAGTGGGATAGATACACAACATAAGTCATATCCTCTTCAGTGGGATAGATACACAACATAAGTCATATCCTCTTCAGTGGGATAGATACACAACATAAGTCATATCCTCTTCAGTGGGATAGATACACAACATAAGTCATATCCTCTTCAGTGGGATAGATACACAACATAAGTCATATCCTCTTCAGTGGGATAGATACACAACATAAGTCATATCCTCTTCAGTGGGATAGATACACAACATAAGTCATATCCTCTTCAGTGGGATAGATACACAACATAAGTCATATCCTCTTCAGTGGGATAGATACACAACATAAGTCATATCCTCTTCAGTGGGATAGATACACAACATAAGTCATATCCTCTTCAGTGGGATGATACACAACAATAATTCATATCCTCTTCAGTGGGATAGATACACAACATAAGTCATATCCTCTTCAGTGGGATAGATACACAACATAAGTCATATCCTCTTCAGTGGGATAGATACACAACATAAGTCATATCCTCTTCAGTGGGATAGATACACAACATAAGTCATATCCTCTTCAGTGGGATAGATACACAACATAAGTCATATCCTCTTCAGTGGGATAGATACACAACATAAGTCATATCCTCTTCAGTGGGATAGATACACAACATAAGTCATATCCTCTTCAGTGGGATAGATACACAACATAAGTCATATCCTCTTCAGTGGGATAGATACACAACATAAGTCATATCCTCTTCAGTGGGATAGATACACAACATAAGTCATATCCTCTTCAGTGGGATAGATACACAACATAAGTCATATCCTCTTCAGTGGGATAGATACACAACATAAGTCATATCCTCTTCAGTGGGATAGATACACAACATAAGTCATATCCTCTTCAGTGGGATAGATACACAACATAAGTCATATCCTCTTCAGTGGGATAGATACACAACATAAGTCATATCCTCTTCAGTGGGATAGATACACAACATAAGTCATATCCTCTTCAGTGGGATAGATACACAACATAAGTCATATCCTCTTCAGTGGGATAGATACACAACATAAGTCATATCCTCTTCAGTGGGATAGATACACAACATAAGTCATATCCTCTTCAGTGGGATAGATACACAACATAAGTCATATCCTCTTCAGTGGATAGATACACAACATAAGTCATATCCTCTTCAGTGGGATAGATACACAACATAAGTCATATCCTCTTCAGTGGGATAGATACACAACATAAGTCATATCCTCTTCAGTGGGATAGATACACAACATAAGTCATATCCTCTTCAGTGGGATAGATACACAACATAAGTCATATCCTCTTCAGTGGGATAGATACACAACATAAGTCATATCCTCTTCAGTGGGATAGATACACAACATAAGTCATATCCTCTTCAGTGGGATAGATACACAACATAAGTCATATCCTCTTCAGTGGGATAGATACACAACATAAGTCATATCCTCTTCAGTGGGATAGATACACAACATAAGTCATATCCTCTTCAGTGGATAGATACACAACATAAGTCATATCCTCTTCAGTGGGATAGATACACAACATAAGTCATATCCTCTTCAGTGGGATAGATACACAACATAAGTCATATCCTCTTCAGTGGATAGATACACAACATAAGTCATATCCTCTTCAGTGGGATAGATACACAACATAAGTCATATCCTCTTCAGTGGGATTGATACACAACAATAATTCATATCCTCTTCAGTGGGATAGATACACAACATAAGTCATATCCTCTTCAGTGGGATAGATACACAACATAAGTCATATCCTCTTCAGTGGGATAGATACACAACATAAGTCATATCCTCTTCAGTGGGATAGATACACAACATAAGTCATATCCTCTTCAGTGGGATAGATACACAACATAAGTCATATCCTCTTCAGTGGGATAGATACACAACATAAGTCATATCCTCTTCAGTGGGATTGATACACAACAATAATTCATATCCTCTTCAGTGGGATTGATACACAACATAAGTCATATCCTCTTCAGTGGGATAGATACACAACATAAGTCATATCCTCTTCAGTGGGATAGATACACAACATAAGTCATATCCTCTTCAGTGGGATAGATACACAACATAAGTCATATCCTCTTCAGTGGGATAGATACACAACATAAGTCATATCCTCTTCAGTGGGATAGATACACAACATAAGTCATATCCTCTTCAGTGGGATAGATACACAACATAAGTCATATCCTCTTCAGTGGGATAGATACACAACATAAGTCATATCCTCTTCAGTGGGATAGATACACAACATAAGTCATATCCTCTTCAGTGGGATAGATACACAACATAAGTCATATCCTCTTCAGTGGGATAGATACACAACATAAGTCATATCCTCTTCAGTGGGATAGATACACAACATAAGTCATATCCTCTTCAGTGGGATAGATACACAACATAAGTCATATCCTCTTCAGTGGGATAGATACACAACATAAGTCATATCCTCTTCAGTGGGATAGATACACAACATAAGTCATATCCTCTTCAGTGGGATAGATACACAACATAAGTCATATCCTCTTCAGTGGGATAGATACACAACATAAGTCATATCCTCTTCAGTGGGATAGATACACAACATAAGTCATATCCTCTTCAGTGGGATAGATACACAACATAAGTCATATCCTCTTCAGTGGGATAGATACACAACATAAGTCATATCCTCTTCAGTGGGATAGATACACAACATAAGTCATATCCTCTTCAGTGGGATAGATACACAACATAAGTCATATCCTCTTCAGTGGGATAGATACACAACATAAGTCATATCCTCTTCAGTGGGATAGATACACAACATAAGTCATATCCTTTGGAGGATTTTACTTTCATCAAGTTCTAGATGCTTATGTATAGGGTCACCCGCAGCCTTCCCACCACATCTAAGACCCTTTGAAAGTAAAACCGACCTCCATATATGTACTTCTATCCTAGTACCTTACAATAACACAATCACATTCGTAAATCATCACACAATCAATCAAAACTATCTGTCAATCAACAATTAATCAGAAATTAACTAGACAGTAGTCAATCAAATCAACCAAACAATCCAACGAACACGTATATGTACACTTTTCAGCCCGAATCTCTATTGAGTAGGGAGCTACGAAACTCACCTTGATCGGCAAAGAAGCTTAAGTCGAGTAAATGAAAGATTAATAGCGAGTATTGGGTCCCACGTGTTCACAACCTATCAAAGCATGCCATATATCATACTTTCAACTTTATAATCAGAAACAAGTTGGTTCCTTAGGTTTAAGTTGAGTCACGAACCCTAAACACCTTTACCACTTTAACTAGTAGGAACAAGACGCATTCGACTCGACCTTTTTAGAAATGAGAAGAGATTCATGCAAAAAGAGTGTTATTACTAGAAACTAGACTCTCTTACGATTCCAACGATAGGTCGTAAGACTTGTTTGGAGTTACGGATTAAAAGTTATTAATGTTTGAAAATCAACGCGCGTACTTTCCCAGTAACTATCCACTGCGTCGCAGTGAGCCAGGACCATGCTCACTGCGCCGCAGTGGCTAAGTCAGACCAGGACCAGAACTAAGGCACTGCGCCGCAGTGAGCAAAGGTGGAGCTCACTGCGCCGCAGTGACCACCTCCTGCAGCCAGCACCTGCAGTTTATGCAGGAAACACGAACCAAAAACCCCCAAATTCGACCCAAACCATACCAAAATGATTTGTAAAGACTTGTAACTTGTTTTGAAGCATAATTAAACATTAATAACCATAAATACACATAACCCTACCCACAAATTCGACCAAAACATCATAATCACTCACAAATCCTTCAAACCCTAACCCTAACCCTAAATTCCATTTTTTACCATTTACAAGACTTGGAATCCCATCAAAACGACTAGAAACATAAGAGCAAGCATAAATAGAAGTAAATGGGATGAATTTGACTTACCAAAGCTTCTCTTTGAGCTAGAACCCAAAATTAGGTCAAAATGGCTAAAATGCAAGACTTCCACCTTTGATTCTTCGATATGACGATAATGTGGTATAGATGACGATGATTCTAGTGTTATATCCTTTCCAAACACTAAGTAGATGGTAGAGAGAAGAGAAAGAATGGTCTTGCCTTGTTCTTGAGAGAAAGAGAAAAAGAGAGAAAGAGATAGATAGATAGGTAGAAATGAAAGGGAGGAGGAAAGGATAAGGGGGGGGGAATGGGTCTTGGGGGCTGGTGGGTCATGGACTACCCACGGGCCGACCCGTTTCTCTTCTCTAGCCAATTTACAATCGTTACACATTTAAACACCGATCAAAACATAATATCGACCCGAGTATAACACATTGTCATTTAATTCACAAAACGACCCAAATAATTCATTAACTTAAATTGTTAGTCATATTACACGAAAAGTCCACGGGTCAAAACTCACGGATGTTACAACTACGCTGATGCAACAAAAGTTGCTTGCATCATGGTTGCTACCATGACTCCTGAACTGCAAAGATTCTATGAGGATTACTGGCCGTACGAGATGAACAAGGACCTTAAGGAAAAGTATCATAAGCGAGCTCGTCAAGAAAAGTACGAGATAGTAAAGTCCCTCATATCAAGCAAGATGAAGGACGGAGAGTCTGTCAGCGGCCACGTGCAAATGATGCAACGATACGTGGATCACCTTGTGAGGCTAAATGTGCATATTGATGAGGAGTTGGCCATTGACATAGTCTTGAACTCCTTACCAAGTTGTTATGATCAGTTCATCTTGACCTATCATTTGAACAACAATGAGACCACATTGTCTCAATTGCACAACCTCCTGAGAACAGCTGAAACATGGATGAAGGGAAAGAGTGATGCCCCCGTCCCCTGCTAATACTACCGTTCTAGCCATTGGTCAAGGGAAGGGGAAGAAGAGGAAAGGTCCTCCCAAGCAAAACAGGAAGGGAAAGTCTCATGTAAAAACCAGTTCTGATGTTACCCCTGTCTCTGATCCCAAAGAGGCCACTTGCTTTTATTGCAATGACAAAGGACATTGGAAACGAAGCTGCCCAAAGTATCTGCAAGATTTAAAGGATGGCAAAGTGAAGCCATCTACTGCAGGTATATACACTATTTCATCCATTAACCCATCATCTTCTAATTCTTGGGTCCTTGATACAGGATGTGGTTTCCACATTTGCTCTATTTTGCAGGGACTAAGAAAAAGTGAGGATCTGGAGCATGACAGAATGAACTTGATCATGGGGAATAGGCGATCTTCACATGTCACCAAGATTGGAGTTTATAGTCTAGTGCTTAGTAATGGTGTTAATTTAGATTTATTGAATTGTCGCTACTCGTCAGAAATGACACGAAACATTATCTCTTTTCATGCACTGTTCAAACAAGGTTTTAGATTTTCTTTTAATGATGAGAATGGTTCTATTTCTGCTGGCATTTTCTATTTCGAATATTTACCTTGTGATGGTGTGTATGAAACTGTGATGTCTGTAGACAATTTAGGCAATAGTGTATTTCAAATTGATTCGTCTAATGGTATAGACAAAGCGTGCTTGTGGCATTGCCGTCTTGGACACATTAACAAGAAACGCATAGGTCCAAAAGGATGGGGTGTTGGAATCATTTGACCTAAGGTCAGATGATATATGTGAATCTTGTCTTTTGGGTAAGATGACAAAATCACCTTTCACTGGATTTTGTGAAAGAGGTGAAGGTTTATTGGATCTCATACACACAGACGTGTGTGGACCCTTTAGATCAGCCACAAGGGATGCTAATCGATTCTATGTGACTTTTACTGATGATTATAGCAGATATGGTTATATCTACTTAATAAAGCATAAGTCGGAAACCTTTGAAAAGTTCAAAGAGTTTAAGCAAGAAGTCGAGAATCAATTAGAAAGGAAGATAAAGATGCTCCGATCAGATAGAGGCGAAGAGTATCTTAGTATCGAGTTCCATGACTTTCTCAAGGAATATGGAATAGTTTCACAATTGACACCTCCTAGGACACCACAACTTAATGGTATGGCTGAGAGACGCAATCGAACCTTGTTAGACATGGTACGTTCCATGATGAGTCGAGCTTCACTTCCAATCTCATTCTGGGGGTATGCCTTAGAAACTGCCGCCCACATTCTTAATCTTGTTCCAACAAAGAAGGTTGCCAAAACACCTCATGAAATGTGGACAGGGAAAGTTCCCTCGTTAGCACATATTAAGGTTTGGGGTTGTGAAGTTTCCGTTAGACGAGAAACTCACGACAAGCTTGAACCTCGTAGTGAGCGATGTGTTTTCATCGGCTATCCACGGAAGTCATTTGGATATCTGTTCTACAAACCTAGTAAGAACAAGGTCTTTGTAGCACGGAGAGGAGTCTTTCGCGAGAGAGAGCTCATATGCAAAGAGGACAGTGGGAGCACCATTGACCTTGAAGAAATTCAAGAGTCAGCCGATAAAGGAACCTCTGAAACCGCTAGGGTTCAACCAGAGGAAGAGATTCCAGTTGAACCCATTGACACTTCATTACCTCTTAGACGTTCTAGTAGAGTTAGCAAGCCAACTGAGTTTTATGGTTTCCATATAACTGCAGATGAAGACACGTTTATCAGTGACAATACACTGGTAAATTTGGATGAGCCGACTAACTACAAGGAAGCCATGGCGAGCCCCGAGGCAGCCAAATGGAAAGAGGCAATGGACAGTGAGATCAAGTCCATGTATGACAACCAAGTTTGGAACTTGGTTGATCAACAACCCGGTCGGAAGACAGTTGGTTGTAAATGGATCTTCAAAAAGAAGATCGACATGGATGGTAATGTAAGCACATTCAAAGCACGACTGGTGGCAAAGGGCTTTACTCAAACCCCAGGGATTGACTATGATGAGACCTTCTCACCAGTGGCTAAGATAAAATCTATTAGGATAATGCTAGCCATAGCTGCGTTTCATGACTATGAAATTTGGCAGATGGATGTCAAAACTGCTTTTCTTAACGGAAAGTTGGCTGAGGATGTTTACATGAGTCAGCCAGAAGGTTTTGTGGATGCAAAGTTTCCTAATGGAGTGTGCAAGCTTGAGAAATCCATCTATGGGTTAAAACAAGCGTCTCGCAGTTGGAATCTTTGTTTCGATGAGAAAGTTAAAGAGTTTGGCTTCTCTAGAAGTGAGGATGAGTCCTGTGTATATGTCAAAGCTAGTGGGAGCGTTGTCACCTTTCTAGTATTGTATGTTGATGACATACTTCTTATAGGAAATGACATTCCAACTTTGCAAGATGTTAAGTCTTGGCTTGGAAAGTGTTTCGCTATGAAGGATCTAGGAGAGGCTGCCTATATTCTGGGAATAAGAATTTTAAGAGACAGGAGTAAAAGGCTAATTGGACTTAATCAGAGTACCTACTTGGATAAAGTACTGAAACATTTCGGTATGGAGAATTCCAAGAAAGGAGATCTGCCCATCCAGAGTAATACCAAAATGAGTAAGACTCATAGTCGGAGTACAGATGAAGAGATATCAGAAATGAGTAGAATTCCATACGCTTCCGCTGTTGGTTCTATCATGTATGCTATGACATGTACTCGTCCTGATGTGTCCTTTGCTTTGAGCATGGTCAGTCGTTATCAGGGAAATCCAGGTAAAGCTCATTGGGTAGCGGTTAAGAATATTCTCAAGTATCTGCGAAGGACTAAGGACTGGGTTCTAGTACTTGGTGGATGTGATACATTGAGAGTAACTGGGTATAGTGACGCCAACTTTCAAACCGATAGAGACAACTTTCGTTCCCAATCTGGATGGGTCTTTACCTTAACTGGGTATTTGGATGATGGTACTATTATTGGAGATACTTTAATTGTAGGGAAGGTTTTAGAGCTTATTATGGTGGATGGACCTCGTTGTGGGTTGTGCCTCAATGTTGATAAAACTGAGGTTTTTTGGCCAAAGGAGGACCCTAGAAGCAGGCTAGCGGGTGTTTTCCCGCCGAATATTGCAAGACCTTTACGTGGTGTTAAATTATTGGGTGGTCCTGCTAGTGTGGATTTCGATTTTAGTTGTGAGCTTGTTATGAAAAGGGTTGGTAAAACCATTGAGCTTATGGATTCTGTTGCTAAGATTAATGACCCTCAGTGTGAGTTGTTGCTACTTCGCGCTTGTGCTGGTATTTCCAAGCTATATTTTACTATGCGTACATGTTCTCCCCGGTTCTTTGAACGTGCTCAGGGTGCTTTTGATGAGGCACTTCGTTCGTCTCTGGAGCGTATTGTCACTGCCTCTGGTCCTGGGTTTGGTGATTGGCAATGGAGGCTTGCCACCTTACCCTTTGCACTTGGGGGCCTTGGTGTTTACTCAGCAGGTGATGTCTTGAACTATGCATTCCTTGCATCTAGACTCCAATCTGATGGCTTACAGACTAAGCTACTCCAACATTCTGGCATTGTAACTTCTGGGCCTTCCTTTAATGATGCCTTGCGTGCTTTTAATGCAAAAATGGAGATTGACCTTTTAAGTAATCGAAGTGAGATCGCTGCCCCCAAACTTATGAAGAAACTGGCAGATATATATTTCACTCGAGTTACCCAAACGGTTGAATCCACTTTTTCTCTATCTCCTCGGCAATTGGCATTATGGAAATCTCAAATGGAAGACTATACTTCCAACTGGCTTAGGGTGGTTCCGATCTCTGGTTTGGGACAAACTATGAATGCCAGAACCTACCGCTGTGTTTTATGTTATCGGCTAGGTGTTCCCCTGTTTTCTGTTCAGATGCCATGCTCAGCTTGTTCCAAGGTATTTCCGGGGGATATTTATGGGGACCATGCTGTATCATGTGCTGGTATTATTGGTATTAAACACCGGCATAACGTGGTGCGTGACACCTTGGTTGACATTTGCTCACGGTCTGGGGTCTCGGCTCGTAAAGAAGTTGATATTGGGCTTATTGGAGAAAGAGACAACACCTTACGTCCAGCTGATATATTGCTTTACTCGTGGGATGGAGGCCTTGATGTATGTGTCGATTTGACAGGGTCATCGCCCTTGACGCAGACTGGTATGGTTGACTTTGCGCCTGGTCGTGCGGTGACTGAGGCTGCACACCGTAAACGAGATAAGTATAAGGCTAAGTGTGCAGGTATTGGATATGGTTTTATCCCTTTCTCGTTTTCTTCCTTTGGAGAACTTGAGAAGGATGCAGTGACCCTGCTCAAGCGAATCCGAAAGTTCTCCATGGCTCAAGACATTGGAGCATGTGCTGCTGCTCATATATTTAATAGGATTAGTTTTGCTATAGCTAGAGAGTGGGGGCCCAGATAGTATCTTGGTTCCCACTAATTTCTTGTAAATCCTATTATTTTCTAATGAAAGTGATGATTTTATAATAATAATAATAATAATAATAATAATAATAATAATAAGGGATGGTGAATAGAAAATCCTGGGCGTGTGGGGCACGCATGTTGCTAAGAATAGCAACCTGGCGGGGACTTAAAGAATACTTAGAAACAAGGTCTTTGTCAATGACACCAAAGTAACACTTTGCCAAGGTATTCATCATTTGGGGGGCACAAGTGCATGTGGTGGCAGAGATCATGTCACCATTGCATCTAGATTTAAAAGCATCAAGAGCATGCCGAAAAGAAAAACCAAGCGAGTCAATACTAGACTTTATCAATACCTTAGCTTGCAAGGCGCTCGTTTGCAAACGAGAAGCGAGGAAAGCATAGTGGATAACGTCCCCCGCTGAAAGAATGCCAAGACCACCCAACTTAATTGGGAGAGTGGCAAGCCGCCATTGCCAATCACCAAAACCCGGGCCTGAAGCGGTAACTATCTTTTCCAAGGAGGCGTGCAACGCCTGATCAAACTCAACTTGGGCCTCCAATAAATATAATGGAGAACATGTCCTCAAAGTGTAAGATAGTTTCGCAACCCCGGCACAATTGCGTAGAAGAAGTAGCTCACATTAGGGATCATGAAGTTTGTGGATTGCCTCCATTAAAGAGATGGTTTTAGAGACCCTTTTCGAAGCCAAATCTCTACAAAAACCTTCATCCAAACTAACCGAACCACCGAGAAACTTAACACCATTAAGCGGGCGTGATATATTTATAGGAAAACAACCCTCTACTCTACTTCTTGGATCTTCTATGGGCCAAAAAAGTTCAGTCTTCTCCACATTCAAATACAAACCACGAGCCGGACCATCGGTCCTAATGATGTTAAACGCCTTGGATACCATAAGAGTATCTCCAACAATAGTTCCGTCATCAAGGTACCAAGCCTGGAGGGTGAGATCACACGACTAATTAATGGTATGGATCAGCGGATGTAAAACTAGGGCAAACAACAAAGGACCTAATGGATCCCCTTGTTGAACCCCTGACAAGACCAAAGGATAGAATCATCATAATAAAGCCTGGCAGGTCGAGCATAACAAAACTCAACCCAAGGAGCAATGGATGGACAACACAGCCTAGTTTCCTCAAGCAGGATGCTCCTATCGACTAGATTAAAAGCATTCTTAAAATCCACCAAAAGCATAGAAAGTCCAACCTTGGTGCCCTTAGACTCAATGAGCCTGAGCCTGTTAACAGAATGCAGAATAGCCTCACAACCACCAGAAACACCGACACCAAATTGAAAGTCCTCTAAATATGTATTCACAGAATTTCCAATAGACACAGATGCCACCTTAGAAACAAGCCATTCTCCAAACAGTACCCACAGCAATAGGGCGTATACCCTCACCTGGTTTGACTAATGGAGTCAAAGGGGCACTAGCAATGTACTCCCCCAACTCACTTGGGCAACTTTCGTTCAGGAATAAATTAACAACACTTGTAATAGATCCTAACAAATCATCAGCAACCGCGGAGGCAGCCCCTCCCAAAATATCCATTAAATGTTGTGCCCTGAGTCCATCACGACCACACGAAGTTCCTTTGGGAAAGCTGCGAATCCTGTTCATCACCACGTCTTTATCAACAGAAAAGGACATCCCCACCAAGTAACGATGAAGACAAAGACGGAGGTGGGGAATAAGGATGTTTGGCCTCTAACTCATGCAAGGTGTCAGAATTAGATGGAGCAACACCAGAAGACGTGAGCACCTTAATAGCAGCTGTAAAGTGCCCATCTCCCAGCTTACGCTTACAATGAACCAGGTTAGCTTCATCTTGTTTATTAGATTTTTCCCCCATTGAAGATTGGAGTTACTTCAGCTAATTGATCCAACACTAACCCAAGCCTGTCTGCTGGAACCTTCCATCTAAGAATAGCACGAGAAATGCTATCAAACTAACATCGTTCTCGCTCACCAGAACGCCTTTGAGCTCTATTAGTGGGAACAAAAGTGGTTAAAACACAACACGGCAAGATGAGAAGTTGAACCCACACTGACAAATCCCCCGGGTTCACAAGGACATTATCAAGTGCACTACGAAAAAGCTTAGCAAACCCGAGCCGTAGCCTAGGAGGAATGCATTTAACAGTACGCAACTTCTTTGAAAAAACACGACTGAGAAGATTAATGTCAAAACTAGTGGACTCGCCACCTATTAAAGGCACCCGAGGGAAAACCTCATCAACAACAACCTCATCAGAACCCGTCAACTCAGCAGTCGCGCTATCAAACACACTTAAATCTGGTCTAGAAGGCACTGGGATACCATAGATTGCAATTTCATCAAAACTAGGTGCTGGAATCACAACCCCGTCAGCATGTTTACAATTTTTATTAAAGGTGTGGGTACAAAAACACACACCACAAAGCCAAATGCCAGCCCGATGAAGTGCCTGATCAAAAGCCGAAAACAAGGAAAAGTCGCTTGCAAGACGTGCTTTGTGGGAATCCCTTAAATCAATAGTTTTAAAATGGCGAGTGCCCAAATGGTCAATGAAATATTTCTTAGTAAGCCCTTTACCATTTCCACCACTACAACCCTCACATCCTTGTAAAGGACAAGATATACGAGAAGCAACAAGACTAGTCATGATAAGGATATAAGCCAAAAGAAACCAAACCGAAATTGAGGCTTCTGACTTCTGAAACCCACCGAGCTTGAATCCAGGAGCAGAAGAACAATAAGAAGAACACAAGCCTGCTTAAAATTTTATTATTATATATTCTGATAATTATAATATTTATAATAGTGATAATTATTATTATTTGATTAAAGTGGGTTTGATAAAGTTGTAGAAATTAGGGGGTATTGAATGCAAATCGTAATGGCCTGTAGATCTGAAGTTATTATTGTACCTTGTTGTTGTTGTTGTTGTTGATTTTGCTAAATATATGAAAATAAAGTCAGATGTGAAGAAAGTAGTGATTGGTTGGGATATGGCCATATGGGTTTAAAAATGGATTGAGATGTGGGAAGAAAACGAAATTAATAAAAGATTTGGCAAAGGTAACTTGTTCAATAAAGATAGAATGGCAGATCCAAGATGTGAAGAAGACAAGATCCACACCTTGAAGATCGCCATTTTCGTCACAGAGGTTCCCTATTGACGGCCTGGGGCAACGGATGATCCATCGTCAATTCCGTTGTGTTCTGAGCTATAGGCTTTCAATACCAATGTTCACTGAAGGAAGCATCTGTCCCAGTTGCAATGTGCATCGAATGGATCAATGGGGAGATCATGCGGTCCACTGTTCTAGTGAAGTGGGTGTAAAGTTCAGGCATAATTTGGTTCGTGATATTCTTGTTGATATATGTTCTAAGGCGGGTATTATGGTTCGCAAATAGGCCCCAATGGGCTTTCTTTCGGAAGATGGGAAAGATCTACGCCCTGCAGATTTGTTACTATTCAATTGGATACAAGGTAAAGATGCATGTTTGGATGTCACATGTATTTCTCCCTTTGCTGGTATGGGAACGACTTCCTTTGCACCCGAGATAGCCTTACACAATGCCGTGGAGAAGAAAAAGAGGAAGTATGCATCCAAATGTGAGGACAACGGATACAAGTTCATACCATTCGCTTTCTCTACTTTTGGGGAATTTGATAAGGAGGCTTTGGACACACTTTCACGTATTAAGTCTATTTCTAGTAGTCACTCAAATAATGCTAGGAGTGGTACTTTTATCTTTCATAGAGTATGTTTTTGTATTCAAAAAGGAGTGGGAGCACAACTTGTATCTAGACTCTCATCCAACTTCGTGTAAAAACTATTTTATATTTGAATGAAATTATAATTAAAAATAATAATAATAATAATAATAATAATAATAATAATAATAATAATAATATGATTAATATGAAGAAATTATATAAATTAGAAAAACTTTGCTAGTCGAAAAAAAAAACCCTTATATTATAGATTGTTTTGTTTTGCTGCTGGACCATGTAACACGAAAAGGAGGATATTGGGCCGTAAATCATCAGCCCACCTGAGTTTCTTTTTGCTTGACCGAATGGAAGTATGGAACACAACATACTTATTTCATTAGCATAGTAGTAGATAACGGTCATTATTAAGAAATATTTAAAAAAAATAGAGGATTAATAAGGAGAGATGATTTCATTATTAAGAAAATATTAAAAAAATAAAGGATTAATAAGGAGGGAGGATTAGGTTCAAGGAGGGGGATTATGGGTGTCAAGTGTACTCCAAACCCCCTCTTTTAGTTATATTATAGATAGATAGATTATAGATATAACTTTTTTCTATCATTAAGATATCTAATATTTATATTATATATATATATTATATATATTTATATTATATATATATATATATATATTAAAACAGTAGTTAACCGAGCCTTCTGAAGCACTCTTCAAATCTAAAGTTATGCTAAAAATTGCCACGTAGGATTTATCCTATGTGGCATCTCCATATTTTTTAACAATATTTTATATTTTCTTATTATATTTAAGAAAATTATATAAAAAAAAATCTAATTCCATCGGATTACTTATATTAATATTATAATATTAAAAATTGAAGTATTGGTTCATGATATCTCGTTAATTTGCAAACTAATAAACCATTAATATAAATAAGAGTAAATTACACGGATGGTACCTGAAGTATACCTCAGATTACTCTTTTGGTACAATCTTTTGAATCTCTGCTCGAACCATACCTGAATTTTTTTTTTTTTTTTTATTTTAATAAAAACATATTTCAATTTTTTTTTTATAATAATACGGTACGAGATGTATATTAAAAAAATAATTATTTTTTTTTTGATTTATTCTTATTTATTTGAGAATGAGTTTATAAAAAATTAAAAAATAAATGAAAAAACAAAGTAAAAATAAATAAATAAAGTATGTATATATATATTTTGTTAATTAATAAAGTTTATTATTATTATAAAAATATATTATAAAATAAATATATATATATATATATATATGTTGTTAATGAATAAAAATAAAAAATTACAAAAATAATTACACTTTTGGTCCTCTTTGTAAGAAAATAACGAAATCAGTCCTCAAATGGATGGACTTAACAGCCAATAGACGACCGTCAGTTTTAGGTACCATACGAGTAGGATTTTGAAACTTTAGGTATGGTCCGAGTAGAGATTCAAAAGATTGTACCAAAAGGGTAATCTGAGGTATACTTCAGGTACCATCCGTGTAATTTACTCTATATATTATTAAGTCTTTATATTGCAGGTTTTTAAATCTTTTTAATTAGGAAAATGATATTACTTACCCAAAAATCACACGAATGTCCATCCTTTATATATACAGATACAAAGTTTTCGAGCTTATTTTTTCCTCTCATAATTTTTCATCTGCTCAACGCATTAGATATAAATCTGTAAGTTCCTATTTTGTTTAATTATTTATATTTATTTATTCAAATTTATTTGGTTATACGTATTTATAGTTTTTAAGTTTTATTCTTTTAATGAATTGAAAAAAAATCTTACTATATTGATATAATTATGATACAAATTCGTTTTATTGTTGATGTGCCTATTCTATGTTTTCTGATAAGTCCTCTCCTCCATATGGGCAGAACAAAAACGTCTCAAAAAGGAAGGAAAAAAAAAGAGATTATTTTATATATGTTTGAATCCAAAAAAAAAAATCGAATAATATTATGTAATATGAAAACATCAAAAAAATCACATAATCTTAATAGTATAATAAGAAATTGAATTTGAGACAAATAAACCACATCAATCATTTACAAACAGGACAAATATCGGACAATTAAATTGGAAAGCAGGGAATTCATGGGCTATATGACTATATTCAATGAAGGAAACACTATTTATGTTAAACAACCAAGAAACCAACGTCATACAAATTATGATGTATGATTATATACGCTTAGAAGGACCTCTAATTAATCAATCCTTTAATGGAAAATGGTGAAGTTTCCTAAATTAGCAGCATTCTAAACGTGTTCCAAAGTAGATTTTTGTCGCAACAGAAGGACTGTACAATAATAAAGTACAAAAAATCAGTATTGGTTTGTTAATTTCTCATTCTTAAATTACTAAGATGCATTTTATATTTCGTATTTGACATCAATAACGCTACAACAAAAAGTTAACAATTAGTAATGTCTACATAAAAATTGTAAGTTAATACTTTAATCAACTTTTAAAAAAAAACGCGCATCGTACGGGTAAAAAGACCTAGTATATATATATAAACTTCGTATGAGGTAAACAACAGCTTTCCTAGTTTTTACCTGAAAGGATAATAAGAATAGTCTTTACATCGAGAAGAATGATAATAATTTTCATACATGAGACAGGGTAAACACTTCCTTGGAATAGAATAGTACAACATCCTTTCAAACACGTGATATTGTAGATAGGATAGTGACATGAAAACCTTCATTGGAAGAAATGGTCTTGCTAGAGAGATGCGTAAAATTTGTCAAGGGTCATAACCCGTTAGCTTTTATGGATGGATGTCAATATGGAGTTTTGTTTCTTAGGTGTAGAAAGTCCAAATTTATCTCTTAGAAAAACATATATATAATCTACCTAATTATATTAGTAGGTTGGATTATAATTTATTATAAAGCAAATTTAGATTTTTATTTGAATTTTAAATTTCAATTTTAAATTTCAATTTTCAATAATTAAATTTCAACAATTCATTCAAATCACATTACATCAATAATCTACATTACTCGCCAACACCACCACCACTAATCGCCGCCACCACTGCCACTAATCGCTGCCACCTCCATCACCGCCGCTACAGCCACACGCCACCACCGCCGTCGCCATTACACCGCCGCATAGCGCGGATACCATTTTAGTATAATAAAAGACATGCTAATATTTCATAAAACACATATTAATAGTTACGAGAGAAAGTACCCGCGCGTTGCGGCGGTGAGATGGTGGGGGTGATAGGTCATAGGAGGTGATAAGTCATAGAGTGTGATAGCCAAATGTCTTAGCCGTACGGGCTCCGCCCTTGGATTTAAAAATTCGTCGAAAGTATATCGAATGACATCTCTAATGAAAGAGCATGAAATTTTAAGAACACCCATATAATTTTTATAATTTATCGATATACGGTTTTTGAGATAAAAGATTTTGAATGAATTAGAGGAATAAAATGGTTTATGGAGGAGAGAGAAAAAAATGAGTGGTTGAGATTTGAGGAGAGAGAGGAAAATGAGTGGTTGAGATTTAAGGGTATTATAGGTATATTAGGTAGAGATGTTTAAATTAGTGAATAAAGAAGATGTGTAATTTAGGTAGTTCAAAGTTGTAATTTGAGATTTAGAAAAAGGGCTTCTCTATTATATAGGAGTAAAGATAAAGATAAATAAGTCTTGTTAAAACCAATTGATCATTGATCAACAAGTACCGTCATTATGTGACCACATGGATCCACAAGAGCACCTTCCACTTCTAATAGGCCACGAACTAGACTAGAATCATTATGAAGACTAAGGTTACAGGCTAAAATATTGCCAAATGCAAGTGGAAAAATATTGTTATTCATGTGTGAGAATAATGCTGAATTAGACAGTATGTGATTTATGTACTAAGATTATACATGAGACCAGCGAGTCCTACTCATTTACCTTTTTAAGAAAACTTGTTAAAAAATGATGATGCTATCATTGATAGTTTGAGACGATGATTTGTGTCACGCGTTGAATATAACAGAAGGATATTTGTTATATAAATTTGAGGTAATAGATTGTTTGTTCTAGAAATTGTTTCCTTCAATTTTGCACGTAGTCATAAACTCATTGTTTTACACGATATGAATAAAAACTTTGATGTGACCAATTTATATAGATCGCCCACATCATTATTGGCCTTTTTCGTATGTGTTTTGAGTCGATTTTGTATGCATTTGGCGCGTTTATGGTGTTTGTTAGTGGTTTCAGGTTCTAAGCAGGTTACGTGTCCATTCGGTGCAATTTCGGATGAATTTAGGCCAAGAAGTTGATTCATATGTTCGAGAGTTGTTTTAATTGAAAGGATAGAAGATTTCAAGTCAAAGATACTGGTCAGAAGTTGTAGACTGCGCCGCAGTGGGAAGTACGTGTGTCCACTGCGCCGCAGTGGGATGACGGACCTGAGGGTTTTTGGCAGCTTTTTGCATCAGTTTTCAAGGAGTATAAAAGAAAAAAAAAACAAAAAAAAAAAAAAAAAAAAAAAAAAAAAAAAACCTGCAGAAAATGACAAAATAAGAATAAAAAAAAAAAAAAAAAAAAAAAAAAAAAAAAAAAAAAAAAAAAAAAAAAAAAAAAAAAAAAAAAAAAAAAAAAAAAAAAAAAAAAAAAAAAAAAAAAAAAAAAAAAAAAAAAAAAAAAAAAAAAAAAAAAAAAAAAAAAAAAAAAAAAAAAAAAAAAAAAAAAAAAAAAAAAAAAAAAAAAAAAAAAAAAAAAAAAAAAAAAAAAAAAAAAAAAAAAAAAAAAAAAAAAAAAAAAAAAAAAAAAAAAAAAAAAAAAAAAAAAAAAAAAAAAAAAAAAAAAAAAAAAAAAAAAAAAAAAAAAAAAAAAAAAAAAAAAAAAAAAAAAAAAAAAAAAAAAAAAAAAAAAAAAAAAAAAAAAAAAAAAAAAAAAAAAAAAAAAAAAAAAAAAAAAAAAAAAAAAAAAAAAAAAAAAAAAAAAAAAAAAAAAAAAAAAAAAAAAAAAAAAAAAAAAAAAAAAAAAAAAAAAAAAAAAAAAAAAAAAAAAAAAAAAAAAAAAAAAAAAAAAAAAAAAAAAAAAAAAAAAAAAAAAAAAAAAAAAAAAAAAAAAAAAAAAAAAAAAAAAAAAAAAAAAAAAAAAAAAAAAAAAAAAAAAAAAAAAAAAAAAAAAAAAAAAAAAAAAAAAAAAAAAAAAAAAAAAAAAAAAAAAAAAAAAAAAAAAAAAAAAAAAAAAAAAAAAAAAAAAAAAAAAAAAAAAAAAAAAAAAAAAAAAAAAAAAAAAAAAAAAAAAAAAAAAAAAAAAAAAAAAAAAAAAAAAAAAAAAAAAAAAAAAAAAAAAAAAAAAAAAAAAAAAAAAAAAAAAAAAAAAAAAAAAAAAAAAAAAAAAAAAAAAAAAAAAAAAAAAAAAAAAAAAAAAAAAAAAAAAAAAAAAAAAAAAAAAAAAAAAAAAAAAAAAAAAAAAAAAAAAAAAAAAAAAAAAAAAAAAAAAAAAAAAAAAAAAAAAAAAAAAAAAAAAAAAAAAAAAAAAAAAAAAAAAAAAAAAAAAAAAAAAAAAAAAAAAAAAAAAAAAAAAAAAAAAAAAAAAAAAAAAAAAAAAAAAAAAAAAAAAAAAAAAAAAAAAAAAAAAAAAAAAAAAAAAAAAAAAAAAAAAAAAAAAAAAAAAAAAAAAAAAAAAAAAAAAAAAAAAAAAAAAAAAAAAAAAAAAAAAAAAAAAAAAAAAAAAAAAAAAAAAAAAAAAAAAAAAAAAAAAAAAAAAAAAAAAAAAAAAAAAAAAAAAAAAAAAAAAAAAAAAAAAAAAAAAAAAAAAAAAAAAAAAAAAAAAAAAAAAAAAAAAAAAGTTTTCTTTCTAAGAGCTACACTTCAGGGAACACCTTCAAGGATCGAATCAAGATTTCATCATCTTCCGATTCATTGAAGATTCACGTGCACCCACTTAGATCGTATCTATTTTATTGTCTTGCAATTTCTATTTCTCAAACGATTGGTACATCATGTTCTTCCTTTATTTTGATTGTTATTTCAATTTAATCATGAGTGGCTAATCTTTTAATCATCCACCTTGATGAAACTAGACGAATGATGTGATTGCTATATGTTTTAATTCAAAGAGTTGATTTCAATTATCGTTGTGTCGAGATCTTGATGATTTAATTCCTTTATATATATTATTATGATATTGGTGGCATGTGTGTTCTTCGTTAGTGGTACTAGTTGGATACATATGTGATTTTCAAACGGTTGCTTGTCTATGAGCAATTATCACTAGTTCATGGTATGATAGTGAATGTCATTTTAATAAAAGGAATCATTTTGTCAACGTGTTTAGAAACGGTTGGTGGTACCACGCGAGCATTTTATCCTTTCACGATTATCTTGTCAACTCTAAATGAATTTGGTCTTAATTGAATGCAATCATGTTTGAAGTCTAGCGAAGTCAAGGTGGATGATCTTTACTATTATTGTTTGAAGCTTTTCTTTACTTTTAAGTGTTTTGTCTTTTAAATTTACTTTAATTTAATTGTCAAAGTGAGATTCAAAGTGTTCCACCCTGTTTTCCAAACTACTTTATTAGACAATTGATTCAAACCAATCCCCGTGAACGAACCTGGACTTACTTTGTAACTATATTGCATACGATCGGGTCCACTGCCCGATAGTGTGTAGTAGTGAGTTTCGAGGTACTTCTAGTTTTAAATTTTTAAACTCGATTTAGCACATCAAGTTTTTGGCGCCGCTGCCGGGGATTGTGTGCCGTTTTAGTTGTTAATTTAGTGGTTTGATCCTTCCTCACGCGTGAGGAAGTTATTTGCTTTAATAGTTTAGCTTTTCTTTTCTTGTCTTATCACAGGTGCAGTTGACGTGTTTGGTTAGTTGTGTTTTGCAGGTCTACTTCTTAGTTGATGAACTTGCGGTCTTCGGGTTTACCTCTAAATAGTCCTTTGAGAACACCAACAAGACGTAGGTTTAACTTCACAACACCTACACCATTCTCACCTATTGCTAGACCCACTCCTGATTCGGACGAAGAAGGGTTCTATTTGGACGAATTTTTCAATTTAGAAGTTAAGTTAGAAGAGGAAATGGGAGACGAAGAAAGGGATCCGAATGATATACGTTATGGTGAGAGGGTCCGTACTATTCCTGCCAACCGTGGTAGTCCTATAAGACCTCCGGCCATTGCTCATGATTTCAATCTGAAAGGTAATCATCTTAAAAGTATTGAGGAGCAACAGTTTGATGGCAAAAGGAAATGGGATCCATACCAACACTTGGAAAGGTTTGAAAAGTTGGCACGGTTATATCAATATGGGCAAAACCAAATGAATGCCGTTAAACTTGAGACATTTCCCATGTCCATTACCGGTGATGCTCTAGATTGGTTTAATGATCTTCCGGAAAATTCCATAACAACTTGGGACCAACTCAAGCAAGCTTTCATTGGTGAGTTTTATTCACTTAGAACTCAAAGGAAGTTGGAGAATTTGATTAGGTCCTTTGACCAAGATGAAGATGAAGATGTGGTGGATGCATGGATCCGTTTTAAGGAGATGTTGAGGAATTGTCCGGGCCATAACATGACTAAGGAGCAATATGTTGAGCTTTTCTTTGATGGCCTAGATAAGAAGTCTAAGCGGGAGTTAGGATATGCTTTTGGGGGTGGTTTCAACAAGATTACACCAAATGAAGGTTTTGAAATTTTGGAGTCCATGGCAAAGGACAATGCGAATATGGATGATGATAGATTCTTGAAGAATGAGAGAAGGTTAAAGAAAGGTACTAGCCAAGGTAGGGTTGCAAAGGTTGAAGCTAGTCATGATTCTGGGATGATTGGAGAGATTAGAGCGCTATCTGAGCGCATGGAAAAGGGATTTGCTATGCAAGAGAATCGGTTTGGAGCAATTGAAAGGGATGTTAAGGTAGTAGCCGATGGATGTGATCATTGTGGTGATATGCATTATTCTGATGAGTGTCCCAATCGGGGACCCGAAGATGTGAGTTACATCCAGAATCAACAACAAGGGAGCTACCCGCGCAATACCGGTTTCCAGAACCGTTCTTCAGGTAATCCTTCTTATAACTCTTCTTTTCCTACTAATAATTCTCGTTTTTCAGGAAATAGGTGGCAAAGGGATAACTTTCAGAGTCAGCCACAACAACAAACTCAACAAGGACAAGGATCAGGTTCTTCTTCTTCTAATGCCGATCCAAATGCCGAGTTGAGGGAGATGATGAAACAGTTGGTTAGTAATCAGGCTGAAACTAACACTAGCATTCAGATGATTCGGGATGATACTAAGGCATTGAATGAGAGGTTGGATAGGATAGATGGCAAGGTAGAGATAAATATGAAGAATCAATGTGTTAACTTTAAGGATCTTGAGAGTAGGATGGCTGCCCTTTCTAGGCCTCCAGGTACTTTACCTAGCAATACTCAACAGAATCCTAAGCCTCAGTTTAGCATGGGGCCAAATCAGGGACAGAATGCGGGGCAGAAGTACACTCCACCTCAAGCCCGTAATGAGGAAGCCAAGGCCATCACCACTCGTACAGGTAAATCCTATGACCCTCCTACTATACCTGATGTTGTTGTTTCAGATGTGCAGGAAAAAGGGAGTGATGATGATGAAGTTGATGAAGAGATTGAGATGGAGGAGAATCCGACCGTGAAGACTCCGGTCACTCCACCAAAACCGGATGTGGTTCCAGAGGTTAAGCCATATAAGCCAAAGGTTCCATTTCCACAACGGTTCAGGAAGGCAAAGTTAAAGGAACAATATAACAAGTTTGTTCAAATGATTTCAAATGTTCATATTAATGTGCCTTTAGTTGATTTGATACAGGGGATGCCTCATTATGCCAAGTTCATTAAGGAGCTTGTGACGGATAAAGGAAAGATGGAGGAGGCAAAAGCTACTTTTCTCAATGCCGAGTGTTCTGCTATCTTGCAGAACCGCATTCCCCCTAAGCTTGAAGACCCAGGGAGTTTCCTTATTACTTGCTCTATTAGAACCATAATTTGTAAGGCTTTGGCTGATTTAGGTGCTAGCATTAATTTGATGCCTTACTCGGTTTGGAGTAAGTTGGCTTTAGGAATCCTTCGCCCGACTCGCATGAGTATTAGACTAGCTGACCATTCATTTCAGTATCCCATGGGGATTGCTGAAAACATTAGAGTCAAAGTGGGCCATATTGTTTTTCTTGTTGACTTCGTTATCCTCGAGATGGAGGAGGATGCACAGGTACCCCTTATTCTTGGACGCCCATTCCTTAATACCGCGGATGCTATCATCCGTGTGAAGGATAAGGAAATTTCTTTGGGTGTGGGTACGGATAGAATTGTTTTTAATGTTGAGAGGTCTATTAAGCATTCTTATTCTAATGATGAGTCTTGTTTCAGGATTGATGTGATTGATGATGCTTTGGACCGAGAATTTCAAGAATTGATGGAGACCGATATTGGAGATGAGGAGATTGCAAATTTAGGATCGGGAGATATTTCTGATGATGATTTGTTTGCAGAGGTTATGGCGCTTAGCTTGGATGAGACACCTCCCGAGGATGAGAGTTTTGAGGAGGTTGTTGCTGATGGAAGTTCGAGGGTACCAAATTCTGTTGATGTACCACCCACCGATTTGGAGCTTAAGCCATTACCTACCCATTTGGAGTATGCTTATTTGTCAGGTGAATCTTCTTTACCCGTGGTTATCTCGTCCTCACTCTCGAGTGACGAGAAAGATTGTCTTTTATCTGTGCTTCGAGCCCATAAGCGGGCTTTTGCTTGGAAGACCACCGATATTCCAGGTATTAGTCCTAACTTTTGCCAGCATAAGATTGATTTTGTTGATGATGTTAAGCCCGTTGTCCAGAGACAAAGGAGGCTAAATCCTAACATGAAAGAGGTTGTTAAGAAAGAAGTCATTAAGTTGTTAGATGCAGGGATCATTTTCCCTATTGCTGATAGTTCTTGGGTTAGTCCTGTTCATTGTGTGCCCAAAAAGGGGGGCATGACAGTTGTCGAAAATGAGAATAAGGAACTCTTAGCCACTAGGACTATAACGGGTTGGCGGGTTTGTATTGATTACCGTAAGCTTAATGATGCCACCCGTAAGGATCACTTTCCCCTGCCTTTCATTGATCAGATGTTAGAAAGACTTGCAGGTAATGAGTATTTTTGTTTTCTTAGATGGGTTTTCCGGGTACTTTCAAATACCCATTGATCCAAAGGATCAAGAAAAGACCACTTTCACGTGCCCATTTGGCACTTTTGCTTATCGGCGAATGCCGTTTGGTTTGTGTAATGCCCCAGGCACCTTTCAAAGGTGCATGATAGCTATTTTCCAGGACATGCTTGAAACCTCCATGGAGGTCTTCATGGATGATTTCTCGGTTTTTGGGGACTCTTTTCATACTTGCTTGCATAATTTGGAGAGGATGTTAGAACGGTGTGAGAGGGCACACCTTGTTTTGAATTGGGAAAAGTGTCATTTCATGGTGACCGAAGGTATTGTGTTAGGGCATAAAGTGTCTAAGGCCGGGATTGAAGTTGATAGGGCTAAGATAGATGTTATAGCCAAATTACCCCCGCCTTCCAATGTGAAAGGGGTAAGGAGTTTTCTTGGACATGCCGGTTTTTACCGCCGTTTCATTAAGGATTTTTCTAAGATTACTCGTCCTATGACCCACTTGTTGGAGAAGGACGTCCCTTTTGTATTTGATGATGCTTGTTTAAGTGCTTTTCAGGTCTTGAAGGAGAAGTTGACTAACTCTCCTATCATGGTTGGACCGGATTGGGAATTGCCATTCGAGTTGATGTGCGATGCAAGTGACTATGCTGTGGGAGCCGTGCTTGGGCAAAGGGTGGAGAAGCATTTCAAGCCCATTTATTTTGCTAGTAAGACTTTGAACCCCGCCCAGCAAAATTATACAACTACAGAGAAGGAGTTGCTTGCAGTGGTCTTTGCATTTGATAAGTTTAGATCATATCTAGTTTTGAGTAAGACCATAGTTTTTACTGACCATTCAGCCCTGAAATACCTGTTCCCAAGGTTTGGTCAAAGAAGTTAGATGACGCCTTGTGGGCGTTTAGGACGGCTTTTAAGACGCCGATTGGCACCACGCCATACCGGTTGCTCTATGGTAAGACTTGTCATCTCCCTATTGAGATAGAGCATAAGGCATATTGGGCATTGAGGAACTTGAACTTGGATATGATGGAAGCTAGTGAACTTAGAATGTTGCAACTTCATGAGCTCGATGAGCTTAGGTTGGGTGCATATGAGAATTCTCGGCTTTACAAGGAGCGAACCAAGGTTTGGCATGACAAAAGGATCCGTAGGAAGGAATTTAAGGTTGGAGCTAAGGTTTTGTTGTTTTTGTCTAAGTTTAAAATTAAACAACCTAAGCTAACTTCTAGGTGGATAGGCCCTTTTGTTATCAAGCATGTTTATCCGTCGGGTTATGTTGAATTGTTTAAGAGAAATGGAGACGGTTCTTTCATTGTAAATGGTCATAGGCTTAAGTTGTACTTGGAAGAAGAACAAGTGGAGGGGATGATTGAAGAGATCCCCATTTTTGAATATGAAGCTTGAAAATTGGTCGAGTCTAGCTAACGACTCGTAAATAAATTAAGCGATTCTCGGGAGGCAACCCGTGTTATTTTCTTGCATTTTATTTTTTGTTTTTGGTAGTTAGATTTGATGATGTTTGGTCAAGAAAAATGCAGGTACATTTGGATGTGAAGCGGATTGAGGTAAGTGTTTAAAATTTTCATTGTCAAAATTTTTCTAAGGAAAAACTGTGGGGCGAGATCAGAAAGATCACACTGCGCCGCAGTGGGGGTGTGGCTATGTGACTGCGCAGCAGTCAATATAATCTGACCTGGGGGTAAAAATGCCTCACTGCGCCGCAGTGATTAATGCAAAGTCCCACTGCGCCGCAGTGAGAAAGTTGACTGGTCAGACTGATCTGGTTAATAAGTTAGTCAAGAGGGATAATTCTTTTTCACCACACAAATTTCTTACCTTCTTTCTCTTTTCTCTCTTGAACCGTAAACACTTCCAAAAACCCCCAAGGCACCCGATTTTAACCCCTTAAGTCATTACAATCCTGCATTATCTTCCTTCTTTCTCTTAGATTCTCATCTTTCATTAACCATCATGGGAAAAGAGGTACGATTTCTTGACTATGTTTTCTTTTATTTTCTTTAATTTTGATTGTTAGTTCGTAGGCTTGTCATTGTTAAATTAATTAGTGGGTTTTGTTAGTTTTGTGATATTGAGGCTATTGGGGTGGTTATTTCCCGATTTTAACACTTGTTCATCCAGATTTGGGTTGAAATTTAAGCTAGGGTTTTGAAAGATTTTAGGGCTTTTTGATGAATTAGTGTGGGGGAGGATTAAGGTTTGATTTTGAGTTGATTATTGCTTGTTGATGATAATGTAATGATTACCAAACCCTAAAACTTGTGGCTTCATGTCATTCATAGGATGAATTTGCCCAGAAAAAAATTCCACTGCGCCGCATTGGTGGTGTGTGTGCCACTGCGCCGCAGTGACTACTCCCTGACCTGCAAGTGCTTTTAACCTCACTGTGCCGCAGTGAGGGATGCAAGTCTCACTGCGCCGCAGTGAGCACTCACAGTTCAGAAATTTCGTGTTTAATGCAGTTTTGAGTTTTGCATTCCACATTTGACGTTCTTGTTTGTTTTACTATTTGTGATTGCAGAGCGCAGAACAGAGACGACAAATGGAAGTTGGACAAGGAAGCAGGACCGCTGAGGCCCCTGCTAAGAGAGCTAGAAAGGAAGTCGAAATTCCGGATTTAAAGTTTGGAGAGGACGATATGGGTGAGGTTCACGTATGGTTAGAGTTCAATGGGGCTAGGCAACCCCATAAGAACAACTTCTTGAATAATCTCTTTACGCTTCATCTTCAGGTAGTATGCCCTCCCAAGTATCTTGATCCTATTTTTGCTAGAAATTATGGGGTACAGGAGGATATCCGTAGGTGGTTTCGTATTGAGGTTCAAATTGGTGACCAGGTTGTTAGTAGTGATATGTGGCACAATATTTTCAATAATCGGGAACTAGTTTTTCGTGAACTTTGTCTTGAGTTTTATTCTTCATTAAAATTGACTAGGGAGTTGCATAAAGTGAAGAATATTTTTGAGAAGAGGATTGTTACATTTTTCTGCGGGGGACAGCCTAGGAAGTTATCTATTCCTGAATTTGGTTTTTACTGTGGTATGTATACGAGGGAGCAGTTAGATAATCAAGATTTTAGGGCTTTGTTGAGGAAAGGTTTATATGTGAAACAGGATTTGGGTGATGGAGAGTCGATACCTCAGTATTGGACTCGTATTTCGGGGGGACACGATTGGCCTACTGGTGGCTCTGTTAGTGTGTCGAAGATTAGAAGTGTGAAGTTGAGGTTGTTGCACCGGATGATTGTCACGTTTCTGGTTCAAAGATCCACCCATTGGGACAAAGCTTATCAGTTGGATCTGTGGTTAATAAAGTTATTTTCTGAGGGGGCACCTAGGAGGTTTCTTTGGCCCCGATGGTTGTTTTGGATAGGATGGTGAATCACTCGGATTCACAGTTGGTGCTTGGGCAGTTTATCACCCGTCTTTACAAGAGGATGGGAGTTTTTGATCTTGATGAATGCCAGGAGGACTTGTCTTTACAGGTACCACAGGAGCATTTAACTGAGAAGGAGTTGATAAAAGCTAAAATTGTGAAGAAGCCGAAAAAGAATGAGCAGGCAAGGTTGTTAGAGGATACAGGTGTTATTGCTGAACCGCCTCCAATTGTGGAGGCCGCTGAGGATGTTGCGATGGGGGATGCTGATGTGACCAATTTATACCCATCGCCCACATCATTATTGGCCATTTTATTAAGCGTTTTAAGTCGATTTTGTATGCATTTGGCGCGTTTATGGTGTTTGTTAGTGGTTTCAGGTTCTAAACAGGTTGCGTTTCCATTTGGTGCAATTTCGGATGATTTCCGAGGCCAAGATGTTGATTTGGAGTTCGATAGTTGTTCAAGTGAAAAGAAGATAGAAAATTTCTGCAAGGATTCAAGATTTTAGAGGAGTTCCAGACCAGTTAGTTTGGACTGCGCCGCAGTGGGTTTGATCTGTGCCCACTGCGCCGCAGTGGTTCATGTTCAAAGGCACAATCAACCAGTAATATTATACTGCGCCGCAGTGGGTGTGCATGTGCCCACTGCGCCGCAGTGGGTTTGATCTGTGCCCACTGCGCCGCAGTGGGTTTGATCTGTGCCCACTGCGCCGCAGTGGGTTTGATTGTGCCCACTGCGCCGCAGTGGGTTTGATCTGTGCCCACTGCGCCGCAGTGGGTTTGATTGTGCCCACTGCGCCGCAGTGGGTTTGATCTGTGCCCACTGCGCCGCAGTGGGTTTGATTGTGCCCACTGCGCCGCAGTGGGTTTGATCTGTGCCCACTGCGCCGCAGTGGGTTTGATTGTGCCCACTGCGCCGCAGTGGGTTTGATCTGTGCCCACTGCGCCGCAGTGGGTTTGATTGTGCCCACTGCGCCGCAGTGGGTTTGATCTGTGCCCACTGCGCCGCAGTGGGTTTGATTGTGCCCACTGCGCCGCAGTGGGTTTGATCTGTGCCCACTGCGCCGCAGTGGGTTTGATTGTGCCCACTGCGCCGCAGTGGGTTTGATCTGTGCCCACTGCGCCGCAGTGGGTTTGATTGTGCCCACTGCGCCGCAGTGGGTTTGATCTGTGCCCACTGCGCCGCAGTGGGTTTGATTGTGCCCACTGCGCCGCAGTGGGTTTGATCTGTGCCCACTGCGCCGCAGTGGGTTTGATTGTGCCCACTGCGCCGCAGTGGGTTTGATCTGTGCCCACTGCGCCGCAGTGGGTTTGATTGTGCCCACTGCGCCGCAGTGGGTTTGATCTGTGCCCACTGCGCCGCAGTGGGTTTGATTGTGCCCACTGCGCCGCAGTGGGTTTGATCTGTGCCCACTGCGCCGCAGTGGGTTTGATTGTGCCCACTGCGCCGCAGTGGGTTTGATCTGTGCCCACTGCGCCGCAGTGGGTTTGATTGTGCCCACTGCGCCGCAGTGGGTTTGATCTGTGCCCACTGCGCCGCAGTGGGTTTGATTGTGCCCACTGCGCCGCAGTGGGTTTGATCTGTGCCCACTGCGCCGCAGTGGGTTTGATTGTGCCCACTGCGCCGCAGTGGGTTTGATCTGTGCCCACTGCGCCGCAGTGGGTTTGATTGTGCCCACTGCGCCGCAGTGGGTTTGATCTGTGCCCACTGCGCCGCAGTGGGTTTGATTGTGCCCACTGCGCCGCAGTGGGTTTGATCTGTGCCCACTGCGCCGCAGTGGGTTTGATTGTGCCCACTGCGCCGCAGTGGGTTTGATCTGTGCCCACTGCGCCGCAGTGGGTTTGATTGTGCCCACTGCGCCGCAGTGGGTTTGATCTGTGCCCACTGCGCCGCAGTGGGTTTGATTGTGCCCACTGCGCCGCAGTGGGTTTGATCTGTGCCCACTGCGCCGCAGTGGGTTTGATCTGTGCCCACTGCGCCGCAGTGGGTTTGATGTCACTGGCCGCATTTTATCCCCCACTGCGCCGCAGTGGGTTTGACATACTCCCACTGCGCCGCAGTGGGAACTTACTGTCTTCGGCCACATAATCCCCACTGCGCCGCAGTGGGTTTGATTATCAATTATCGTTGTGTCGAGATCTTGATGATTTAATTCCTTTATATTTATTATTATGATATTGGTGGCATGTGTGTTCTTCGTTAGTGGTACTAGTTGAATACATTTGTGATTTTCAAACGGTTGCTTGTCTATGAGCAATTATCACTAGTTCATGGTATGATAGTGAATGTCATTTTAATAAAAGGAATCGTTTTGTCAACGTGTTTTGTAACGGTTGGTGGTACCACGTTATTTTCACATAGGCACAATTGGTGATTTGATAGTCAAGCAAACTAATTGTTGGTAAGGTTGTCTAGGCATTGTGGTACCGGCTTGGGTAATTAAACTAGCAACTTAGGTGTTTGGGTGATTTGTGAGCGGTTGGTGGTACCACGCGAGCACTTTATCCTTTGACGATTATCTTGTCAACTCTAGATGAATTTGGTCTTAATTGAATGCAACCATGTTTAAAGTCTAGCGAAGTCAAGGTGGATGATCTTTACTATTATTGTTTGAAGTTTTTCTTTACTTTTAAGTGTTTTGTCTTTTAAAATTACTTTAATTTAATTGTCAAAGTGAGATTCAAAGTGTTCCACCCTGTTTTCCAACCTACTTTATCAGACAACTAGTTCAAACCAATCCCCAAGAACGAACACGGACTTACCTCTTAACTATATTTCTTACGATCGGGTCCACTGCCCGATAGTGTGTAGTAGTGAGTTTCTAGGTATTTCTAGTTTATAATTTTTAAACTCGATTTGGCAAATCAAGTTTTTGGCGCCGCTGCAAGGATTGTGTGCCGTTTTAGTTGCTAATTTAGTGGTTTGATCCTCCCTCACGCGTGAGGAAGTTATTTGCTTTAATAGATTAGCTTTTCTTTTCTTGTCTTATCACAGGTGCAGTTGACGTGTTTGGTTAGTTGTGTTTTGCAGGTCTACTTCTTAGTTGATGAACTTGCGGTCTTCGGGTTTACCTCTAAATAGTCCTTTGAGAACACCAACAAGACGTAGGTTTAACTTCACAACACCTACACCATTCTCACCTATTGCTAGACCCACTCCTGATTCGGACGAAGAAGGGTTCTATTTGGACGAATTTTTCAATTTAGAAGTTAAGTTAGAAGAGGAAATGGGAGACGAAGAAAGGGATCCGAATGATATACATTATGGTGAGAGGGTCCGTACTATTCCTGCCAACCGTGGTAGTCCTATAAGACCTCCGGCCATTGCTCATGATTTCAATCTGAAAGGTAATCATCTTAAGAGTATTGAGGAGCAACAGTTTGATGGCAAAAGGAAATGGGATCCATACCAACACTTGGAAAGGTTTGAAAAGTTGGCACGGTTATATCAATATGGGCAAAACCAAATGAATGCCGTTAAACTTGAGACATTTCCCATGTCCATTACCGGTGATGCTCTAGATTGGTTTAATGATCTTCCGAAAAATTCGATCACAACTTGGGACCAACTCAAGCAAGCTTTCATTGGTGAGTTTTATTCACTTAGAACTCAAAGGAAGTTAGAAAATTTGATTAGGTCCTTTGACCAAGATGAAGATGAAGATGAAGATGTATGAAGATGAAGATGAAGATGAAGATGAAGATGAAGATGAAGATGAAGATGAAGATGAAGATGAAGATGAAGATGAAGATGAAGATGAAGATGAAGATGAAGATGAAGATGAAGATGAAGATGAAGATGAAGATGAAGATGAAGATGAAGATGAAGATGAAGATGAAGATGAAGATGAAGATGAAGATGAAGATGAAGATGAAGATGAAGATGAAGATGAAGATGAAGATGAAGATGAAGATGAAGATGAAGATGAAGATGAAGATGAAGATGAAGATGAAGATGAAGATGAAGATGAAGATGAAGATGAAGATGAAGATGAAGATGAAGATGAAGATGAAGATGAAGATGAAGATGAAGATGAAGATGAAGATGAAGATGAAGATGAAGATGAAGATGAAGATGAAGATGAAGATGAAGATGAAGATGAAGATGAAGATGAAGATGAAGATGAAGATGAAGATGAAGATGAAGATGAAGATGAAGATGAAGATGAAGATGAAGATGAAGATGAAGATGAAGATGAAGATGAAGATGAAGATGAAGATGAAGATGAAGATGAAGATGAAGATGAAGATGAAGATGAAGATGAAGATGAAGATGAAGATGAAGATGAAGATGAAGATGAAGATGAAGATGAAGATGAAGATGAAGATGAAGATGAAGATGAAGATGAAGATGAAGATGAAGATGAAGATGAAGATGAAGATGAAGATGAAGATGAAGATGAAGATGAAGATGAAGATGAAGATGAAGATGAAGATGAAGATGAAGATGAAGATGAAGATGAAGATGAAGATGAAGATGAAGATGAAGATGAAGATGAAGATGAAGATGAAGATGAAGATGAAGATGAAGATGAAGATGAAGATGAAGATGAAGATGAAGATGAAGATGAAGATGAAGATGAAGATGAAGATGAAGATGAAGATGAAGATGAAGATGAAGATGAAGATGAAGATGAAGATGAAGATGAAGATGAAGATGAAGATGAAGATGAAGATGAAGATGAAGATGAAGATGAAGATGAAGATGAAGATGAAGATGAAGATGAAGATGAAGATGAAGATGAAGATGAAGATGAAGATGAAGATGAAGATGAAGATGAAGATGAAGATGAAGATGAAGATGAAGATGAAGATGAAGATGAAGATGAAGATGAAGATGAAGATGAAGATGAAGATGAAGATGAAGATGAAGATGAAGATGAAGATGAAGATGAAGATGAAGATGAAGATGAAGATGAAGATGAAGATGAAGATGAAGATGAAGATGAAGATGAAGATGAAGATGAAGATGAAGATGAAGATGAAGATGAAGATGAAGATGAAGATGAAGATGAAGATGAAGATGAAGATGAAGATGAAGATGAAGATGAAGTGATCATTTTCTGATGATGATGAGATGGATGAAGATGAAGATGAAGATGAAGATGAAGATGAAGATGAAGATGAAGATGAAGATGAAGATGAAGATGAAGATGAAGGTAGTAGCCGATGGATGTGATCATTGTGGTGATATGCATTATTCTGATGAGTGTCCCAATCGGGGACCCGAAGATGTGAGTTACATCCAGAATCAACCACAAGGGAGCTACCAACGCAATACCGGTTTCCAGAACCGTCCTTCAGGTAATCCTTCTTATAACTCTTCTTTTCCTACTAATAATTCTCGTTTTTCAGGAAATAGGTGGCAAAGGGATAATTTTCAGAGTCAGCCACAACAACAAACTCAACAAGGACAAGGATCAGGTTCTTTTTCGTCTAATGCCGATCCAAATGCCGAGTTGAGGGAGATGATGAAACAGTTGGTTAGTAATCAGGCTGAAACTGCCACTAGCATTCGGATGATTCGGTATGATACTAAGGCATTGAATGATAGGTTGGATAGGATAGATGGCAAGGTAGAGATAAATATGAAGAATCAATGTGTTAACTTTAAGGATCTTGAGAGTAGGATGGCTGCCCTTTCTAGGCCACCAGGTACTTTACCTAGCAATACTCAACAGAATCCTAAGCCTCAGTTTAGCATGGGGCCAAATCAGGGACAGAATGCGGGGCAGAAGTACACTCCACCTCAAGCCCGTAATGAGGAAGCCAAGGCCATCACCACTCGTACAGGTAAATCCTATGACCCTCCTACTATACCTGATGTTGTTGTTTCAGATGTGCAGGAAAAAGGGAGTGATGATGATGAAGTTGGTGAAGAGATTGAGATGGGGGAGATTCCGACCGTGAAGACTTCGGTCACTCCACCAAAACCGGATGTGGTTCCCGAGGTTAAAGCATATAAGCCAAAGGTTCCATTTCCACAACGGTTCAGGAAGGCAAAGTTAAAGGAACAATATAATAAGTTTGTTCAAATGATTTCAAATGTTCATATTAATGTGCCTTTAGTTGATTTGATACAGGGGATGCCTCATTATGCCAAGTTCATTAAGGAACTTGTGACGGACAAAGGAAAGATGGAGGAGGCAAAAGCTACTTTTCTCAATGCCGAGTGTTCTGCTATCTTGCAGAACCGCATTCCGCCTAAGCTTGAAGATCCAGGGAGTTTCCTTATTACTTGCTCTATTAGAACCATTATTTGTAAGGCTTTGGCTGATCTAGGTGCTAGCATTAATTTGATGCCTTATTCGGTTTGGAGTAAGTTGGCTTTAGGAATCATTCGCCCGACTTGCATGAGTATTAGACTAGCTGACCATTCATTTCAGTATCCCATGGGGATTGCTGAAAACATTAGAGTCAAAGTGGGCCATATTGTTTTTCTTGTTGACTTTGTTATCCTCGAGATGGAGGAGGATACACAGGTACCCTTATTCTTGGATGCCCATTCCTTAATACCGCAGATGCTATCATCCGTGTGAAGGATAAGGAAATTTCTTTGGGTGTGGGTACGGATAGAATTGTTTTTAATGTTGAGAGGTCTATTAAGCATTCTTATTCTAATGATGAGTCTTGTTTCAGGATTGATGTGATTGATGATGCTTTAGACCGAGAATTTCAAGAATTGATGGAGACCGATATTGGTGATGAGGAGATTGCAAATTTAGGATCAGGAGATATTTCTGATGATGATTTGTTTGCAGAGGTTATGGCGTTTAACTTGGATGAGACACCTCCCGAGGATGAGAGTTTTGAGGAGGTTGTTGCTGATGGAAGTTCGAGGGTACCAAATTCTGTTGATTTACCACCCACCGATTTGGAGCTTAAGCCATTACCTACCCATTTGGAGTATGCTTATTTGTCAGGTGAATCTTCTTTACCCGTGGTTATCTCGTCCTCACTCTCGAGTGTCGAGAAAGATTGTCTTTTATCTGTGCTTCAAGCCCATAAGCGGGCTTTTGCTTGGAAGACCACCGATATTCCAGGTATTAGTCCTAACTTTTGCCAGCATAAGATTGATTTTGTTGATGATGTTAAGCCCGTTATCCAGAGACAAAGAAGGCTAAATCCTAACATGAAAGAGGTTGTTAAGAAAGAAGTCATTAAGTTGTTAGATGCAGGGATCATTTTCCCTATTGCTGATAGTTCTTGGGTTAGTCCTGTTCATTGTGTGCCCAAAAAGGGGGGCATGACAGTTGTCGAAAATGAGAATAAGGAACTCTTAGCCACTAGGACTATAACGGGTTGGCGGGTTTGTATTGATTACCGTAAGCTTAATGATGCCACCCGTAAGGATCACTTTCCCCTGCCTTTCATTGATCAGATGTTAGAAAGACTTGCAGGTAATGAGTATTTTTGTTTCTTAGATGGGTTTTCCGGGTACTTTCAAATACCCATTGATCCCAAGGATCAAGAAAAGACCACCTTCACGTGCCCATTTGGTACCTTTGCTTATCGGCGAATGCCGTTTGGTTTGTGTAATGCCCCAGGCACCTTTCAAAGGTGCATGATAGCTATTTTCCAGGACATGCTTGAAACCTCCATGGAGGTCTTCATGGATGATTTCTCGGTTTTTGGGGACTCTTTTCATACTTGCTTGCATAATTTGGATAGGATGTTGGAAAGGTGCGAGAAGGCACAACTTGTTTTGAATTGGGAGAAATGTCATTTCATGGTGACCGAAGGTATTGTTTTAGGTCATAAAGTGTCTAAGGCCGGGATTGAAGTTGATAGGGCTAAAATTGATGTTATAGCCAAATTACCCCCGCCTTCCAATGTGAAAGGGGTAAGGAGTTTTCTTGGACATGCCGGTTTTTACCGCCGTTTCATTAAGGATTTTTCTAAGATTACTCGTCCTATGACCCACTTGTTGGAGAAGGACGTCCCTTTTGTATTTGATGATGCTTGTTTAAGTGCTTTTCAGGTTTTGAAGGAAAAGTTGACTAATTCTCCTATCATGGTTGGGCCGGATTGGGAATTGCCATTCGAGTTGATGTGCGATGCAAGTGACTATGCTGTGGGAGCCGTGCTTGGGCAAAGGGTTGATAAGCATTTCAAGCCCATTTATTTTGCTAGTAAGACTTTGAACCCCGCCCAGCAAAATTACACCACTACTGAGAAGGAGTTGCTTGCCGTGGTCTTCGCATTTGATAAGTTTAGATCATACCTTGTTTTAAGTAAGACCATAGTTTTTACTAACCATTCAGCCCTTAAGTACTTGTTCTCGATGCAAGATGCTAAACCCAGGCTTATCCGATAGATCTTGTTGTTACAAGAGTTTGATATAGAAATCAAGGATAAGAAAGGGGCTGAAAATTTGGCTGCCGACCATTTGAGTCGTTTGGAAGATCCTCACCGGGAGGAACTTCGTGAAGGGGAGATCAATGATCACTTCCCCGATGAATCTTTAATGTTTATATCTAATTTTGATGATGCTCCGTGGTTTGCAGATATTGCTAATTATTTGGTTGCAGGTGAGATTCCGAATGATTTCACGTCCCAGCAAAAGAAGAAGCTCATTTAAGATGCTAAGTACTATTTTTGGGATAGCCCATACCTGTTTCGTGTTTGTGCAGATGGTATGGTGAGGAGATGTGTAGCAGGAGCTGAGACGAGGGAGATTCTTGATGCTTGTCACTTTGGTCCAACTGGAGGTCATTACGGTCCTTCAGTCACTGGTAAGAAAGTATTTGATGCAGGTTTCTATTGGCCTACCATTTTCAAAGAGGCTCAAACTTTGGTAGAGACTTGTGACATTTGTCAAAGACAAGGAAGCATCACTAAGCGGGATGAGATGCCTCAACAAAGCATTCAGGTATGTGAGGTATTTGATATTTGGGGCATAGACTTCATGGGACCATTCCCACCGTCCAACAAATTCCAATATATTCTTGTTGCCGTTGACTACGTGTCTAAATGGGCCGAAGCCAAGGCTTTGCCCACGAATGACGCAAGGGTAGTCATTGACTTCCTTAAACAGTTATTTTGTCGATTTGGTTGCCCTAGAGCTTTGATTAGTGACCGAGGAACCCATTTTATAAGTCATCAATTAGCCAAGGTCATGAAAAGATATGGTGTTGTGCATTACTTTTCTACTTCCTATCATCCACAAACTAGTGGACAAGTAGAAAACACCAATAGGGCCCTGAAAAGAATCTTAGAGAAGACTGTTGGTGATAATCCCAAGGTTTGGTCAAAGAAGTTAGATGACGCCTTGTGGGCGTTTAGGATGGCTTTTAAGACGCCGATTGGCACCACGCCATACCGGTTGCTCTATGGTAAGACTTGTCATCTCCCTATTGAGATAGAGCATAAGGCATATTGGGCATTGAGGAACTTGAACTTGGATATGATGGAAGCTAGTGAACTTAGAATGTTGCAACTTCATGAGCTCGATGAGCTTAGGTTGGGTGCATATGAGAATTCTCGGCTTTACAAGGAGCGAACCAAGGTTTGGCATGACAAAAGGATCCGTAGGAAGGAATTTAAGGTTGGAGCTAAGGTTTTGTTGTTTTTGTCTAAGTTTAAAATTAAACAGCCTAAGCTAACTTCTAGGTGGATTGGCCCTTTTGTTATCAAGCATGTTTATCCGTCGGGTTATGTTGAATTGTTTAAGAGAAATGGAGACGGTTCTTTCATTGTGAATGGTCATAGGCTTAAGTTGTACTTGGAAGAAGAACAAGTGGAGGGGATGATTGAAGAGATCCCCATTTTTGAATATGAAGCTTGAAAATTGGTCGAGTCTAGCTAACGACTCGTAAATAAATTAAGCGATTCTCGGGAGGCAACCCGTGTTATTTTCTTGCATTTTATTTTTTGTTTTTGGTAGTTAGATTTGATGATGTTTGGTCAAGAAAAATGCAGGTACATTTGGATGTGAAGCGGATTGAGGTAAGTGTTTAAAATTTTCATTGTCAACATTTTTCTAAGGAAAAACTGTGGGGCGAGATCAGAAAGATCCCATTGCGCCGCAGTGGGGGTGTGGCTATGTGACTGCGCCACAGTCAATATAATCTGAACTGGGGGTAAAACTGCCTCACTGAGCCGCAGTGATTAATGCAAAGTCCCACTGCGCCGCAGTGAGAAAGTTGACTGGTCAGGCTGATCTGGTTAATAAGTTAGTCAAGAGGGATAAGTCTTTTTCACCACACAAATTTCTTACCTTCTATCTCTTTTCTCTCTTGAACCGAAACACTTCCAAAAACCCCCAAGGAACCGATTTTAACCCCTAAAGTCATTACAATCCTGCATTATCTTCCTTCTTTCTCTTAGATTCTCATCTTTAATTAACCATCATGGGAAAAGAGGTACGATTTCTTGACTATGTTTTCTTTTATTTTCTTTAATTTTGATTGTTAGTTCGTAGGCTTGTCATTGTTTAATTAATTAGTGGGTTTTGTTAGTT
>CM067167.1:294161557-294252563 GCA_034093135.1 Erigeron breviscapus | reverse complement strand
GGCGAATTGGACCATGGAATGGTCTTGGAAATAGTGGCCTTCCTATTGACACTCCAAATCCAATTTATGCAATGGAGTTTGTTGTCAATCAGGAAGAAATATTTTTTAGATTTGAACTTAAAACTTCAATAATTCAACGCATACAATTGACATGGGACGGGACGCTACTGCCCACGCAATGGATAGAGCGGTTGCAACAGTGGGTTGTGTACGCAGATATTGGAGTAGACAGTTATAATCGTTATGCAGTATGCGGTCCTTATGGAACCCATAACATCAATAGGCGTCCCCTTTGTAGTTGTTTGAGAGGTTTTGTACCAAAACATCCAGATGAATGGGAAGCATCAGATTGGTCGGGCGGATGTCAAAGAAGAAGGCCCTTAGATTGCACAAGTGAAGATGGCTTCGGGAAAATATCAGGAGTGAAACTTCCAGACACACGGCAGTCATGGTACAATGTGAGCATGACCTTAGGTGAATGCGAGATGGCTTGTAGAAGGAATTGCAGTTGTACAGCTTATGCAAATTTAGATATTAGGGGAAGTGGGTGTTTGTTGTGGTTTGATGAGCTTATGGACATCAGAGAATATGATGTGAAGCACAATCTATACATAAGATTGGCTGCCTCTGAATTTTCAGGTACTTGCCTTCTGATCTAATATATATTGTCCATGGTCTTGTTTTCATAATCTTAATCTATTAGAGCTTTAGATGTCTCGTTTTCTGGGTCATTTTAAGTTAATTTTTTAGTTAGTCTAAGATTTATCCTCTTGTAGCTAAAGCATACTGACTTTGATGACTCTTTATTGGAAGGAAATATAATATCACAATCTAGCTACAAGAAGAAAAAAGGAGTGCTCACAGTAGTGCTCTCAATTACGTCAGCTATGCTGTTAGTGTTGTTTGCAGTCGTGTATGCTTGTAAGAAGAAAAGACCTTACATAAAACAAAGAGGTAACAAATTTTAGTTTTTAATGCTTCTAGAAATGAAACAATAGTAATCAAGGTTGTAAAACTCACTTGGTGATACTTCAGAGGTCGGCTACGTAGTAGTGAGTAATCGCCTTAGGTGGGAACTACTTGGATTCGAAATTTTAAATATAAATTTCAAAATTATGTGTATGACATGTTCATACACCCATAAGATTGTTCATAGGCCAAGAAATATGTTTACAACACTAACGCAATTATTTAAATACTTCAAACTGAATTTTAGCCAAGTTTTTGACCAAGTTTGACCGAAGTAACACCAAGTTAAGGCTGATTTTGACTAACAATGACCAAATTTTGACCAACCCGATGTTTTGGCCGATACAGCCTTGTAGCAAGTAATCGCCAATTTCTCAGCCTTGAAGACAGTTTTGAAACACTAACTTTTGGCACATTCTTAAAAAGGGTAAATGAGCATGAACCCCTTAGTCCCATGTACCACAATGGGTACCAAACCCCCGGCGTAAGACACTTTAACCAAATACCCACTGGCCATATAGGCATTCAATCCCCCTTTTAGAGAATCGAACCCTCGCCAACATGGTTTTACCGGAGGCATATTGTAATGGGCCCGGCATCATAAGTGGCTGGTACCCTTGGGCTATCAACCCTTTGGTCTTTTGGCACATTTTGTAATGAGGAAAAACTCTATCATGTTGAAATGTAGGAATCTGGAATGCACTTAATAAAAAGAATAGCATTGTTCAGATGGAAGATACTGATGACTTGCCTTTTTTTAGCCTGTACGAAATAGCTAAGGCTACTGAAAACTTTAGTACCAATAACAAGATTGGAGAAGGGGGCTTTGGTCCTGTTTACAAGGTAAACGGACTGTTACCTTATTAGAAACAGCAACGAACTGTTTATATTTTATAAAATTTTAGTACTCGTATAAACTTAACAGAAATATAAGCATTCATAAACTTTAACCTCAGGGTGTGTTGGAAGGTGGGCGAGAGGTAGCTGTGAAAAGGCTCTCAGAATCATCTGTGCAAGGGCTTGATGAATTCAAGAATGAAATCATGTGTATTGCCAGACTTCAGCACCGAAATCTTGTAAAGATTCTTGGATATTGCATTCATGGAAATGAAATGATTTTGATCTATGAATACATGGCTAATAAAAGCTTGGACTCATTTCTATTTGGTTTAGCTCTCTCTATGATTTCACATTATACTTTCACACTTGTGGTATTATATGCTAACCGAGCAGTTCACATTTTGTCAGATGAAACCAGAAGTTCGATGCTTGATTGGCCTTGCCGTTTTCAAATCATCCATGGGATTGCTCGAGCTATTCTATATCTACATCAAGATTCCCGCCTCCAAATTATCCATAGAGATCTCAAGGCAGACAATATTCTGTTGGATGCTGACATGAACCCAAAAATCTCTGACTTTGGCCTTGCTAGAAAGTTTTTCGGATCTGATGATACTTTCACCAAGACAAAGAAAGTGGTGGGAACATAGTAAGAATCTGAACCATTGTCTATTTGTTTAATTTTTCAGTTCATTTTCTATAAGGAAAAAAGAAAACCAAAACTGATGCAACTTTGCTGCAGCGGTTACATTTCTCCAGAGTATGCAGTACACGGGAAATTCTCCACGAAGTCTGATGTTTTTAGCTTTGGTGTTTTGGTGTTGGAGATAGTAAGTGGTAAAAAAAACAGAGGATTCTCTCATGAAGATCACAGTGACAACCTTCTTGGACATGTACGTATAACTGATATAGTTGATTTTAGGAACCAAACTATTGTCTTCGCTAAGAAAGCCTCCTGTGTGTATACTTATCATGATATGTTTGGTCTGATTTAGGCATGGAGATTATACAAAGAAAACAGGTCAATTGAACTCATGAGTGCGTCGTTACGTGATTCGTACATTATATCTGAAGTGCTACGAACAATATATGTTGGGCTATTATGTGTGCAACATCATCCAGAAGATAGACCAACTATGATGTCGGTGGTTCTGATGCTGATCAGTGAGGGCGTGTTGCCTGAACCTAAACAACCTGCGTTTTTCACCGGAGAAAGTCATGGAGAAGTTCAGCCCGTTGCATCATCTGGGGAATACATGATAACACAATTGATTGCTCGATAGTAACAACATGTTAATGTTAAATGTACACATACCCACAATACAAATCCCAAAAAAATGATTGTTTGATAATAAACCTTTATTAGTATGTTTATTAGATATTAACTTTCTTTGTTTTAATTTTTATTAATTCAATCTTCTTCCCATAACAATACATGTTTTATACAAATATGAATTATATATAAGAAATATATACGGTTAGTTGTGTATGACTAAAAGGTGTCATGAGAATACCATATTTCATAATTATACTATATAGTAAATATATTATATCCTGTGTTATGCGCAGGATGTGGAATAATTTTTTATTTTATTTTTGAGAAGCTAAAAGTAATAAACCATTTATTATTTTACAAAAAGATAAAATGATGATTTTTGTGGTAAAAAGTTTAATGAATAGTTTAAAAGACAGCTATATGTTTTAATAATGATGATAAGTGTTGACATCATTTGTGGACCAAAAACAATCACATGTAATGATATATTTTCGATTGGATGTTTTATCGGATAGATTTTAACTTGATAGATTAACTCGTATGGTTTGTTAAGAGTAAGATAATTTTATAAAAAAATAAAAACCTTGATAATGAAAAACGCATAATCTTTTTCACTCACAAACTATCCAACCTAAATTATTATATATATTAATTAATTTTTTCAGATAAACCAGCCTCCCTATAAGAACAGAAGACAAAAGTTGGATAAGTGGTTATTGGTTAATATTGGGTTTTATTATACGCCATGCAAGGTCCTTTTCTATTTAACATAAAATCAGAAAGCAGTCTCTCTACACCGTTAGGGATGGTAATAAAACTCGTACCCAATAGGAAAATTCGAAACCCGACATCTTTGGGACGAATACGAGTCCGGGTTCGCGGGTCTAGGGCTGGGTATGGGAATAGTTTTAGTTTTTTTTGCGGGTTGGATCAGGGGACGGTTTTAGATTAAAACCCGCATACCCAAAACCCAACCCGTATATATTATTGTTGTAATAATAGTTTTCTATTTCAATGGTATTAACAAAGTAACTAAGGGGGCGTTTGGTTGCGAAAAACACCCTTTGTTTTCCATTTTTGTTTTCCAAGAATACATGAAAAACAGAAAACGCGTTCTAATAATAGTTTTCTAAGAATGTTTTCCAAGAAAACAAAAAACAATGTTTTCCACTTTTCCATAGAAAACTTGAAAAACATTTTTTTCTTGTTTTCTATTTTCCATTTTCATTTTGCCTTTCATTTCTCCCCATCCCCTCACATCTCTAACATGTTTTCTAATTTTCAAATTAGAACGTGTTTTCAAAATTTTTATTTGTTTTCTAGAAAAAAAAACCTCTATCATTTTTTATAAAATTAAAAAAAACATTTTCTACAACCAAACGTGCCCTAAATGTTTCATCTTTTCCTGTTTCAATTTTTTTAATAGGATAATTTCATGTATGCCATTAATAAGGTTCAAAATATAATATTTATCCAATTAAATTTTTAAATATCAAAAATGCCATTATTGAACTTTAAATATATCAAAAGTACCCAAATGATTAAATTAATAATAATAATAAATATTAAAATCCTTAAAATAATAAACAACATTTGTAATTGACAACTATACCCTCTTTTATAATCTCTAATTACATGAGATCTTTATTCCCAATGTCATGCTATACTCACCTTTTTTTCCTTTCGTATGATAACTGATCAAGTATTTTGATCAACCTTACTCTTATTATATTGAGCCACTTCCTTCCTACCAGTCTCTTTCTACTTCTCTAAAATTAATTAAATCAGGTATTTATAATTATTTCCTTATATTGTTGTTTATGAGGTACACTATAAATCTTTTTTCCTAATAAAAGAGAATCCCAAAACAAAAAGTCTTTTAAAAAATTGCCACGTGGCAGCCTTTCCCATTTTCTCACTAAAATTTCTGTAACAAACCTAAATTAATAAAAATCAATAAGAAAATAATAATAACAATAACAATACAATCTCAATTTCAACTACACTAAACACAAAATTCATCTGAGAATAATCCGGTAAGAATCCATACTAAATGCTTTCCCTGCTAATTTTTTTTTCTTTTTTTCCAAATTTCTAGGGTTTACGTTTTAGTTTTATTTTGCTTTAAGTAGAAGGATTATCATATATGAATTTTATAAGGTGTTTCAAAAATTGATTCCTTGTATTGTTATATACTAATTGTGCTTTTGAAAATGTTCAGTCATTCAATGTATTGTAGTTATATGAACATATGAGGTTTTCAAAAGAAATTATGTTGTTGGAAATTTTCAGGGAGATCAAGACAATTCATTAGACACGGGACGTCTAATCATCTTTGCGATCTAATGAAAAGGGGCAATAAAGTTTTTAAATATGATAGTTACAAGGAGGTATATAATTAGTGTAGTTTCTATTATCTATAACAAGATTATAGTTAACATCTTAGTAATTTCATCTGATCATTGTTGACTTTATACACAGCATAATTACGATCACTATATTTTTAGGAAACTTTCCAGGCTAAAAATTATTTATAATTCTGAATATATATTTCTTTTTATCAATCATGCAGTCAAGTTTTATTCATAGTTGCTGAATTATGTATATGAAATTAATTATCTATGATTTTTCCACTTATATGCATTTATAACAATGTTGATCCGTTTTTTCTTACATATTTGAGATGTATGAAATTATGAATGCGAATTTAGTGATTTGTATATCATAAGTCTGAATACAATGCGATGCTTATGGAATCTTATATGAGATGCTATGTTTACTTTTGATATCTGAAGCTATGTATAAAATATTGGACATTGCAATTAAAAGTGATTTTCAATTGTGAAGATTAGAGAAGGCATTGAAAAGGAAGCTCTGGCTTCAGTATTTCGGAACAAGCTAAAGGGCATACGGAAGCAACAACAGTTGAAGTTCAAGCCTTTGGTAAGTTCAAGAACCACCACTTAGATGACATTGTTATTTTTCTTGGAGGTAGTCATTCTTATGTCGTAATGGTTTTTTTTATTTATCAAGTATGCCATATCCATCCTTAGGGAATTAGCAGAAACGTATACCATGGTTTCTTCAGTCATATCCATATGTTGACTACTATCGAATGGTTTCTGAAATATTTTTTTGTGAACTACTAACTATGTGTAACACCCCAAGCCGAGGCTCAGAATATCACGGAAAACACATAGCACCAGGTGGAATTACAATAGAACGATCTAAATGCAAATATAGATTCGGTGAATCCAAAACATAACGAAGCAAGTACCAAAATACAACAGGAGCAAATAGCCATCAAAGTTTACATAATAACATCCAAAGATGGCAAACGATCCTAAGCATAATGCAAAAGGCGGGCCAATGAATCCTTGATCCATGAGGTCCAAATCCGGGTTAGACAGCAAGCTAGCAAGCAACTAAACTCCACGCCCGGGGAGTACCTGATTACCTGAAAAGTGTACTAAGCATAGTCAACACAAGGTTGGTGAGTTCGTAGAAATGGTTCGTAAAGAACCAACATCAATCATCGACGTATAAGAATAGAGGCTAGACATGACTTACAGTGAGCCTCTACATAACACAACATCGCCCAACAACAAGATTACACCAGACAAGTAGATGTGTAATGAGAATGCACAAATGATATGCGTGTCAATGCAAGTGCCAAATGTATGAATAAGCAAACATGCCTATCCCAAGCGTGACCTTCAATCACGTATGCAACGATACCCTTCTGCCATCGCAATGGACAAGGCTGTATCTCAAAAACATCGAGATATATATGTCTATATACTCGGGGTCAGGTCTACATCCAAAATGGGTGCATACATCTATGCACCAGGATGCCGGCAATCCCCTGCCGAGGGTCCAACAATAATGTATGCAATGCTTACAACCAAATGTAAATGCATAAATCGTAACCAACAATCGATATACGATGAATATGAATCAATAATCAATATTCGCCAATCCTGAGTCATCAATCAACAATTCGACAATCATAAATCAATAATCACCATTCATCAACATCAGCTATTAACCACAACTCAAACCAACTATACGTACATATACTTCAGAGGATTCTACTTCCTTCGAGTCTCAGATGCTTATATATAGGGTCACCCGCAGCCTTCCCACCACATCTAAAACCCGACGAAGGCATAACCGACTTTCATGTATGTACATCTATCCTAATATTACTAGATACTTAACAAATATAAACTAAATCATTCAAACGTGATAATCATCTCAACCATTCAATACTCAAATCAATTTAATCAATCAAACGAACGGAACCATCACACCAATCCAACAGTTAAAACAATCAATCAGTCAATCAATCAATAAATACAAGTAAACACGCCAGGTTTACACTTTTCAGCCCGAATCTCAAGCGAGTAGGGAGATACGAAACTCACCTTGATCGGCAAAGAAGTTAGTAAAAGATTACAAACGGGTAAAAGGGTCCACACCACCACAACCTATAATTATACAACAATATACTGGAATGTCAATTATACAACCTCAACAATTTGAAATTCGACACACATAAAATCACAGTGACTATCCACTGCGCCGCAGTGACCACCTTCTGCAGCCAGCACCAGCAGCCTCAACAAGCAACACGAACCCAAAACCCCCAAAATCGACCCAAACCAACCCAAATCGATTTGTAAAGACTTTTAACCTGCTTTGAAGCATAACTTAGCATCATTGAACATAAATACACATAACCCAACCCACAATTCCGACCAAAACATCAAAATCACTCACAAATCATTCAAACGTGATAATCATCTCAACCATTCAATACTCAAATCAATTTAATCAATCAAACGAACGGAACCATCACACCAATCCAACAGTTAAAACAATCAATCAGTCAATCAATCAATAAATACAAGTAAACACGCCAGGTTTACACTTTTCAGCCCGAATCTCAAGCGAGTAGGGAGATACGAAACTCACCTTGATCGGCAAAGAAGTTAGTAAAAGATTACAAACGGGTAAAAGGGTCCACACCACCACAACCTATAATTATACAACAATATACTGGAATGTCAATTATACAACCTCAACAATTTGAAATTCGACACACATAAAATCACAGTGACTATCCACTGCGCCGCAGTGAGCAAAGGTGAGCTCACTGCGCCGCAGTGACCACCTTCTGCAGCCAGCACCAGCAGCCTCAACAAGCAACACGAACCCAAAACCCCCAAAATCGACCCAAACCAACCCAAATCGATTTGTAAAGACTTTTAACCTGCTTTGAAGCATAACTTAGCATCATTGAACATAAATACACATAACCCAACCCACAATTCCGACCAAAACATCAAAATCACTCACAAATCATTCAAACCCTAACCCTAACCCTAATTTCCATTTTTACCATAAACATGTCTTGAAATCCCATAAAAACGACTAGAAATATTTGAACAAGTATAAATAGAAGTAAATGGGATGAATTTGACTTACCAAAACGTCTCCTTGAGCTAGAACCCGAAATTAGGTCAAATGGATAAAATGGTAAGAACTTGACTTTGATTCTTCGATATGAAGCAAACGAGGTTAAGATGGCTAAGATTCTTGTGTTACAAGAGTTCTAATCACTAAGTTGATGCAAGAATGGGGTGAAGATTTAAGTGGTTCTTTTGCTTAGTTCTAGAGAGAAAGAGAGAAAGAGGATGGAGATAGATAGATAGAATGAGAAGGAAAGAAAGGATAAGGGGGGAAAATGGGTCATTGGGGCTGGTGGGTCATGGACTACCCACGGGCCGACCCGTTTCTCCCACAAGCCATAAAACAATCGATTACACTACTAAACGCAAAACAACAAATTAACGACTCGACTAACATACCACATAGTCATAAAATCATAAATGGGCCCAAATTACTTCATTCAATAAGTTTGTTAGTCAAATTACACAAAAGTCAACGGTCAAAATTCACGGGTGTTACACTATGACAAACCATGTTTTGTAGGGACCGTGATTAGGGATTATTCATTATTGACACTCGAAAGGGTCAGAGAGGATATAGTTGGGACTGTAATAAAAGTGGTCATCATTAACGACTCTACATTAATAGTTACTGATGGGGGCACTCGAGCAACTGTCAAGTTAAGGGTCACTCAAATTCGAAGGCAGGTTGAGGTGAACTACTTATTCTAATATGCAATATTTTCTTATAGGCTGCAAAATGGAAGACTAGGTAACAGGTCAAAATGAATTTAGGTCAAAACATGTAAATTTATATATCGGTCAAAGCCAACTTTCATGTTCCTCTTTGTATTATGTAAATATTCCACATATTTGATATCATAATTCATAACAACTACATGAGTATATTTGTTAAAAGATATTTTTAACATAAGTCGACTTAGGACATTGTGAGAGTATAATACATGTTACATGACTTTAGACCAACTTAACCCATTCATTTCATTTGACCTGTTAATTTCAGCTACTAACTTTCTGCCTTTGACACGTTATCAATGAGCTAAAACTCGAGTTGACCCATTATTTTATATAGATGGGTTGAAAATCTTAATATTTTTGAAGTTTTCTTACGAGTTTTAAGAACCCCAATCAAACTTAGAAGTCAAACTTTTATACTTTGACCACAAAATCCAATCTCAGTGTTAAGATCAAAGAGATCACATGTTGGTCTAAATTCTATAATGCCATGAACTTTGAACCATTTAGTCTGTAGAACTCAGAAGGAAATTTTCATAGGAAAATTCATGCTACTACAAACTTTTGTGTTTCTTTTGTTACATTGCTTTCAATTTTATAACCTTAACTCATAAAAAAGGTCTCTAGATAAATATACTCTTTCAAAAGGAGACTTCAATAGAAATTAAATCTCGTCAAGATTTCGTGACCAACCTCACCTGACGTCCTGACAAACTTTGAATAACCCGCTTCCCGATTCCTTATTGGTGGTTTGGGTAACAAGTTGTATATAAATTTTGAAAACCCAAATAGTTAGTTTGCAAATGCTACTTTTAGAACAAAAAGGTCCATGAATGAAATCTATGAAGAACTCTGCTTTTAATCATAAACTTTTGTCTTAACAAGTGTAGTGCTTCGTGTTTGCAGGGACAAACTTCAGTTTGAATTCTTAGAAAAGAAAGACCTTCATACTTATATGTTGGATTGACTCTAACATTAAGAAATCGGATCTTATCTTTAAGTTTGCATCAAACTTCTAACTTTTTTTCCTTTTTGTGAACAGACGTTTGCGTCTAAATCCTCATGATCATTTTAAAGGTGTTTCTGCAATTCCAGTGATTTTGCCATCTTGATGATGAAACGTGTGGAAGCCATTGATGCAAAAACATGTAGTTACTTTGTGGACATTTGAGCAATGTTTAAATAATCAAACTTAGAGACATGCCTATCCTTATGATTTTGAAATCTTGCAAAAAAATCAGTATCATATTTGGTCACCAAAAGTGATTGGCAACACGTATTTCTTTCATGTGCCCGGGTAATACCCGGGTTGATTAGCTAGTGGTGAGATATATTTTGATTTATATTTCATATATCTAGTTTTTAGTTTTAGTCAAGGTTGTAAAACTCCCCCGAGTCGGCCGAGTACCCAAAATAAACTCCTGACTCCCCACCTCTCCGAGTCGAGTCCGAGTCACGAGTTCTCTAACCTCGATACGGACAAAATGATGATGAAGCGTGAATCTATCAACTAATCTTACACTTAAATTTCAACTTTTGAATTGTTATGTTACTGTTTTTAAGCAATTATGTTTAAATTTGAAGTTTGGAATATATTTTTAAAGTTCTATTACATATAATTTCAAAAATACTTATGTTTGTATATAAAATTCCAATCCGAGTTCTCCCCGAGTCGAGTCCGAGACTTCAAAAACTCCTGACCCCTCCCCTCCCCGAGTCGAGTCCGAGTCACGAGTTCTCCAACCTTGGTTTTAGTCGATGGGACTATGTCGATATTACTTTTTTGGTAATATCGACAACTATATATATAGTTGGCTAATAATAATTCTTAGTTTTCTAATCTTAGAATAGATTGACACTAAAAGCATGAATGCATGATATATTTTTACAGTACTATCTAAACATGTATATTATTGTTTTCATTCTTGAATGGGTTTCTTTTGAAAACAAAAACGTATTTACAAGATCAACTATAATTTGTTTTGTATTGTAGAAAGTTGTTATTAGATATGGCATTGCAGTTGTTATTAGGTATAACAATGCTTTAGATACGGCTAAATCATCTAAAGTCATGTAATTAGGGATTATAATAAAGAGGGTATCATTGTCAATTACAAATGTTTTTATAATTTTAAAAGATTTTAATATTTTGTTATAATAAATTTAATCATTTAGGTAATTTTGATATATTTGAAGTTCAATAATGGCATTTTTGATATTTAAAATTTTAATTGGACAAATATGATATTTTGAAGCTTAGACCATTCTTAAGAGTAGGTGAAAGCTATAGGTGAAATAGGTAGGTTAACAAGTGAAAGCTTTATGACACATTGGTTAAATATAAAGGTGAAGATGGCTAGGCCAATGCATTCACCTACTGGAAGATGACAAATTAGTGGGCCAATGAGAATCTTTTGCAAGTTCACAATTTTGATTATTTATGCAGTATAGCTATCTATTCATTTTTTAATTAAAAAAAGGTGGGGACCAAATAATAGGTGAATGGTTAAGGAGAAAAATAGAAGGTGAAAGATGTGAGAAGGTGATGCTGATGTGGCAGGAAAAAGTGTAGGTGAAAGGGTGAACGGTTATGAATGGTCTTATTAGTGGCACACATGAAATTTTTCCTTTTTTAATTAGGGAAAATGATCCGTACTGCGCCTCTTTACCTATCTTAGGTACTGTCATGTTAAAAAAAGTTACAAATTAAACCTTTGAATTTGATAAACATACATAACCCCCTCTGAATTTTACATAATCCCCCCTGCTTTACCTATCTTAGGTACTGTCAGCTTTACCTAAGTTTCACTTTTTTTAATTAACACCTGTACTAATTCCCCCGATCCCAACTCATGATGTTCCCTTCTTAAAATTTCCTTTTTTTGCATTCCAATAATCAAGAGCCGGACCACCTATATACAAGTTGTGGCCTGTGGGTTTTCGATAAGAGAAAATCGCGACAATAGCCAATTTTCGTTGCGATCGTACCAAAATAGCCAAGCTTTTTTGGATTATCACAAAATAGCCATATAAATCGCAATAATCTGCAAGAATCGCAATAAGATCATGAGAATCGCAATGAGATTCTTGAGAATCGCAATATCAGAATCGCAATATCGCAATGAGATCTTGCAAGATCGCAATGAGATCATAGAATCGCATAGAGATCATAGAATCGCATAGAGATCATAGAATCGCATAGAGATCCTGTTGAATATTGAAATTCTGTAAAAAAAAAATTATTTTTTTTTTTGCAATTTTGTCAACAATAAATAAAAAAACATACTAGTTTACAAACTTATATACAAATAAACTTAGAGGCTTTTTTTTTACGAATTTGTGTGTTTTATTAGGATTTTATCCATAAATATATAAGATTTTATGCGATTTTATCCATAAAAAGATAAGATTTTATGCGATTTTATCCATAAAAGGATAAGATTTTTGCAAGATTTTATCCATAAAATGATAAGATCTTTGCAAAATTTTCTGAACATTCAGGTACAAAAAGTACCCAGTATAATCAGTATATGACTTGATTGAATCTGTTTTAATCTCTAACATAATTAGCTAAATATATTCCACATTTCTTACCCTAATTTCTCTCCCAATTCCATTAAAGGTAAATCTAAATCCCAATCAAAATCGAAACACACTCATCTCTTTTTGGGACTGTTAATTTAGGGGATTTTTAGATGCAAACGTTGTGTTGTATTAGGTATTGAAGTTACATTGTTATCGAAATTCTGAAGCTTTGTATTCATGGATTTTGTAATAAACTAGTATGTTTTTTTATTTATTGTTGACAAAATTGCAAAAAAATAAATATTATTTTTTTTACAGAATCTCAATATTCAGCAGGATCTCTATGCGATTCTATGATCTCTATGCGATTCAATGATCTCTATGCGATTTTATGATCTCATTGCGATTCTATGATCTCATTGTGATCTTGTGATCTCATTGTGATCTTGCATGATCTCATTGCGATCTTGCGAGATCTCATTGCGATCATGCAAGATCTCATTGCGATCATGCGATATTGCGATTCTCAAGAATCTCATTGCGATTCTCATGATCTTATTGCGATTCTTGCAGATTCTTGCGATTTATATGGCTATTTTGTGATAATCCGAAAAAACTTGGCTATTTTGGACGATCGCAACGAAAACTGGCTATTGTCGCGATTTTTTCTTTCGATAATAAGGTATGTAAATCTAATAATATTGTTGCTCCAATAATAATAAGAATTTATCAAAGTGTTCACACATAGATTCTTTTCATTTTAACTTGCTATTGCTCAGATTCAAACGCCAAATATTGATGTTTTATTTTCCATGTTTTATTGATTCATTATCAGATTCAAGAACCAAAATTGATGTTATATTTTCTATCTTATCATTATCAGATTCTTTGATTTAGCTTAAACTGTTAAGAGTTAAAAAACTAGAAGAAGCAGTTGGATACTTTAAAATGTTAAGAGTTAATTATTGTTCGATTTTTAGCTTTGGTAAATTATAAACAGACGGGGATCCCCGATACCCGTGGGGAAAACCGTTAACCCGACAGTTTGTTGTAAACGGGGACCTGACGGATTTTGGGGCGGGTTTGGGACGGGGTTTTTTAATCGGGTTTAGGTCCGGGATTACCTAAACTCGGATCATACCCGGCCTGTTGACATCCCTATGCACCATTATGATAGGTTAGATTGTCTACATCTAATCTTTCTCATACATTGTCGAGATATTTGAACTTAAAATCCGTATAAAACGACATTAGATGTTTAATTTTTTTTTTATATTAATTTTAAAGATCTCTATATATTTTCGTCGTGAGTCGTGACTAAGATATATTGCGATGGCTTTCAATCCTTAGACAAACTTATACTCATGACTCACAGGTCACAGTGGGGACACGCATTTAATGTACTCGTAATTGTTTGGGTACTGGGATGGCTTCCAATCCGTTGACTAATAGATATGACTCACATATAACTAAATATTAATAACTAGGGGTGAGTACGGTTCGGTTTGTGTCGGTTTTTGATTAAAACCAAAAACCGAACCGTTATAATTCGGTTTTTGAAAACTAAAACCATTGGGTTTCGGTTTTTTTCGGTTTGGGTCTATTTCGGTTCGGTTTTTCGGTTTTAGTCGGTTTTTAACCACTTGTGGTTTGGGTCAAATTGAGCTTGAAAAGTTTATAAGTTTATACCCTATAATTACACCATAATTAATTTCAACAAGTTTTCAAAACAATATTAGTAACAATAACACTACAACAATGACAACAAATCCATAAAAGTAAGTTGTACAAACTTCAAACAAATTTTATATATAACTATTTATATGTTTTACGCGTTGTTTAATTATACAATTATTAAAGCAAATCAATCTTGTTGTGTATTTTCACTTAAAACATATAAATGATATTATTATATACACCTAAAAATGCAAATATATTAACATATTTACCAAAAATTAATAATAAAATGATATAAATATAAAATAAAGTAAACAATATATATTTTTGGTTCGGTTCGGTTTTATGGTTCGGTTTTTCATTAGAAACCAAAACCGAACCATAAAATTCGGTTTTTGAAAACCAAAACCATTGGGTTTCGGTTTTTTGGTTTTTTCGGTTCGGATTTTTCGGTTTTCATGGTTTTTTCGGTTTTCGGTTTGGTTTTTGCTCACCCCTATTAATAACCCTTTCAAAGGAAAAAAAACTAAAATGAAGACTAAAGCAACTGGCTAGAGTCATCCATGGTTTTACCCTAGGTCATGGGTTTGACTCTCTAGAGTGACATGTCCTGGAGGTTTTTCTTTGAATCACCTGTAACGGCTTATAGTCTACATCTCGTAGTCTAGAGTACGTGCAAGACTTCACCATTATACGGTGAGGTGTCCCGTGATGTCGAATACCGACTGGCTGTTCAAAAAGAAAATATTAATAAATAAATTGATATTTAGGGACTTTAATTTCGAGTTTTGAGTTCAAATCATAGATACAAAAATGCTAGAAAGATTTTCATTGAATGATTTTTTTATGAAATTGGAGTTATATTTATATAGAGACATATTGTTCCTAATTTACGTTTAAATATAGAGAAAATGTCACAAATGGTCTCTCTGGTTTGTCATAATCGTATTTTGCCCCCTTTGCTTTTTTTTCGTTGCAACTGGTCCCTTGATTTTTCACTTTAATGGCTAGCAGTCCTGACACTAACTTCTGTCAAGTTTGACCGTTTAAAGAGGGTATAATCATCCATTTACATAATTACCGTCCTTGTTCTTCCTTATTCTTCTTCTTCATTCTTCTTCTTTTATCTGGCCACCACTACCACTACCAAAATCCAGCCAAACATCATGTTTTTTCAATACAATACAACCCATATATATAATCTTGTATAATCACTTATATATACATACATTTCATTCTTAAAATACAAACAAAATATATTGAGAGTATTAGTGTATTACCATATATACATACCATACATAGCAATTATGGTATATATTTTCTTAGAATGTTTGAATAAAACCACCACGTTTTAGTATTCAGTTTATCAAAAGAAAGGAAGCAAAGAGCAACTCGAAAGTGGATCGATCTACCCATTAGCAGTCAGGTCAACCCGAACACTTTATTTGACCCGAGATCCCTAGCAATCGAGCAGCAGTTTCAACCCAGCAGCGGTAGCAGTAGCAAAACACATACACACACACACAACCAAAAAGAAAATGGTTGAAAGAAATTGATTTTTGTTATCCACTGGTGGACGATTTGTGTCATCCCACCTTGCCGTCATTTGTGAAGTTAGATAACTTTTCTTTAAATCTATTCTTGCTTTATAAAGTTTAGATTTAATTTGATAAAATGCTTGATTTATACCTCTGTTTCTCCATTTCATACAAAATCCACCAAACTCTTTTTTTTTTAAGATTATATAATCTTTGTTTGGCTGGTTTTCACATGAAGATGACATATATATGGTATAAAATTGTGGTTGCAACTTCTTTTTCTTTTATTATTATTATAAAAAGTAAAAATTTTAGATATAGGGTACAACAACAACAACAAGGGTACCCAATCCCGACATAAGCCGGGCTATGGGGGAGGTATGATGTAGACAGACCATACCCCTACTCAAAGGTAGGGAGGCTGCTTCCAGATCTACCGAAGTAGAAGGGACCTCCGGCCCAGGGTGGAAAAAATATTCTCGACGGCTAGCCGGAGCTACGCCGGAGAGGGCATTTGAGATCTCTAGAGAGAAAACTCTCTGGAGAGAGAAACTCAAGCTATAGGGTGTATGTATATATAGATTGAATTTGGGGTTTTTTTATCACAAATAGTCCCTAAGGTTGGTAAAAGGACTAAAATGCCCTCACGTGGTATGCACGTGAGGGATTTAACGACTAAATTTAACAGAAGTTAGTGTCAGGGACTACTAGCAACGAAAATGAAAAATCAAGGGACCATTTGCAACGAAAAAAAGCACAGGGGGCAAAATGCGAATATGACAAACCAAAGGGACCATTTGTGACATTTTCTCTTAAATATAATAGATAGTGTGAATTATTTGGAAATGACGAGAGGTCTGACATAAGTTGTCTTAACCAGTACACGCTAGACAGCCTCTTTGTATAATAGATCCCTCGATAATAAACCTCTATCACCTAAAAACCGGAAGGAAAAGCTTACGCAGGTCAGCCATAGATAGAAATTTATTACGTATGATAAATATATCTAAAGTAGGACTCCAGCCTAAGACCACTTCTTAGAAAACCTGCCTCTTTTGGTCCTTACAACGTGGTTAGTACGTTCTCAAATGAACAATAACAAATAATGCAAAACTGACCCATGGAGGTATTATATGTTCCACTTTTCCTCAGACACAAGAAAAAAACTATGGACATACCCTTCATGTTTTTACTACTCTTAGGTGTTCTACTTGTTCACTTGTCAGATTCTAAAGCAGTAGACACCATTTATGCAAATCAAGCTATCAAAGACGATGGCAATACAATTGTTTCCCGCGGTGGGAAGTTCAAGTTAGGATTTTTTAGTCCCGGAAAATCCAAGTATCGCTACGTGGGGATATGGTTCAACAATATATCAGTTTGTACTCCAATATGGGTTGCAAACAGGGAGACGCCGATTGCTGATAAAACGGGCATCTTCATACTCACTCATGAAGGAAATCTAGTTATATTGGCAGATGGTGGACATACTAAAATCTGGTCATCCAATTCGACGTCTTTGGCTATGATCAATCCAGTTGCACGGATTCTAGACACCGGAAATTTTGTTCTTTGGGACAATAGTAGTACTAATAATCAAAACTTGATTTGGCAGAGTTTTGATTATATGGGTGACACATTTATAGCAGGGATGAAAATTGGAAAGAATTTAGTAACAGGCTTAGAGTGGTCCATGACATCCTGGAAGAGTCCTGATGATCCTTCTCAGGGTGAATATATACATTACTTAGATACAAATGGATATCCACAAATGTATGGGAGGAAAGGTAAGGTTTTGCGATGGAGAATTGGACCATGGAATGGTCTCGGAAATAGTGGCATTCCTAGTGACACTCCAAATAAAATTTACGCAATGGAGTTTGTTCATAATCAGAAAGAAATGTATCAAACGTATGAACTCAAAACTTCAATTATTCAACGCGTACAACTGACATGGGACGGGAAGATACTGCAAATGCATTGGATAGAGCGACTGCAACAGTGGATTGTGTATGCAGATGTTGGAGTAGACAGTTTTAACCGTTATGGATTATGTGGTCCTTATGGAAGCAATAACATCAATAAGCGCCCCCTTTGTAGTTGTTTGAGAGGTTTTGAACCAAGATTTCCAGATGAGTGGGAAGCATCAGATTGGTCAGGCGGATGTCAACGAAAAAAACCTTTAGATTGCGCAAGCGGAGATGGCTTCTGGAAAATATCAGGAGTAAAACTTCCAGACACACGACATTCATGGTACAATGTGAGCATGACCTTAGGTGAATGCGAGATGGCTTGTAGAAGGAATTGCAGTTGTACAGCTTATGCAAATTTAGATATTAGGGGAAGTGGGTGTTTGTTGTGGTTTGATGAGCTTATGGACATCAGAGAATATGATGAAAAACACAATCTTTACATAAGAATGGATGCCTCTGAATTAGCAGGTACTCGCCTTTTCATCTGATATTTTCCACGGTCTTGTTTTCCTATTCTCAATTCATTAGACCTTTAGATGTCTTTCATATTCTGGGTCATTTTTAGTGAAAGCATACTGAATTTGATGACTCCTCGTTATTGGAAGGAAATAATATATCGCAATTTAGCTACAAGAGGAAGAAAAAAGTGCTCACAGTAGTGCTCTCAATTATCTCAGCTGTGCTGTTACTGTTGTTTGCAGTCGCGTATGCTTGTAAGAAGAGAAGACCTTACATGAAACAAAGAGGTAACAATTTTTAGTTTTAATGCTTCTAAATATGAAACAAAGAGGTAACATATTTTAGTTTTAATGCTTCTAGAAATGAAACAATGGTAATCAAGGTTGTCAAACTCACTTGAATTGGACATTTTAAATATAAAGTTCGAAATTATCTATATGACATTTTCATATGACCATATATAGGATTGTTCATATACCAAGTTAGATATAGGGAACACTAAGATTAGGCCGGTTTTTGACCAAAAATTACCGACATTTGACCAAATTTTGACCAAACCGGGCCGATTCAGCCTTGTTGCCAATAATCACCAATTGCTCAGCCTAGTAGACCGAGTTTTACAACACTGAGTGACCGACTATAACTTTTGGCACATTTTTGTAATGAAGAAAAATCTAACATGGATGCTGAATTGTAGGAATCTGGGATGCACTTAATAAAAAAAATAGCAGTGTTCAGATGGAAGATGCTGATGACTTGCCTTTTTTTAGCCTGTATGAAATAGCTAAGGCTACTAAAAACTTTAGTATCGATAACAAGATTGGAGAAGGGGGCTTTGGTCTTGTTTACAAGGTAACTTATTGATACATTACAAGAAAAAGGCAAAAAGCAACAACTATCAGTATGCATCATGAATAAGAATTCATAAACTTTGATCTCAGGGTGTGTTGGTAGACGGGCGAGAGGTAGTTGTGAAAAGACTCTCTGAATCATCCAAGCAAGGGCTTGATGAATTCAAGAATGAAATTATGTGTATTGCCAAACTTCAGCACCGAAATCTTGTAAAGATTCTTGGATATTGCATTCATGGAAATGAAATGATTCTGATTTACGAATACATGGCTAACAAAAGCCTGGACTCGTTTCTATTTGGTTTAGCTCTCTCTCTGTGATTTCACATTATACTTTCACACTTGTAGTATTATATGCTTAACTAAGCAGATACTCCATTTTTTTTTGTTAGACGAAACCAGAAGTTTGATGCTTGACTGGCCTTGCCGTTTTCAAATTATCCATGGGATGGCTCGAGCTATTCTATATCTACATCAAGATTCCCGCCTCCAAATCATCCATAGAGATCTCAAGGCAGGCAATATTCTGTTGGATGCTGACATGAACCCAAAAATCTCTGACTTTGGCCTTGCTAGAAAGTTTTTCGGATCTGATGATACTTTCACCAAGACAAAGAAAGTGGTGGGAACTTAGTAAGAATCTGAAACCAATGTCTATTAGATTAATTTTACATTTAAATTTTTATAAAGCGTGCAGCTTTGCTGTAGTGGTTACATTTCTCCGGAGTATGCAGTACATGGGAAATTCTCCACAAAGTCGGATGTATTTAGCTTTGGTGTTTTGGTGTTGGAGATAGTGAGTGGTAAAAAAAACAGAGGATTCTCTCATCAAGATCACGGTGACAACCTTCTTGGGCATGTACGTTTAATTGATATAATGGATTTTTAGAGACCAACCTATTGTCTTTGCTAAGAAACCTCCCGGTGTGTATACTTATCATGATATGTTTTGTCTGATTTAGGCATGGAGACTCTACAAAGAAAACAGGTCAATTGAACTCATGAGTGCGTCTTTACATGACTCGGGCGTCATATCTGAAGTACTGCGATCAATACATGTTGGGCTATTATGTGTTCAACATCATGCAGAAGATAGACCCACTATGATGTCGGTGATTCTGATGCTCATCAGTGAGGGTGTGTTGCCTGAACCTAAACAACCTGCCTTTTTCACAGGAGAAAGTCATGGTGAAGTTCGGTCCATGTCATCAGCTGATGAATACATGATAACGCAATTGATTGCTCGATAGAAAGCACATGTTAATAAAAAATCGACAAATACCCACAACAGTTTGTTAGTAGTATCTATATATATAGTTGAAGCAGTGGTTTTCTAGAGTTGGTAACTTGAAGGGTCAATTGGACATTTTATGATAACAATATAAATTAATACCAATGAAATGATTGTTCGATAATAATCTTTATTGTTATATATATTTATTATTGTATTGTAAATGTAACTATGTAAGTAACATATTAGCTTTCTTTGTTTTCATTTCTTTTAATTCAATCTTCTTCCCATAACTAGTTGCAGTTATCACTTTTCAATCGTTTGAACATCTTAACATTGCGTTCGCAGGCCTTACAATTCATCACAATTTGATTAGATGGTCTCAGCTAACACAATGCAATAACAGATAGATTAAGAATAGGAAACAAGCTTCCTGGTACCTTATGGGTCACAGTGTGTAATGTCTCAATTGCTTCTATATGGATAGTTCTCATACTCAACATAATTGGTCAGCATTAGTTTTGTCGTCTGCCTTCCCACAACACAAATCACAGGTACATTATGTTATAGAAAAGGAAGAAATTAAGGGAGTAAAACAATATTTGGCTTCTTACAGTGTGTACCTTGTTGAGTGCTGCACAATCGATACAATTCCATGTAGCAATATTTGACTCTCAAGTGTCAAATTTTGTAGAATCCGGTGTCTGAGCTTAGAAATTGGCATCACTATCAAATATACATCTCAAGTGCTGTGTGTATGTTGCTTTGATACGGGCCTAGACCATTTGACCACTTATCCAACCCGTCTAAATTGTCAAGTTGCCACCTGTAGTTCATCGCTATCTGCATCACATTTGTTCCATAATCTTTCATTACTTACTAGTTGCTAACGCTATAAGTGATACACAGATTAATAGTACAGATTGTAGGTCATCATACTCTTACGGGTCACAATGTTTAGTGTTTAAGCTGCGATTGCTTCTATGGGTTCATAGCTTGTGCATAACGTAACCGTCCACTATTGGTTTTGTTGTTTTTTGCTTTCTCACGACACAAATTGCTTGTACATCGAGCATTATTATTATATATAACAAATCAAAACCTCAATGCGACAGTAGATTTTTAGTTAGATTCTAACTGGATTAGTTGGCTGTTAAAAAACGTTTGGGCCACTTAGTTAATTGATAGTAGAGGTGCAAGAAAAAACCGATTAACCGAACCGACCCGATTTGTAACCGGTAACCGAAACCGGTTAGTAACCGGAACAGTAAAAACCGATTATAGGTTACCAGAAACCGTCGGTTACTAACCGATTACTCTTTTCAAAACCAAAACCGATTATTAACCGGTTAACCTATAATCGGTTAATTATTCCAAATAATAACCGGTTAACCGGTTAATCACATATTATATATATATATATATATATTATATCTATCAATATATCAATATCAATCATATTATATACATACACTGATATATATACATATAGCTTTCTATGAAATGAATTACCGAATGATAATTTGGCATCGTTATTCCATTGATCACAGGGACAACTTCAAGCATTCATGGCTTCAATAATCTTATTGATCAACCCTTCTATAATGATGACACATATGGCGACGGAAAGATCGCACCATCAGAGCTCGGAATTTTAATGAGATCTTTTGGTGGCAATCCAACACAAGCCCAATTGAAATCAATAATAGCGGAAGAAAAACTAACATCCCTTTTTGGTGCCAAATGATTTCGTAAGCTTTCAATATATCTATACTATATATAGATTAATGCTTCTTTCATCAGATTGAACATCAATTTTGGTTGTTTTTGAGATTTGGGATGATGAATTTTGTTTTGTGTTTAGAAAATGATGTTTATTTGGAATATGGGTTTTCTTGGAATATGGGTTCGTCGCTCAGACTTGTCGGAAATGATTGTTTTTCCCCATTGTTCACCACTTTCTCAATATTATAATGGGGTTAAAAAAAACCGAATAGGTTAACCGGTATCGGTTAACCGGTTATTATTAATCAAAATCGATTATATAGGTTCCAGTTTTAAAACCTAAAAACCGGTTATTAACCGGTACAAGTTAACCGTAACCGGTTATTACTGTTTCAAAAAATAACCGAAACCGATTATCAAAATTAATAACGGAAATCGGTTTGCACCTCTAATTGATAGTGCTTTTTTGCCCTAAAAGATATAAAAAGATCAAAGCTCACAATGTTTTGACATTGTGAGTTTCCAACACTTGAACCCGTATTAGGCATAAAATTTGCAATAGAAACCAATAACTTTTGAGTCAATTAAAGTTCAGCCTTTCGGGTTGGACCGGCTTTCAAATACGCTTTAAGAGACACCATATATCCTTTGATGGAACAACTTTTATTTACCTCGAGTGCAAAAAATCTCAGGAATTGCGAGATAAATGACTTTCATGTTTATATTTTGTTCCAAATGAATTGTTATACAATGGAAATATATCTTTTTCACAGGAGACAGTCAAGGACTCAAGGTGAAGTTGGGTCCATGTCTTCTGCTGATGAATACATGATAACGCAATTGATTGCTCGATCGAAAGCACATGTTAATAACAAATTTACAAATACTCGCAACAGTTTTGTTGGAATATGATCACGTTAAATAAACGCATGTCCGAAAATGTTTAAGCCTACGGGGTCACACGCGATGACACTTAGATATCTGGTAATATGTATATATTGTATCTACATATTTATAATCACCAAATTGAGAGAAATAATAATTGGACATTATTAACTAGATATGTTAATTATAATTATTTATTAATTAATAAATATGAATTATTAATTATTAAATATTAATTAATAATTAATGTAATTATTAATTAAACCCTAGTCCAAGTCAAAAAATGTTAGCTTGAAGATTAAGTTATTAGGGATATATTTATATCCTATATATATCCTAACAATTAACCCTAACATAATAACTCAAAAATATCAATCCTCTCATTCGACTTTTCTCGGCCGTACATGCGAAACAAAGAAACCATCTATTGTGGTTTATTTCGAAGACAACAACAACAATTATTATTAAATAATACTCCTAATAATAATTTGTTTTGTGGGATTTGGTGAAATAGACGAAACAAATAAGACTTTTAATTGTTGTGATTTCGTTCGGACGAGAAGCAAAGACACAATCAAATGTTTAGCTTTTGGTGATTCAAGATCTAGCAATCTCCGGGTTTTGTTAGACGTGTCAAGTGTGCGATCGTAGAGGGGTTTTACTTTAAACCCTAAATAATAATAATTATCATTATTATTTGATTATTGGAAGCTAAGCTAAAAGGTACACGTTCTCTATCTTTGTTAATTAATATATTGCATATGATTTATTCCGCTGCGTACTCGTGTAATTGCTTATGATAATAGTTATGAATCCTAACAGTGGTATCACGAGCCTACTATGTGATATATTGGTTACAAAGTTCAAAACTTGAGGGGGGTTTGAGGATTAATTAAAATTAAATAATTAGAATTTGTTTTGTTTATTTATTTTTATTAAAATCGAAATTTGATGAAAAATAAATTTAGGGTTTTGTTTTTTATCATTAATTCAACCTACTTAATGTTAATGGTTAAATTAAACTCTTTATGCAAGTTTTGATTATGTGAATTGACATGTTTATGTGATAAATTGCATGTTATTTGTATCTTTTATTTAATGTTGTTAAATAGAAGTAAAAGTTATAAGGAATTCATGCAAAATTCTTTATGGTTATTACTTAGATATATTGATATGTATAGCTTAGATTAATGGTCAAATAATTAGGGTTAATTATTTGATAATTGTGTGACTATGTGAATTTTTCGTGTGATTTTTCTTGTTTGACACCTGTTCACTAAAAAATTCATATAAAATCAACCGTAATGAGTTAGGAGCTCTCCTTTGGACTGTAGATGCACTATTCATAGGGCTACGATTTTGTAGTTCTGAGCTAAGGCAAACTCGGACATTTACTATGTCAAATCTGGTCGTCAAGCTGTTGGATATTTCCAGTCAGCATCTTATTCTATGTTTTATTTGATAATTGTTTGTATATTGTTTAAAGGCTTACGCAATCAAGGTAACTTGATGTATGTGGTCCTCTTCTATGAAGGGGGAGCCATTCTTAAACATGTACATTAACCATAGTGACCATGATTTAGGTTGCCCACCATAAATCGTTGCATGATTAATTGTTAATAGTTAGTAAGTTTATTATTTTGCTATTATTGTAAATGGTGATGCAAAATTGTTTTAAGAAAAGAATAAACTTGACTAATAAATATCGAAATATGATTTTGTTTTAATAAAATTGGTGTCTTACAATCAAAAGATACACCGGCTCACCCATTTGAACAAACTCTAAGAGAGGTATAAGTCGGGATGCGCTAGCTCCCTAAAGGAGTGTGTTTTTAATTGCGTATCTCGCAAACCTTTACTTCTGCGCTTCTTTGTGCGTTCAAATGGAGCTACCGAGCTCTTTTGTGTTGCTAAGACAATAAAAATGATTTTATTAAACATTATGTTATGAAGATGTGCATGAATCTTCATACATAAACTTTTGATTCACATCAATTGCATTACCCAAGTAAAGTTAAGTCTTTGCCACCCACTTTGCTAACAACACTTGCAAGTACTTTTTGCTCTACGTGAGACATAGGTGAATTGCAACTCCAAGGTAAATTACTACTCATCGTGAGACGGTGGTAGACTATTTACAAGTTCTTAATTGGGCGGCTTAAAACGAGTTAAGCGGTGAGACCTTGACCCGTGGCATAAGATGGACAAAACATGATTACAAAACACTTAATACCCCTATAAGTGTCTTTTTAAGTCCCATAAATCTAGGAATTGTACTTGTAATGCAATTACTGATCGTCACTTACCTTTTGAGTACGTCATTTCTAGCAGATCAACTGATGAAATGATGGTATGTCAATTGGATCCTAGCATTAATGAAATTAATTGTTAAATTGATTTAACATTGGGTAATTATATTTCTTAAGGAATTTATTATCGAAAATACTGATTTTTGAACTTAAATCTGTTTTGTAGATGGCAACAAATCATTCTCAAAACATACACCAATCGGCTTTCAGGTCGATGCTATAAAGAGAAAAACTTTCTGGAACCAATTTCAATGACTGGTATCATCAATTGAGGATTGTTCTAAGAGTTGAAAAGAAAACTGATGTCCTTGAAAATCAGATGCCCGCTATCCCTAATGCGAGTGCCACTGCTGTGCAGTTGGGAGCATACAATACTCAGTACGATAGACATATTGAGGTTGCTTGTTTGATGCTGGTAGCATGACTCCCGAGCTTCAAAAGCAATTCGAAACTTATAATCCGTATGATATGATCAGAGAACCCAAGTCTATGTACGAAAAGTAAGCTGGAGTTGAATTGTTTGAACTAGTTGAGTCACTCCATGATTGTAAACACGAGTATGGGAAACCGGTGAGCGCTCATGTACTCAAGATGAAGAGTTACTTTGAGCACTTGGAAAGGCTAAATTATGTGTATCCTCTGCCTATTGCTATTGGCATGATTCTTAAGTCTCTTTCAAGGGATTTTGAGAGTTTTGTGCGCAATTACAATATGCACAGCATGAGCAAAACCATAGCTAAACTTCATGCCATGTTAATTGAGTATGAGAAAAACCTTCACAAGAAATCTGAGACACCCCAAGTTTTTGTGATCAAGGGGGGAAAGGTTTAGAAAGCAAAACAACCGAAAGCTAAGGGCAAGAACGTTGGTAAGGGAAAGCAAAGTGCTTATGTCTCAAAACCGAAAAAGACACCTCCGGCGAAAAAGGAGCATCTGGCTAAGGACCAGACTTGTCATCACTGTGCTGAAGTGGGACACTGGAAGAAGAATTGTCCTAAGTATCTAGCTGAGTTGAATTGTTTGAACTAGTTGAGTCACTCCATGATTGTAAACACGAGTATGGGAAACCGGTGAGCGCTCATGTACTCAAGATGAAGAGTTACTTTGAGCACTTGGAAAGGCTAAATTATGTGTATCCTCTGCCTATTGCTATTGGCATGATTCTTAAGTCTCTTTCAAGGGATTTTGAGAGTTTTGTGCGCAATTACAATATGCACAGCATGAGCAAAACCATAGCTAAACTTCATGCCATGTTAATTGAGTATGAGAAAAACCTTCACAAGAAATCTGAGACACCCCAAGTTTTTGTGATCAAGGGGGGAAAGGTTTAGAAAGCAAAACAACCGAAAGCTAAGGGCAAGAACGTTGGTAAGGGAAAGCAAAGTGCTTATGTCTCAAAACCGAAAAAGACACCTCCGGCGAAAAAGGAGCATCTGGCTAAGGACCAGACTTGTCATCACTGTGCTGAAGTGGGACACTGGAAGAAGAATTGTCCTAAGTATCTAGCTGAGTTGAATGCGAAAAAGAAGCAAGCTGGTATAGCCAGTTCTTCAGGTATCTTCACAATTATCTATGTTAGCAAAAGAGTCAAGACTAACTTGGACTCTACCTATCTTTGGCATTGTCGTCTTGCTCATGTTGGTAAGAAACGCATTGAAATATTTCAACGTGAAGGGATCTTACAATCAAATGATGAAGAATCATTTGAAAAATGTGTGTCCTGTGTTTCCGGCAAGATGACAAGAAAGCCTTTTCCGCATAAACCGGAGAGGGCTGAAGAGCTGCTTGGACTCATACATACCGATGTTTGTGGCCTATTTAGACATGTGTCAAGGAAAGGTGCTAGCTACTTCATTACTTTTACGAATGATTTCAGTCATTATGGTTATGTTTACTTGCTTAAACATAAACATGAATTTTTTGAAACATTTAAGGAGTTTAAAAATGAAGTAGAAAACCAACTCAGTAAAACCATCAAGATTCTTCGTTCGGATCGAGGTGGAGAAAACTTAAGCCAAGAGTTTAAGGATTATCTAAAAGTGTAACACCCGTTTCGTAAAAATATGGATTTCCAAAAATTTTGCCTAACGGCGTTAAATCATGCGGAAACGATTTAGGAAAATACTCAACTAAGGAAAACAGTTGAGAAAACACTAAATGGTGTCAAACGAGTTTGTAATCGATCATTATGATCAAAATATGTTTATATGTGTCAAAAACATGTTTTGGGTGAAGCCCAAGTCGATTGATTTCTGGAAAAATCGAAGAACAAGTCGTTTTATGAATTCTGGTCGAAATTGTGCCTTAAATTCGTTTTCTGAGATCAGCAGCTATCCAACGAACTTTAAGTTCGTTTGGAATGGTTTAACTTCGTTTGGGAATGACTAAATTCGTTTGACACAAAGCCAAAGTTCGTTTGAAGCTTTCTAACTTCGTTTGAAACTAAGGATGTCTAAATTCGTTTGAAGTGAAAGTCTAAGTTGTTTTGAAACTTAAGTCCGTTTGATTCAAGCCTAAGTTCATACTACAAACGAAGTTTAAGTTCGTTTGAGGTATTCTAACTTCGTTTGAGGTTGCTTAAGTTCGTTGTTGTGGTCTAAGTTCGTAAGAACGAACCTAAGTTCGTTTTAAAGTTCGTTTGAGTCCCAAATGACTTATATTTTGTATATTAATGTATCTTAGGTGTCGGGGATTACTATTAAGCACTATTAGCTCTCTGTTTGCTCGCGTACACTACTACGAGGTAAGATACACTACTTTTGTCACGCTGAGGGTGCAACATAAATGGTTTCATAACTTTAACCTCCATAACGGTAATGTATAACCTATAATGTGGTTGGGTTGATATGGGAGGTACTCGGGGAATAATGATGACGATGCCTATGATGCTTCCCCGTAGTTATGTTTATGATATGATATGTTATGATGAACGGTGGTTAATGATATGGTTATGATATGATATGTTTACGATATGATATGTTATGATGAACGGTGGTTAATGATATGTTTACGATATGATATGTTTACGATATGATATGTTATGATGAACGGTGGTTAATGATATGTTGTAATGTTGTTATGTGCATGTATATGTGGCTTGTTCATCTAGAACACTAGACCTTTTTTAGGTTGCCATGACACGTGCACGTTTTAAGGGCCCTAACGTGAAAAGATGATAGTATGGATTAGTTTAGGTTAAAGGTGGAAATCTAAACTAAATACGATAAATGCTCGAGCTAATTAGATGTTAAGTGTTATGCATAACCTGTGCCTTACGGTGGTAATAGGTACGTATAGATGGTGCCTGACGGTGGTAATAGGTACGTATAGATGGTGCCTGACGGTGGTAATAGGTACGTCATGCCTTACGGTGGTTATAGGTATGTTAAAATGGTTGCTCGGGTGGTTCCTTGCAACAAGTCATATGTGGCGAGTAGTTTCGGGTGGCCTGATGGCCCACCTAATGTCATGAACATAACGTGCTACTCATGGATCGACATTGTCTTTCCTTAATGGTAACTTCGGTTACAACTTAACGGTGACTTAGTCACAACTTAATGAGATGAGATGAGATGACGAAATTGATTAGGCACGCTTAGGGTCATGAACTCTATGCTTATATGTGATGTGGATATGTTTATACGGTGGTATGAATGCCTAATTAAAATGACGTAATGCTTTAAAGTGACGATTTAAATGGATGAAATGTTTTGCTTAACCTGGTGTTATCTTACTTAGCTTTATAGCTAACACTTGTTTCTTTTAATGTGTTGACACCCCTCAGGTTAGGCAGTAAGATGACGTGTGAAGCTGTGGCGAGAGATGGGTAGATGATCAAGCTGGCTTTAGTTTACCCAATAGCTTCGCATAGACCTTATGTTGTTGATTTCCTTTATGGAACTTATGTAATGACTATGTTATGATTGCTTTATGTTGGGCAATCTTATGGATTTCTTTTATTACTGATTTGATGCTATTAGTAACACCACTTATGTTTTCTCAACTGTTTTCCTTAGTTGAGTATTTTCCTAAATCGTTTCCGCATGATTTAACGCCGTTAGGCGAAAATTTTTGGAAATCCATATTTTTACGAAACGGGTGTTACAAAAGTTTGTGGAATTATTCAACAGGTTACTCCTCCATATACTCCAAAACATAATGGCGTATCTGGGAGGAGAAATCGAACCTTGTTGGACATGGTGAGATCAATGATGAACCTTACGACTCTCCCATTTTCATTTTGGGATTATGCTCTAGAGACTGTTGTACGCATTCTCAATATGGTTCCAACCAAGAAGGTTGACAAGATACCGCATGAATTGTGGCATGGAAGTGTCCCTAATTTGTCTTACTTAAGAGTCTGGGGATGTGAGGCACTTGTGAAGCAAGATACGCCTGACAAACTTCAACCTAGATCAGTTAAGTGTATCTTTGTAGGTTACCCAAAGGAAACGATGGGTTACTACTTCTACTTTCCTACCGAAAACACTGTTAAAGATGCTAGATATGCTGAGTTCTTTGAAAAGAAACTCGTCACTCAAGAAAACAGTGGGAGGATTGTTGAACTTGATGAGACTCAAGAGGAAGATGTGTCACCTTCTGAAAACACTAGCGATCATCAACTTGGGGGGGGGGATGTTCAAAGTGATGAACCTCAAGTTGAAGATGATGCGATTCTGATATGTCCATTTATATGTATAATCCCATATCGTTTCTAAGTCATTTTACGCTTAATGATGTGCAAATTACATGTATATTCGATGCTTTGATGGTATTGTTAGTGATTGCAGGCTTAGAACAGGTAAAATGGTTAAAAATAGCTTGTGGATGGCTAAAAGATGCATTAGGATGGTTCGTGTACGAGTACGAGAAGAAACGAGTTGGAAATCACAAGTTTTGAAGAGAAAGTGGCTGAGTGCGTCGCACCTGAAGGGTGGTGCGTCGCATATATTGATCAGGAAGTTGGCCAGATTTTGCAAGAAGGGAGTGCGACGCACCTGAAGGGTGGTGCGCCGCATAAGTTGATCAGAAAAGTTGGAATTCTGAGAAAGAAGCAAGGTGCGCCGCACCAAACATGTGGTGCGCCGCATATCGGGCAGATGCAATTTTTGGAAACAAGCCAGGTGCGCCGCACCTGGCCAGTGGTGCGCCGCACCTGTAGGTCGGTTCAGCAAGGGCTTTTTAGTAACACTATAAATAGAAGACCAAAACCCTCCCATTCGGAACACTTCGACTTTCAGGCGATTTTAGGGTTTCTTGAGGCAATATTCAGCAGCTTTTACCTTCTCCAAGATCTAAGGGTTGCTCAAGAGTTTCAAGGCATTCAATCATCGATTTCTTTAGCTTTTCATTGTCTTTCACACTTTGGTACAAGATGTTTATTCTTTCTTTTGCTATTTGTGACTTATTTATGATTATGTCAGGCTAAACACTTCATCATCTACTGAGATGAAATGACACAATGAATATTGGTTGCATATTATTTTGAATTCAAGTTGATTATTAAACGTTTCGTCAAGATCTTAATGTATTGAATTCTTATCATTTATTCTATTGTTTGTTAATAATGTATAAATGGTTTTAATGGTAGTTAATTCCCGGAGTGCATTGTTCTAGTTGATTTGGTAGAATCAATAGGTGTTAATTCGTGGTAGCGAGTTGGTAAACAACAATAGGTAAGAGAGTTCAATGTGTTAACGGTTTGGTAGAAATCGATAGGTGAAATTGTTTAATCATAACAAAACAAATTAATCAGATAGGGAGATCTTAATAGGGAAGGTGGTAGCCGGATCTTTAGGATTGAATTAATTGGTTAATGAGTTCGGGTAGGGTAATGAGCTAGGAGGCCTACTAGTGAGTTCCTTATCTTAACTTAGTTATCGGAATCAACATATTTGAGTTGGCTTTAACCTTAATGCAACCAAAATGAAATGTGTCATGGAGTCGAGGTAGATGATCTTTTAAATTCTTGTTTTAAACAACAAAATTTTCTTGCGATTAATCCTACGGGATTACTAACAATCTTAACTAACTTTTGCAACGTGGCAATTCGGCCATAAAAACCCCCTTATTTTTGTATCATTGTATTTAACAATTGCTTATAAAAGTCCTTGTGTTCGACCTCGTACTTACCAAGTAACTATATTGCATACGAACGGGTACACTGCCCGCAAGTGTGTAGTAGACAGTAGCTAGGTAGTTCGTGTTATAAATTTAAGACTCGAAATTACACATCAGATTCCAATTCATAGGTCCTCAAGGAAAATACGTGCTCGTGAAAGATTGAATTTTAATATTGAATCTGAAGAACACATATTAGGAGATTTAAATGAACCTCCTAATTTCAAAGTTGCATTATCAGATCCAAAATCTGACAAATGGCTTGAAGCTGCGAATGTGGAAATGAAATCCATGAAAGACAATCAAGTCTGGAGCTTGGTTGATCTTCCACCTAATGGTACCTAATGGTAGAACTGTTGGGTGTAAATAGATCTTCAAGAAGAAGACCGACATGGATGGAAATGTACACACCTATAAAGCTTGTCTCGTGGCGAAAGGCTATACTCAGCTCTATGGAGTTGACTATGAGGAAACCTTCTCTCCCGTAGCGGACATTAGAGCTATTAGGATTATCTTAGCCATAGCAGCGTACTATGACTATGAGATATGGCAAATGGATGTCAAAACCATTTTCTTGAATGGTTATCTAGACGGGGAAGTCTATATGGTACAACCGGAAGGTTTTGTTGATCCAAAATATCCCAACAAAGTGTGCAAGCTTCAAAAGTCCATTTATGGACTAAAGCAAACATCAAGAAGTTAGAATAAAAGGTTTGATGAGGAAATCAAAAAGTTTGGTTTTGCTCAAAATCCTGATGAGTCATGTGTATATCGCAAAGCTAGTGGGAGTAATGTTACTTTTCTTGTCTTATATGTAGATGACATATTGATAATAAGAAATCACATTCCAATGTTGCAAGATGTAAAATCCCATCTTGGAAAGTGTTTTGCTATGAAAGACTTAGGTGAAGCAGCATTCATTCTTGGAATCAAGATCTACAGAGATAGAACTAAACGGTTGATTGGACTAAGTCAAAGTGCTTATATTGATAAGATCTTGAAGAGATTCATGATGGAGAATTCCAAGCGTGGAAGGACTTGGCTTATCTAGCAAACAAGGTGTCTCTACACCTGAGGAGGTGGAGCGTATGCAAAGGGTTCTTTATGTTTCGGTTGTGAGATCTATTATGTATGCGGTGAGATGCACTAGACCTGACATAGCGTTCGCGCAAAATATTGTTAGTCGATATCAACAGAATCCAGGTGAAGATCACTGAACTGCTGTGAAGAACATTCTTAAGTACCTGCGGGCTACTAAAGACTTATTTCTGGTGTATGGAGGAAATCCTGATGCAGAGCTCAAAGTGACTGGATACTGTGATGCTGGATTTCAGACTGATAGAGATGATACAAAATCTCAGTCGGGATACGTCTTCGTTTTAAATGGAGGCGTGGTGGATTGGAAGAGTAAGAAGCAAACCACAGTTGCCATGTCTGCGACAGAGTCTGAGTACATTGTCGCCTCAGAAGCCGTCATGGAAGCAGTCTGGATTAGAAAGTTTATTTTTGGGCTTAACGTGATGCCCTCAAATAACACACCTTTAGATATGTATTGTGACAATATTGGTGCAATAATCATTGCCAACGAACCCGGAGTTCAGAAAGGTGCCTGACATTATCCTAGACGATATCACTATGTTTGTGAACAAATCGCACTAGGAGAAATCAAGTTACACAAAGTTCACACAGATTATAACTTAGCTGATCCTTTTACAAAGGCTTTGTCAAAAGGAAAGCTCGATAAGCATGCCGAGGGCATGGGACTTAAATTAGCTAGTTATATCATGTAAATCTGTGATTGGTATTTGGATAAAGGATGTTGAACAATTAGTATTTAATAAATGAATTAAAGTACTTGGTATGTTTGTTTTCATTTAATACATAATTGTATCCTATATTTGCATGTTTAAATCCATGAATGGTTACATTCTAAATTGTTCATTGTCGATTAACTATATGTGAATATAGTTAAACTAAGACAAATCTGAGTGCTTGGTAATATTCTTATAATATTAATGATGGTCCCACCAAACTCACATGATATCCATAAGATGCATATTGGACTACCCCACTAACGAATTATCACTTTATGGATCGGCGTCATTAAGTGAAATTCGTGAAATGGTTACTTTATTTATCCTTAGACTTGAGATACAAGCAGGTTATGCATGTATGAATTGCATTTTCTTGATATAGTTCTAACTATCCTGAACAAGGTAGCAACAAAGGGCTATTTTCAGAAATGTAGTGAAATGACATGACTGACACGTGTAGTCAAAATAGGATTTGTTCCTTCAACTAGTTATTGAAGAATGATACCATTGGGACCCTCATTAATTAATTAAGATGTTTGTATGCGCATAACCAAATGAATTCCAGATGTGTCTCGATTAATTTGGTAATCTTAATTAGTTGTAGAAATGATAAACAAAATCGTTAAATTATGGAATGACTTTGATCCATATCCATAATTAACAAAGGTATCTGAAACAAAGGGATAGTAAACACCGAAACCGTTTCAAAATACTTTAAGAAACTATACTTAAATATTTCCGGGAGCATTGGCGTGTTGCTAGACGCTAACCAATATTATTGCCTTTATTATAACATGCTCAAGTGGGAGCTGTTGGAATATGATCACGTTAAATAAACGCATGTCCGAAAATGTTTAAGCCTACGGGTTCACACGCGATGACACTTAGATATCCGGTAATATGTATATATTGTATCTACATATTTATAATCACCAAATTGAGAGAAATAATAATTGGACATTATTAACTAGATATGTTAATTAAAATTATTTATTAATTAATAAATATGAATTATTAATTATTAAATATTAATTAATAATTAATGTAATTATTAATTAAATAATTCTCTATCTCACAAAACCGATGATGTGACATGTTTCTGGTGTCGCCACATTCTTTCAAACATTGAAACGTAAGCTGCCACATATGCATGTTGTCTTGATCTCTACTAATAAAAAATATTATGCGCAAAGCGGGATTCGAACCCACACACATTCTATACATGTAAATTAAGCACGCCAATTGATCCAAATTAGATTTAGATTATTTTTACGTGTCCCACAATTAATGAAGCTTTGTAACTTCCTTACAAATTCTTGATTGTTTTTTTACAGTATAATGATATCTCCCAATTCAACCCCACATGGCCACATATATTTACTATTTATATTGGGGTACCATATACTTACGTGCGGTTTACTAAAGGGATAACTACAGTAAATAGATAGCACCTTTCGACCAATTCACGAAAATAACATTGACTTTTAAAAGTTTTACTTTTTAGCAATGAACTTTCATTTATTCCCGAAAATAGTAACATTTGACACGCGTACATGATGACATGGACATTTTTTGATTACGTGGCATTTTTTAATGACGTGGCATTCTTTATAACTACAGAAAATATAAAGGACCTTTCGACCAATTTACGAAAATAGCAGTGACCTTTAAATGTTTTACTTTTTAGCAATGAACTCATTTATTGTCGGATTACTCCAACACCGACAGCGGCGTGTTGGAGGTGGGGGTGGTTTCTTTTCGATTTCTTCAACTAATTTAGAAACCGCCGGCGGTTTGTTCGAGTTCGAGCTAACCTCTGGACCTCCGCTATCTGGATCTATGTCATCCATCGACGAACTATTCTTAAACGGCCCAGATCCGGCCTATGAAACTCTCGTCTCACCTTGAACATCCCCAGGATCTCCCTCTGACGAAAAAGACGACGTTTTGGCATCTAAGTTTAGAGTTTTTTAATCTCGAGATAGACGAAGAAGAGCTAGACCTATGTCTCCATTAGGATCTTCATACACAGCTTTTCAATGCTTGAAAACGGAAGAGACTCAACAGAAATTAATGAAATCAAGCTGAAATTAGCTTCAGAAGAAAAAGACGAGAAAAAAATACCTTGCCGGAACCAAAACTGAAACGGAGCCATGTCATTTTTTGGGGGGAAATGACATGGCTGATAAAAATTACATAATAAATAAATAAAGAATAATGTCATGTCATTAAAAAAGGCCACGTAATCAAAAAATTTCCACGTCATCATGTACGCGTGTCAAATGTTACTATTTCCGGGAATAAATGAAAGTTCATTGCTAAAAAGTAAAACTTTTAAAGGTCACTGCTATTTTCGTGAATTGGTCAAAAGGTGCTTTCTATTTTCTGCAGTTATCCCTTTAATAAATTGTGAGGAAAGTGTCTTTCGATCTTTTCTTAGGTTTTAAAAACTTCTTTGCTCGTCAAATCATCTTTTTCTTACGTGACATTCATACGTTAATTATTTACTAGAACTTGACAAATCATCATCCAGTCAGCAGCCACATAAGCATCTGTTTTTACTAATTATAAATAGCAAATTAAAAAGCCATAAGCAGGATTATAACCCACAATCTCTAACTTATAATGTGAAACACAAATCACTTGATCCAATGAGATTTTTGTTTATTTTTTACACCACATAATAGATATTCGGTTAAAATCTACGAAACTTATTAAAAATATTATTTATATAATTAAATTACACTTAACATGTATATATAAAAGAGATATATAGTAATAACTTCTTACTAAGAAATCATCAAAAATATATATCTTATTGACATAATCCAAATTCACAAAAATTTCCGTATTTTAAAGTTTTTGTTTAATTCTCACTATAAATAATCATGATTCTTATTTTTTTATTTTTTTTTAGATATAAAATTTCTTATTTATATTCAACTTTTAATTTCCAATATGAGTTTATTGCAAAAAGATAAACTTTAGACAACTTAAAACATAAAAAGAAGAAAAGTAAGGGTGTGTTTTTTGGGATGTTTGACTTTTATGTACTAAAACTTAGGTATAATCTAACATACTAATTTTTTAATATTTATTTTATAATGAATAAGTGATTAAATTCTCAGCCCTCTTTTATAATTGTATTATTATTTAGAAATATGTATTTTATTTAATTATATTATATGAATGAATTTATGTACAATATTATAAGTATCATCAAATTTTTAATACTGAGTGAGGAAATCAATAAATTCGTTGTCTTAACCGGGTCCGCTTAAAGAGCCTACTCGCAATCCCTAATTACATCCGACTTCTTCCATTCCAACATTTTTTAGCAAAACATGTTATTATGTGTAGATAATCAAGATGATAGTTGTTGGTGTTCTTTTTATTGTTCTTTCTGTAGTTGTCGTCTTTTTATATAAAAAAGGATTGGTTATCCGAAAAATATTATTAGAGTCTATGTAAACACATGGAAGTGTTTAACCTCCCAAACATATAACTTATAATGTATCCGCTTTTGGCTTGTAAGTTACCACTATGACTTTTAGTTGTTTTTATTACATAACGAATCACCTCAAAATGTTACTTATTTTCCAATAAATGAAAGTTCATTGCTAAAAAGTAAAACTTTTAAAGGTCACTGCTATTTTCGTGAATTGGTCAAAAGGTGCTTTCTATTTTCTGCAGTTATCCCTTTACTAAATTGTGAGGTAGGAAAGGGTGTCTTTCGATCTTTTCTTAGGTTTTAAAAACTTCTTTGCTCGTCAAATCATCTTTTTCTTACGTGACATTTAAACGTTAATTATTTACTAGAACTTGACAAATCATCATCCAGTCAGCAGCCACATAAGCATCTGTTTTTACTAATTATAAATAGCAAATTAAAAAGCCATAAGCAGGATTATAACCCACAATCTCTAACTTATAATGTGAAACACAAATCACTTGATCCAATGAGATTTTTGTTTATTTTTTACACCACATAATAGATATTCGGTTTAAAGTCCTACGAAACTTATTAAAATATTATTTATATAATTAAATTACACTTAACATGTATATATAAAAGAGATATATAGTAATAACTTCTTACTAAGAAATATCAAAAATATATATCTTATTGACATAATCCAAATTCACAAAAATTTCCGTATTTTAAAGTTTTTGTTTAATTCTCACTATAAATAATCATGATTCTTATTTTTTTATTTTATTTTTTAGATATAAAATTTCTTATTTATATTCAACTTTTAGTTTCGTCTTTTTATATAAAAAAGGATTGGTTATCCGAAAAATATTATTAGAGTCTATGTAAACACATGGAAGTGTTTAACCTCCCAAACATATAACTTATAATGTATCCGCTTTTGGCTTGTAAGTTACCACTATGACTTTTAGTTGTTTTTATTACATAACGAATCACCTCAAAAAATGTTGTCTTAACTTAAGTTGGGTTTATGTTTCTATATACTATATGTTTAGTTCTTTAAGGGTGGACAGATTACGTAGGGTAGCAAAGTGGTAACCGATCGGTGACTTGGTGGAACACCACCCTGCATTGTAGGTACCTATGTGGTGAGGAGCAAAGGGGTGATGGTGGTGTCCGATTTCTTCTTTACCTCTTACTCTATTTGTTTTATCTTTTTCTTGGTTTTTTTGTCGTCTTTTAAGGAGAAGGAGATGGGGAGAGAATTGTGAAATATTTCTTGCTTGTGGGGAGGGGATGACGAGGGATAAAAAAATGTGGAGATGAGAGTGGAAGCACTACGCCCACCCTGATATTTAGAATTTTTCCCTTGGTTGAAGGAAGGGACTCTGACCCAATATCCCTTATCTTGGATACCCACCTATATCACCCTGTAAGGTTTTTGGTGCCGGTAAAACACCTCCACTTAATTCCCACTGGATATGGTCATCCCCGAGAATCGAGCCCTCATTATTTAAGACTTCTCCTATGGGCCCTAAACATCATGAATGACGGGTACCACTGGGCTATTGCCACCGGTACTTTTAATATTATTTTGTGCTTTGTTGATATTTCACTTGAATTTCACAAAAAATTATGTTCATTCTTCAATAAAAGTTGTTTCTTTATATTAAGTTTTTATTAAGTTATTCGTTAGAAATTTATGTTACCTCGTGCAACGCACGGGCCAAAAACCTAGTTATTAATTTAAACCCTAGTCCAAGTCAAAAGATGTTAGCTTGAAGATTAAGTTATTAGGGATATATTTATACCCTATATATATCCTAATAATTAACCCTAACATAATAACTCAAAAATATCAATCCTCTCATTCGACTTTTCTCGGCCGTACATGCGAAACAAAGAAACCATCTATTGTGGTTTATTTCGAAGACAACAACAACAATTATTATTAAATAATACTCCTAATAATAATTTGTTTTGTGGGATTTGGTGAAATAGACGAAACAAATAAGACTTTTAATTGTTGTGATTTCGTTCGGACGAGAAGCAAAGACACAATCAAATGTTTAGCTTTTGGTGATTCAAGATCTAGCAATCTCCGGGTTTTGTTAGACGTGTCAAGTGTGCGATCGTAGAGGGGTTTTACTTTAAACCCTAAATAATAATAATTATCATTATTATTTGATTATTGGAAGCTAAGCTAAAAGGTACACGTTCTCTATCTTTGTTAATTAATATATTGCATATGATTTATTCCGCTGCGTACTCGTGTAATTGCTTATGATAATAGTTATGAATCCTAACAAGTTTGTTAGTAATATCTATATATATAGTTGAAACATGTGTTTTCTAGAGTTGGTAACATGAATTGGACATTGAGATATGACATTTTAAGCTAATTAACAATATAAATTCCAAAAAAATGATTGTTCTATAATAATCTTTATCGTATATGTAAGTAACATATCAACTTTCTTTGTTTTCATTTCTTTTAATTCAATCTTCTTCCCATATATAATTGCAGTTTCACTTTTCTATCGTTCACATGCCTTACAAACCGCACGTAATAAGCCCCCCTGCAATTCATACCTGAAAGGATAATAAGGATAGTCTATCCATCGAGAAGAATGATACTCGTAATAATTTTCATACATGAGACGGGGTAAACACTTCCTTGCAATAGAATAATGCAATACTACCCTCTTAAACACGTGGTGATCGATATTTTCAACTGGATTGTGGTTAAGATAGTGACATGAGAACAACTTCATTGAAAAAAACAAGGTCTTGTCTTTTGTCGATTGAGTATTGAGATGGATATCAATGTGGAGTTATTGCTTTTTAGGTGTGAAGTTAAATTTTCTTTAAGAAAACATATATGATTCACCTAATTATATTGCTAGACTAGATTTTTTCCCCGTTATTGGGTGTAATACGCAAAATAAACATATATAATAAATGATATATTATTGTTTCATAAAACACACGTTAATAGTTATTAATAAAATTTGATGAAAAATGATGATGTTATCACTCAGACAATGATTTGTGCCGAGTATTACAAGGATAATACCTGGAGTATATACGAATTTACGGTTTTGATACCTCACATGCACAACACGTGGCTTGACTTAACGGCCAAATAGACAGCCATCAACGATAGTCGATAGGTATGGTCAGTGTAAGTTTTTGACAATGATAGGTATATCTCGGGTAATTTTCAAATTGTCCAGTGTAATTTTAAACAAATCTCATATATGATTTGTGTACTTTACATTAAATTAAATAAGAGATAGTGTAATGACTTGTGGAAAAATAATTCATTATACAAAACAACATTTCAGTCAACAAAATTTATACAAAATAACACACACTCTTTACAATTCACCATTTCATAAACTAATATGTCGAGTTCCGACGAAGATTCAGTTTCATACATTCGTAGATATACAATAGATCCCGATATGTTAAACTCTTTTGTTGCTTTTCTAGAAGACGAAGAAAGAGAAGCCGAGAGCTCGACAATGGCAACCATACCAAGAGCACCAAGAAGGACCGTACCCAGAAACCATGTAGAAGCCGCGACACGTGTATCTAATCATTACTTCGGCCCGGTACCCGTTTACCCCCTGATTATTTTCGAAGGAATTTTCGAATGCCCAAGGAAATGTTTATTCGTATTGGGGGGGGGGGGGGGGGGGGGGGGGGGGGGGGGGGGGGGGGGGGGGGGGGGGGGGGGGGGGGGGGGGGGGGGGGGGGGGGGGGGGGGGGGGGGGGGGGGGGGGGGGGGGGGGGGGGGGGGGGGGGGGGGGGGGGGGGGGGGGGGGGGGGGGGGGGGGGGGGGGGGGGGGGGGGGGGGGGGGGGGGGGGGGGGGGGGGGGGGGGGGGGGGGGGGGGGGGGGGGGGGGGGGGGGGGGGGGGGGGGGGGGGGGGGGGGGGGGGGGGGGGGGGGGGGGGGGGGGGGGGGGGGGGGGGGGGGGGGGGGGGGGGGGGGGGGGGGGGGGGGGGGGGGGGGGGGGGGGGGGGGGGGGGGGGGGGGGGGGGGGGGGGGGGGGGGGGGGGGGGGGGGGGGGGGGGGGGGGGGGGGGGGGGGGGGGGGGGGGGGGGGGGGGGGGGGGGGGGGGGGGGGGGGGGGGGGGGGGGGGGGGGGGGGGGGGGGGGGGGGGGGGGGGGGGGGGGGGGGGGGGGGGGGGGGGGGGGGGGGGGGGGGGGGGGGGGGGGGGGGGGGGGGGGGGGGGGGGGGGGGGGGGGGGGGGGGGGGGGGGGGGGGGGGGGGGGGGGGGGGGGGGGGGGGGGGGGGGGGGGGGGGGGGGGGGGGGGGGGGGGGGGGGGGGGGGGGGGGGGGGGGGGGGGGGGGGGGGGGGGGGGGGGGGGGGGGGGGGGGGGGGGGGGGGGGGGGGGGGGGGGGGGGGGGGGGGGGGGGGGGGGGGGGGGGGGGGGGGGGGGGGGGGGGGGGGGGGGGGGGGGGGGGGGGGGGGGGGGGGGGGGGGGGGGGGGGGGGGGGGGGGGGGGGGGGGGGGGGGGGGGGGGGGGGGGGGGGGGGGGGGGGGGGGGGGGGGGGGGGGGGGGGGGGGGGGGGGGGGGGGGGGGGGGGGGGGGGGGGGGGGGGGGGGGGGGGGGGGGGGGGGGGGGGGGGGGGGGGGGGGGGGGGGGGGGGGGGGGGGGGGGGGGGGGGGGGGGGGGGGGGGGGGGGGGGGGGGGGGGGGGGGGGGGGGGGGGGGGGGGGGGGGGGGGGGGGGGGGGGGGGGGGGGGGGGGGGGGGGGGGGGGGGGGGGGGGGGGGGGGGGGGGGGGGGGGGGGGGGGGGGGGGGGGGGGGGGGGGGGGGGGGGGGGGGGGGGGGGGGGGGGGGGGGGGGGGGGGGGGGGGGGGGGGGGGGGGGGGGGGGGGGGGGGGGGGGGGGGGGGGGGGGGGGGGGGGGGGGGGGGGGGGGGGGGGGGGGGGGGGGGGGGGGGGGGGGGGGGGGGGGGGGGGGGGGGGGGGGGGGGGGGGGGGGGGGGGGGGGGGGGGGGGGGGGGGGGGGGGGGGGGGGGGGGGGGGGGGGGGGGGGGGGGGGGGGGGGGGGGGGGGGGGGGGGGGGGGGGGGGGGGGGGGGGGGGGGGGGGGGGGGGGGGGGGGGGGGGGGGGGGGGGGGGGGGGGGGGGGGGGGGGGGGGGGGGGGGGGGGGGGGGGGGGGGGGGGGGGGGGGGGGGGGGGGGGGGGGGGGGGGGGGGGGGGGGGGGGGGGGGGGGGGGGGGGGGGGGGGGGGGGGGGGGGGGGGGGGGGGGGGGGGGGGGGGGGGGGGGGGGGGGGGGGGGGGGGGGGGGGGGGGGGGGGGGGGGGGGGGGGGGGGGGGGGGGGGGGGGGGGGGGGGGGGGGGGGGGGGGGGGGGGGGGGGGGGGGGGGGGGGGGGGGGGGGGGGGGGGGGGGGGGGGGGGGGGGGGGGGGGGGGGGGGGGGGGGGGGGGGGGGGGGGGGGGGGGGGGGGGGGGGGGGGGGGGGGGGGGGGGGGGGGGGGGGGGGGGGGGGGGGGGGGGGGGGGGGGGGGGGGGGGGGGGGGGGGGGGGGGGGGGGGGGGGGGGGGGGGGGGGGGGGGGGGGGGGGGGGGCGGATCTACACACACAGATCTATTTCCCTAAGGCTGCGTTTAGCATTTTCCTTTTTTTAGAATTGCCTTTTTTTTCCTTAATGTGTTTTCTTAAATAAATGTAATGTTTTGTTTTAAATAAATGGTAATGTTTTATTTAAATAAAAGTAAGTTTAAATTATTTATTTATTGGGTAAATATAAAATAAAATAAATAAAAATTGAGGAAGAGGTGTTATTGTTAGTAAGTGTGGAAGAAGAGAGAAAAATTGATATAACAGGCAAAAGATACGGATTAGGTCATATTAGAAAGGGCATAACAAAAAGCTTTTACTTTCCATTGGAAAAAGCTTTTAAATTGAATGAAAATAAAAAGCTTTTGTCCGGAGATGCTCTAAAGAAACCCAAACAAAAAACACTTCTAGATCTTCAAACAAAGAAATCATTTTGTATCATGTTATTTCTCACTCAAGGAAATAGAGCAACTCAAAATCTCAGGCCATCATTCCTCCATCGCAACAGCGCCGTCTAGAGCCATCATTATGGTATCTGGTTATGTGGTGGTTCGTGGGGATGGCGGCAGTAGAGGCGCGGCGGTAGTGATGACAAGTGGCGGCGGTTTTGGTGGTGGTCTAGTTGTTTGAAAAGAGGAAGGTGGTGATGTGGGTAGTGTGGCGGCGCTGTGGTGGTGCTGTAATGACGGCGATGATGACCTAGTGGCACCGCGGTGGTGGTATGGTGATGGTTGTTTTTTGAATTCACACACAATATATCTACACACACAATAGGGCGGGTGTGCAAAGGGGGGGGGGGGGGGGGGGGGGGGGGGGGGGGGGGGGGGGATCTACACACACAGATCTATTTCCCTAAGGCTGCGTTTAGCATTTTCCTTTTTTAATTGATGTTTTGAATGTTTGCTTTTTGTTTGGAGTATTGAAATAATTAGTTGGTTACTAGCTAGGCAGATACTTTGAATTATTGTTAGTGTTAACAATAAATAATTTAACATGTTTTTTATTAATGTATATATTTTACATACTGTTATATTAGGTAGTCATTTACCATAATAATAGGTCAATAGGTTGTTGTAACGGTAGCTTAATCTTCTCCACAATTGGTGCATGTATCTTGTATATATTCCCTAAAGGTTAATGAGAAATTAGGTTCATTCGACCATTCAATTCTAAACTATTATGGTATCAAGAGCCTGACTGCTCCCACGAGCCCTCATTTTTTTTTTCCGATCCACAAATACCCTGCACCATCTAATCAACCATGGGAACCTCTATAGTGGGGGGGGACCGGGCGCGCTTAAATACCCTGCACCATCTAATCAACCATGGGAACCTCAAACTCCAACACCATCGTTCCACTTACTGCCTCTCAACACCTTACTATCAAACTCACTCCATCAAACTTCACCTCACCCCCCCCAAACCCCCCCCCCCCCCCCCCCCCCCCCCCCAAACCCCCCCCCCCCCCCCCCCCATCGTTCCACTTACTGCCTCTCAACACCTTACTATCAAACTCACTCCATCAAACTTCACCTCATGGAGGAAGCACGTGCTTTCCACTCTCATTGGCTATGACCTTGATAAACACATCACAGGTCCATCCACACCACCTGCCAAACTTATTGCTGGTGACGTTCCGAAACCAAACCCAGAATACACACTTTGGTTTCGCCAAGATCAAATAATTCTCGGTGCTCTTCTTGGAAGCCTCTCCGACACCGTCCAGCCAATCGTCTCGTCTGCAGAGACAGCCCGTCAAGCATGGGATAAACTGAATGCTAGCTATGCTAGTAATTCCCGATCCAGAATCATCACATTGAAATCAAAACTTGCAAAAAATCCAAAGGGAACCCGCACGATGACTGAGTTTCTACATGACATGAAAAATGTGGCCGATGACCTTGCCCTCGCTCAACGACCTGTTGATGAAGAGGATTTGATTGTTCACATTATCAACCAACTAGGGGATGAGTATGGCAGCATAGTTGCAGCCATCAAAGCCCGTGAAAATCCCATCTCATACCCTGGGTTGGTTGATAAACTCGTTGATTACGAACGCACCCTCAAAGAAACATCCAGTGAACCACTCATTACCACAGTGAATCACACCCAACACCAACCTGCCCGAACCTATCCTAAACAACAATCCGAATTCCGCTACCAAAAAACAAACCAGTCGCGCCCTTCCTGGAATATCCGCGACAAAACCAACACACAAAATCAAAACCGTCCTAACAGAAACACTGCCTACTGCCACTTCTGCAACATCCCAGGTCATGAGACAAAGGACTGCCGCAAACTCGGGCGCTTCCTTCGTGACTACTACCATCCGGTTCAAGGTACTACACGCGCAACAACATCAGTCAACTACACCTCTGCCTATCCTACTCCAGGGTCTGCACCAGCATGGATGTGGGACACCGGAGCGAACGGTCATACAGCCCCAACTCAGAACTCGTTACCCGTTCTTTCAGAATACGGAGGCCCAGATGAAATTGTATTAGGTGATGGTCAATCTCTTCCCATTACACATATTGGTCATACAAATATACAAACCAACTCACGACCACTCTTGTTGGATAATGTTCACGTTGTTCCTCAGTTACGCAATCATCTTGTTTCCGTTGCAAAAATATGTCGTACTAACCGTGTCTCTGTTGAATTTTTTCCATCTTATTTCATTGTTAAGGACCTACGCACGGGGGCGCATCTCATGCGGGGAGTGAACGTCAATGATGTTTACTACGGGCCGATTCCTTCATCTCCTCAAATTAATGCAACCAGGACAAGATCACTACTTGCGTGGCACCATACTCTTGGGCATCCCTCGTACCAAGTGTTCAAGTCGTTATCTACCAAATTAGGACTACATTCTAATAAAGTGTCACCTGAGTCGTTTCATTGTAAATCTTGTTCCTTGAATAAAAGTCACAAACTTCCATTTGGTCAAAATTCTTTCATTGTGCACAAACCATTGGAACTCATTTATTCGGATGTTTGGACCAGTACATACCTCCATTGATGGGTTCAACTATTATGTCATATTTGTTGATTTTTTCTCCAAAGTATATTTGGTTGTGTCCCATGAAACGCAAATCTGATATCTCTACACTTTTTCCCCAATTTAAATCTTTGGTTGAACGATTCTTCAAGACCCCGATCGTCTCCCTATTCACAGACAATGGTGGTGAATATATCGGTCTCAAACCCTATCTCACCTCAAACGGAATCTCTCATTACACCAACCCACCCCATACACCCGAACAAAATGGCGTTGCCGAAAGACGTCACCGTCATGTTGTTGAAACGGGCCTTGCTCTTTTACACTTTGCTAACCTTCCTCAAAAATTTTGGTCACATGCTTTCCAAACAGCTACCTATCTCATAAATCGTCTTCCTACTCCCATCCTTAACAACCAAACCCCGTGTGACATGTTGTTCGGGAAACCACCCGACTACACCCGACTACACGAAGCTCAAACCATTCGGGTGCCTTTGCTACCCATGGTTGCGCCCGTATACTACCTCCAAGCTACAACATCGCTCCCATTCGTGCATTTTTTTAGGGTACTCAACCTCTCGATCAGCATTTAAATGTTTCGACCCCGCCACATCTAAATTATATCATTCAAGACATGTTGAATTCATTCCACACATCTTTCCTGCCCACCCTGCTGAACACCCACAATCCAATCCTGTTCAAACCTATTCTTTTCCCATTCCTCCTTACAACCACTCATCGACACCACTACCTACTGATCCCACACCCAATAACCCATCCCCTCCTATTCCAAACCCACCTTCTCCATCATCCACTCCTATTTCATCACTATCACCTCATAACAATAGTTCTGCATCTAGTGTATCTTCCATCCCTCCCAACAGCCCACCTACGGACCCACCCACATCACCAACCTCATATCCTCTTGTCACTGAACAACCCGACTCTGTTTCGCACCCACAATCTCCGCCGCTCTTATCATTATCCGAAACATCACCCACCACCACTCGACACTCCAACGAAACTCACAACACCACCCCTCCTCCTGCTAAACGACAACCCAAACCCAACAGTAAATACTTCAACTCAAACTTCATAAATTCCACCACACTACATCCTTTACCTCAAACACTTCAACCCACAACTCATATCCAAGCTATGAAGGATCCCCAATGGCGACATGCCATGGATCTCGAGTTCAATGCTCTTCTTCAAAATCACACATGGGAGCTTGTACCGCGTACCGACCAACACGTCATTGGCTGCAAATGGATCTTTCGCATTAAGCGAAAGGCCGACGGCACCATCGACAAATACAAAGCCCGTCTCGTGGCAAAGGGCTTCGATCAACAATTTGGCAAGGACTATTTCGACACCTTTAGTCCAGTTACAAAACCAGTCACCATAAGAACCGTTATATCCATTGCCCTTTCTAAACAGTGGCCACTTCGACAACTCGATGTCAACAACGCGTTTCTCCATGGTACCTTATATGAGGACGTCTTCATGTTTCAACCACCCTGTTTTGCTCACTCGGAGTTTCCAAACCACATTTGCAAACTTCGAAAATCTCTCTACGGCCTTAAACAAGCCCCGCGGGCATGGTACAACGAACTCACCTCCTTACTTCACTTTGGCTTTCAAAAATCTTTATCCGATCCATCTCTCTTTGTCTATCATCACCATGGTGTCACATGTTATCTACTTGTCTATGTAGATGACATTATCATTACCAATAGCAACAACAATCTTCTGGAAACCTTCATTAGCTCTCTTGGCCGCAAATTCTCCATCATCAAGGACCTTGGTCCCCTTCATCACTTCTTAGGCATTGAGGCTATTCCTACACCCTCAAGGTCTCTTTCTCTCGCAACATCGACATATCCACGACATTCTTACCAGCTTCAAAATGGATGGCTCCAAGGATGTTCTCACTCCGATGAGTGTCAACGACCCTCTTTCACTTGTTGACTCCACTCCTCTCGTTGATCCCACCCAATACCGTAAACTCGTTGGCTCTCTACAATACTTGGCCTTTACACGTCCGGACATCTCCTTTGTGGTCAACAAACTTTCTCAGTTCATGCACTCACCTAGACAATCTCATTGGCAAGCCCTTAAACGGGTTCTGCGCTATTTGAAAGGAACAGTACACTACGGGTTATATTTGCATCGTGACTCTCCTCTCACCCTCCGTGCCTTTTCTGACTCGGATTGGGGGGGAGTCCATGATGGGGGGCGGTCTACTACTGCGTACATTCTATACCTTGGCTCCAACATAATATCTTGGCGCTCCTCTCGTCAAAAGACAGTCTCTCGTTCCTCCACCGAGGCTGAATACAAAGCTGCTGCCAATGCGGCTGCAGAAATTGCTTGGGTACAAAACCTTCTCCAGGAACTTGGAATCCAACTGACAAGCACTCCCCAACTGTTCTGCGACAACACAGGTGCAACGTACTTGTGTGCCAATCCGGTATATCATTCTAGGATGAAACATGTTGCCTTGGACTACCATTTTGTTAGAGAACAAGTCAATGCGGGCAAGCTACAAGTCCTGCACATTAGCTCCAAAGATCAACTTGCGGATGTTCTCACTAAGCCACTGCCGCGGTCACCTTTTATCTCCATTCGATCCAAGATTGGAGTCTCCAACGGATCCTCCATCTTGCGGGGGCGTGTTAACAATAAATAATTTAACATGTTTTTTATTAATGTATATATTTTACATACTGTTATATTAGGTAGTCATTTACCGTAATAATAGGTCAATAGGTTGTTGTAACGGTAGCTTAATCCACAATTGGTGCATGTATCTTGTATATATTCCCTAAAGGTTAATGAGAAATTAGGTTCATTCGACCATTCAATTCTAAACTATTAGTTAGTTGTGGGCTAAAGTAGAAATCATGAACTTTCAATAGAAAGCTAGGATCTTTGATTGTATTATTGATTGAAAAGCTTTTTTCCATCATCAAAAAGCTTTTTTAGTATATGTATGTGGTTGTATGTATTTTGCTTGCTTGTGTGTGTATGGATGTATATGTTTTTTATTTTAGATTTGGTGGTTGCAATGTAGGAGAAGATGAAAAAAAATATTGCTAAGTCTTTTAGCTTTGATAAAGACTATGCCACCCTCACGTGGAAAGCACATGAACGAATTAACGGATAAGAATTAACGGACATTAAATTAATCACATGGACGACTTATGTAGTTAACTCCTTTAATTAATTAATACATACCCGGTCAACGACCGGTATGAACAATAATAAAGAATGGAAAGCTGACCCATGAGCCTATTATATGTTTCACCTATCCTCAAACATACACACACAATGAAAAATCAACTATGGACATACAATCTATATTTTTACTATTATCAGCTGTACTACTTGTTCACTTGTCAGATTCTAAAGCAGTAGACAGCATTTATGCAAATCAAGCTATCAAAGATGATGGCAATACAATTGTTTCCCGCGGTGGGAAGTTCAAGTTAGGATTTTTTAGTCCCGGAAAATCCAAGTATCGGTACGTGGGGATATGGTTCAACAATATATCAGTTTGTACTCCCATTTGGGTTGCAAACAGGGAGATGCCGATTGCTGATACAACGGGCATGTTCATAGTCAGTCATGAAGGAAACCTGATTATTTTGGCAGATGGTGGAAATACTAAAATCTGGTCATCCAATTCGACATCTTTGACTATAATCAATCCAGTTGCACGAATTCTGGACACGGGAAATCTTGTTCTTTGGGACAATAGTAGTACCTATAATCAAAACCTGATTTGGCAGAGTTTTGATTATATGGGCGACACATTTATAGCAGGGATGAAATTAGGAAAGAATTTAAGAACAGGCATATTGTGGTCCATGACATCCTGGAAGAGTCCTGATGATCCTTCTCAGGGTGAATATATACATTACTTAGATACAAATGGATATCCACAAATGTATGGGAGGAAAGGTAATGATTTGCGATGGAGAATTGGACCATGGAATGGTCTTGGAAATAGTGGCCTTCCTATTGAAACTCCAAATCCAATCTATGGAATGGAGTTTGTTGTCAATCAGGAAGAAATATATTATAGATATGAACTTAAAACTTCAGTTATTCAACGCTTTCAATTGACCTGGGATGGGACGATAGTGTACATGCATTGGATAGAGCGGCTGCAACAGTGGGTTGTGTATGCAGATATTGGAGTAGACAGTTATAATCGTTATGCAGTATGCGGTCCTTATGGAAGCAATAACATCAATAGGCGTCCCCTTTGTAGCTGTTTGAGAGGTTTTGAACCAAGACTTCCAAATGAATGGGAAGCATCAGATTGGTCGAGTGGATGTCAACGAAAAAGGCCTTTAGATTGCGCAAGTGGAGATGGCTTCTGGAAAATATCAGGAGTGAAACTTCCAGACACACGACATTCATGGTACAATGTTAGCATGACCTTAGGTGAATGCGAGATGGCTTCTGGAAAATATCAGGAGTGAAACTTCCAGACACACGACATTCATGGTACAATGTTAGCATGACCTTAGGTGAATGCGAGATGGCTTGCATAAGGAATTGCAGTTGTATAGCTTATTCATATATAGATATTAGGGGAAGTGGGTGTTTGTTGTGGTTTGATGAGCTTATGGACATCAGAGAATATGATGTGAAGCACAATCTATACATAAGATTGGCTGCCTCTGAATTTTTAGGTACTCGCCTTCTGATCTAATATATATTGTCCATGGGGTTGTTTTCATAATCTCAATTTATTGCTTTAGATATCTCTTGTTTTCTGAATTTCATGACTCTTTATTGGAAGGAATTAAAATATCGCAATTTAGCTACAAGCAGAAGAAAAAAGTGCTCACATTAGTGCTCTCAATTATCTCAGCTGTGCTAATACTGTTGTTTGCTGTCGCGTACACTTGTAAGAAGAAGAGACCTTATATGAGACGAAGAGGTAACAAAATTTAGTTTTAATGCTTTTAGAAATGAAACATAGTAATCAATTGTAAAACTCACTTGGCGGTACTTCAGAGGGGCCGGAAATTTTAAAATATCTATCCTCGGTCCCAATTTAGATGTCCTAATTTGACTTTTGAAGTCTTTCTTGCTCAAATTTGACCGTTATTAATTTTGTGTGTGTTATACAATACTTCGATGTAAAATATATGGATGGATTGAGGTTTAGATGTACTTTTCAATGATATAACGTTCATTAAGTACTATATTACACAAATAAAACTACTTACGGTCAAAGTTAGAGGGAAAAAAAACTCAACAAGTCAAATTTGTACATTTAAATAGTGATTAATGAGCCTAGGTGGGGAGTAATTGGATTGGAAATTTTAAAATAAAATTCGAACTTATCAGTATGACATGTTCATAAGAGCATAAGATTGTTCATAGGCCAAGAAATATGTATAGAAACATAACACAATTATTTAAATACTTCAAACTGAAATGTAGCCGAGTTTCTGACTGAGTTAACCCCAAGTTAAGGCTGAGTTTTGACAGAGTATGACCGACTTTTTCATGAAATTTTGACCAAAACCGATTTTTTGGCCAATTCAGCCTTGTAACGAGTAATCGCCAATTACTCAGCCTTGTAAATCGATTTTTACAACACTGAGTTACCGACTATAACATGTTGTATACTTGTATTGTAGGAATTTGGGATAGACTTAATAAAAAGAATAGCAGTGTTCAGATGGAAGATACTGATGACTTGCCTGTTTTTAGCCTGTATGAAATAGCTAAGGCTACTGAAAATTTTAGTATTACTAACAAGATCGGGGAAGGTGGCTTTGGTCTTGTTTACAAGGTGACTTGTTGATACCTTACTAAACACAGCTTAAACTATCTGTATCCATCATAAATCAAAAAGTTTAATATAAGCATCATGAACATTAACCCAGGGTGTGTTGGAAGGCGGACGTGAGGTAGCTGTGAAAAGGCTCTCCGAATCATCCAAGCAAGGGCTTGATGAATTCAAGAATGAAATCATGTGTATTGCCAAACTTCAGCACCGAAATCTTGTAAAGATTCTTGGATATTGCATTCATGGAAATGAAATGATTTTGATTTATGAATACATGGCTAACAAAAGCCTGGACTCATTTTTATTTGGTTTAGTCTCTCTCTCTCTCTCTCTCTCTCTTATATTTTATATATATATGATTTCACATTATACTTTCACACTTGTGGTAATATATGCTTAACTAAGCTAATAAGTTTTTTGTCAGATGAAACCAGAAGTTCAATGCTTGACTGGCCTTGCCGTTTTCAGATTATCCATGGGATGGCTCGAGCTATTCTATATCTACATCAAGATTCCCGCCTCCAAATCATCCATAGAGATCTCAAGGCAGGCAATGTTCTGTTGGATGCTGACATGAACCCAAAAATCTCTGACTTTGGCCTTGCAAGAAAGTTTTTCGGATCTGATGATACTTTCACCAAGACAAAGAAAGTGGTGGGAACATAGTAAGAATCTGAAACGGTTATTTTTTAGAATAATTTTGCAGTTCATTTTCTTCAAGGAAATATGAAACAAATAACCATGCAACTTTGCTGCAGTGGTTACATTTCTCCAGAGTATGCAGTACACGGGAAATTCTCCACAAAGTCAGATGTATTTAGTTTTGGTGTTTTGGTGTTGGAGATAGTGAGTGGTAAAAAAAACAGAGGATTTTCTCGTCAAGATCACAGTGACAACCTTCTTGGGCATGTACGTTTAACTAGTATAGTAGATTTTTAGAAACCAAACTATTGTCTTTGCAATGAAACCTCCCTGTGTGTATATTCTTATCATGATATGTTTGGACTAGTTTAGGCATGGAGACTCTACAAAGAGAACAGGTCAACTGAACTCATGAGTGCGTCTTTACGTGACTCATGCATCATATCTGAAGTACTGCGATCAATACATGTTGGGCTATTATGTGTGCAACATCATGCAGAAGATAGACCAACTATGATGTCGGTGATCCTGATGCTCATCAGTGAGGGTGTGTTACCTGAACCTAACCAACCTGCCTTTTTCAGTGGAGACAGTCAAGGTGAAGTTCGGTCCATGTCTTCTGCTGATGAATACATGATAACGCATTTGATTGCTCGATAGTAAGCACATGTTAATGACAAATTTACAAATACCTGCAAGAGTTTGTTACTACTCCGTAATATCTATATATAAGAGTTTAACTTTCTACTATGTGATTTTCTAGACTTGGTAACTTGAAGTTTTGAAGGTTCAATTGGACATTAAGAAATGACATTTTAAGATAACAATACAAATTCCGAAAGAATGATTGTACGATTGAACATTAAGCTTTCTTTGTTTTCATTTTTTTTTTTTAATTCAATCTTCTTCCCATAAATAATTGCAGTTATCACTTGCTATTAGAGAACACAATCCAGTAACATATAGATTAAGGAGAAAATGTCACAAATGGTCCCTGTGGTTGGTCATATTTGCATTTTGGTCAATGTGCTTTTTTTTCGTTGCAAACTGTCCCCAGGCTTTCCATTTTCGTTGTTAGTAGTCCCTCACACTAACATTTGTTAGTTTTGACCGTTTAAACCTCTCACATGCATACCATGTGAGGGTATAATCGTCCTTTTGCCAACCATAAGGACTATATGTGATAAAAAATTTTTTTTTAATAAATAACTGTATTCTGTATATCCATCTATTGTCTAGTAAAAGTATCCTAAACAAATCACATCCATTAAAAACCACAATCCAAACACACCTAATCCTTTCACCACCACCATCTTGCACCAAAATCAAGAAAAAAAAGGTTTCCATTGTTGAATAATAATAATACTAATATTTCTAAATTTGAATATGTATGTATGTATATGGCAAATCAGAAAGTAACACAAACTGGAAACATATTTGATAACATATTCACTTCCTCATGTCAAATGCCATCTTCATCAGCAGCAGTAGCAAAAGAAGAAGGTTAGTGTGAACTGTGAATATCGTCGATTATGGAGGAAACTTACGACGGGTGTGCGAGACTTTGATTTGAAAAGCCTATTCACTAGACGACCGACGCGTGAACTGTGAAGGTCGTCCTTTATCCTTTTTTTTCCCGATCCACCATCCTTTTTCGATTGTTTATCCGATTTCTTATTCTTCAAAGACCTAAAGGGCTATGCGGGTTGGTGGATGGCGGCTGCAGTAAGGGATGGGAGGCTGATGGAGTTTAGGGTTCAGATGCTATAAGTTTTAGAAGATATAAAAAAGTATGCTGATGGTATTTTTCTTGATCGTGACAATGAGTCAATGACTAAAGCAAGAAATTGGATTCGTTTTATGAAGAAAAAAAATAAAGTAAAAAAATATGAGAATGTAGGAGTTATGGTTGAAGTCTTTTTGGTTTGCATGAGATTACAACAACAAGAAGAAGGTACCCAATCCCGACATAAGCCGGGCTATGGGAGAGGTTTGATGTAGACAGACCTTACCCCTACCCAAAGGTAGAGAGACTGCTTCCAGATCCACCGAAGTGGAAGGGACCTCCGGCCCGGTGTGAAAAATAGGGTTAGATCCACCGGAGTGGAAGCCTTAACCGGATGGGGATAATCTCAATCTCAAACCCAAACTCTCAAGCTCGATCCCAATCTCTGGAGCACAAATTCAGATCGGAGATCTGAAATTTTGTACCGTTGGAGAAGGGAGAGCGGTAGAGAGAGGCAGAGAGAGAAAACACCCTTGTGTTTATTAGATTGAATCTCCTTTTTTAAGTAGATAAATATATAGTATAATAATATATGTAGTATATACATTTAGATATGAATTGTCTGTATAGATATATTACAGGTTATTATTATCACAAATGATCGTATCAAGGTTCTTTTTAATGTTACTTGATGATTTAATGATTATGTATGTAGATATTAGAGGTCTATATCAAATTGTTTTAGTGTTTGATTATTGGGGAAGATATCGGATTTGAACTTGAGTAAATCCGGATAAAAATGACAACAAAAAAATGTTTTTGGCCGGATCTTGATGATGGTGGTGGCCGGAAAAAGGAAGAAGAAGGAGGAGAATAAAGAAGTGTATAATGATGTTGTGACACTTAAATGGACGATTATACTCTCACTAACGGTCCAAAACTAACGAATGTTAGTGCCAGGGACTGCTGGCAATGAGAATGAAAACCCTAGGGACAGTTTGCAATGAAAAAAAAGCACAGGGCCCAAAATACGAATATGACCAACCACAAGGACCATTTGTGACATTTTCTCTAGATTAAGAAAAGGAAATATACCTTATGGGTCACAGTGTGTAATGTCTCAATTGCTTCTATATGGATAGTTCTCATACTCAACATAATTGGTCAGCATTAGTTTTGTCGTCTGCCTTCCCACAACACAAATCACAGGGCATCACAACCTGATCTTAATATATCATACATCTCAAGTGTTGTGTGTATGTTGCTTAATTTAATCTGGACCTAGACCATTTTGACCACATATCCAACCCGTCTAAATTGTCAAGTTGCCACCTGTAGTTTATCACTATTTGCATCGCATTTGTTCCATAATCTTTCACAAGTTACTAACACTATAGTTGATACGCAGATTAATAATACGAATTGTAGGTTCACCATACTCTTACGGGTCACAATGCTTAGTGTCTAAACTGCGATTGCTTCTATGTGTTCAGAGCTAGTGCATAATGTAACCGTCCACTGTTGGTTTTGTTGCTTTTGACTTCTCACGACACAAATTGCTTCTACATTGAGCATTAACTTTTTTTTTTGAAAGGTGTGGATCATTTGCCCGCAACAGGGGATCTAGTTTACGTTATCTTAATCGGGTCCGCGCTACTGAAGACACGACATTTAATTCTATTTGACCCAATAAACTAAAACTAGTTGTTTTTGACCCACGGATACATCATACATAACCCGAATTTTTATATGTTTTGACATTGTGAGTTTCAAACACTTAGCAATATTGAACCCGGATTAAGCAAACTTTTTGCTATAGAAACCAATAACTTTTGAGTCAATTAAAGTTCAGCCTTTCGGGTTGGACTGGCCTCCAAATTGGCAAATACGCTTTAAGAGAGACCATATATCCTTTGATGGAACAACTTTTAATAACCTCGAGTGCAAAAAATATCAGGAATAGGGGGAAAAATGACTTCCATGTTTATAAATGTTCCAAATGAATTGTTATACAATGGAAATATATCTTTTTTCAGGTCATGCATAGTACAATCAAGTTGTAAGCCAATAGGTACCTATAAATACCCCACCAGTGATGAGATTAATAAAGTTGTAAAGAAGTAAGGTGCATTTTAACAAAAAGATTAAATCAAGAAATTGGATTCGTTTTATGAAGAAAAAAAATAAAGTAAAAAAATATGAGAATGTAGGAGTTATGGTTGAAGTCTTTTTGGTTTGCATGAGATTACAACAACAAGAAGAAGGTACCCAATATATAGTATAATAATATATGTAGTATATACATTTAGATATGAATTGTCTGTATAGATATATTACAGGTTATTATTATCACAAATGATCGTATCAAGGTTCTTTTTAATGTTACTTGATGATTTAATGATTATGTATGTAGATATTAGAGGTCTATATCAAATTGTTTTAGTGTTTGATTATTGGGGAAGATATCGGATTTGAACTTGAGTAAATCCGGATAAAAATGACAACAAAAAAATGTTTTTGGCCGGATCTTGATGATGGTGGTGGCCGGAAAAAGGAAGAAGAAGGAGGAGAATAAAGAAGTGTATAATGATGTTGTGACACTTAAATGGACGATTATACTCTCACTAACGGTCCAAAACTAACGAATGTTAGTGCCAGGGACTGCTGGCAATGAGAATGAAAACCCTAGGGACAGTTTGCAATGAAAAAAAAGCACAGGGCCCAAAATACGAATATGACCAACCACAAGGACCATTTGTGACATTTTCTCTAGATTAAGAAAAGGAAATATACCTTATGGGTCACAGTGTGTAATGTCTCAATTGCTTCTATATGGATAGTTCTCATACTCAACATAATTGGTCAGCATTAGTTTTGTCGTCTGCCTTCCCACAACACAAATCACAGGGCATCACAACCTGATCTTAATATATCATACATCTCAAGTGTTGTGTGTATGTTGCTTAATTTAATCCGGACCTAGACCATTTTGACCACATATCCAACCCGTCTAAATTGTCAAGTTGCCACCTGTAGTTTATCACTATTTGCATCGCATTTGTTCCATAATCTTTCACAAGTTACTAACACTATAGTTGATACGCAGATTAATAATACGAATTGTAGGTTCACCATACTCTTACGGGTCACAATGCTTAGTGTCTAAACTGCGATTGCTTCTATGTGTTCAGAGCTAGTGCATAATGTAACCGTCCACTGTTGGTTTTGTTGCTTTTGACTTCTCACGACACAAATTGCTTCTACATTGAGCATTAACTTCTTTTTTTTTGAAAGGTGTGGATCATTTTTTTTTTTTTTTTTTTTCCCTAAAAGATCTAAACGAACGGGGCTGTTTGTTGTCCTATGGCCCAAACATGAATAGCCCGTTTTCTATTTGACCCAATAAACTAAAACTAGTTGTTTTTGACCCACGGATACATCATACATAACCCGAATTTTTATATGTTTTGACATTGTGAGTTTCAAACACTTAGCAATATTGAACCCGGATTAAGCAAACTTTTTGCTATAGAAACCAATAACTTTTGAGTCAATTAAAGTTCAGCCTTTCGGGTTGGACTGGCCTCCAAATTGGCAAATACGCTTTAAGAGAGACCATATATCCTTTGATGGAACAACTTTTAATAACCTCGAGTGCAAAAAATATCAGGAATAGGGGGAAAAATGACTTCCATGTTTATAAATGTTCCAAATGAATTGTTATACAATGGAAATATATCTTTTTTCAGGTCATGCATAGTACAATCAAGTTGTAAGCCAATAGGTACCTATAAATACCCCACCAGTGATGAGATTAATAAAGTTGTAAAGAAGTAAGGTGCATTTTAACAAAAAGATTAAATCAAAAGAAAATACCCTCTAATAGTCTTTCCATAGAGAAAGAATGATAATAATTTTCATACATGAGACAGGGTAAACATTTCTTTGGAATAGAATAGTGCAACACCTTTTCAAACACGTTGTGATATTTTCAACTGGATTGTAGTTAGGATAGTGACATGAATACCTTCACCGGAAAAAATAGTCTTGCTAGAGAGATACGTAAAATTTGTCAAGGGTCGTAACCCGTTAGCTTCTATGGATGGATGGATGTTAATATGGAGCTTATGTTTCTTAGGTGTGGAAATTAAGTTCAAATTTTATCTCTAAAAAAACATATTTGACTCACCTAATTATATTAGACTGAATTATTTTTCCGTATAATATTCAATATAAACATAAACATATATGTTAGCTTGAATTAATTGTTAGTGCATGTTTTGTACTCTTGTAATAGATTTGTCTTTTAATTATGTTAGTTAAGTATGGAAGGATTTACTTGTAATTAGAAAAGGACTTGTTAAGTAATTAGGGAGGGGGTTTAATGCAAATGTCAAGCCTATATAAACCCCCACCCCATCCTTTGTAAAGTCAACCTTTAATAAGATAATTCCCTTTCTCCCTTTCTCTCTCTAACTCTCTCTCTCTCACACATAAACACTATTCACGATTTAGTACTTGTTTATATTTGGTATCAGAGCAAAATCACAACTTGTATTAGATCCATGACTTGATTTTGTTCCTTTTTTTTTTTTTTTTTTTTTTTTTTTTTTTTTTTTGTTTTTTTGTTTTATTTTGTTCCTTTTTGTGCTAAATTGTGTTTTTCCCACTTTACCGAAAGATCCAATATTTTCCCACTAAACATGTTAAAGTTCCTTCCTTTCTAGTTTCATTCCACTCATTACCTTCCCATAATCATCCTCAAGAAGTTTCAAATCCCAATTCAAAACCAAATGGCCTGAAATTGAAATTTTAACTTTCTGTTCTGAAATCCGGTTTTCATTCCGGTTTTCATTTTTCCTTTGAATTTCTGTTGTAAAACCGGTTTTCCTTTCGGTATTCCTTCTGGTTTTCAATTTGATGAAATTTTTAATTTTCGTTGTTATAGTCTGAAATATCTGGTTTACACCAAAACTGATATTTGTAATTAATTTCTTCATTTTTCATCTCGTCATAATACCCAACTTTCTCCACGGAAACCGGATTTAGTGAAGTATTTCTTGAATCCCGGTTTTAGTGCAGTATTTACTGAATACCGGATTTAGTGAAGATTTTTGACTTTAAGTAATTTTGTGTGTGAAAATACCTGGTTTATCCCAAAACCGGTATTAGTTCATAATTTCTTCTTTGAACAAGTCAAAATTCTGTCCGAAGTTCCCCTCGAAAACCGGATTTACTATACATTTTACCAATACCGGTATTTGTATAGAATTTCTCTTCAAAACCGGTTTTATTATATTTTAATACCTGGTTTACCCCAAAACCGGTATTAGTTCTTAATTTCTTCAACTTTGTGAAAAGTTACTCTGTCCAAGTTTCGAGACGAATACCGGATTTAGAACATATTTTCTGAAACCCGGATTTAGAACACATTTTCTGGAACCCGGTTTTAGTACACTTTTTCTGAAAACCGGATTTAGTACACATTTACTGAAAACCGGTTTTTCTTCACATTTTCTCAAAATGTCGATGACTGACTCCTTGATTCTTGGTTCTGATTCAAGACCTCCTGTCTTGTATCGTGGGTCATATCCCCAATGGAAAAAACGGTTTTTGGATTGGATTGAACGACAACCTCTTGGGGACGACATTAAAGCTTCTTAGGAAGAAGGCCCGGCTATTCATACAAATCCAGTCACCAAAGAACTTCTTCCAAAAGAAAGTTGGAGCACAGCTCAAAAGAACCGCACTTAGGCTGATAATCTCGCAAGATCTCATCTCTACATGGCTCTTCCTAATGACATTTATTCCAATGTTGATTCTTATGAAACTGGAAAAGAGATCTGGGATGAAATTGAAAAGCAATTGCAAGGTTCAGAGGTGTCTTCAACGATCAGATTATCCAATGTTCTTGACATGTATGAATCATTCAAACAAGAGAACAGTGAAACATTGGAAGAAGCGTATACACGTTTCTGTAACGTGATCAATGAGCTGAGAAAGAATGCCATTAAAAAGACTGACTTGGAACTAAACATCAAATTTCTGAGAAATCTTCATGAAGAATGGCAAGTCTTTGGTGCTCAACTCAATCAACAAGATGAATTTGGCAAACTTTCTATTCATACCTTGTATGAGAAGTTGAAGATCAACCTTCGAGCTGTCCAAAAGCAACAAATGAAGACTGAAGGAAGCTCCTCATCAGATCCACTTGCTTTAGTTGTTGATAGAAAGCCATCCAGATTGTCAAGGAAAAGTCTTGTTGAAATTGCTAATGATGATGAATCGAGTGATCCCAGTGATCCTGAAATGGATGAAAGAGAAAAGGAGATGTCCAGAGACCTAGCCTACTTTACCAGATCTTTCAGGAAAAAATTCTTCACAAAGAAACCAACCAATAATAAACTTCGCACTTCATCGGTGTCTTCCTATGTCAAGAACTCACAAGCTCCAAAATTTGACAATCACTACAACAATGCTGGTGGTGAAAGGAAGAATGAAGCTCCAAAGAAGTTTGAGAAAAGGGTTCTTGAGAAGAAGACCGAAGAAAAGAAATGCTACAATTGTGGTCTTACTGGTCATTTTGCTATCCACTGCACCAAACCTCGTCAGAAGAATTCCACCTACTACTAGAACAAGCTCTTGCTAGTGAAACAACAAGAAAGTGGTATTGCTCTTTTCTTGTGAGAATGACGAATGGCTACACCTATCTGATGAAGAGACTGAAGAACTTGCAGCCAATGTCTGTTTCATGACCAAGATCAAGCGATCCACAGAACTTGAAGAAGGTGGTACCGGTTCTGAATCTGATGATGATGAGGTATGTACAATTTCTAAACGTGATCTTGATCAATACATGAATAAAGCTGTCGAAACTAATGAATCTTTGCAAAAAGAAGTTTCTGATTTACTTGAATCATTGAAAAAGAAAGAAAAAACTTTGCTTGAATTTCAAAACAAAAATGACAAACTGCAAAAAGATTTTGATGATTTGACAGCTAATCAAGTTTCTGTTTCCTTTACTCCTTCTTCTGAGTTGCTCATAGAAAATCAAGCACTTGAGACCAAAGTTTTTGACCTAACCCAAACCATCAAAGAACTTCAAATTGCAAAGTCCAATGAAATGTTTCGAGCAAATGCTTTGGCCGAAGACCTTGAGTCTTTGAAAATTAAAGTTGAAGAGACCAACCCGGCTTTGAAAGAATTAGAAAACAAAATTTTTGATTTAAACTATGCTTGCTGCATAAAAGATTCATATAATCAACAACTTGATAAGAAAATTGATGAACTTAAAGAGGAAATCAAGTTTTATCAAGTAAAGGTTTACAAGATCGATCGATCGAATAAACAAATCTTTTTGAACAAGCCAAGAGATTTTGCCGATGGGTTTACTCAAGGGTTGGGTTTTGAAAATCCAAAGAATTTGCTCAAAGCACAACTGGAAGTTCCACCATTATATGACGCCAACTTAATGAGATATGGTATGACCATTCTGTATGTCCGACCAAGTTATGGTGATTATGAGAAAAAGGATTGTCTAGCAAAGTATGCAATTAAATGTGATTATGACAAAATCAATGAGTCAAATGATCTTTTTAATCTTCCTCTGGTTCCTAAAAGAAAAACTCATTCTGTTACAATTGTTGAACTTGATGAAAATTCGAATGACCAACAACTTGTGGTTCTTTCTAATGAGTCTAAACAAGTAGAAGAAAGTTCTGTTCCAAAACCTGCTTCAGTTCGACCATACATTCCACAAAGTGTTTTGGAAAAACAAATTGAAGATCTAAAAAGAACACTTGATGAAAAACAACTTTTGCTAGATAATCTAATGCCTCAAAATCACTGTCCTAAGATTATGCCAGTTGTTCCTATCACACCAATTGGTGTTGTTTATGATTGTGCTGAACCTAATTGCCCTGCTTGTGAAGATATCATGTCTTCGTCTTCTCTTTCCTATATTTCTGCATGTGATCTTGTTGATGCTGCTGAGCAAACTGAATGGGATTTTGTTAAGACATAAAAATTTTCAATTCAAACAGACCTTGACATTCCTACCAATGAGAACCCAATTGACCCCCAGATTTACTTGGATGAGATTACTGCATTAAAACTTGATTTAGAAAAGGAACGGTGTGTCAAAAAGGAAATTTTTGAAGGTGTTCATGTTTCTGCTCAAACAGATTGTGAATACGAAGTTGAAAAAGATCATTTCTTTCCAAACGTTTTTGATACTGAACCTCTCAAGTTTTCTGAGGAAACACAAACTTACTTGAATGAATTTGATACTTTAGCTAAAAAATTTGAAAACGAAAGAGAACAAAGATTGAAAGTACTCGCTGAACTTAATAAAATTAAGATGGAAGTGGCGTACAAAAATATTGTTCTTCAAGCTTTCGCAGATAATAAGATTGAAAAAGCTTCAAATTTACTCAAGGGAAGTCACTGTCCGGTCAAATTAGGTGAATTAAGTCACTCAAATTTTCAATTCAAACAGACCTTGACATTCCTACCAATGAGAACCCAATTGACCCCCAGATTTACTTGGATGAGATTACTGCATTAAAACTTGATTTAGAAAAGGAACGGTGTGTCAAAAAGGAAATTTTTGAAGGTGTTCATGTTTCTGCTCAAACAGATTGTGAATACGAAGTTGAAAAAGATCATTTCTTTCCAAACGTTTTTGATACTGAACCTCTCAAGTTTTCTGAGGAAACACAAACTTACTTGAATGAATTTGATACTTTAGCTAAAAAATTTGAAAACGAAAGAGAACAAAGATTGAAAGTACTCGCTGAACTTAATAAAATTAAGATGGAAGTGGCGTACAAAAATATTGTTCTTCAAGCTTTCGCAGATAATAAGATTGAAAAAGCTTCAAATTTACTCAAGGGAAGTCACTGTCCGGTCAAATTAGGTGAATTAAGTCACTCAAATTTTTCAAATGAAACCAATGTGTCAAGCTCATCCAAAGAAAGTCCTTGTAATACTAAACCAACTGTCCCAAGTGTGAGTTTGGAATCCAAATCAAAAGTTAAATATGCCAAAATGGATTTCTCAAATCTTCCTAATCTAAACAACTTTTTAGAAGAAGATCATTCATATGATCCAGATTTTGAAAAACAATTTGTTCAAAAGGAAGAAAAAGTTGAATTTTCATTGAAAAGGATTCCAAAATCACACTCTTCGAAAAACACCCCATTTCATGAGAAGTTTCAAAGACCTAAGACCAACCAAGTACCCAAAACTCCTACAGATCAGAAGACTCCTACCCCAAAACCCCAACTCAATAAGATGAAACAACCTCAAATTGGTAATCATGCTTCTGCACAACCTAGGTATCACAGGTATTCTAGCTCTCCTAAGCAATCTTCAGTTACACCTAAGAATGTTTTAAAGGTATTTAGAGATGATGTTGTAGGAATAGTTAGATTTCAAGATCAGTATGGTTGGTTTTCTCCTACTCGCAAAAAGCAAACACCACCTGCTAAAGAGACCATCAAGAAGAAACCTGTCAAGAACATACACAAACAGTCATCCACTAACTCTAAAAATGTTCATGTTTCAGGTTACTTGTGCTTAAATTGTCAAAGTAAATGGCTTCCTAAAGATAGATACTTTCATGCTACTAGGACAGTCAAGCTTGCTGGAAATGCTACATCTGTAAAACAAGAGTGGATAGTTCATAGACCTAATGCTCTAGATAGATCAAATGCTTCTAGGACCAGTCCATCTTGTTCTCAAACTTTGTAATAAGGATTTTGTTCTGTAATTCGTACCTTTACAATTGAACTATGCTTGTGTGTTTACTTGCTTTCAATAAAATTCCATGTTGGATTGTGTGTTTGTTCGTTTGTCTGTTTAATGTTGATGTTTATCTTATGTCTTCGCTCGTTTTTCTCTTTTATTTACTTGTCCTTCTAATAAATGTGATTGCATGATGAACCCCTAACCTTTCATGGACCCAGTCTAAGTGGGTACCTAAAACCTTACTTCCTGATTTTACAGGAATTTCTCATCTGTGTCTGGTATGTCGATTCCGGATGCTCTAGACACATGACTGGTGATAAATCCTTGCTAAAGAACTTTGTTGAACGTTTTATGGGAACGGTTAGATTTGGAAATGATCATCTAGCTCCCATTCTTGGCTATGGGGATATTGTTCAAAATGGCATCACTATAAAACGTGTGTCATATGTTGAAGGTTTGGGCCATAATCTTTTCAGTGTTGGCCAATTTTGTGACAATGATCTGCAAGTCCTCTTTAGAAGATATGAATGTAAAGTTCAAACCGAAGATGGTGTTGATATTCTTACTGGTTCACGAGATAACAACCTGTTCACCATTGATCTCAACAATATTCCAACTCCATCTTCAAATATTTGTCTTCTGTCTAAAGCTTCAGCTCAGCAATCTTGGCTATGGCATCGTCGTCTCTCTCATCTTAATTTCCATACAATTAATACCCTAGTTGATAAACAACTCGTCGATGGTCTACCTGATTTCAAGTATGACACCAATCATGTTTGTTCTGCATGTTCAATTGGAAAACTCAAGAGAGCGTCCCATAGACCAAAGAAGCATCTAAGCACTGATGCTCCTCTTCATCTCCTTCACATAGATTTGTGTGGCCCTATGCATGTCCAAAGCATTCATGCTAAGCGATACATTCTTGTCATTGTTGATGATTACTCTCGCTATACTTGGGTCTATTTTCTTCGTGAAAAGAGTGAGGCTCCTCAAGTAATCATTGACTTCATCAAAAGGACACAAGTAAATCTTCAAACCTCTGGTCGTATTGTACGTTCTGATAATGGTACCGAATTCAAGAACGCTACTCTTGGATCATACTTCTCTTCTATCGGTATCACTCATCAATTTTCAGCTGCACGAACACCTCAACAAAATGGAGTCGTTGAAAGAAGAAATCGAACTCTTGTTGAAGCTGCTCGTACTATGCTTGCTCATTCTAGATTACCACCAAATCTATGGGCTGAAGCCATTGCAACTGCCTGCTTTACTCAAAACAGATCTATAATCAACAAGAGGTTTGACATTACTCTATATGAAGTCATCAACAAGAGAAGACCAAATGTGAACTTTACCATATATTTGGGTGTGTCTGTTATGTCTTGAATGATAGAGATAATCTTGGAAAATTTGAACCAAAAGGTGACGAGGGTTATTTTGTTGGTTATTCAAGAGAATCCATTGCTTATCGTGTTTATAACCGTAGAACCAAACAAATTGTAGAGAGTATGAATGTTAAATTTGATGAACTCTCTGGAATGGTTCTTGAACAACACGGTTCAAGACCCGATCTTCAATGTCCACAAGCTTCCGCTACACAGAACAGAACTTCTGATAAACAGAGTTTCTCCAAACCAACCGCTAAAGAGTTAGACATTTTGTTTGAAGAATTTTATCATGATCGTCCTCCTACTTTGGTCCAACCCTTGGATTCACCTGAACAATCGTTTTCCAATCCATCTCAACCTGAGAGCTCATCTGCTGATCAACAAAGTTCATCTCCTGCCACCTCTTCTAATGAATCATCTTCTCCACCTTCGGTCAATTCTTCGTCTACAAATGTATCTTCCCCTGACTTTTCTAACTTGTCTTCAGCACCACAGGATCCTTCATTAGTGCCTGCTCAGCAACATTCTCTAGGATCCAATCAATCAACTGATGCTGACTCTGATGAAGAAGAATTTGTCCTACCAAATGAGCCGAGCTTTGAGCAAGTCGCTGAACAACATTCTCCAGGCTTTATCAATCCTGATGAACATAATGATCCTGCTGATCCACTTCCTCACTCAAGGAAATGGTCTCGCTCCATGCTTCCTCATCCTCCCACTCAGATTATTGGGGATCCAAATGCTGGCCCAACCACACGTTCTGCCTCTGCAAATGAATGTTTATTTGTCAACTTCTTGAGCATGGTTGAACCCAGTAATGTCAGTGAGGCTCTTCATGATCCGGATTGGGTAAAAGCCATGCAAGAAGAGCTATCTCAGTTTGAGCGCCTTGAAGTATGGAAACTTGTTCCTAATCCCTACACTCATAAAGAACCGATCAAGACAAAGTGGATTTTTAAAAACAAAAAGGATGAGAATGGAGTCGTTGTTCGAAACAAGGCTAGATTGGTTGCCAAAGGATTTTCTCAGCAAGATGGCGTTGATTATGATGAGACGTTTGCTCCTGTTGCTCGCATTGAGGCCATTCGAATCTTCCTGGCTTATGCGGCATTCAAAAACTTTACGATTTATTAAATGGATGTCAAGTCTGCTTTTCTGAATGGTGTGCTGAAAGAAGAAGTTTATGTTGGTCAACCCGAGGGCTTTGTGGATCCTAAGCGTCCAAATCATGTTTACAGGTTAGACAAGGCTTTGTATGGCCTTAAACAAGCCCCTCGTGCTTGGTATGATGCTCTGTCTGCCTATCTATTACAATCTGGATTCAACAAAGGTACAATTGACACTACTTTGTTCACTTAAATTTTTCTAAGTCCTTAAAACCTTGTTCCCTTAAAATTTTTCTAAGTCCTTAAAACCTTGTTCCCTTAAAATTTTTCTAAGTCCTTAAAACCTTGTTCCCTTAAAATTTTTCTAAGTCCTTAAAACCTTGTTCCCTTAAAATTTTTCTAAGTCCTTAAAACCTTGTTCCCTTAAAATTTTTCTAAGTCCTTAAAACCTTGTTCCCTTAAAATTTTTCTAAGTCCTTAAAACCTTGTTCCCTTAAAATTTTTCTAAGTCCTTAAAACCTTGTTCCCTTAAAATTTTTCTAAGTCCTTAAAACCTTGTTCCCTTAAAATTTTTCTAAGTCCTTAAAACCTTGTTCCCTTAAAATTTTTCTAAGTCCTTAAAACCTTGTTCCCTTAAAATTTTTCTAAGTCCTTAAAACCTTGTTCCCTTAAAATTTTTCTAAGTCCTTAAAACCTTGTTCCCTTAAAATTTTTCTAAGTCCTTAAAACCTTGTTCCCTTAAAATTTTTCTAAGTCCTTAAAACCTTGTTCCCTTAAAATTTTTCTAAGTCCTTAAAACCTTGTTCCCTTAAAATTTTTCTAAGTCCTTAAAACCTTGTTCCCTTAAAATTTTTCTAAGTCCTTAAAACCTTGTTCCCTTAAAATTTTTCTAAGTCCTTAAAACCTTGTTCCCTTAAAATTTTTCTAAGTCCTTAAAACCTTGTTCCCTTAAAATTTTTCTAAGTCCTTAAAACCTTGTTCCCTTAAAATTTTTCTAAGTCCTTAAAACCTTGTTCCCTTAAAATTTTTCTAAGTCCTTAAAACCTTGTTCCCTTAAAATTTTTCTAAGTCCTTAAAACCTTGTTCCCTTAAAATTTTTCTAAGTCCTTAAAACCTTGTTCCCTTAAAATTTTTCTAAGTCCTTAAAACCTTGTTCCCTTAAAATTTTTCTAAGTCCTTAAAACCTTGTTCCCTTAAAATTTTTCTAAGTCCTTAAAACCTTGTTCCCTTAAAATTTTTCTAAGTCCTTAAAACCTTGTTCCCTTAAAATTTTTCTAAGTCCTTAAAACCTTGTTCCCTTAAAATTTTTCTAAGTCCTTAAAACCTTGTTCCCTTAAAATTTTTCTAAGTCCTTAAAACCTTGTTCCCTTAAAATTTTTCTAAGTCCTTAAAACCTTGTTCCCTTAAAATTTTTCTAAGTCCTTAAAACCTTGTTCCCTTAAAATTTTTCTAAGTCCTTAAAACCTTGTTCCCTTAAAATTTTTCTAAGTCCTTAAAACCTTGTTCCCTTAAAATTTTTCTAAGTCCTTAAAACCTTGTTCCCTTAAAATTTTTCTAAGTCCTTAAAACCTTGTTCCCTTAAAATTTTTCTAAGTCCTTAAAACCTTGTTCCCTTAAAATTTTTCTAAGTCCTTAAAACCTTGTTCCCTTAAAATTTTTCTAAGTCCTTAAAACCTTGTTCCCTTAAAATTTTTCTAAGTCCTTAAAACCTTGTTCCCTTAAAATTTTTCTAAGTCCTTAAAACCTTGTTCCCTTAAAATTTTTCTAAGTCCTTAAAACCTTGTTCCCTTAAAATTTTTCTAAGTCCTTAAAACCTTTTTTCCTTAAAGTTTTTCTAAGTCCTTAAAACTGCAAAAACTTTTCTGCGTTAATGGTCAAACATTTTGAAATGAGTATGATGGAAGAATTAAACTTTTTCCTTGGTCTTCAAGTCAAACAAATGTCAAACAGTATTTTTATCTGCCAAAATAAATACATCTCTGACATGTTGAAAAAGTTTGATATGTCTAATTCAACCAATTGGTACTCTCATGGAATCTCGAACTAAAATTCATGCTGACCTTAATGGCAAACCTTACAATCAAAAACTTTATCGCAGTATGATAGGATCCCTCATGTACTTAACTGCTAGTCGACCGGACATTATGTTTGCTACATTCATGTGCGCTAGATTTCAGGCAAACCCTATGGAGAGTCATGCTCAATCGGTTAAGCGTATTTTTCGGTATCTTAAGGGAACTATGAACCTTGGTTTATGGTATCCGAAAGATACCGGTTTTGAACTAACCGCCTACTCAGATGCTGACCATGCAGGGTGTAAGTTGGATCGCAAAAGTACTTCAGGTAGTGTGCAGGTCCTTGGAGACAAGTTGGTTGGTTGGTCTTCAAAGAAATAAAATTGTGTTTCCACATCCACTGCTGAAGCTGAGTATGTAGCAGCTGCTAGTGTTGCTCTCAAGTTCTGTGGATGAAGACTCAACTCTCTGACTATGGTTTCCAGTATGACCGAATTCCCATCTACTGTGACTCCAAAAGTGCCATTGCAATCTCTTGCAATCCTGTTCAGCATTCTAAAACAAATCATATTGATGTAAGGTATTACTTCATCAAAGATCATGTTGAGAAAGGCAATATTGAACTTTACTTTGTCCCAACTGACTACCAACTTGCCGACCTCTTCACAAAACCTTTGGATGAACAAAGGTTCAATTTCTTGAAAACCAAGTTGGGTATGCTTGATCTACAAACTTAAATGCTTCCTTGCCATGTATTCTATGTTTATTTTCTTGGTCAAACCATTGATGTGTGCTTGTGTGCTCTTACATGCAATGTTTGAGGGGGAGAACAAGGGTAGAATGCATGATTTTAGGGGGAGTTTGTAAAATTTATCTGAGTCTGCATGTTCCTAGGGGGAGTTTGTATATATCTTTACTCATTGTATGTCCTCTGTGAATTTTTCATTTCTTGCTTAAACCTTAAAACCTTGTTCCCTTAAAATTTTTCTAAGTCCTTAAAACCTTGTTCCCTTAAAATTTTTCTAAGTCCTTAAAACCTTTTTTCCTTAAAGTTTTCTAAAGTCCTTAAACCTTTTAACAAAATAAAAAAAAAAACCGGGTTTGACCCGGTTTGACCCGAAAACCGGAAGTCATACCCGGTTCTGACCCCTATAAATACCGGGTCTGACCTCCATTTTGACTTCCTTCGAAATTTTTCTAAGTATTTTAATTCTTAAGTAAAACCGGCTTTCTCTCGTTCAAAACCGGCTTTCCTACCGGCTTTCCTTTTTCAAAAACTTTTCACAAACAAAAACCGGTTTTACATCACAATTTCTTCATTCCAAATTTTGAAAACCGGATTTAGTTCATCAATTCTTCATTACCGGCTTTCAGGTATATTCTTCACTAATTCCGGCTTTCAGGTATATTCTTCACTAATTCCGGCTTTCATCTTTTTATTCATTATTTCCGGCTTTCGTATATTCTTCTTTAATACCGGCTTTCATAATTCATGTCTAAAATCGGTTTTCATTAATTTCAGTACTATTACCGGTTTTTCATTCCCTTAACAATATACTTTGTGATTATCTTTCCAGGGGTGATTTACTTGTGTTAGTGATTTGTTTTCCTTATTTGTCATACATTCTAGCAGGTATAATCTCATTTATGATAATGTCATTTAATCATACTTCCTTTATATGTATATGCTTCGATTTGATATTGTTCGTACATGCTTTAATTGCTTTACTTGCTTGAATATATGATTGAATGCAATACTTGTTTGTGATTGATTGTTATTGTGGTTGCCTGTTCAAAACAAGTGCATCGATACTTAGTGTTTTACTAAGTATCTTGATGCTTTGTTAATACCGGCTTTCAAAAACCGGTATTAGTTATCTTTTAAATCACTTTTTCACAAAAGGTAATCTACCGAAAGTTTTTCTTCACTAATACCGGTTTTACCCTTGAATACCGGTATTACAACTAAAATTCATGTTTCAAAAGTAAAACCGGTTTTTCATAACATTTTCTGAAAACCGGATTTACATAACATTTTTCTGAAAACCGGTTCTACTACACATTTTTCTGAAATTCTTTAATAAAACCGGTTTTCAATTTTTTTAAGAAAATTTTCATATTTGTTCAACCATCAAAATCTCATTTTCATTCAGGTTTGATCTTTAATGAAACTTTTCTTATACCAACTTTGTGAGTCAAATCCTCTTTCTTGAACAAAACTCCATGTTCATTGATTTGTCTGGCTTCACAAACATTTGTTCCTATATTTCTGTAAAATTGTGCTTAATTTTTCCAAAATCTACCTCCCAGTTTACTTGGAATGCAAGGTATCGAACGCCTTGATGTACTACCTTTGTTGTCTTTTGGAAACTGAGTGTTAGAACCTTTTCTTTTTTATGTGTCTTTAATTTCTTTAAAATCTTTTCAATCTTACATTGGTTTTCCCTAAGAAGAAAGGTATCGAACGCCTTGTTGTATTGCCTTCGCATCTTCTGTGAAAAACAGTGTACGATTAAATCTTTTTGGGTAAATTAACCTTGAAAACAATGTTTCCTATACGTCTTCTTCTTAACCGCAGAATGAATTTCCTCCAAGATGGTGCGACAGAAAATATGCCTAACAACTATCAGTTGATTATACCCTTTTCATGTCATCATGGGATCATACCGGTTATGCTTACATACCATCCTCTATATCATGTCTTGACTGTAACTGCTCCGGGTATAGAAGAAGAACTGCTATTTCAACTGTGGCGTACCATCGAATATATCGCACCGAGAGGAAGATCGAGCACACCATACTTTCAATTTGAGCTCCTAACAACTGATGGATCAACTCAAGCTTTCACATTTACGCTTGAAGATTTCCGAAGAGTAATAGGTTTTCCCACAGCAACTTCTCGCGAGGGAGCCACAGAATTTGTTGATCCACCTCCTGTTCGTGAAATGCTTGAACGGGTCAGAGAGCTTGGATATAACGGTCCTCTCAACACTATAGGTGAATTCAAAAAGAAGAATCTTCACAGATTATGGTATCCGTTATGCTCAATCATCAATTATTGTCTATCACCTTCAAGAAAAGGCCAGGAGGCGATAACCTCCCAAACTCTGACATACTTGTTTGCAATAGCCTACGATGTTCATGTCGACTTTGCAGCAGTTGCGTGGGATCATCTTAGACAGAATGTCAAAGGAAAGTATAATGCAACGAAGAAGTATATTCCTTTCATCCGTTTCCTGGAAATCATTCTTCAGGGAACTTTGAACACTCATGACAACATTCAAAGATTTCCTCGCTTCTGCCGAATTTGCTTCCCTCGCTATCAAACTGTTTATGGAAACTCTGGTGTTGAAAATATTCCGTTTATGCCAATTCCAGCTTCGCTTCTTCGCTTGGTGCCCCATAAGGATAGTGACCTCATGAATTACAGAGTGTTTTTAGCCGGGGGTATGGCTGCTCAACGTCGAGAGCCGCCTACCGCTCCCCCGCATAGGTCGCCTGGTGAGGGTAATAGGTCTAGGAAAAGAAAAGAGGGGTTAGTAGGAGAAGAGGCACCAAGCTCATCTGCACAATCCTCATCAACTTCAGCTCCACCGAAAAAGAAACAAAAATCCCTTCACAAATCCAAGTCTAAATCAAAAACAAAAACACTTCTCCGTGATGAACCATCACCTCCACATGATCAATCCTTCAACATTCCTTCTCCTTTCACTTCATCTTCATCCGAATCTCAAACATCTTCAACTCAACATAAATCAAAGAAAATTCGCAAAGTCAAATTCAAATATTCCAAATCTCTTCCACCGATTGAGGAAGAGGTTACCTTAGAATCTCCGGAGAGACAAGGTGGTTTGGAGGGAGGGGTTGAAAAACAAAATGGAGAGAATGAGCGGTCCGGGCTAGGTACAGGGCATAAAGAAAACGTTGGCCCTTCGATAGTTGAACCACTTATTCGCTGGGATGACACCCCCAGGATAGAAGCCGAGGACTCCCCACCCTCGCATATTTCACCTCCTCGCCGCTCTGGATCCTCTCCACAGGATTCAGATGCATCATTGCACAGGCACCAGCCGCATCCACTATCGATTCCTCATTCGTAGGAAGCCGATATTGAAGCAGCGGAGACTCTTGCCTCTCTCCCGACTTTCCTTGATCACACAATTGAGTCTAGATCGCCAATTAGGCCACTTAATCGTGAGCACGCACGTCCTTTGGACGTTGCCAGAACATACAGAGAATTGGTTCGTGAACCTTTTCCAGGACCGTATGGAAGACCTGTCGGTGCCATCATCGAGCAAGCACTGAATACAGGCGCTGCGGAGAGAAGCTTTGAGGAGGTTAGGCTCGTCTGGCTTCCTCCTAGCCCATCTTCTAGTTCAACGGGCAATCCAGAGGATCCTGGAAGTCCCACCAACCGGATCATTGTGCTGTGCGTTCGCGCAAAGCCAATTCGTTCTGCAACAACCAATGTAGAGCTTTCGCTTCATAAACCATTGGGAAGCCCTGTTGGTTCACAACCTTCAGGCCGCACTGTAAACCCTCCGGAGCCTACAGTTGCGACAACGACATCTACGTCGGTCATACCTCCTACTTCAATTGAACCGCCACTAACCGAAGCGCTCCAAAAAGATAAAGGCAAAGCCATTGCCGCTCCTGAACCATCTGATAGTGATAAGTCTGATAGTCCTCCTGCAGCCGCTGAACGCCTAAACATTCCATATGATCTAGAAGAGCGTGCCGACATCATCGCCCTTGACGCTGCAGGTCTTCTCCACACTAAAAGAACCCAAACTCAACCTCCACCAATCATCCCTCGTAACTCACCGTCACCTTCTCACTCATCTTCCTCATCATCATCATCTGATAAAAATTCTATGTCTGGATCCGCACATGCTCCTTCTCCTAGACATACTCGCCTGGCAGAAATTTATAATGATTTATATGCCCATCTCATCTCCCTCGATGATCAAACCGATTCATTTGACAAAGCTATTCTTGCAACCCTCCAAGCTCGCTATGATCACCAAAACAGGATAAATCTTTTAAAGCAGCAAGCCGAACAAGATAAGTTTGTTGCCGAAGCAGCACTTGAAGCGGCTCAGAAAAGAATTGTTGAACTTGAGGCCACTTGCAGGCAAGCCGTTGTTCTACAAAGACGTGATGATCCTGATGATCAAGATCAACACGAGGGGGAGAATATGGATGAAGATGTTGCTAATGTAAGAGCCAGTGCTGCTACCGAGGTTATAGATGACACAGATGTTGCTGATGATGCTCAATCAAGAGATCCTCCTCAAGATGTTGATAATGTAGAGCACGTGGTTGATAATGTTGCTGTTGATAATGATGAACACACAGAAGTAGTTCGTATTGATGAATCAATGGTTCGAGCCAGTGTTGTTACTGATGTTATTATTGGCTCAGATTTTCGTGATGATGCGCACTTTCAAGGATTACTTCGTGATCCCTTGATTATTAGCGAAGATTTTGGTGAAACAGAGTTCCCTGAGTATGATCCTAGAGATAATGATCCAAGAGACGATAATGATTCCTCTGATGATGATGATGTTCCCCCAGGCTTTGATACCTATCAATCTATTCCTCAACCAAACCCCGCTCTCAATCAAATGAACCTTCATAACCTAATTCACCACCTTAACAACCCTCATCTCCAAAATATCACCAGAGCTCCGATTGTTCGAATAAATGATGGTGGTTTCAGAAAGAATGTTGAAAGAAAGATTGATTATCTCAGAATACCAACCAGACTCTTCAAATCCACTAAATTCCTTGAAGAAAAAGCTTATGAGATATTCTCAAAGGAACAAGAGTTGGTAAAAATAGATGTTGATGAATTACGGGCAAGAAGGGCTTATGATGTTGATCACCAAAGGGCAAAATACTTAAAGGATCTCGTAGAAGCCAAAAGCTAACAAAGTATGGAAGAATCGGTTCAAATTGAAGATTGTAGAGGTTGTCAGCATTCATTTCAAGGAATGGCGTAATCCCGGGTTTGCAAGACCCCCTGGATTGATCTGGTTAATAGCGAGACGTGATGATAACCGTCGGTATATGTTTGGAGAAGCCAGGTTCAATCTGCTGTCTGCTGATGATCTCATTTTTCTCCTCCATCACTTTGCTTGCAGACTTATTCAGCCTGATCCAGAGAATCATGAAGCCTACTATGCTGTTAAGAGATATTTGGATAGTCTTGTTTTGAGTCAAACTCAAAAAGACTTCCAATTGGCAGTGGAAAAGAAAAGAAAGAAAGTGAACCTCACCTTGCCTAACCAAAGAATTCAAGGAATCAACCTCGAGAACTTTAACACTGGAGCTGTATTTGATAATCCACGAGGGTTTGTATTTGAAAGTAATCAAGGGCATAAGATTTTTATAAGACTAGACGAACTCTCCAAATATTCTGATGGCACACTGATGCAATGTTTGGCTGTTTTTGAAAGTCTTGCTGAGTTCGAAGAGTCAGTAAAGGAAAAGAAGAGGTTGATGAAAGTGATTAAAAGGATCAAGGCAAGATTGGATCACAGAGATAGAACAAGACAGATTATTGAGGCTAGGCTTCCAAAAGAAAGAAAAGGAGTAATTCATGTACCAGAAGGTACTTGGGTCAGATATTCTCCTAACAATGAACAAGGTCCTCACAACATGCCTCCAGTTGATTTTGCCGATAACATCATTGAACCACCTAATCGCCCTGAAGATCCAAAATACCATTTTGTTCCAAAGAAGTTCTGGAAGGAGAATTACCACAAGTACAGAAAGCGAGCATTCAAATCTCAATCAGTTCAACATGATAAGCCTGAATCATCCACAAAGAAAAGGAATCGGAGACAGAGAAAGAAAAAGAGATCAAGAAAGTGACCATTCACAAAGCAGCACTAAAGGGGGAGATTGTTAGCTTGAATTATTTGTTAGTGCATGTTTTGTACTCTTGTAATAGATTTGTCCTTTAATTATGTTAGTTAAGTATGGAAGGATTTACTTGTAATTAGAAAAGGACTTGTTAAGTAATTAGGGAGGGGGTTTAATGCAAATGTCAAGCCTATATAAACCCTCACCCCATCCTTTGTAAAGTCAACCTTTAATAAGATAATTCACTTTCTCCCTTTCTCTTTCTAACTCTCTCTCTCACACACATAAACACTATTCACGATTTAGTACTTGTTTACAATATATAATAAAAGACATATTAATGTTTCATAAAACACATATTAATAGTTATAAATAAGACTTGTTAAAAAATGATGATGCTGTCACTCAGACAATGATTTGTGTCGTGCATTGAATATAACATAAGGATATGTGTTTTATAAGTTTGAGGTAATAGATTGTTTGTTATAGAAATTGTTTCATTTAATTTTACACGTAATCATAAACTCATTTGATTTTATACATACATAACTAAATAAATTAAGCTTGTGTGTTACACGATATGAATAAAAACTTCATTAAAATACTTCAGATTATATTCAAGTATTTTAATTGACTTCAAGATGATAACATAAAAACGAATACAAAAAGAATTTTGCGATGACAACAAAATGTATAATTTATATCTTTCAAAAATTTTGTGGCAAAATTTAAAAGTTTTAAAACTCCACTGTTCATTTCCATGTGCTTTATTAAAACTCCACTATTCATTTCCATGGTAATGGGGGGAAAAAAAAAACAATAACAGTAACAACTTAACATGTAATAACAAAATATTAAAAAGCCATAATTTTTTCATGGATATAGTTTCAGTACAACAACCAACAATGTTTAATCCGGTGACTTGTTTACTCCGATCAATTTCTCCGGCTAATTGAAAACTACAATATATAGGATCTAAAGCTGATTGTTAAACCCAAAATAGCGGAACATGAATACCAGTCAATTAAAGTCCATGTTCAAATTTATACCATCTCCTATCACACTCCACCATCTCCTGCCGCTGTCAAACCTCCACCGCCGAAACTCCTGCTGCCGTTGCTTCTGTTACCAACATCTGACGGATCTTAGTGTTCGTGTTTATGAGGATTTCGATTCGACTGGAATGAGGTTTCAAAAATGAACCTTCTCTACATTCTCTCTAAGGTAACTTCTCGTCTTCTCTATTCTATTATATATATGTATATATATATATATATATACACACGCGCACACACACACACAGAAATTCTTAGTTAATTCTTATTTATATGTATATGTATGCATGGTTGTTTTCATACCACATGTTTGGTTATGTTTATTATGTTTTTACGCTTTTATGTTGTTTAATATGTTCAATGTGGTTTCTATTGTATATGTATTGTTGAACTTGTGCTAAAGTATGTTAGGTTGCATGTTTGCTATTATTCTCTACTCTTAATATAGGCAGGTCATACTCAGCAGATATGTATGGTTACTACACTCTTTACACCCCCTTCTTATTACACTTTTGGCCGGAGGTCCTTTTGGAAGCAGTCTCTCTACCTTTGGGTAGAGGCAAGACTATCTACGTCTTCCCTCCCCCATACCCCGGATACAGGGATTGAGTTTTGTTGTTGTTGTTGTGCTGTACAAATATGTGTGAAAATCTAGGGCTTATATGTTCCTTTTTTAACTAAGGGAAATGATAAATCAATAGCAATCCGATGAGGTTTGGAAAAATAAAGAATAAGATTAGAAAAAAGATATTATTACAATCCACCGTCTCATATAAAAGGAGAATTTTTAGGCTAAATTTTAGAAGTATTTCCTTTTTTTTAGATATTACGTGGCATATGATGTGACACGTGGCAGTCTATGTGGTAGGCAACTGATACACACAAGCATTTCAACGGGTTGTTACTCGATTTGAACATTTCAACCATCATCTTAGATATTATGCACAGAATCTTAGTTCGTTCACATTCCCAAAGACTAAACCCATAGACTTAATCAAATATGTACAGTAGTTTCCAAATGCACAATAACAAATAATGGAAAGCTGACTTATTATATGTTTCACCTTTCTTCAAACACACACAAAGAAAAATCAACTATGGACATACAATCTATATTTTTACTATTCTCAGCTGTACTATTTGTTCACTTGTCAGATTCTAAGGCAGTAGACACCATTTATGCAAATGAAGCTATCATAGATGATGGCAATACAATTGTTTCCCGCGGTGGGATGTTCAAATTAGGATTTTTTAGCCCCGGAAAATCCAAGTATCGGTACGTGGGGATATGGTACAACAAGATATCAGTTTGTACCCCTGTATGGGTTGCAAACAGGGAGACGCCGATTGCTAATAAAACGGGCATCTTCATGCTCACTCATGAAGGAGAACTGATTATCTTGGCAGATGGTGGAAATACTAAAATCTGGTCATCCAATTCGACGTCTTTGACTATGATCAATCCAGTTGCACGGATTCTGGACACCGGGAATCTTGTTCTTTGGGACAATAGGAGTACCAATCAAAACCCGATTTGGCAGAGTTTTGATGAAATGGGTGACACATTAATAGCAGGGATGAAATTAGGAAAGAATTTAAGAACAGGCGTAGAGTGGTCCATGACATCGTGGAAGAGTCCTGATGATCCTGCCAAGGGTCAATATGTACATTGGGTAGACACAAATGGATATCCACAAATGTATGGGAGGAAAGGTAATGTTTTGAGATGGAGAATTGGACCATGGAATGGTCTCGGAAATAGTGGCCTTCCCAGAGACACTCCAAATCCATTTTACACAATGGAGTTTGTTGTTAGTCAGGAAGAAATATATCATAAATTTGAACTTAAAACTTCAATGATTCAACGCATGCAATTGACATCGGACGGGACGATACTGCACATGCAATGGATACAGCGACTGCAACAGTGGGTTGTCTATACAGATGTTGGAGTAGACAGTTTTAATCGTTATGCAGTATGTGGTCCTTATGGAAGTCATAACATCAATAGGCGTCCCCTTTGTGGTTGTTTGTTTGGTTTTGAACTTAAAGCATCAGATTGGTCGAGCGGATGTCAACGAAGAAGGCCTTTAGATTGCGCAAGTGGAGATGGCTTCAAGAAAATATCAGGAGTGAAACTTCCAGACACTCGACAGTCACAGTACAATGTGAGCATGACCTTAGGTGAATGCGAGATGGCTTGCAGAAGGAATTGCAATTGTACAGCTTATGCAAATTTAGATATTAGGGGAAGTGGGTGTTTGTTGTGGTTTGATGAGCTTATTGACATCAGAGAATATGATGCAAAGCACAATCTTTACATAAGATTGGCTGCCTCTGAATTATCAGGTACTCGCCTTTTCATCTAATATGTATTGTCTCTTGTTTTCTGAATTTCATGACTCATTATTGGAAGTAAATAAAGTATCGCAGAAGAAACAAGTGCTCACAGTGGTGCTCTCAATTATCTTAGCGGTGCTATTACTGTTGTTTGCGGTCGCGTACACTTGTAAGAAGAAAAGACCTTACATGAAACATAGAGGTAACCAAATTTAGTTTTAATTCTTTTAGAAATGAAACAATACTTATTAAGGTTGTAAAACTCACTTGGCGGTACTTCATAGGGGCCGGAAATTTTAAAATAGTACTGAGCCTAGGTGGGGAGTAATTGGATTGGAAATATTAAAATAAGATTCGAACTTATTAGTATGACATTTAGCCGAGTTTTTGACCAAGTTTGACTGAGGTAACACCAAGTTAAGGCCGCGTTTTGACAGAGTATGACCGGCTTTTAACGAAATTGAGACCAAACTGATTTTATGGCCAATCCAGCCTTGTAGCGAGTAATCGCCAGTTTCTTACCCTTGTAGATCAAGATTTACAACACTGAGTTACCGATTATAACTTTTGGCACATTCTTGTAATGAAGAAAACTTTATATTGATGAATTGTAGGAATCTGGGATGCACTAAATAAAAAGAATAACAGTGTTCAGATGGAAGATGCTGATGACTTGCCTTTTTTTAGCCTGTATGAAATAGCTAAGGCTACTGAAAACTTTAGTATCAATAACAAGATTGGAGAAGGGGGCTTTGGTCTTGTTTACAAGGTAAATATTAATACCTTATTAGAAACAGCAACAATATCAGTATGCATCATGAATCAAGAGTCTAATATAAACTTGACCGACATATAAGAATTCATGATCTTTAACCTCAGGGTGTGTTGGAAGGCGGACGAGAGGTAGCTGTGAAAAGGCTATCCGAATCATCCAAGCAAGGGCTTGATGAATTCAAGAATGAAATCATGTGTATTGCCAAACTTCAGCACCGAAATCTTGTAAAGATTCTTGGATATTGCATTCATGGAAATGAAATGATTTTGGTTTATGAATACATGGCTAACAAAAGCTTGGACTCATTTCTATTTGGTTTAGCTCTCTGTCTCTCTCTATGATTTCACATTATATTTTCACACTTATAGTATAATTTGCTTAACTAAGCAGATGATTTTTTTGTTAGACGAAACCAGAAGTTCAACGCTTGACTGGCCTTGCCGTTTTCAGATTATCCATGGGATGGCTCGAGCTATTCTATATCTACATCAAGATTCCCGCCTCCAAATCATCCATAGAGATCTCAAGGCAGGCAATGTTCTGTTGGATGCTGACATGAACCCAAAAATCTCTGACTTTGGCCTTGCAAGAAAGTTTTTCGGATCTGATGATACTTTCACCAAGACAAAGAAAGTGGTGGGAACATAGTAAGAATCTGAAACCGTTATCTTTTAGATTAATTTTTCAGTTCATTTTCTTTAAGGAAAAATGAAAACAAAAACCCGTGCAAATTTGCTGCAGTGGTTACATTTCTCCGGAGTATGCAGTACACGGTAAATTCTCCACAAAATCCGATGTATTTAGCTTTGGTGTTTTGGTGTTAGAGATAGTAAGTGGTAAAAAGAACAAAGAATTCTCTCATCAAGATCACAGTGACAACCTTCTCGGACATGTACGTTTAACTATTGTCTTTGCTAACATAGCCCCCTGTGTGTATACTTATCATGATATGTTTGGTCTGATTTAGGCATGGAGACTCTACAAAGAAAACAAGTCAATTGAACTCATCAGCGACTCTTTACGTGACTCTTGCATCATATCTGAAGTGCTGCGATCAATACATGTTGGGCTATTATGTGTGCAACATCATCCAGAAGATAGACCAACTATGATGTCGGTGGTTCTGATGCTCATCAGTGAGGGCGTGTTGCCTGAACCTAAACAACCTGCATTTTTCACAGGAGAAAGTCATGGGGAAGTTCGGTCCATGTCATCAGCTGATGAATACATGATAACTCAATTATATGGTCGATAGAAAGCACATGTTAATGACAAATTTACAAAAACAGTTTGTAAGTAACATATTAGCTTTCTTTGTTTACATTTTTTTTCATTCAATCTTCTTCAATATATAATTGCAGTTATCACTTTTCTTATAATTCAATCTTCTTCACCTCAAGTGCAAAAAATGTCAGCAAAACGGAGAAAATGGCTTCTAGTTTTATAAATTGCTCCGAATGAATTGTTATACAATGGAAATATATCTTTGTTCAACTATTGAGAATTATCTTTTTGGAAAAAAATTTTGAAATGGGCATATTGGAAGGGACTTTTGTCAAATAAGTTTTTGCTCCAAAAAATTTGTAAAACAAGGTAATCCGGTAGTGGCACTACCGGACTCGCTAATCCACTTCGAATCCGGTAGTGGCAAAACCGGTGTCAAAATCAAACACCGAGACCGGTAGTGCCAATACCGGTCTCGCAGAGGACTGTACGGCGCAACAGTAGCAGCAATGTACGTATATATGTGAGGTGACAATTCATTTTGAGACCGGGTATCCCACTACCGGTCTCGAAGGTCACGACAAAACACACAAACAAATGTCGTATATATATATGTGTGATATGTGTTAATTTCATAACGTGTATACCCCAAGTTCACTTATAAACTTCAAACAATTTGTATTAAAGTCGAGTTATAAATTTTTTAAAACGGATAATGGCTTCTTCGTCGTCATCTGACCCATCATCACCTCGTATGGTCACATTTCATGCATTGAAAGCGCAATGTAAAGAGGATATAGACGACGGGTATGAACTTTACCACAAAATTAATGATTGTAAGCTTCTTATGGAACAAAGAAAGCTCGAACATAAGAAGAAAATCAAAGAAATAAGGAAAAGTGGCAGCGGAATCATTATAAGTGAAGAAATGCATAGCGAATATCTTGATACGACATTACCAAGTATCGACGAAATAACTTCTGAACTTGAGAAACTGCTAAAGTTGATTGACAAAAAAATCGACTTTGCGACATATTATAAATTGCTAGCTGAAGACGGTTTCCGTTAAAAAGTTTATGTAGTATTTTTAATATCGTATTATGTCAGGTTGATGATGTTTTTACTATTTTCATGTAAATTTATGATCCATTAATGTGATGTTAATTTAATTTTCATGTTAATTTATGATCCATTAATATGTATTATCTATAAAAAAACATAATATTTATCTTATTGACAAACATATATTTATTAATCAAAACATACAAGATAATACATAATAGAATCTATCTATGGCCACCCGTTCCACATCCTGGTGGTCCAGGAGGAACTCTGCGACTTCTTCGCGGAGGCACATGTTCTTCTTCTTCTTCTTCTTCTTGTTCTTCGTCATTTCCCAGATTTGTAACTGGGTATTGAGAAGAACTTGGAATGTCAAAAGGTTGCATTGGATAAGGAGAGAAGTTTCGTGCGGGTGGACCAGAAAACGGGTAATCAGGTGCAAAAACATTAGGGGGGCATTGAAGAGATTGTCAAATAAATTACTCGGAGTAAAATAACCCGGGTTCTGAGAGATTTGTTGGGTGCCAGAACTTGAGGCACCGGCCCATGAATTACTCGGGTTGTAATTTTGAAAACCCGAGTTTGGTGACGGCCTAAACATAGCTTGGCCACCAAAACTAGAAGGACCAGCAGCCCATGAATTACCCTGGAAATTTTGGGAGGGGGGAGGCATTTGAAAATTTTGCGACTCGGGAAACATGATATTTTGTGAACTATAATTCATACGTTCATCCTGACCACTGTATGAAAATACCTCCCTCGGTATTGTCCTAAAATCCCCAAACATCTGGCTGTGTTCCGGATTGGTATCTTGTAAATGACGAGCTCGCTCGTCAACCTGCAACAATCCCTCTTGCTGTGCACCATAAAATATTAGTAACAATTTTTAAAAAATTAGTAGCAACTTTTATTTTTTTTAAAAAATACTTACATACAACTGTTGATTAACCCCCCAAGCAGGGTATTGGCCTTCACGTTGGGCCTGACCTGGTTTACCGATGAGCAACATGGTACGGTCATGATACCACCGCATATAGTACGGTCATGATACCACCGCATATAGCCCTCCTCAGTAGTAGTGGACCCCTCATCTCCTAGGTGGATCCGCTGATGTCGGTTGTTCCATTCGTCGACATACTGAATGTTTCTTGCACCCCAGTCGACCAAAGATTTTCTCCCCTTCAAGAGTCTACGAAGGGAATTCCACTGTTGTGGTTCCAACAAACCAACTTGATTTGGAATGGTTAGTATCATTCCAAACTGTCTAGCAACTCTCTGTGCTAGATGTGGTTCCACCTCCTCCCAATGTATCAACGGGCCAATGTATGCCCATAGGTGTTGACCATCCGTACAATCTCGAGGTAGTAAGTGGAGGAAGGTGGTATACGGGGTCCACGAAAACTGTATTGTAAAATATAGACAAATTGTAAATTTAAAATAACTTAAAAACATATAAAACATAGAAATTAGGGACCAAAAAAATTAATAAATATTACCTGATCGTTTGTTAACGCGTTAAAAAATGACCGGTAGGCAGTTAGTACATGAGCAGGTGTATGAACATGGGAGAACTTTCCATGCCACCTATTCGCTAAGCACTCGCTATAATTATATGATGGCTTTATCTTTATAAGGGGTGACGCGTGGGGCAATCCCTGACATTCTTTCCCACGCCCAATACTGCAACAACAACAACGGCCCATCAATGTCCATTCTTTGTGGCATTGTAGCCTTAGAGATTCCTGTACAAACAAGTAAGAGTTGCAGAAACCCAACTCTTTCGACCTTCATAGCTCAGGTCTTCTAAGTACTGTAAATAATTCAAACTTATATCATAGGTGTTTGAATCATGAAACGGCTCCGAACCAAGAAGGGCTAGAATAATCATTCTAGCATTTTGCAGGCACAATAGATCGTTATTTTCATCAAATTCCTCGGCTATGCGTTCTGCTAACGTCACAAATTTGATTTTACCGTTGCTCAAATTATCTTCATACTCTTCATCAGTAGGAAAAAACCCCAAATAATCCATACACATATCATTCCAGAATTCAAGATTACGTGGTTCCGTAGCCCACTCACCAGTCACAGCTGGTCCATCTATGGGTAAACCCCATATCACCTGCACATCTTGCAAGGTAACAGTTGCTTCACCGATAGGAAAATGAAACGTGTTGGTCTTTGGACGCCATCTTTCCACCAACGCGGTAATGAGAGGATGGTCAATTTTGTAGACTACTGGCATCAATACACCCTCAAACCTAGCATTCTTGATATGCCTCATGACATTCTCACACAAAGTTTTCTTCTTCTTGGTCAATAAGAACATGATTCCTCCATCACCTTTTCTACATCTTGGCTCACTTACTTCGCGGTCATGGAAAATGTTGTATGCACGATGGGTATCTTCAGCTTGTAGCCACAACAATTCTGGATTTCTTGGTACACAAGTAACGTTAAGAAATGCCATTTCGTATTGAAAATGAAAGTTTTTGATGATTGAAATGTATGTTTGCTTTTTAAAATAATGTATGTTTGTATATGTTTGCGTGACTATCTATAAGAAACATATGTATATATATATATAACTTCAAAGTTTAAAAGGTTGCATGTGACTTTTGTCGTGACATTCGAGACCGGTAGTGGGATACCCGGTTTCGAAGTGTATTGTCCCATCAACTGCTGCTCCTACTGCTCGTACACAGATGCTCTGAAAAAGATGCTGTGTGGACTGCGAGACCGGTATTGGCACTACCGGTCTTGGTGTTTGATTTTGACACCGGTTGTGCCACTACCGGATTCGAAGTGGATTAGCGAGTCCGGTAGTGCCACTACCGGATTACCTTGTTTTACAAATTTTTTGGAGCAAAAACTTATTTGACAAAAGCCCCTCCCAGTATGCCCATTTCAAAAAAAAATTCTATCTTTTTGCCATACTGCAATTTAGTTGTAAGCCAATACAGATAGTGATGATATAAGTGAAGTTGTGAAGAAGTACGGTGTATTTTAACAAACTGAAGTCAAAAGAATATACTCTTTCATATTCCATACATCTTACTTAACATATGAGCCTTTAATGATTAATCTATAAAAACAGAAATTCAATAAAAAAAAAATATAGTATAAATTAAGGTATAGGAGCTATGCTATATCATAGACATATTTGATTTAGAGTCATCAAGTGTGTGTTGGATTGTATGTAAATGTTAAAGTGATGATATTTTCTTGTACATGTAATTCAAAGAAGGCGAGTTTTTGACTCAAATGCATGTAGATTGACTAACTAGGTATTCCTGTGATGGTTGCCTAACGTTTTCCTAGCCACCGCAAAATGTTTGTCTAATGGGGTTTAAACCTGAGACTTCTTGTGACGGTTTTCGTAGATCAAATTGCTGATCATATAAGTATTGTTAATAGCTACGAGGGCTTACAATCCTTCTGAAAGTCACACGATAGCCAACTATGTCTTGGAAGCTTTTAAAGTCTTGTCTTAAGGTCTTTATCTTGACAGCTTTCTCTTTTCCTTCTTTTGTTTCTTTTTTATTATTGAATTAAAAAGATAGAATTAAAAGATTTAAAAAAAAAAGTGAAAGGAAAATACCGTATTGGAATATAGAGGAGCACTAATAGGTGTGGGCGTGTGGCTCTGAAAAAGCCATAGCCCGGCCAGGTAAAAAAATTCTTGGGCCCAGTCCTAGGTAGTCCAATTTAAAACCCTATATAGCCCAAAAGACTAATTTGGGCAGATATATTTATCTTTGACAGCCTAGATCGGCATCGAGTCATCGACATGTCTCGAACTCGATTGTTGGCCAAGTTTAAAGTTAGAGCACCAGCCACCAGGTACCTTTTTAAGGACCGAGAACCAATAGTTTTATCTCAACATCGCATCAATTTTCTATCACATGATCACATCATCAGTTTTATATGATCTTAAAACTGCCGATGACATCGTTTTTTCCCCCATAACTAACATGGTACATGCGTAATGCGACGGCAGTATGATGGCGACAACGGATGGTGATGGTGGTGGTGGTGGCGGTGTTAAATGGTGTAGGTAATGTAATGTGTTCAATTTAAAGAGGTAGTAGAGATATTTTATAATATAGATAATGATGGTAATTTAATATTAAGGGTTGGTCAATTCGTGTCCCATTTTTTTAATTTCAACATGGAGGTTATAATTTTTATATATCTATATCTATAATACCTTATAAAAGAGCAACCCACTTTTTGAAATCTCAATTAAGAAATTGGACTACCTAAAATACTTCTCTCTTTTATTCATTAACTAGATTTTACACCCGTGTCATATACACGGGTTTTACAACATTATTAATATAAGAATTAGTATATGAAACAAAAATAATAATTATACGTTAAATGTAAAAACATACTTAAAAAGGAATTGAGATATTTAAATGTAAACTGAATGATAAATCAGGTTGGATGGTGTAGCAGGGTTTCTGTAACACCCGTCATTTAAAAATATGGGTTTTCAAAAACTTTTCACCTAACGGTGTTAACTTGCGGAAGTGAAGACTGTAAAAGTCAAAACCGATAAAAACATTTCGGTTTCTGCATTTATTTGGTGTTACTTGTCATATCAAACAATAGTTCAAATGAAAACCCAACGGTTGCCCAACATAAAACAACCGTTCACACATCACTACATAGATTCGACATAAAATACGAAATGTAACGAATGTCTAAAGAAAGCATCGTCTAAGGGTAGCTAAGGCTCCTGCATTGCATCTACCCAAGCTCACACGTCCTGCATCTAGTTTCCGTCAAGCTAAACCTGAGGGAACAACCACATTAAGAAGCAAGTGTTAGCTATAAGAATAGCTAAGTAAGATAACACTTAATTTAAAAGCATTTGTCCAATTAAAACAATCTTCATTATTAGACAAGTTTTATTAGGCACAACACACATCTCACGTTCACACATATACTGCATTTCAACTTCGTTTCAATTAGGATAATCATCCTAAAAGTGCCTATCCTGCATTAGTTCACACATTGTCACACGTATCTTCGTTAACTGCATGTAAGTGTGCCCTGCATCACACCCGACTGGATGATTAGTCAAAAGACTACCCATCTTACGTCGTTAAGGAATGGCAAGCCAATCCTTGAGTAATCCGTATGTGGAGGTTGGTCAAACCTCTCGTATTACTCGCCCTGCGTTATAAAGACCATGTTGCGAGGAGCCACCCAAGCAACAACTGCATCTACGCACTCGCCCGGCTAAGGCTAGTACGGGTTAAGCTTAACACTTTTCACTGCATCTGTTTTATGAGCTCAATTTCACACATATAGATTGGGTCCCTGCATTCCCAAACATTCACACACATATAGTCTAGGTAACACACATTCCTAGACATTCACACACTTTAACTTCATTACGTTTGGATCCTTAAACGTGCAAGTGACATAGCAACCTAGCAAGTCTAGTGAACTAGGCGTACAAGTCAAGCATGCATATCACACATCAACTTCATTTCTATACATCATGCATATAAAGATACTTCATTAAACTACATCAACTGCATAGCTACATACTGCATTAAACAATACTACATTACACTACAATAGGGACTGCATCTCAGGTCTCATGGTCAACTGCATAACCCATAATACCTCCCAAGTAACCCTTAAGCCCACATGCAATAATAAGGTACCGAATGGAAGTGTATATGATTTGAAACCAGCTTTTAGTTGATCCCTCAGCGTGTCAAAGTAGTGTATCTTACCTGGTAGTAGCGTACGCGCACAATCAAGTAGCTAATAATGCTTATCAGTAATCCCCGACACCTATCGCACATTAACATATAAAGTATAAGTCATTTGGAATCTTAAACGGACTCTCGAACGACCTTAAGACTGACTACGTAAAATTTCAGAATTACACCTTACGAAGATAACCTTCGTACGAACTTAAACTTCGTTCGTTCTACTTTACGAAAATAGCTTCTTTACGAATTTAATCAACGAATTTGATAACACTCCTTCTTACGAACTTAATCTTCGTTTGGTTCTTACGAACTTAAGTCTCTTCTTACGAACTTAATCTTCGTTTGGTTCTTACGAACTTAAGTCACACTTTACGAAGATAGGCCGTTAAACGAATTTAAACTTCATTACGTTTGGATCCTTAAACGTGCAAGTGACATAGCAACCTAGCAAGTCTAGTGAACTAGGCGTACAAGTCAAGCATGCATATCACACATCAACTTCATTTCTATACATCATGCATATAAAGATACTTCATTAAACTACATCAACTGCATAGCTACATACTGCATTAAACAATACTACATTACACTACAATAGGGACTGCATCTCAGGTCTCATGGTCAACTGCATAACCCATAATACCTCCCAAGTAACCCTTAAGCCCACATGCAATAATAAGGTACCGAATGGAAGTGTATATGATTTGAAACCAGCTTTTAGTTGATCCCTCAGCGTGTCAAAGTAGTGTATCTTACCTGGTAGTAGCGTACGCGCACAATCAAGTAGCTAATAATGCTTATCAGTAATCCCCGACACCTATCGCACATTAACATATAAAGTATAAGTCATTTGGAATCTTAAACGGACTCTCGAACGACCTTAAGACTGACTACGTAAAATTTCAGAATTTCACCTTACGAAGATAACCTTCGTACGAACTTAAACTTCGTTCGTTCTACTTTACGAAAATAGCTTCTTTACGAATTTAATCAACGAATTTGATAACACTCCTTCTTACGAACTTAATCTTCGTTTGGTTCTTACGAACTTAAGTCATAGAAACGAGGATTATCTTCGTTTCATCCCTGTTCGACAGTTTTTCATAAACAGACCAAGATCTTCGATTTTCCAGAAAACGATCCATCTAGGCTTCACCCAAAACATGATTTTGACACAATTAAATCTATTTTGATCATAATGATCGATTACGAACTCGTTTAACACCATTTTGAATGTTAATTAACCAAAACACCTTTTAAGCCCTAATTACTTGCTAATTCCTTTATAATCAGATTTGATTCATAATTACACAACCTCTAAATCTGAAAATACAACCAATACATCAATGATTACCTGCTTGACTCGATGATCAATCAATTTACAACACCAAATCGTTTGATCAAAGGCTTGATTAATTGCTTTAGGATTCAAGAAAGGATTAATTACTTTATTATTTGCTAATGGCTGCTTAATCTCATCTAATGGCAGCTCCTAAACCCTTAATCCCGTTTTTAGATTTCAACCTATGTCAAAATCAGTCCCTGGACTTCCAAACCCTTCATTATTGGTCACAAACTGCATTATTGACCATATACAACATTAGTCCTTCATTAAAAGGCACTACATAGCCTTTAAGCGACATTAATCACACTTTTATTCGTCATTAAAATTTAGGCTTTTAAACCTAACTACTTTATCTACGTTAACCACACATAACTACATTCAAATATTAATTATTTTTAAATTGGGTTAAAAGTGTAAATTGATGATGGAAACCAAAAAGTGTAAATTATTTTAGACATGTGTTGATTTAATTAATTTTGAGAAATTAAGAGTTGTGATTGGTTAATTAAGGTTATGTCAGTTGCCTTTTAGTATAGATACTAGATTTTAGACCCGTGTCAAATACACGGGTTTTACAACATTATTAATATTTTTTTTTTTTTTTTTTTTTTTTTTTTTTTTTTTTTTTTTTTTTTTTTTTTTTTTTTTTTTTTTTTTTTTTTTTTTTTTTTTTTTTTTTTTTTTTTTTTTTTTTTTTTTTTTTTTTTTTTTTTTTTTTTTTTTTTTTTTTTTTTTTTTTTTTTTTTTTTTTTTTTTTTTTTTTTTTTTTTTTTTTTTTTTTTTTTTTTTTTTTTTTTTTTTTTTTTTTTTTTTTTTTTTTTTTTTTTTTTTTTTTTTTTTTTTTTTTTTTTTTTTTTTTTTTTTTTTTTTTTTTTTTTTTTTTTTTTTTTTTTTTTTTTTTTTTTTTTTTTTTTTTTTTTTTTTTTTTTTTTTTTTTTTTTTTTTTTTTTTTTTTTTTTTTTTTTTTTTTTTTTTTTTTTTTTTTTTTTTTTTTTTTTTTTTTTTTTTTTTTTTTTTTTTTTTTTTTTTTTTTTTTTTTTTTTTTTTTTTTTTTTTTTTTTTTTTTTTTTTTTTTTTTTTTTTTTTTTTTTTTTTTTTTTTTTTTTTTTTTTTTTTTTTTTTTTTTTTTTTTTTTTTTTTTTTTTTTTTTTTTTTTTTTTTTTTTTTTTTTTTTTTTTTTTTTTTTTTTTTTTTTTTTTTTTTTTTTTTTTTTTTTTTTTTTTTTTTTTTTTTTTTTTTTTTTTTTTTTTTTTTTTTTTTTTTTTTTTTTTTTTTTTTTTTTTTTTTTTTTTTTTTTTTTTTTTTTTTTTTTTTTTTTTTTTTTTTTTTTTTTTTTTTTTTTTTTTTTTTTTTTTTTTTTTTTTTTTTTTTTTTTTTTTTTTTTTTTTTTTTTTTTTTTTTTTTTTTTTTTTTTTTTTTTTTTTTTTTTTTTTTTTTTTTTTTTTTTTTTTTTTTTTTTTTTTTTTTTTTTTTTTTTTTTTTTTTTTTTTTTTTTTTTTTTTTTTTTTTTTTTTTTTTTTTTTTTTTTTTTTTTTTTTTTTTTTTTTTTTTTTTTTTTTTTTTTTTTTTTTTTTTTTTTTTTTTTTTTTTTTTTTTTTTTTTTTTTTTTTTTTTTTTTTTTTTTTTTTTTTTTTTTTTTTTTTTTTTTTTTTTTTTTTTTTTTTTTTTTTTTTTTTTTTTTTTTTTTTTTTTTTTTTTTTTTTTTTTTTTTTTTTTTTTTTTTTTTTTTTTTTTTTTTTTTTTTTTTTTTTTTTTTTTTTTTTTTTTTTTTTTTTTTTTTTTTTTTTTTTTTTTTTTTTTTTTTTTTTTTTTTTTTTTTTTTTTTTTTTTTTTTTTTTTTTTTTTTTTTTTTTTTTTTTTTTTTTTTTTTTTTTTTTTTTTTTTTTTTTTTTTTTTTTTTTTTTTTTTTTTTTTTTTTTTTTTTTTTTTTTTTTTTTTTTTTTTTTTTTTTTTTTTTTTTTTTTTTTTTTTTTTTTTTTTTTTTTTTTTTTTTTTTTTTTTTTTTTTTTTTTTTTTTTTTTTTTTTTTTTTTTTTTTTTTTTTTTTTTTTTTTTTTTTTTTTTTTTTTTTTTTTTTTTTTTTTTTTTTTTTTTTTTTTTTTTTTTTTTTTTTTTTTTTTTTTTTTTTTTTTTTTTTTTTTTTTTTTTTTTTTTTTTTTTTTTTTTTTTTTTTTTTTTTTTTTTTTTTTTTTTTTTTTTTTTTTTTTTTTTTTTTTTTTTTTTTTTTTTTTTTTTTTTTTTTTTTTTTTTTTTTTTTTTTTTTTTTTTTTTTTTTTTTTTTTTTTTTTTTTTTTTTTTTTTTTTTTTTTTTTTTTTTTTTTTTTTTTTTTTTTTTTTTTTTTTTTTTTTTTTTTTTTTTTTTTTTTTTTTTTTTTCTTCTTTTTTTTTTTTTTTATTTTTTTTTTTTTTTTAAATTTTTTTTTTTTTTGTAAAGTTAGTTTCGATTCAGACGTGCTGGAGACAATTTTAACCAGCGATTTGCTGGACCTCCAACCCCCTCCTCATGGAAAATACCTTGAGATGAGAAACCAAGACTCGAACCCGAGACCTTGGGAAAACTCACCTCCGGGGCTCACATAGTGGATTTATAAGATACCCTGGCCAACCCAAAAAAAAAAAAAAAAAAAAAAAAAAAAAAAAAAAAAAAAAAAAAAAAAAAAAAAAAAAAAAAAAAAAAAAAAAAAAAAAAAAAAAAAAAAAAAAAAAAAAAAAAAAAAAAAAAAAAAAAAAAAAAAAAAA
>CM067167.1:294134057-294154057 GCA_034093135.1 Erigeron breviscapus | reverse complement strand
GCCGATGGACCACCTATTGGTTTACCCATCATGTCGGGTGTGAGGACTCCATGTATGGTCTATGACCGCCTACACACAACCCCACATCCCTAAGTAAGTGGCATAAGTCACTTAGCCTACGTCTAGGCAAAGAAATAAAGAAAGAAAAGTTAGGCACATTAGGTATATGATGACCCTATTGTGTTATGATAAGATATGTGTGCAATGATCTATATGTATGTGATATTAACATTAAAAGATGGTTTTGTTAATATATTTAAATGGCAAATGTTTTCAAGTTATGTTATCTTACTTAGCTAATTTTATTAGCTAACACTTGTTCTTTGAAAATGTTGTGCCTTCAGGATAATCAAGTTTGAGCTAGGCGAGGATTAGCTTGGTGAGACTTGGGTAGACGAATAAAGAAGCTTAGTAAAGACATTAAACGCTTAGACTTCCTTTTAGCCTCATGTTTGGCTATTTCATTTATGATTAAAGACTTGTATTAATGTGGCATTTATGTTGGTGCCAAAGCTTGGATTTACTTTTATTGTTTTGATGATGCTAGTAGTAACACCAAATTTTAAAGGTACCATCCGTTACGGATGGGGCAGATTTTGAAAGTGATCCTTTCCGCTTATTTTAAACGCCGTTTGGCAAAGTTTTGAAAAATCCAAGTTTTTAAACGACGGGTGTTACAAGTTGGTATCAGAGAAATGGTTTAAGTGAACCAAAATTCGACCAAGACCATAGGATTTTGGACTTAAACCGTACGAGAAATGATTGGCTTAGGTAGTAATGCTTTAGCTTTATGATGACAATACGTTTAGGACGGGTTGGGATGAGTGTGAGTGTAGGTTTATGGCTTGTATAAGATTATGGTATGCTTGTGTAATTTAGTAGGCCTAACCTTACATTGTTCTCATTCGATTCATCTCTAACAATCGCTACTAAATTGTAGAAAGATGGTTAATACTCGTGCTAGCAGTCAAAGAGATGGAGCTAATGCCAGCAATGCTCCGGCTAATCAAAATGGGACTGGTAATGGTGTTAACCAAAGGCCTCCTCGAAGGCCATTTCCAGATGCACAACCCACAAGGTCTGAGATTGAAAGAGCTAACCCAGTGATTGAACAAATTCCTACTCAAGCTGAAATGCATGAAGAGTTGAGGGCTATTCGAGCTCTCTTGTTGAGGAATGAAGAAGAGTTGAATCAACTTAGGGCTGAAAGAGAAGCTAGCTTGCAACGGTATGAGCATACGGATGGGAATTACTCCAACCGCTCAAACCGTAGCGAGCCATCATTGGTAAGATCACAGGTTGCCCCTGGAAACATTGTTGCTGAAGTGAATGGTACGGGAAATGTAGTGGCGCCTCGTGCTCCTCGTGTTCATAACTTCAAATATGAGAGCTTTAAGAAGTGTGGTGCCAAGGAGTTTGATGGCACTCTTGATGCAGTGGGCGCCATGGAATGGCTTACTGACACCGAAGTAGTGTTTGCTTCATGCTACTGTCCTGATGATATGAAAGTATTATGTGCTACCCGGGTGTTGACAAAGAATGCCCGGAATTGGTGGAGATCTGCTACTGTTTCATTAACTCCCGAAGTACTTGCTGCTATGCCTTGGGATACATTCAAGGAAAAGTTTTTGGAAGAATATGTGGGTACTCGAGAGTTGAGGCTAATTGAGAAGGAATTCAGAGCTTTGATTGCTAAGCCCGGTGCCATAGGTGAGTATGCTCGCTCGTTTACAGAAAAATTACAATTTGTAGGTCGTATGGTGCCAAGGGAAATTGATCAAATTGAAGCATATTGTGATGGTCTCCCCGCTAGCTATCGTGGCCTTTGTAGGCAACATACTACATTGTCTGCTGCGATTAAGGAGTCCAAGAGGCTGGATGATGACTTCAAAGGTGAAAGGGTTGCAGTAAAAGCTAATGATGACAAGCAACCAAGTTCGAAAAGGAAGCATGATGGGTCAAATGGATCTAATAGGAAGTTCAAGAAAGGTTCATTTTCAAGAGGTGGGGGCAGCAACTATGCCAAGCCTAAGAATTGGTGTGGTACTTGTAAGGCGCCTCATTCGGGTCCATGTTCAGATAAGACCCGAAGGTGTAATACTTGTGGTGGTACGGGTCATCCTACTTCAGAATGCAAAGACAAGCCAAAGTGCTACCGGTGCCAACAAACCGGTCATTTCATCAAAGACTGCCCACAAGGAAGAGATGAGGGAAAGAAGACGGCTGTTCAAAAGCCTAAAGCTCGAGCCTTTCAGCTGACAGTTGAAGCTGCCAAGGATAACGACGAGGTAGTAAGCGGTACATTTCTTGTTAACTCAAAACCTGCTTCTGTACTTTTTGATTCGGGTGCAAATAGATCTTTTGTGTCCACTTTATTTGCTCCTAAGCTTGATAGGGTCGCTACTCCTCTTGATTGCTCTATAGAGGTTGAAATTGCTAATGGTACTATTAGTGACATTCAAGTAGGTTATGATGATTGTTCTATTGAGATTGAAGGCCGCTCTTTTCCGGTTCAACTATTGCCTACCACTCTAGCCGGTTTTGATATAGTGATAGGTATGGATTGGTTGTCTCAAAATGATGCTACTATTATATGTTCTCAAAAGGTTGTACGATTCGCTACTCCGGATGGTGAGGTCATTTCCGTTTATGGAGATAAGAAGAAGGGGAGCATAAAGATTATTAATTTGATGAAGGCTCTCAATTGCATTCGGCATAACAAGAATCACTTTCTTGCCTATGTTATCGATACACGAAAAGGGAAGTCTCCGATCCCTAATGTTGATGTAGTTTCTGAATTTTCTGATGTCTTTCCGGATGATCTTCCCGGTATTCCTCCCGACCGAGAGGTCATCTTTCAGATTGATCTCGTACCCGGTGCTACTCCTATTGCAAAAGCACCATATCGTTTAGCTCCCACAGAAATGAAAGAGTTAATGTCCCAGCTTCAAGAGCTACTTGACAAAGGTTTCATACAACCAAGTTCCTCGCCTTGGGGAGCTCCGGTTCTTTTTGTCAAAAAGAAAGACGGTTCTATGCGCATGTGCATAGACTACCGTGAGTTGAATAAACGAACGGTTAAGAATAAGTATCCTCTTCCGCGTATTGATGATCTTTTTGATTCGGGTGCAAATAGATCTTTTGTGTCCACTTTATTTGCTCCTAAGCTTGATAGGGTCGCTACTCCTCTTGATTGCTCTATAGAGGTTGAAATTGCTAATGGTACTATTAGTGACATTCAAGTAGGTTATGATGATTGTTCTATTGAGATTGAAGGCCGCTCTTTTCCGGTTCAACTATTGCCTACCACTCTAGCCGGTTTTGATATAGTGATAGGTATGGATTGGTTGTCTCAAAATGATGCTACTATTATATGTTCTCAAAAGGTTGTACGATTCGCTACTCCGGATGGTGAGGTCATTTCCGTTTATGGAGATAAGAAGAAGGGGAGCATAAAGATTATTAATTTGATGAAGGCTCTCAATTGCATTCGGCATAACAAGAATCACTTTCTTGCCTATGTTATCGATACACGAAAAGGGAAGTCTCCGATCCCTAATGTTGATGTAGTTTCTGAATTTTCTGATGTCTTTCCGGATGATCTTCCCGGTATTCCTCCCGACCGAGAGGTCATCTTTCAGATTGATCTCGTACCCGGTGCTACTCCTATTGCAAAAGCACCATATCGTTTAGCTCCCACAGAAATGAAAGAGTTAATGTCCCAGCTTCAAGAGCTACTTGACAAAGGTTTCATACAACCAAGTTCCTCGCCTTGGGGAGCTCCGGTTCTTTTTGTCAAAAAGAAAGACGGTTCTATGCGCATGTGCATAGACTACCGTGAGTTGAATAAACGAACGGTTAAGAATAAGTATCCTCTTCCGCGTATTGATGATCTTTTTGATCAGCTCCATGGTGCTTCTTACTTCTCTAAGATTGATTTGCGGTCTGGCTATCATCAATTAAAAGTCAAAAAGGAAGATGTGGCCAAGACAGCTTTTCGTACACGTTATGGGCACTATGAGTTTCTTGTCATGCCTTTTGGGTTGACAAATGCTCCAGCCGCTTTTATGGATTTAATGAATCGGGTATGTCGCCCATTCTTAGATCATTTTGTGATTGTCTTCATTGACGATATTCTAATTTATTCAAAGTCCGAAGCCGAGCACCGTGAGCACTTAAGAGCTGTTCTTGAGGTTCTTAGAGAGAAAAAGTTATATGCAAAGTTCTCCAAGTGTGAATTCTGGCTCCGAGAAGTTCAATTTCTCGGGCATGTTATCTCTTCTGAAGGTATTAAAGTTGATCCTGCCAAGATTGAAGCTGTATCTAAATGGGAACAGCCAAAGACACCCACAGAGATTAAGAGTTTTCTCGGTTTAGCTGGCTATTATAGGAGGTTTATTCAAGATTTCTCCCGAATAGCTAAACCAATGACTGAATTGACAAAGAAAGGAGTAAAGTTTGTATGGACGGAAGCTCAAGAAAAGGCCTTTCAAACGCTTAAGACAAAGTTATTGCATATGCTTCACGTCAGTTGAAGCCTCATGAAAAGAATTACCCGACCCATGATCTTGAATTGGCTGCAGTAGTGTTTGCTTTGAAGTTGTGGAGGCATTACTTATATGGCACCAAATGTACATTGTTTACGGATCATAAGAGTTTGCAATATGTGTTCTCACAAAAGGAAATGAATGTAAGGCAAAGGAGATGGATGGAACTTCTGAAAGATTATGATTGTGAGATTAAATATCATCCCGGTAAAGCCAATGTGGTGGCGGATGCATTAAGTAGGAAAGTGCAGAATTTTTCTTGTAGATTGATGAGCATGGTTGTTCAAGCCAAGTCGGGGTTACTCGACCGCATCAAGGAAGCACAAGTTAAGGCTTTAATGAAGGATAATATCGATAATGAGAGTATTGGAAAGAAGAGAAGACTTGTGATGGAGACGAACAGCCGTGGATTTAAGACTTATAAGGGTCGAATATGGGTACCATTGCTTGGTGATAACCGAGAATTGATCCTTGAAGAAGCTCATAGGTCAAGATATTCAGTCCATCCAGGTATTACCAAGATGTATGCAGATTTGAAGCCCATCTATTGGTGGCCAAACATTAAGGGAGAAGTTGCTCATTTTGTTGAAAGATGTTTGACGTGTGCACGTGTGAAAGCTGATCACAAAAAGCCATATGGAATGTTGCATCAATTGGAGATTCCGGAATGGAAATGGGACCATATTACTATGGATTTTGTGACCAAACTACCAAGAACACCGAAAGGAAATGACATGGTATGGGTTATTGTGGATAGATTGACAAAGAAAGGAGTAAAGTTTGTATGGACGGAAGCTCAAGAAAAGGCCTTTCAAACGCTTAAGACAAAGTTATGTGAAGCTCCTGTCCTAGCCTTACCCGAAGGTACTGATGATCTTGTTGTTTATAGTGATGCTTCTATTTCAGGTTTGGGTTGTGTCCTTATGCAAAGGGACAAAGTTATTGCATATGCTTCACGTCAGTTGAAGCCTCATGAAAAGAATTACCCGACCCATGATCTTGAATTGGCTGCAGTAGTGTTTGCTTTGAAGTTGTGGAGGCATTACTTATATGGCACCAAATGTACATTGTTTACGGATCATAAGAGTTTGCAATATGTGTTCTCACAAAAGGAAATGAATGTAAGGCAAAGGAGATGGATGGAACTTCTGAAAGATTATGATTGTGAGATTAAATATCATCCCGGTAAAGCCAATGTGGTGGCGGATGCATTAAGTAGGAAAGTGCAGAATTTTTCTTGTAGATTGATGAGCATGGTTGTTCAAGCCAAGTCGGGGTTACTCGACCGCATCAAGGAAGCACAAGTTAAGGCTTTAATGAAGGATAATATCGATAATGAGAGTATTGGAAAGAAGAGAAGACTTGTGATGGAGACGAACAGCCGTGGATTTAAGACTTATAAGGGTCGAATATGGGTACCATTGCTTGGTGATAACCGAGAATTGATCCTTGAAGAAGCTCATAGGTCAAGATATTCAGTCCATCCAGGTATTACCAAGATGTATGCAGATTTGAAGCCCATCTATTGGTGGCCAAACATTAAGGGAGAAGTTGCTCATTTTGTTGAAAGATGTTTGACGTGTGCACGTGTGAAAGCTGATCACAAAAAGCCATATGGAATGTTGCATCAATTGGAGATTCCGGAATGGAAATGGGACCATATTACTATGGATTTTGTGACCAAACTACCAAGAACACCGAAAGGAAATGACATGGTATGGGTTATTGTGGATAGATTGACAAAGAGTGCTCATTTCTTGGCAACAAGACAAGATGTACCATTAACTAAGATGGCAAAGATGTATGTGGATGAGATCGTGGCAAAGCATGGTGTTCCTTTATCCATTGTTTCGGACCGAGACACGAGATTCGTGTCTAACTTTTGGAAGGGTCTTCAGCGAGAGTTAGGTACTAGAGTTAATTTGAGCACCGCCTATCACCCTCAAACTGATGGGCAAAGTGAAAGGACCATACAAACGTTGGAAGACATGTTGAGAGCTTGTGTATTAGACTATGGTGGAGCATGGGATGAACACTTGAAATTGATCGAATTCACTTATAATAACAGCCACCATGCAAGTATCGGAATGCCACCATTTGAAATGCTTTATGGTAGGAGATGTAGGACTCCGAGTTGTTGGATGGAACCCGGTGAAAAGCAGTTTACGGGTCCTGAAATCATTGAAATCTCAGCTGAAAAAGTTAATGTGGCAAAGGAAGCACTTCGTGTGGCTAGAGAACGACAAAAGACTTATGCCGACAAGAAAAGGAAGCCAATTGAGTTCCAAGTTGGTGATTTGGTAATGCTGAAAGTTTCTCCATGGAAAGGAGTAATTCGTTTTGGAAGAAAGGAAGCCAATTGAGTTCCAAGTTGGTGATTTGGTAATGCTGAAAGTTTCTCCATGGAAAGGAGTAATTCGTTTTGGAAAGAAGGGAAAGCTAAGCCCACGTTTCATAGGACCTTTCAAAATTCTGAAACGTATCAAGGATGTAGCTTATCAATTGGAACTACCCCCAGAATTGGATGGAATTCACCACACATTTCATGTTTCGTATTTGAGGAAGTGTTTGGCCAATGAGTCAAGTGTTATTCCAATTGAGGATGTGAGCATTAATCCTCAGAAAAGAATAGTGGATGAACCAGTAGCGATACTCGAAAGAAAGCAAAAGAAACTTCGCCGAAAGTTGATTGATCTCGTGTTGATTAAATGGAAGCATAACCACGGTGAAAGTTTAACTTGGGAGACCGAGTCGGTGATGAAAGAGAAATACCCAGATTTGTTCACTTCTGAGGCGATTCCGAGGACGGAATCCTCTTAAGGGGGAGGTAATTGTAACATCCCAAACGTTTTTATGCGACGCACCAAGGGTAGGTGCGGCGCACAATTCATATGTTCAGAATTTCTGATCATTTTATGCGACGCACCAAAGGGGTTGGTGCGGCGCACCACAGGCCATTTTGGAAAAATGGTAAGCCCGATATGCGACGCACCAGTAGGGTGGTGCGGCGCACCACAGGCCATTTTGGAAAAATGGTAAGCCCGATATGCGACGCACCAAGGGTAGGTGCGGCGCACCACAGGCCATTTTGGAAAAATGGTAAGCCCGATATGCGACGCACCAAGGGTAGGTGCGGCGCACAATTCATATGTTCAGAATTTCTGATCATTTTATGCGACGCACCAAGGGTAGGTGCGGCGCACAATTCATATGTTCAGAATTTCTGATCATTTTATGCGACGCACCAAGGGTAGGTGCGGCGCACAATTCATATGTTCAGAATTTCTGATCATTTTATGCGACGCACCAAAGGGGTAGGTGCGGCGCACCACAGGCATTTTGGAAAAATGGTAAGCCCGATATGCGACGCACCAAGGGTAGGTGCGGCGCACCACAGGCCATTTTGGAAAAATGGTAAGCCCGATATGCGACGCACCAAGGGTAGGTGCGGCGCACCACAGGCCATTTTGGAAAAATGGTAAGCCCGATATGCGACGCACCAAGGGTGGTGCGGCGCACCACAGGCCATTTTGGAAAAATGGTAAGCCCGATATGCGACGCACCAGTAGGGTGGTGCGGCGCACCACAGGCCATTTTGGAAAAATGGTAAGCCCGATATGCGACGCACCAAGGGTAGGTGCGGCGCACCACAGGCCATTTTGGAAAAATGGTAAGCCCGATATGCGACGCACCAGTAGGGTGGTGCGGCGCACCACAGGCCATTTTGGAAAAATGGTAAGCCCGATATGCGACGCACCAAGGGTAGGTGCGGCGCACAATTCATATGTTCAGAATTTCTGATCATTTTATGCGACGCACCAAAGGGGTAGGTGCGGCGCACCTCTTGTCCAGTTTTCATAAAACATTTCGTTTAGCTTATATATCGATCTTATACTCATTCTAGGTTGTCGGGAGCACTTAGCAAGCACTATAAGATACATTTAACTTGTTGGTAAGCTGTATCGAGGTAAGATAACATCTTTTGTCACCTGTTGGTACAACAAAACACGTTTTCATAAGTTAAACCTTCCAATTGAATATGTATGTACATTTTATATCAGGTGACTAGAGAAGTAAAGAAAGAAAGAAAGATAAAGAAAGATAAAGAAAGAAAGATAAAGAAAGAAAGTAAAGAAAGAAAGATAAAGAAAGAAAGATAAAGAAAGAAAGATAAAGAAAGAAAGATAAAGAAAGAAAGATAAAGAAAGAAAGATAAAGAAAGAAAGATAAAGAAAGAAAGATAAAGAAAGAAAGATAAAGAAAGAAAGATAAAGAAAGAAAGATAAAGAAAGAAAGATAAAGAAAGAAAGATAAAGAAAGAAAGATAAAGAAAGAAAGATAAAGAAAGAAAGATAAAGAAAGAAAGATAAAGAAAGAAAGATAAAGAAAGAAAGATAAAGAAAGAAAGTAAAGAAAGAAAGATAAAGAAAGAAAGATAAAGAAAGAAAGATAAAGAAAGAAAGATAAAGAAAGAAAGATAAAGAAAGAAAGATAAAGAAAGAAAGATAAAGAAAGAAAGTAAAGAAAGAAAGATAAAGAAAGAAAGATAAAGAAAGAAAGATAAAGAAAGAAAGATAAAGAAAGAAAGATAAAGAAAGAAAGATAAAGAAAGAAAGATAAAGAAAGAAAGATAAAGAAAGAAAGATAAAGAAAGAAAGATAAAGAAAGAAAGATAAAGAAAGAAAGATAAAGAAAGAAAGATAAAGAAAGAAAGATAAAGAAAGAAAGATAAAGAAAGAAAGATAAAGAAAGAAAGATAAAGAAAGAAAGATAAAGAAAGAAAGATAAAGAAAGAAAGATAAAGAAAGAAAGATAAAGAAAGAAAGATAAAGAAAGAAAGATAAAGAAAGAAAGATAAAGAAAGAAAGATAAAGAAAGAAAGATAAAGAAAGAAAGATAAAGAAAGAAAGATAAAGAAAGAAAGATAAAGAAAGAAAGATAAAGAAAGAAAGATAAAGAAAGAAAGATAAAGAAAGAAAGATAAAGAAAGAAAGATAAAGAAAGAAAGATAAAGAAAGAAAGATAAAGAAAGAAAGATAAAGAAAGAAAGATAAAGAAAGAAAGATAAAGAAAGAAAGATAAAGAAAGAAAGATAAAGAAAGAAAGTAAAGAAAGAAAGATAAAGAAAGAAAGATAAAGAAAGAAAGATAAAGAAAGAAAGATAAAGAAAGAAAGATAAAGAAAGAAAGATAAAGAAAGAAAGATAAAGAAAGAAAGATAAAGAAAGAAAGATAAAGAAAGAAAGATAAAGAAAGAAAGTAAAGAAAGAAAGATAAAGAAAGAAAGATAAAGAGAGAGAGAGAGAGAAAGAAAGAGAGATAAAGAAAGAGAGAGAGAAAGAAAGATAGAAAAGAAAGAGAGAGAGAAAGAAAGAAAGATAAAGAAAGAGAGAGAGAAAGAAAGAAAGAAAAGAAAGAGAGAGAGAAAGAAAGAAAGATAAAGAAAGAGAGAGAGAAAGAAAGAAAGAAAAGAAAGAGAGAGAGAAAGAAAGAAAGATAAAGAAAGAGAGAGAGAAAGAAAGAAAGAAAAGAAAGAGAGAGAGAAAGAAAGAAAGAAAAGAAAGAGAGAGAGAAAGAAAGAAAGAAAAGAAAGAGAGAGAGAAAGAAAGAGAAGATAAAGAAAGAGAGAAAAGAAAGAGAGAGAAAGAAAGAGAGAGATAAAGAAAGAGAGAGATAAAGAAAGAGAGAGATAAAGAAAGAGAGAGATAAAGAAAGAGAAGATAAAGAAAGAGAGAGAAAAGAAAGAGAAGATAAAGAAAGAGAGATAAAGAAAGAGAGAGAAAAGAAAGAAAGATAAAGAAAGAGAGAGAGAAAGAAAGAAAGAAAAGAAAGAGAGAGAGAAAGAAAGAAAGATAAAGAAAGAGAGAGAGAAAGAAAGAAAGAAAAGAAAGAGAGAGAGAAAGAAAGAAAGATAAAGAAAGAGAGAGAGAAAGAAAGAAAGATAAAGAAAGAGAGAGAGAAAGAAAGAAAGAAAGAAAGAAAGAAAGAAAGAAAGAAAGAAAGAAAGAGAGAGAGAAAGAAAGAAAGAAAAAAAAGAAAGTAAAGAAAGAAAGATAAAGAAAGAAAAGTTAGGCACATTAGGTATATGATGACCCTATTGTGTTATGATAAGATATGTGTGCAATGATCTATATGTATGTGATATTAACATTAAAAGACGGTTTTGTTAATATATTTAAATGGCAAATGTTTTCAAGTTATGTTATCTTACTTAGCTAATTTTATTAGCTAACACTTGTTCTTTGAAAATGTTGTGCCTTCAGGATAATCAAGTGAGCTAGGCGAGGATTAGCTTGGTGAGACTTGGGTAGACGAATAAAGAAGCTTAGCTAAGACATTAAACGCTTAGACTTCCTTTTAGCCTCATGTTTGGCTATTTCATTTATGATTAAAGACTTGTATTAATGTGGCATTTATGTTGGTGCCAAAGCTTGGATTTACTTTATTGCACAATCAATGATTTCCGAGCATATGGCAATTTATCAGGCTATAGCACAAAAGGGAAAAAAGCTTGTCTAGTATGTCAAGATAACACATATGCTTTAAGGTTGAATCATTGTAGAAAGCATGTCATTTTTATCTAATTGTTTTATTTTGTTAAATAACATAATTCGTTTTAAACTTCATTATGTAGAGCCCATGGACAACCGAATCTTTTAGTGATGCAGAAGTAGACGGGATTGCGGTAATGATTGTCAATCGCCTAAATATGTGATGTTTCCGAACTTCATTGTACTAACTTGTAGGCTTTAGAGGTGAAGATTACCATGTAGGGCTGTAGGCTTAATAGGTGAAGATTACCATGGATAAGATTGTTGTCTTTTCTAAACATTATGGTTTTTTTGTACATGTATCTTGAATGCCTTGAACATGTTTCACCTTCTGGTGCTTTTGTATCACTTTTGAGGCAATATGATATAATATATATGCTTCATGTTGATGTTGTTGGATGATTATTTTGTGTTAGAGCATTTCATTTCTTATTTACTGTTGTTTGTTGGTGTTCAATGTTTATCATGGATGTGCAGAAAAGTGGGTATGGCTTTTATTAAAAAGCTGTATTTAGTAGCAGCTTATATTTTAACACATTTGCTGCTACTGGTGTAACAAAACCTCATAAGCTTTACACGACTGTCTGAGAAAACGTGTAAAATTTGAAGCATTTTGACACGGAAAGTAAGCCGTGTTAAAAGGTATTTATAACCGTGTCAAAAAGTATCTTTTTTGACACGGAAAAATTCCGTGTAAAAAGGTTCCAAGAATCAGTTACACCAAAATTTTACACGCCAAAAAATCTGTGTAAAAAACATTTTATAACCGTGTATAAATGTCAATTCTGTAGTAGTGGATGCTAGACGTCATTGGCAACAAGCTTCTTAAAGGTTGCATCTGACCTGAACTTGTTGTAGGAGAAGTTGAAAGAAGTCGAGAAAGTGGGACCGAAGGAACATGGTATGGTAGAAACTGAAAAAAAATTATTTCAAACTTAAATTTTTTTAAGACTAACCCCTAGTTTATTTTTTGTTTTTTTTTCTATTTAACCAACCAAATCAACAGTATAAAACGTCTCATGTATACTAACAACCATATATTCACTCTTAGCATGTATATATGTGAATTTAATATACACTCTAATGATAGTTCAACTCTATGCTCACATTAAAAAAGCAAAACAATGGTTACCGAGTCCCATTTCACCTACATATTTGACCGACTAATCTTAAGGCTTTCACTAGCTTTTTGCCATGTCATCTCAATTCACCTTATCATCATCTCAATTCAAATGACCACGGGCCCCACTTATATTTAAATTACTAGCTTAGTAACATGCGTATTACGCGAGCAAATCAAAGAAAAATTTATTTTGATATACTGAAAAATATTTGTATATGTCATGTAATCCGATAGTAAAAAAAATATAATAAATAAATATTATAATATATAAATAATTATTAAAATTTAAAATTTTTAAAAGTGGGGATTCTTCTTAATGGAGGAATAGAAAATCAATATTTAGTTAAATATGATCTCATAAATTTATTAAATAAAAATAAATAATTAATAAGAAAATTTTTAATAATGTCAAATAGGTTTTTATTTAATAATGATGATGTCATCACAATCTTCTTTCATTTCTATAAGAGATTTGTACGTGTGAAATAGAGATAGCTTTAAATGCAACATTTTTTTTTTCTGTTTTCAAGATTCAAGTTGTCATTTGTTTATATTTGGACTCGTTTTTAAGTCTTAGTCAATTATATGATTTCAAGTTACCATCAGTCACCGGCTAGCTAGCATTCGGATAATCGGATTGTATACATTAGAGAGAAAACAGTATGGGGTTACGTTGGCGTAGACTCTAGTTGTGTTCACATTCAAGGATCGTGTATATGTAAATACCATTCAACTTCACGTCTCTGTAAATAACCTTGGGGTGAAGGATGTGGTCGGCATATATCTATCGGCATGGGACATGGTAAATAATTGGCATGCGACATCATTGCCTCTTTGCTTTGGGCACGTGGCATTATATATATATATATATTAAAAAGCAAAGTTGGATTGTGAGGGGGTTGTACTGTAGCTAAAAGTACAACCCCTAGATGCATAAGGTACAAGTAGCTTTTGCATATCCAAATAATTAACGGCCGTTAAGTGTTGTTTGGCAAACTAACGGTAGTTACAAAACGATATTTAACGGAGTTTGTTTTCAAGTTACGTTTTTTAACTTTTTACCACCGAACTTTTACTTTTTAAACTTTCGTCACGGAAACATTGTTTCTTACTTTTTCCTTTTTTCTTTTTGCCACATAACTTTTGGTTTTTAAGCTTTTCACATCAAAAGTTTATTTCTTTCTTATTTTTATCACATAACTTTTACTTTTTAAAATTTCGTCACGAAAACTTTTTATATTTACATTTTCGCTTTTATTTTTTGTCACATAACTTTTGTTTTTTAAACTTTCGCCAGATAAACTTTGTTTTCAAGTATACTTTCCTTTGTGAGAGGAAAGTTACTGTAGCTAAAAGTACAAGCGGCTCAACACAAGGTACAACCACCCCAAAGCATACATAAAACAAAAATAATTAATAGCTTTAACAGCCGTTAAGTATACTCACAAAAAGTACTACAAATCCGGTCCTTTTTTTAACGTCCGTCAACTTTCATATTTAAATTACAACTCCTTAAACATTAGGTACAACCCATCTAAAGCATATATATTGCAAAAAAATGTTTTCCTTTGTTATTTTTACCACGGAACTTTTACTTTTTAAACTTTCGTCACGGAAACATTGTTTCTTACTTTTTCCTTTTTTACTTTTTGCCACATAACTTTTGAGTTTTTAAATTTTGTCACGAAAGCTTTGTTTTAAAGTTTTCGTTCTTTTGTTTTGTTTTTTACCACGTAACTTTTGGTTTTCAAACTTTTACCGCCAAAGTTTCATCTTCGCTACTTCTTTTCGCATAACTTCGAGTTTTTTACCTTTATCAACCAAAGTTTCAGTTTCTTTGGTTTTTAACCTATAACAGGTTTTCTTAACTTTTGCTACAAAACTTTAAATTTTTTCCTATTTTTTGCACCATAACTTTGATTATACTAAAAAGTAACTTTCCTTTGTGAGAGGAAAGTTACTGTAGCTAAAAGTACAAGCGGCTCAACACAAGGTACAACCACCCCAAAGCATACATAAAACAAAAACAATTAATAGCTTTAACGGTCGTTAAGTATATAGGATTAACTAATGTTACACTTTTGTTACTTAACTACATAAAATATTTCGTCCCGCTGCGAAGCGCGGGTAAAATTACTAGTTGACATTAAAAATCGACATAGTGATGCTGATGGAGAGAGAGAATTGGCATAGGGAGACTTGTACAATACAAATCTTTTAAACATAGTACTTGCACACTACAACAAATATGTCATTTCCTCACACTTGTTTTTTAATACTTTTAAAAAAGTGTGAAAAATTTTGTTAATTTAATCACATTTATAAGTGTATATAAATAATTTACATTTAAAAGTGTGAAGAAATTTAAAAAATCACAATATTTACATACTTATACATGTGGAAAAGAAAAGTTCACACTTTCAAGTGTGTAAAAATATGTCAATTGTTCACACTTAAGAGTGTGAAAGTTAATTTGTAACACCTATTTTCTTCACACATGGGGAGTGTGAAGAAACCATGTGTTACAAATTGACTTTCACACTTTTAAGTGTGAAAATATTTGACAATTGTTCACACTTTTAAATGTTAACATTTTGTTTACACATTTATAAGTGTGAAAAAATTATAATTTTTAAAATTTATTCACACTTTTAAATGTAATTTTTTTCTACACATTTTTATATGTGATTAAATTCATAAATTTTTTCACACTTCTTATAACCAAGTGTGAACAAATGAAATTTTTTTTGTAGTGGCAATGCCAGATTTTGGCATAGGTTAACATAACATCACCCTCTTAATTGCTTTTGACATGAATTAGTATATTTTGACATGGTTTGGTAAAGACTATATGAAATCATTTGGTTGGATGTCTTCAAATGCCAAAAATATGGTGTTGTCATTTGGCTATAGTTCAAAGTGTCAGGCATCACAACGTACCAAGTATATATGGGCCTTTATTTTTTAGTCACATTTTTAACAAAATATTACTCGTACGCAGTACGTCCATTCTATTCATCTAGACCTACAAAAGTTGCAAATATCTCTTGTAGGTCCTGTACGTTCTCATTCCATTCAGCTTCCAATTAAAAAATCCACAGCGTCCCCCAAATGTTTTTTTAATGACTAAAAATAGGCATGGGATCAATAATGGTTTATCGCTATAAATTTTTGTGTTTAGAGTTTAGACTTTTGTTATAAAGGGTATGATAATATTCGAAACACACCATCGGTGATCGGTTTGAAATGTGACTCATACGAGAGGTTTCATATATCCATCAACCAAACACTTCCTAAGTGTTAACTAATAATATCAATCCATTAAAAAAGGGATTATGAGGCAGAGTAATTAGTTATTTAAGTTAAAATATGACGTTCATCATCCTTCGATCGAACTATTGTGTCGTGTAATCCATACTTGTGATAAACACTAGTAAAAAATAATAAGTTGTCATTCATACTTGTGAGCACAATTAAAGTCACCACACGTTGCCAATATAAGAAATTTAAGTAGTATTATTTTGTAAGGTTAATTCATATATATTAAATGTAACACCCGACGTTTAAAAACATGGGTTTTCAAAAACTTTCACCTAACGGTGTTAAAAGATGCGGAAGAAAACTTTAAAAGTTCAAAACCGATAAAACTGTTCGGTTTCTGCATTTATTGGTGTTACATGCAATACCATTGAATAGTTTAAAATGAAAACCCAACGGTTGCATAAATATCTAAAGAGAACCGTTCAACAATACTACATAAATTCGACATCAAATACGAAATGTAAATAAATTTCTAAACCGTCACACACATATAGTCTAGGTAACACACATTCCTAAACCGTCACACACATATAGTCTAGGTAACACACATTCCTAAACCGTCACACACATATAGTCTAGGTAACACACATTCCTAAACCGTCACACACATATAGTCTAGGTAACACACATTCCTAAACCGTCACACACATATAGTCTAGGTAACACACATTCCTAAACCGTCACACACATATAGTCTAGGTAACACACATTCCTAAACCGTCACACACATATAGTCTAGGTAACACACATTCCTAAACCGTCACACACATATAGTCTAGGTAACACACATTCCTAAACCGTCACACACATATAGTCTAGGTAACACACATTCCTAAACCGTCACACACATATAGTCTAGGTAACACACATTCCTAAACCGTCACACACATATAGTCTAGGTAACACACATTCCTAAACCGTCACACACATATAGTCTAGGTAACACACATTCCTAAACCGTCACACACATATAGTCTAGGTAACACACATTCCTAAACCGTCACACACATATAGTCTAGGTAACACACATTCCTAAACCGTCACACACATATAGTCTAGGTAACACACATTCCTAAACCGTCACACACATATAGTCTAGGTAACACACATTCCTAAACCGTCACACACATATAGTCTAGGTAACACACATTCCTAAACCGTCACACACATATAGTCTAGGTAACACACATTCCTAAACCGTCACACACATATAGTCTAGGTAACACACATTCCTAAACCGTCACACACATATAGTCTAGGTAACACACATTCCTAAACCGTCACACACATATAGTCTAGGTAACACACATTCCTAAACCGTCACACACATATAGTCTAGGTAACACACATTCCTAAACCGTCACACACATATAGTCTAGGTAACACACATTCCTAAACCGTCACACACATATAGTCTAGGTAACACACATTCCTAAACCGTCACACACATATAGTCTAGGTAACACACATTCCTAAACCGTCACACACATATAGTCTAGGTAACACACATTCCTAAACCGTCACACACATATAGTCTAGGTAACACACATTCCTAAACCGTCACACACATATAGTCTAGGTAACACACATTCCTAAACCGTCACACACATATAGTCTAGGTAACACACATTCCTAAACCGTCACACACATATAGTCTAGGTAACACACATTCCTAAACCGTCACACACATATAGTCTAGGTAACACACATTCCTAAACCGTCACACACATATAGTCTAGGTAACACACATTCCTAAACCGTCACACACTAGGTTAGGTAACACACATTCCTAAACCGTCACACACATATAGTCTAGGTAACACACATTCCTAGACCGTTTCACACATATGTTAGGTAACACACATTCCTAAACCGTCACACACATATAGTCTAGGTAACACACATTCCTAAACCGTCACACACATATAGTCTAGGTAACACACATTCCTAAACCGTCACACACATATAGTCTAGGTAACACACATTCCTAAACCGTCACACACATATAGTCTAGGTAACACACATTCCTAAACCGTCACACATATGGTTTAGGTAACACACATTCCTAAACCGTCACACACATATAGTCTAGGTAACACACATTCCTAAACCGTCACACACATATAGTCTAGGTAACACACATTCCTAAACCGTCACACACATATAGTCTAGGTAACACACATTCCTAAACCGTCACACACATATAGTCTAGGTAACACACATTCCTAGACATTCACACACTTTATCTTCATTACGTTTGGATCCTTAAACGTGCAAGTGACATGGCAACCTACTAAGTCTAGTGAGCTAGGTGTACAAGCCATGTAAGCATGCATATATCACACATCAACTTCATTTCTACATTTCATGCACAATGAGATACTTCATAACACTACATAAACTGCATCACAATAAACTACATTAAACAATACTTCATTTCACTACATTAGGGACTGCATTTCAGGTTTCATGGTCAACTACATAACCCATAATACCTCCCATGTAACCCCATATGCCCACATGCAATATAAAGATACCAAATGGAAGTATTTATGATTTGAAACCAGCTTTTCGTTGAATCCCCCAGCGTGTCAAAGTAGTGTATCTTACTCGGCGTAGTTCACAACAATCAACAACTAGTCACTGTGTAAAGCAACTATGCTCGTCTACCTATAATTAGTAAACGATTATTAGACAAGCTACATACTCACGTCATTAAGGCCAATAGCTAGACCCACACACAATAATGACTCACTTTAGTTTCAGGTCTAATCTGCATGACAAACGACGTTACGGTTCAAAACTAACTTTTCTGAAAACTGGTGAGTTGCGCCGCAACACAATAAGTTGCGCTGCAACTTATCTTTCTGGAATTGAGTTGCGCCGCAACTCGATGCGATTCTGCACAATGTTGGTCGATTACACCCCAAACCAGATCCAAATGCCTCTAAATCAAATACATGACTTTCACACATCAAAATCCTTCATATTCAAATCATTATAAAGTATTTCAACCATTACTTACACCATATATGACTTTAATCCATCAAAACCACCATTAATCTTCGTTAAACGATTCCCCCATATTCCAATAATTAATCCTAATGACTCATATTAATAAAAGGACCTGAAAACAATGAAATTTTACCTTCTATACACGAAGATCACACTAGAGATGCAAAACACTTGATTAAACGCACCCGAATCACACGTTGGAAGGCTTTTCGGCTTGCAATTAGATGGAGGAATGCTATGGGAAGGCTTAGGGCTTGTTTAGAGAGTGTTATGGCTGCAAAATATGATCTAAAGACAACCCCTAATTCCTTAATCCCGTTTTTGACTTTGCCTCCATGTCAAAACTAGCCCCTAAGCTTCCTAATGCTTCATTATTGGTCACAAACTACTTTATTGACCATATACATCATTAATCCTTCATTAAATGTCACTACATGGACATTAACCTTCATATTACACACATTTATACTACATTAACATTTAGGCTTTCAAGCCTCACACATATCACACAATAACTACATATAAGCATTAAATCTAAAATAGACTTAACGACACACACGATATTGACTTAACGACATTAGTCAACTAGTAAAGAAAAGTTTGAGATGTTACATTAAATTTTGACTATCAGGAGCAAAACTTCTAATGGAAGCCCCGACTTTCTATTATTGCGACAAGTGGTGCCTAATCATCCAAAATGGTTCCCCTTTCTTTTGGTTGGAGTAAGGCTTCCATTGGAAGCCCTTCAAAGGAACCCACCATTTATTAATAATATTAAACAAAAGTTGCTAAAAAAAACACTATGTAGATGCATGTTGGCTCGATTACATAGGCAAATATTGGACGTCTGATATGAAACGGGTAGAACAATTTTTTGGCCAAATCACCCCTCGGAACAATGTAGTCGGCGTTCTGTCAGACGTTCTCTGACGTTCCCAGCGAAAAATACATAAGGGGATGCCTTACTCCGTGTAGTCTAGTATTTGAGTTTTTACTTTTTAGTATGTTTGAGAATAATCATGTATACGAGGGTCTTGGTGTAACTTATATATCTCTCCTTGGACTCTTGGAGTCAAAGTCATTTTATCAATACTTGATTTTTATGACTCCTATTTTCTAGAAGGAAACTTTTTATGAGTGAAGTTGTTGTCTTGTGTGCGTGTAAATATATACATACATATTTACATGGTATTATTATATATATACAGAGTTGTGGAACAACCTGAATTCCAAACGGGAGTTAAACTATACAGTTGAACGTTCACACTGTTTTTTCCTCAACAACTGCCCTATCTTCTTTTTGCTCTTTCTCAATCAAATTTGGATTTTTTTGAACATTAATCAAATTTGGATTGAATGGGGTTTTTTAGCATTTACTTGGAAATTATTGGTCTTGGAATTGGGTTTGGTCTTGGTCTTTTCCTTGGGTTTGTCTTCTTCTTTT
>CM067167.1:294111557-294129057 GCA_034093135.1 Erigeron breviscapus | reverse complement strand
CTTTCTTGAGATTTTTGATAATGTCATGTAGAATTATGTCTGATTTACATATACGTATCTCTCTAACCCAATTCCTACTACTACGATCATATACTTGATTAAACTCCCGTTTAATTAATTGTTAGTTTGAGCTTTACCGGAACTCAAATTTCGACTTCTACAGTGATGTGATATACTGTTTAAAAAAAACTAAATATCTATTCCAATATACGAGAGATAGTGCCCGCACGTTGCGGCGGTGAGATGGTGGGGTGATAGGTCAAGTCATAGAGTATGATAGCCAAATGTCTTAGCCGTACGAGCTCCGCCCTCGGATTTAAAAATTCGTCGAAAGTATATCGAATGACATCTCTAATGAAAGAGCATGAAATTTTAGAACACCCATACAATTTTTATAATTTATCGATATACGGTTTTTGAGATAAAAGATTTTGAATGAATTAGAGGAATAAAATGATTTATGGAGGAAAGAGAAAAAATGAGTGGTTGAGATTTGAGGAGAGAGAGAGAAATGAATGGTTGAGATTTAAGGGTATTATTGGTATATTAGTAGAGATGTTTATATTAGTGAATAAAAAAGAAGGGTAATTTAGGTAGTTCAATTACTTAATTGAGATTTGAAAAAAGGGCTTCTTGCTTTATAAGGTATTATAGATATTATGGGGAAATATTGTGAACGGTCTAAGAAAAAAAAATCCATGTACTTTGTAAAGTTAATTGAATATACACATTGAGTTCATATGTATAATAAGGTCATATATATATATTTATAAGGGAATATAGATACTAGTAATTAGGGGAGGGGATTCCCTCAAGTTCTTTAACATAGTCATGTTAGGGAAATCTAGACCCTTGAATTATAATTAAGAGTCAAGATTAAAAGATTGTCTTTAAATCTTCATCTTTAATTTAAATCCAAAGGTTTAGATGTCATAATTAACTTGAAGGAATCACCTCTCAGTAATTAGTTATAAAAAAGCAAAAAAATGATAGTTATACTCCATATTTGAAAGAAATATATATTGGCTATTTTAAAAGTTCTTTAATATAGAACAAAGATTGAAAAAGATATATATATGATACTTAAAACTTCAAATTTAAAGATTTTGTTAATTTTGAAGTACGTATTCGCAGATAGCCTTAGGAGATATAAAATAAAAGAGTGTAACTTATTGGTATTGAAAGTGAAAGATGAAGCAAAAAATTTGAAAGTTCCTTGTTAATGCTACAAAATCGATACATCCCATTATAATTATTTTGACATGCTTTTTGTAATTTGAGTTACAATTTGACCTTCAACATCCCAATAAATTAAGTTTAATTTCCCAAACAACTCTAGAATCTTACAATTATGTTTATTTGACATAAATGTCTCTTCTTAAATACATTCAAAGTCATAGTCTACTAATCAAAAAGCATCACCGATGACATTTATGATTTATGTTGTTCACAAGCATAATTTGGTTACATGGTTGAATCGCACGCCAATACTTACGCTTTAATATTTCAATTGATCAAATTATCAAAATAGAAAGTTATATTTCATGTCAAGTAGTATGATACTATGATTCACTTCTTATGTCATATCGCATGTAGGTCTTAAATTCATGAAGTTAAAAATGTAACATCTTCTCAACTTACAATATAGATTCATCAACCCTTAAACTCAATACACTACCACATTTAAAATCAATTTCTTTTACATTCGCCCCCACTTCCGCCCCACCACCGTCATCGCCATCGCTGCCGACACTACCACTGCCACCTGTCGCCACCACCTTCGCCACCCGTCGCCGCCACCAATACCCCACCACCGTCGCATTGCACGGACATAAGTCTAGTTTAATTGAATATGAATAAGAAAAAACATTTGAGGATAACTATAGATATGTAATATGTTTCCATTGAATCCATAATAAATCCATCTTCCTTTTCCGTCTATGTAAGTAATCTATATTATTATATACTAAAAATTATACACCTTCGTTGAAAAGTTAGAAAAAAAGATATGCGAAATGACCATCCTCTTTTTAATGAATTAATTTACACCATTAGTCCCTTATCGTCTAATATATATCAACCATCCTTTTAGATCAATTATCTTTACATCAATTACCACCATCACTCGTCGACATCACCACTCATCGTCACTAGACCGCCGTCGCAACCACCATCATCTCATTGTGCGAGTATCATGCAAGTTTTTAAAAAAAGCATTTGGATACAGAAGTGCCTTTCAGAAGAAAAATCTTTTTTGTTTATGGAAAGTGTATTAGTGTAACACACAGTCACACACTTCCACCAAAATTACGCGTGTGACAAAGTGTTCAATGTGTCATTTGATACTCGTGTTAACATTTTTTTTTTATTATTTTTATTTTCTTTTTGAATTTTCCACAAGAAACATTTGACAGTGGTACGGCTCTCCTCTCTCTCTCTCTCTATATATATATATGGAAAAAGAAGAGATGCGAAATTACCATCCTACCCTTAATGAATTAATTTACACCATTACTCCCTTATCTTCTACTATATATCAACCACCCCTTTAGATCAATTATCTTTACATCAATTACCACCATCACTCGTCGACATCACCACTCATCGTCACTAGACCGCCGTCGCAACCACCATCATCTCATTGTGCGAGTATCATGCAAGTTTTTAAAAAAAGCATTTGGATACAGAAGTGCCTTTCAGAAGAAAAATCTTTTTTGTTTATGGAAAGTGTATTAGTGTAACACACAGTCACACACTTCCACCAAAATTACGCGTGTGACAAAGTGTTCAATGTGTCATTTGATACTCGTGTTAACATTTTTTTTTTATTATTTTTATTTTCTTTTTTTTTCTTCTTTTTTGTGTGGTTTTTTATTTTTTTAATTTTTATTTTTCATTTTTTGAAACTTTTTTTTGTTTTTTATTTTCTTTTAACAAAAACCCATTCCAAAAAAAAAATAAAAAAATAAAATTTTTTTTTTTTTTTTTGTTTATGGAAAGTGTATTAGTGTAACACACAGTCACACACTTCCACCAAAATTACGCGTGTGACAAAGTGTTCAATGTGTCATTTGATACTCGTGTTAACATTTTTTTTTTATTATTTTTATTTTCTTTTTGAATTTTCCACAAGAAACATTTGACAGTGGTACGGCTCTCCTCTCTCTCTCTCTCTCTCTCTCTCTCTCTCTTCTCTCTCACTTCTCTCTCTCTCTCTCTCTCTCTCTCTCTCTCTCTCTCTCTCTCTCTCTCTCTCTCTCTCTCTCTCTCTCTCTCTCTCTCTCTCTCTCTCTCTCTATATATATATATATATATATTAATATTATATAAATATATAGCTAAATATAGATATATATATATATATTTAGAGAGAGAAAGAGAGATAGAGAGAGACATACATTGAAGCAGAGTTCCCCAAGTAATCCAAAATCCTAAGTGGGCTTTACTCAAATTTAGCAACCCTTTTTTTCCTTAGTTATAACCTCAACTCATATTTTTCACATATGTTATCGCCCAAAATCCATATAAAAATAGAAAAAAGATACTTGTTTTTTCTTATAAGTTAAGAGTCTCTGTTTTTTCATTCTCTGTTTTTTCTCCACTAAAACCAAACAACATTTAAAAAAATGGGATTTGTTAGCATTTTCTTAGGAATTGTTGGTGTTGGATTTGGTTTTGTTATTGGTGCTTGTATTGGATTTTATTTCTTCATCTATTCTGACCCAAAGTTTCAACCATTAAAGGTAAAAGTTTTCATCTTTTATTTGGTTAAATATAAAATCTTGATTAAAAGTAGAACATCTGCATGTCAATTCTAAATATTGATTTTTGTTTTTTCATGACAAGTTTGGAGTCATTTTTAGCTCATTTGGGTTTTATGGATTTTGTTTAAATTGTAATATGGGTCTATTTGATTTTGTTTGTACTAATTGGGATTTAATGATAGTTCTTGATTGTTGCTTATTATGCATTTATTAAGCTAAAAATACTTGTTTATTTTTTTGTTGTAGTATTAGTAATGCATGCTAAGCAATAAAGCTGAATAGTTTGAAGCTTTATTCAATTCAAATTTCTCTTTTGTGTTTCCTTTGATAAATTAAATGAATTTCTGGTGCAATGCTGTCTTTTAACTCAAGTTACAATCTTTGATTTAAAGTTTTCTTGTTTGATCATATATTGCATGTCAAGAACTTATGGTTATCAACAATTAATACTAATGTAGCTTTTTTTGTAGTTATTTTATTGATACTCATGGATTAGTTTAATGAGTTTTTTTTTTTTATATTCTGATGCAAGCACACATGTCAAGGACATATATTGATTTGATACTTTGTTTTTGGTTTAGGATAGTTGTTTATATCTGATCAAACAATGATTTATATTGATACACTTTGATTAGTTTAATGACTTCTTTTTTGATTATGATGCAAACACACATGTGAAGACCAAGTGTTGAATGATTCTTGAAATCTCCTGGGCTTTTTGAGATTTGTTTAAGCTTTATTTTATATAAAGCTTTCACCTTTATAGGTTATTCCTATATATTTATAGATTCTTTGATGGTTTATTGTTGATTCTCTAGGCGGTTCGTTCGATATAATAATAACAAACTTCTATGACTTTGGGTATTTGTTTATTCTGTCTGTTTTTTCATGTAATCCTCATCAAGTCATTTTTAAAATAAAAGTTATTGGATTTATTAATGGTAGATCAATTGAGTAGTTAACTTGTATGCTTTTGGTTTCGTATATTCTTTAGACGAGTTTATTCTTCACAGTAATGAGTGTTTTTCTTGTTTGAAAGTTGTTTTATTAGCTGTTTTTCTAACCAAACTATCTTTATTTGTTGGGATTTAATAATGTTGAATTTTTTGGTTCGACTTTTGCTTGGTTTAACCGAATGCACATGCATGCATGCTACTTCAGGATCCAGTTGTGAGGTCTATTTCCGAGCTTGATTTAGAAAGTCTACACGAATTAGTACCTGAGATTCCTCTCTGGTTGAAAAATCCTGATTATGATCGTGTATGTATTTCCCTCACAAAATTGATAATATAAACCGTATTTTTTTGTTATTTTTAGCTTGCAATGTTCATGTTACAGGTTGACTGGCTGAACAAGTTTATTTCGTATATGTGGCCTTATCTTGACAAGGTATATTGTAAAAACCAGAATGTTTAAGAAAATGTTCCTTATTTCATCTTTTGGGGCTAAAAGCATTAATGCTTTTTGATGTACAGGCAATTTGTGCTTCAATTAGGCAGACAGCAGAGCCGATGGTGGCTGATTATATTGGAAATGGGCACCGGGCTATAGAAGCAATCACTTTTGAGACATTATGCCTTGGGACTCTTCCACCTACATTTCAAGGTGAATTAGTATAGCTTCGGCATTTTTATTATTTGCAGTCACTTCTAAATATTGGTTCTCATGCTAATGGTTTGCAGGTGTTAAAGTCTACGAGACCAATGAGAACCAATTAGTGATGGAACCAGCAATCAAATGGGCTGGAAATTCAAATATAGTCATAGCTGTAAAAGTATCTTCTCTGTGTATCAAAATTCAAGTAAGCTCATGTGGTAAACGAAAACCACGCCCCTCATAAAAGGAGATGGTGTCCTTTTATGTAGTCTGATTGTGAACTTCTGGTTGCTTCTCAGTTGGTGGATCTGCAAGTGTTTGCTCTTCCAAGGATTACATTGAAGCCACTTGTCCCAACTTTCCCATGTTTTTCCAATGTCGTTGTATCTTTGATGGAGAAGGTACTGCCTAAAACTTTGCCTGTTATCGGAGGTGGCAAAATGGATGGGTCAGGAGGGTTGGATAACGGGTTAGAGAGGGCTTTTTATCTGTACGAGGTGAAAATGTCAGGTCTGGTCGAGTGACCCGAAATCTTTTCTGTTAATTTTTTTAACCTTTATCTATATATTTTGTATATCAAATATGATTGCAAAGTTATAGTATGTTATTATTATTTGGGGGAAAAAAACTTAGGCATTATATAAAAATACCCTTGGGGCGACTTATGACCATTTCACCTATGACCTGTTTTTAAAAGCTATATCTAAAAAATAATCTTTGCCCCTTGATCCTATGAAAGCAAAACATGGCCCAAATAGTCACTAACATGAAGTTATCACCCACCTCTAGTTGTTATAGCTGTTTGATCATCTTTCTTAATTAGATCTGTGTTTATAATCCTCTCTCTAAACTTTTTTTAGCCTCATGTTGACTTCGGGCTGAAGGTGCTAGGTGGTGATGTTATGTCCATCCCTGGCCTTTATCGATTAGTGCAGGTTCATATTTGATAGTTCTCTTTCAAATGTATTTGACTTCTAACAAATATATGCAAGAAACACTAAAATCTCTTTGGTTTTGTGCAGGATATTATAAAAAAAGAAGTAGCAAAACTTTACCTATGGCCACAAAGTCTTGATATACCGATTCTTGATTCTTCACTGTAAGTGACTTCTTGATGTAGCTTTTCACAATGTTATAGTCCTCTAGTTCATGACGCTGCATTATCCCACTGCCGATTTTGTACACTCTAAATAGTTATAGTGAATTGTATGACCAATTGTTATATATCTAGAGAACCCTTACAATAAAGACAACTAAAGGAATTTTGTAGATCCTAAGTCAATGATGACAATGGGCAATGGCTAATTTAAACTTGGTAATTGGTATCTTTACAGACAAAGAAAAGTTGCATTTTCCATGGGAAGGAGAGATTAATATACATTTCGGTAAATAGTACTTAAGGCATTTTATTAAGTGGTCTCATTTGATCAAACTGAGTAGGTTTGTTTTTTGGGCACTAAGAAAAATATTTGTTATGCTTCTAAAAAAATGTAGTTAATTTGTTATGCTTTTTGCTAAAGCTGTATGATGGAAACATAAGAGAAATATTTTTAACTAATAATATCTATCATTCAAAATACCTCAAGTCCCGCACCCTTGTAAATGCATGTTCAATCTTGTAGTTAATTGGTTATGCTTTCTACAATACATTTTTGTCAGTGGTATTGTGAAAAGGCCCGTTGGAGTCCTACATGTGAGGGTTCTACGGGCAACAAAGCTCATGAAGATGGATATATTGGGATTATCGGATCCATATGTGAAACTTAAATTATCCGGAGAGATGTTGCCTTCAAAGAAAACGACAATCAAGAAAAAGACATTAAATCCTGTGTGGAACGAGACTTTCAAGCTTGTAGTTAAGGACCCAGAAGCTCAAACACTTCAAGTTAATGTCTATGATTGGGACAAGGTACCCCTTCACTTTCGAGTCTCATACTAATTACAAATAACCAAAATACCCTTTGGTAGAAATTGATCCTTATTTGCCCTTTAGGTAGGCAGCCATGACCGGTTGGGGATGCAAGTGGTGCCATTGAAACTTCTAACACCCAACGAGACAATGGAACTAACACTCGATTTGCTAAAAAATACAAACATAATGGATCCCCATAAGCATCATCAGAGAGGACAGATTATGTTGGAGATGACTTATTCACCTTTCAAGGATGATCATGATCTTTTAAGCGAACCCCCTACCCCCGTTCAGAAAGGAACCGTTATGAAGTCTGGTGGTGAAAGCCCAAGTGGAGCCGGTGTGCTTTTGGTGACAGTCCAAGGGGCTGAGGATGTAGAGGGTGATCGTCACAACAATCCATATGCAGTGGTCATATTTAGAGGAGAAACAAAAAAAACAAAGGTAAGATTTTGTCCTTTGATCGGTTCACACTTGTTGCTTTTGAAATTGCAATTTTAAATTCTGCAGTTTCGTAAGTATTACATCTGCCATAGATTTTATTACCATCAACTATATTTTTTTGGAATATGAGTATTCATATTCATTCTAACGTTGAAAACATATTCTTAAAGAAAGGGTAAAAGGGCAGGACACCGTCTTGGTACCCAGAGGGCGTACCGCATAGAACTCATGCCCATGTGGTCACATGGTGGCGGTACCATCTGATCTATGATCATTTGGGTGAAAACACATTCTTTGACTTGATGGTTTTCAACTTTTTCGTAACAGATTGTTAAAAGAACTCGAGATCCCAGGTGGAACGAAGAGTTTCAGTTCATGATGGACGAACCTCCTACACATGATAAAATACATGTACAAATTATGAGCAAGAGAACACGCATGAGTTTCTTCTCAAAGGTTTTTACATTATTCTTTAACCTTTGAATGAAGTTCATGGTTTTAAAGTACATCAAATTAAGTAATGCTTTCCACTAATTGCAGGAAAAACTAGGTCATGTAGACATAAACCTTTCTGATGTAGTGTACAATGGCCGGATTAACGATAAGTTTCATCTCATAGATTCAAAGAACGGTGTGGTGCATGTTGAGCTTCGATGGAGAGAAACTTGAAGTTACTCTATGATAACGGAGTCAATATGGAGAGCTGTATAGTATACATGATGTATTTAATTTTTTTTCTTTTTATAGTGTTCATGGAAGCAGTCCAAGGTTGAGAAACTATATATTGTGTATACCAAAACTTGATATACTATAAAAAATTTTACCTCTTCAAACTGTTAAACTTTCATATCCTCAAATGTTCAAACATTTTGAAAGTGAATCAATTTTTACAACAATTAGCTCATCCAACTGTATGATTTGTCTATATCAAATTCCGCATCAAACTAACCTAAAATTCAACAAAAACATCCATGAAATTCTCTCTAAATCAATGACAATACGAATAACTCCAAAACCGAACCAAAAACTCAAAATATTTGCTCAACAAAATCTCATCAAATTCTCAAATTATAGCTGTGGGCTTGTTTCGTCGTGTACAATTGGCTCTTATACCAATTGTTGAGTAGAAATTATAAGTGATTAATGAGTTAAGAATGTATTTGTAGGTTTTAGAGTGAGAATTTTAAGAAAGGGAAGATAATTGCTAGACTTACAAACAATGTTTACATATGTGGACCAATAATAAAACAAGAAAAATGCAAAAGAGAGAAGAAGGATAAATATTACGAGTACATTACAATTAAGTGCTAAATGGTTACAAATGATAATGTAATTAATGTCGATGTCTTATCATACTAATTATTTTTAGACCAATAACTTTTCTTCTTTTGTATTGCGTAAAGATATTTTAACCCTGTGTTAATGCTCGTAGTTGTTTAAAGCACAAAGGTTAGTATTTATTTTCATTAGTTTAACAATTTTGGAAAAAAATTTGAAATATTATTTGGTTTTACTCCACGAATTTAATTGTCTTGGTATGTGAAACTTTAAGATATTGTAATATTTCTTCAAGGGTTTAATGATTTTGGTGAAAACTATTAAATATTGTTTCCCTTCATGAGTTGAAGGGTGTTAGGGAAATTTTTCACAAATCACAAGTATTTACTCGTCATGAAAGTAGAACTGTAAAAGTGTAGAACCCATTAGTTAATGGGCTAGTGGCGAAAGCCCAAGTTTTAGGATCATCACAAGTTCACAACAATCCATATGCCATGGTCATATAGAAATCTAGAATAGAGGAGAAATAAAAAATCCAAAAGGTTAGATTTTGACCTATCAGACCAAATTTGTTTAGAGGATAAAATGTTAGGAATTAATTTAGGGCTCCAACACCCTTAATATGGAACCGGCATGGTTTGGTTTGCCGTGTTGAGGCTCAACGTTGCTATAGCCGCGACAAAAGGGCATCATGGTGTTGTTTTTATGTTATTGGGTTTTATATTAACATATTGGAGGATTGCGTGGGGTATTCAGTTTTATACGTACTGCGGAACCCATCTTTCATTCTAATTATTATTGGTATGGTATGGTGTTGTGTGGTTACCTGGTATTTAGCTAATGTAAGAACATTTTTGGTGTAAATGTGTGTGATTTGAGACACCGTCACAAACACTCTTATGAGATTATTAGATAAAACAACCACCACCAAAAATTTGTTATTTGTATACACTCTAAACTACACATATTTAACACGTGCATAAGTACTTGGTTAGATATATGACACTTATAAATATTTATAAATTGTCTACATTGTTAGGTCCAGTTTGACTGGACCCACTCCAGACTTGAAGACTGGAGCGTCACTGAAGATTTGTCCAGAAATAATGGAATACCAGTAAGCATCTCACTTGTATAGGAAATCTGGAGTTCACCAGATTTCAGCTTACTGGACTTCACTCCAGTCCAGATCGATTCTGCTGAAGACATTCTTACTGAAGTCAAAGACTGAAGTTAGAAGAAAGAAGACTGACAAACAGTGGAGCGCACTGGAAGTCTTACCAGATCTATGACTGGAGCTTTGTCAGTGTTCTAGACCTTACAAGTCTGAACACTGATTACGAGGAATTGACTTTTGCCTTTACACACTTTTACACAGACAATCCATTTGTCTATTGATAAAAGTACAATACGTGTGTAAAGGTGGTTGGTTAAAAGGATGACAAGTCACATCAACATGACTTTATCCTTGTACTTTATCATCCTTGTACTTTAACCAATGCATTTAAGGAATTAAAGTTGTTTCCTTAAATGCATGCAACCATATTTGTACGGCATAATAAATTCACTGTTGAATTTATTTTCCTATAAATACCAAGTCATTTACCTCGTTCCAATTACTTTTTGCATATTGGTGAATTTGTCTAAATACTCTCGATCGTAACAAGGAATACTTCACAACTTTAAGTGTTTCGATCAAAGGAGAATATTTAGCAAATATAGATCATTTGTAATTCATAGGTTGTTAGGATATTTACATACTTGTAATATCTTGGTTCCGCAACAACCTTGTATTTTATTTAACATCATAAATAAAATAAACTTGAAAATTACATTGTGTTCCACCTTTACATTATCTATTGCTTTAAGTCTTGTATTACTTTGTTTATATACTTGCATTTATATTTAAGTAATACTAGTCCAATCTAGTGCATACTTGACTTGTTGTATTTTACACTAGTGGGTTAAACCATCAAGTGAGGGACTTACAAGTGGTATCAGAGCAGAAGGCTAACATATTTGCCTAGATCTGCATTCTTGATGGCCAACCCAGAAAATACACAAGCAGGTTTCAGTCTTGGTCCTGATCCTATTCAAAATGATCAAAATGAACCACCACCTGTTATTAACAATAATCCCCCACCTCCTCCTCCTACTCCTGCTTCTCCACATGTGCATGTGCACTACTCAAACAATCCTGTTCCTAAATTCAGTGGGAACAGTGATGAATTTGGGACGTGGAAAGCTAGGATGATATTACATGTTACTGGAATTGAGAGGAATATGATGAAAAACTTAAATGAAGGACCTTATATACCCACATCCCCTCTCAATCCTCTACTTGATCCAACTAGATCTAGAAGAGGAAGGGAAAAGAGGGAGGAACATTGGTCCGAAGAGGAGAGGAGATTGGTAAATTTAGATACCATTCTCAAAAACATGATCCTCGGGGCTGTTCCAGAAACCCTAATTCCCACACTAGTTCTTTTTTCAAGTGCTAAATCCATGTGGGATGAACTGGTGAACCAATATGAAGGAGGTGATGACACTATTGTCACCAGAAAGGTCTCCTTAAACAAGAGGTATGAGTCATTTTTTGCTCTCCCCAATGAGTCTCTCACTGGTACTTACACCAGATTTATGAGTATTATTAACCAGTTGAGAGGACTGGGGGTTGAGAAAGACAAGGATATACTTCTGGAGAAATTTTGTGATATTTTACCCACCAAATGGTCTCACATGATCCTGGTCTTAAGACAAGGTAAAACTCTGCACTCTCACACTCTATCAACCTTATATGGAGCCTTCAGATACACTGAAGAGAATCAGGCTCAGAGACTTGTGGTAAAGCAAGATGCCTTAAACCATGCCTCCAGTAGTTCCAATGTGGTCAGTCATACTGTTCCACAATGTGCAGCACTAATGTCTTCTGAGAATGTATTTTCTATGAAGAAGATGATGTCTGAACTTATGGAATCTGGAGAAACAAATAATATCTCTCCAGACTGTGATGAATCTGACAATGATGACTTGGTTGCAATGATTGCTAAAACGTTTAACCATTTCAAAGCAAGAGCAAACAGGCCCAGTGGACAACATGCATCCAGTACTTCTACTGATAAGACTAATCTGACATGCTTTAAGTGTGGCAGAAAAGGTCACTTCATGAAGGAATGCAAGTCCAGTCAGTTTGTATCTCAGCCTGGTCCATCTGTTTCTTATCAAAAGCCTGATGATAGCTACAAGTCCAAATACAAAAAGCTTAAGGCTCAAATTGCACTCATGTCACAAGATAATAATAAATGCATGATTGAAACTACTGAATAAAAGTGGGTTCCCTCTGATGATTCATCAGTCGATGAAGAAGAGGAAAGAGATTGCTGTTATATGGCTCTGGCAGACCAAGAGCATCTGGCGAAGCAAGATGTCACATCTGGAAGATGGGTGGACATTGTGATCAAAAAGGTCAGTGATTATGATATGAAACTGACCCTGAACTAAAATTGGACATTGCTGAAGCTCTTAATTCTGATTTAATTTTTGTTGAAACTGTTAGATCTGACAGTGTCAATGGTCTATGTTAGGACCAGTTTTGCTGAAACTTGCCAGTCTCCAGTTGCATCTGGAGACTACGAAGATTTGTCCAGATATATATTGAAGTCCAGTTGCAACGTACAGTTAACGCAACTGAAGACTTCCTCCAGTTGAGATCTGACCAGATGAAGAATCATTCCAGTTGAAGTCGAAGACAACAAGTAGAAGATAAAGAATGACAATGGCAGCGAAGCCCAGTTGACATTCTACTCAGATATAAACTGGAGAACATCAGTGTAAAGTACTTACAAAGCTTTACACTGATTACGAGGAAAAGACCTTTATGCTTTATGTGCTATTACACGGATAAAAGGATTTATCTATGTATAAAGTACAAAAGGTACATAAAGCAGGTTGAGAAAAGTTACTTTATTCTGTAACTTTACACAGCATTTTAAGGAATTAAATGCTATTCCTTAAATGTTCTCAACCATATTTGTACGGCCAAAGTTGACATCCCAATGTCAACTTTGCCTATAAATAGAGGTCTTTGCACAACAAGAAAATAACTTTGCATACCTGCAATATTCTTGGTGAACTTGTGCAATATTCTCTCAATCGCAAAAAGGAACATTTCACAACTTTAAGTGTTTCGATTGTTTAGAGAATTTCCAAGTATAGATCATATGTATTTCATAGGTTGTTAGGATATTTACATACTTTGTATTATCTTGGTTCCGCAACAACCTTGTAATTTATTTAAAGTTAATAAATAAATTACACTTGAAAAATACATATTGTCTCATCAATTTACTTTACAAGTACTTTCTATTATTGCATTGTCATTTACTTATTGTCACGTTAATAAGTAATATATCCAAGAACTTGGTATACACTCACTGCAACTGGTCGTCTCCAGTTCAGTGTTTATATTGCAAAGTAACCCCACCATCGACATAGAGGTGTCTTCAGGTAGTACCATCTATTGAGTTGGGACTTACAGTCTAGAAAATGATTTTTCTGAAATTTCATCTTTAAAATCAAAATTAAAAGAACTTCAAGATATTGAACTGGCATTTCAAGCACAAGTTCTGGTAACTGAACAACTGGTTCAAGAAAAACATGACCTGGAAATTATTTTAGAAAAAGAAAAACAGGTCATTAAATCATGGCTAGAAACCAGAAAGCCATATGATGCTGGAGTAAATCAATTTCCTGCACAAAAACGTGCATATTTGGATGGAAATACTCATGTTGCATCATTGATACCAGTTATTGACCGTTTACCAGAGGAAGTCAGGCCCATTACCATTTATGATGAGCCTGTTACTCCCAAGGCCAATATTTTTCCAATTCAATCCCCAGAGGTCAAAACTGAAGCACCACAGGTGACTGCTCTAGTTAAAAAGGTCAATCAAAGGAAACCTTTGCCTCAGTCTTCTTCAAAGGAACCTTCAGTTCCTAAGAAAAAGAATGTCTCCCCTCCTAAGCCTAAAGTCCAGTCATCTGAAAAGGCTAAGGTGTCATCTGAAGAAACCATTTTGTTAAGGCTGGAGAGCCAGTTTCAATTACTGTCTCGTCAAGTTCAAAGTTGTAATGCAAGACTGAACAATTTTGAGGGTACTTCATCTGGCCCTAAACAAAATTCAAAACCTTTTTCAAAGAAAGATAAAAATGTTTCTCCTGTTGAGAAGAAAAAGAAAAAGGTGTCAAAACTGTCAACTCCAGTAGTATTTTCAAAAAAATCCACTGTCCAAGAAAGTAAACTCAACCAGATACCCCCAGGGACCTATAAGGGAGGGTCCAGTGAACCCATCAGTCGATGGGTTCCCAAATCTAACTAATAAATCTGGTGGATGTGCAGGGCGATCGAAAGAAATATATTTGGTATCTTGACAGTGCTGCTGGCAGGACAATGACCGGATGTAAGACCCTGCTGGAGGAGTTCATAATTTCTGATGGAACCTCCATTACTTTTGGAAATGATGGTTGTGGAAAGACTGAGGGGTATGGTGTTCTGAACAATGGACAAGTCAAATTCAGACAAGTTGCTTATGTGAATGGTTTGAAATATAACCTGATCAGTGTTAGTCAACTGTGTGATGATGGCTACCAAGTATTGTTCAATATTGCTCAGGGCATTGTATTCAACAAGGACTGGAAGGTAGTATTGATTGCTGCTAGAAGAGGGAATGTGTATGTGATGGATATGGAAAGCTCTCCTTCAGAGCAGTGTTTCTATACTCAAGCTGATGAAGACACAAACTTGTTATGGCATAAAAGGTTATCCCATTTAAATTTCAAAAATATTAATAAGTTGTTTAGAAAACAACTGGCAGATGGGATACCTTCAGTTTTCTTCAAAAAAGAAAGGCCATGTCCAGGATGTGAGATGGGGAAGCAGAAACGTGCCAGTTTCAAGACCAAGCAGAATTTTAGCATATCTGAACCACTTCATATGCTTCATATGGATCTTTTTGGTCCAGTGAATGTTCAGACTCGTGCTGGTAAAAGATACACCCTGGTGATTGTCGATGAATTTTCCAGATATTGCTGGGTTATCTTTCTCAAGTCTAAAATCGAAGCTGCTGCTGAAATCATCGCTCTTATTAAGCAAATTGAGCTCAAATATAAGCGAAAAGTGTGTCAGTTAAGAAGTGACAATGGAACAGAATTCTAGAATGCTACACTGGAGTCATTCTGTACTGACACTGCATCTCCCAGAATTTCTCTTCAACATGAACTCCAGAACAAAATGGAGTTGTAGAAAGGAAAAATCGAACGCTGATAGAAGCTGCCAGGAGTATGCTTGCTGAATCTGGTCTTCCTACCAGTTTCTGGGCTGAAGCAATTGCTACTGCTTGCCACACTCAGAACCTGTCAGTGTATATCAAAAGGCACAAGAAGACAGCCTATGAAGTATTAAGAAATAGAAAACCAAATATTGGTTATTTTCACGTTTTTGGATGTCCATTTTACATCCTGAACGACTCCAGTCAGTTAGGAAAATTTGATGCCAAAGATGATGAAGGATATTTCTTAGGTTATTCCGCAATTCGCAAGGCCTTCAGAGTCTATAACAAAAGACTGGAGAAGGTTCATGAATCCATACATGTCACATTTGATGAGTCAAATGCAGCAATCAATAAAAAGCCAACTCTTGATACTCCCCAGTAACTCCAATCGTCTTCTGTGAATCTGATCCTATCAACTACAATAAAGATTCAGAAGACACAGTTTCCAGTCATCCTGATCTGGAACCCGTTCAGATTAAGAAACCCCCCAGTAGTACTCCTTTTTATCCTTCAATAAGTTTCAAACTACCCTTTGAACTTATTATTGGATCAGATGTTCGTACTACTCCCCCAGTATCAGATTCAGTTGAAACTGAACCAGTTCTCCAAGAAATGCCTTCAAATGAGGAATTTCATGATGCACATCGTGATCTTAATGACTCTGATGAAGATGTGGAGATAGTTTATGAAGAACCTTGGGTTCCAGTTGATAATGATTCAACTGATGCACCCCATTCTTGCACTCATATTGTTATACATAACAATCCTGGTCAATACTCTAGGTGGTCAAAAGCACATCCTATTGATCAAATCATAGGAGACTCCAGTAGAGGGGTTCAGACTAGAAGAGCCTCCAGTGAACAATGTTTATACGTCAGCTTCTTATCACTGATATAACCGAAGAAGATTGACGAGGCTATGGAAGATCCAAGTTGGGTGATAGCTATGCAAGAAGAGCTACACCAGTTTGAAAGGAATAAGGTTTGGAACCTGGTTCCTTTCCTAGTTGGCAAGAAAGAACCAATTGGAACCAGATGGGTCTTCAGAAACAAGGTAGATGAAGATGGTCATGTTGTCAGAAACAAGGCCAGATTGGTTGCACAGGGATATTGCCAATCAGATATTGATTTTGATGAATCATTTACTTCAATGGCTAGACTTGAAGCGATCAGAATATTCTTAGCATTTGCTGCTCATCATCAATTCAAGGTCTACCAGATGGACGTCAAAAGTGTATTTTTGAATGGAAAACTGGAAGAAGAAGTTTATGTCAGGCAACCATCAGGTTTCGTTGATGAAAAGCATCCTCACTGGGTATATCGTCTGGACAAAGCACTCTATGGTCTCAGACAAGCCCCACGTGCCTGGTATGACACTCTGACTAAACACTTGTTGAAAAATGGCTTTAAAAGAGGTGCAATTGACAATACCTTATTTATTCTTCGTGAAAGAGGTAATCTTCTGTTGGTACAAATTTATGTTGATGATATTATTTTTGGGTCTACTGATGAAAATATGTGCAAGAAATTTTCTAAAATAATGTCTTCTGAATATGAGATGAGTTTAATGGGTGAATTAACATATTTTCTAGTTGACTCCAGATTTTAAAAACCTGGATTTCAAAAACTTTTACCAAACGATGTTTAAAACATAGCGGAAAAGGATCACTTAAAAACTGCCCCATCCGTAACGGATGGTGCCTTTCATTAAAGTTTGGTGTTACTAATAGCATCATCGTAATAGTCAAAGTAAAATCCAAGTTATGGCACTAACATAATTGCCATCAAATCTACAAGAGACATAAATCATAAATAAAGTAGCCGAACATATGGCTATAGGTAATGTCTAATCATAGGGAGACTAATGCTAATCTTCCTTTATTCTTCTACCCATCTCACGATCCACGTACTTCACTAGCTTATACCTGCTTATCCTGAAGGACACAACATTTTCATAAAAGCAAGTGTTAGCTAATAAAATTAGCTAAGTAAGATACACACATTTTGATAAAACGTTCTTCATTTTACTTTCATAACTTCGTCATATTTTACTTATCAAAATGTAACCACATTACATATTATCCACAACAATCATAGATCAACTCATACTCCCCGTTTCCCACATTGTATCACATTTCATTTCATATCAACATATACATCTTATCATCATATACTCTT
>CM067167.1:293983126-294110557 GCA_034093135.1 Erigeron breviscapus | reverse complement strand
GCAATTAAGTGACGAAACGAGTTATAAGGAAGTGCGAGGGCCTAGATGTAAAGTTTTGAAAGTTGTTCCAGCATATATAGGGCATGGTGCACGACCCTAAGGCAGAAAAATCAGATCCAAACCCTAAGAAAGTCTCACACACAAAACCCTAGGCCTCTCCTTCAAGTTTAGAGCAATTTCGGGTCGATTCGGGAGTGATTTCGCATAGATTTCGATCGTTTAATCTTCCTTCCAGGTAAGATATGATTTATTGATCAATTTTTGAGTCATTTGAATGGTTTTTACCCAATCAATTCGGATCTTAAGGGTTAGGGTTGATTTGATTACGTTTCGTCATCGATTACTTGGGTTTTCGGGTAATCTAATCTATTGTTATTGAATCCTCTTGTCCCTGGAACAAGTGATCTTGTGAAATCATCATATGAGTCATATTTTGGGTGAATATGAGATCCATAGGTCGTGGTGGTTGCTATGGTTATTTGATGGTCGAAATAGTTTGAAAAACAAAGGGTTTATTAGATCTGAAAATCTAGTAATATTGCAAAAATCATATCTCTTTCAATTAAAAGAGTTAGGAGATGAATATTATATTTTTGAAAAGGTCTACGAGTCCTCTTGAATCGATATGAATAAAGTTTCTGGTGATTTTGCCCATAGATAGGCGAAAAGTGTCGATTTCCAAAACTGGTCGAATTTCGGACGAGTTCTGCTGGCCTATCTTGTAAACGTCATAAATCATTCATTATAGAGCTTCAAGAGTCAAAATTTATATTTCTGGAAAGGTCTTTGAATTCCCTACATTTCTTAAGAACTAAGTTTTGACTCATTTGGTCATCTTGAGGTCGAAACGTCGCCTGCAAGTGAAGGGTGCGAGTCTAGAAGTTGATATCGACGAGACCACCCATGGGCTCGGCGATATCAGCCGGCAGAAGGGTTCTAAGCGCGTTTAAGTGTCTAGTTGACTTATATTTCCATCCTTCTTGTATCATAGGTTGTCGGGAACACTTGTCAAGCACGGTAAACACATTTGTGATTGTTGAGTACTCCATTGAGGTAAGATACATGTCTTTTATCACGCTGGAGGCACAACAAAAGTAGTTTTATTTAATTAACCTCTTAACTGGATTATCTTATGTGTGTGGAGTTTTCCGGGTTATGCGGGAGGTTATGTGGGAATGTATGTATGATGAAGTGGCTTATTATGATATGATGACGTTTAAAGTAAAGTGGTTATATGCATATGTAGTATGTTGATTATAATTATGTTGCCATGAAATGATTATGATATGTGTTGTGATGATGATAATGTCAATAATATGCTTTGATGATTGCTATGTGATGGCTTATGTGTGGGGTTTAAAGTGTGAAATATCTAGTTCACTAGATACGCGTAGGAATTGCTATGAGTTGTGCACGTTAGTGGGATTAAACGTTAAAGTAGATGTGGGACTAGTTAGGTAATGTATATACCTAATGTTAAAGTAAAATGTGAGATGTGGGAAACCGTTCTAGCCTTAGTGTTAGTGCGTAAAAAGTAAGAAAGATATAAATACGTGGGAAATGCTATAGCTAAATACGTGAGATTGATGTGGGAAGTGTTAAGCTTAACCCGTGCTAGTTGTAATGCTAGTGCGTAAGACGTGGGAAACCGTGCTAGTTGTAATGCTAGTGCGTAAGACGTGGGAAACCGTGCTAGTTGTAATGCTAGTGCGTAAGACGTGGGAAACCGTGCTAGTTGTAATGCTAGTGCGTAAGACGTGGGAAACCGTGCTAGTTGTAATGCTAGTGCGTAAGACGTGGGAAACCGTGCTAGTTGTAATGCTAGTGCGTAAGACGTGGGAAACCGTGCTAGTTGTAATGCTAGTGCGTAAGACGTGGGAAACCGTGCTAGTTGTAATGCTAGTGCGTAAGACGTGGGAAACCGTGCTAGTTGTAATGCTAGTGCGTAAGACGTGGGAAACCGTGCTAGTTGTAATGCTAGTGCGTAAGACGTGGGAAACCGTGCTAGTTGTAATGCTAGTGCGTAAGACGTGGGAAACCGTGCTAGTTGTAATGCTAGTGCGTAAGACGTGGGAAACCGTGCTAGTTGTAATGCTAGTGCGTAAGACGTGGGAAACCGTGCTAGTTGTAATGCTAGTGCGTAAGACGTGGGAAACCGTGCTAGTTGTAATGCTAGTGCGTAAGACGTGGGAAACCGTGCTAGTTGTAATGCTAGTGCGTAAGACGTGGGAAACCGTGCTAGTTGTAATGCTAGTGCGTAAGACGTGGGAAACCGTGCTAGTTGTAATGCTAGTGCGTAAGACGTGGGAAACCGTGCTAGTTGTAATGCTAGTGCGTAAGACGTGGGAAACCGTGCTAGTTGTAATGCTAGTGCGTAAGACGTGGGAAACCGTGCTAGTTGTAATGCTAGTGCGTAAGACGTGAGAATAAGTTGATTAAGATAATTATAAAATATGTGAGAAAGATGTACATGTAATTTTAAGACGTGGGTTTACAATGTGACGTGAGATTTAATAAGATTTGTTGAGACGTGTGATAAGAACGAAGAATAGGCACAATTAGGAGTATATACTCTACTTGTGTTAGTATGTATACGTGAGATATGTTTACGTGTGTTATGCCAAGTTAAGAGATGTTGATTATGTTGAAAGTATATGATGATATGATATGAGATGTTGACTAAGTTGTAAGATATGTTGATATGTTAAGAGATGTTCATTAAGTTGTATGTACTCGTTGATGTGATATGAAATGTGAGGGAATGTGGGAAAAAGGTAAGGATGGGTTGATCTTACGATGTTTGTGGATAGTATGTAATGTGATCATGTTTTTTGATATCTAAAATACGAAGAAGTTTTATGAAAGTAAAATGAAGAACGTTTTATTAAATGTGTGTATCTTACTTAGCTAATTTATTAGCTAACACTTGCTTTTATGAAAATGTTGTGTCCTTCAGGATAAGCAGGTATGAGCTAGAGATGTGTATAGCTCGTGAGATGGGTAAAAGAATAAAGGAAGATTAGCATAGATTGTTGAATGCTTAGACTTCCCATAGCCTATGTTTTGGCTACATTATTTACGTTTATGATACATGTAATAATGAATGACATTTATGTTGGTGCCAAGACTTGGATTTCATTTATATTGTTTTGATGATGCACTTTAGTAACACCATTTTATGAAAGGTACCATCCGTTACGGATGGGGCAGTTTTAAGTGATCCTTTTCCGCTACGTTTTAAACGCCGTTCGGCAAAAGTTTTTTGAAATCCAGGTTTTGAAATGACGGGTGTTACAGAGACAGTTCCTGAGGGGTTGTTTAAGAAGAAAAAGGAAGTTGTGGCAAGTGAAATTGAAAAAGCCTTTGGTACTGAAGCCATTGTGCAGCAAGAAGAGGCTGCTGGTACTGATGCGAGTGAGCCACAGTTTGAAGCATTTCCAGATATTACTGCTACTATGAAAAGCTTGAAAAGAAAGAAGCATGTGGTATCTGGAGGTGAGATTGAGGAGGCTACTGAAGGCTCTCCAGAATTCGCTAGGGTTGATGAAGAAACTTCTAAGAGATTGGAGCAGGAGGGCATCATGATTGACATTTTCAAAAGAAGCCAAGTAAATGAACTCCTGGAACATAAAAATCAAATGGCTAAAATGGGGACCCTTGATTCTTACAATGCTGGAAGGCTAGGTGTGCATGTTGATGTATACAAAATAACGAAAGATGATCCCAGAGTTCATCAATGTTTAGAAGCCATGGATGATGTGTATGTTCGCTCCAGATACTCTGTAGAAGAACAAAAATTTGATTCTGAAACGTATGGGGTAAATGTGTTAGAGTTGATTGCCCAGGGACAGGAAGCACTGGTGGAGCTTTAGAGAAAGGTCAGATCAAATGCTGCAGCCCTGGAAAATGAATATCGAAAGAAGTTAAAGGGTGGACCCAGACTCCCAGCCAGAAAAACAAAGGCTGCCAGGGATGCAGATCTCAGCACCTTCATTCCACTTGACATCACCAGAAAAATCGATAGGGCTGAAGTTCAGAAAGCCATGGAACAAATAAAGGTGTCAATGGAAACTGAAGCAATGATCCAGATGGCAAAACAAAAAGATAAATATAATGAACTGATGATGTTCAGGGCAAATGCCAGAAGGATCATAGGTGCTGAAATAAAATTGGCTGAAAATCACGAAGGTATGACAAAGTTTGAGGTAAAGTTGACCAGAGAGGGTAACTTTGTTGATGAAAGGAAGAACACCCCAGTCCAAGCTTTTGGGTGGTCTGAACTGAAGGAGATTGGCTTGACATTCAGGGGGAAGACTGATGTGTCTCCAGATGTCAAAGCATTTTTGAAAAGAATTGAGAAGGTATGGAAAAGGAAGCAACAGATGGAGATTGCATTGGGCATGAGATCTCCAGATGCTTCACCTTCTCCAAAGAGAAAGGCCACTGAAGATGCACCTGGACAAGCTTCAAAGAGAAGGGCCTGACTCTTTTATCATCTTACTTGTATTTGTATTTATTTTAAATCAAAGTTGTAACTTTTTATATGTTGATGTCTGTAAATAAAGTTGCAAGCTTTTGATTCACAAGTAAGTGATCAGATTAAGTCTAAATTAGAACTAAAAGATTAAAACTGGAACACTGATGATCTATAAAGTGTTCTCCAGTAACTTAAATTTTTAGACTTAGTCAAAATCAAGTGTTTTTCAAGCATACAATTGTATAGATAGAAGCTTGAAAAACCTTGCATTATTTCTGAACAAATAAGGGAAATTTGTTAGGTCCAGTTTGACTGGACCTACTCCAGACTTGAAGACTGGAGCGTCACTGAAGATTTGTCCAGAAATAATGGAAGACCAGTAAGCATCTCACTTGTATAGGAAATCTGGAGTTCACCAGATTTCAGCTTACTGGACTTCACTCCAGTCCAGATCGATTCTACTGAAGACATTCTTACTGAAGTCAAAGACTGAAGTTAGAAGAAAGAAGACTGACAAACAGTGGAGCCCACTGGAAGTCTTATCAGATTTATGACTGGAGCTTTGTCAGTGTTCTAGACCTTACAAGTCTGAACACTGATTACGAGGAATTGACTTTTGCCTTTACACACTTTTACACGGACAATCCATTTGTCTATTGATAAAAGTACAATACGTGTGTAAAGGTGGTTGGTTAAAAGGATGACAAGTCACATCAACATGACTTTATCCTTGTACTTTAACCAATGCATTTAAGGAATTAAAGTTGTTTCCTTAAATGCATGCAACCATATTTGTACGGCATAATAAATTCACTGTTGAATTTATTTGCCTATAAATACCAAGTCATTTACCTCGTTCCAATTACTTTTTGCATATTGGTGAATTTGTTAAATACTCTCGATCGTAACAAGGAATACTTCACAACTTTAAGTGTTTCGATCAAAGGAGAATATTTAGCAAATATAGATCATTTGTAATTCATAGGTTGTTAGGATATTTACATACTTGTAATATCTTGGTTCCGCAACAACCTTGTATTTTATTTAACATCATAAATAAAATAAACTTGAAAATTACATTGTGTTCCACCTTTACATTATCTATTGCTTTAAGTCTTGTATTACTTTGTTTATATACTTGCATTTATATTTAAGTAATATTAGTTCAATCTAGTGCATACTTGACTTGTTGTATTTTATACTAGTGAGTTAAACCATCAAGTAAGGGACTAACATACATTAATAAGTATTAACAATTTAAAATTTTCACATGTAAAGGGAATAAAAATGTCCATAATCTTATCTTAACTACCTTATAAAGCATTTGACCCTCCTATTTTTTAAAAAAAGAACTTGATCTACCCAAACTACCCATCTCATTTATTCTCTAATTTAAATATTTCATCTAATATACCTATAATACTCTTATAAAATTATTTACAACATACATCCCTTAACCCTTAATACCTTCTTTTATATCAATTATTTTTATATTAATAATCACGCCACTACCGCCGCCGCCACCACTACCCGGCGTCGCCACCACCGCACAGTTGCATCGCGCGGGTATATGACTAGTAAGTGTAAAACTTATACGTGTACCTATTTTTAAATTTTAAGCCTAAAAAATCAATGCTTTACACGTAAAATCTTCACCCAAGACAAGTGCAAAGAAATCATTTACAAGTAATTGAGCTTTACACTTAAAAAATGGATACAAATATAAGATTTGCATATTAAAAATTGATTTTTTTTTCATTACACTTTTAAATATAAAATTATTTTGCTTTATTCACGTAGACAATTTATACATCGTGATATAATAATTTATATATTACGTACTTCTAAAAATTTGTATGTAGATAACAAGTTAAAAATAGTGAATCGATATCCAAACATCCGAGGCAATCACGGCATTTTGAAAGATCTCAAAACTAGTCTCCGGTCAACCTTTTGAGTTTTGACCGCCCGGTCATTTTATGTCCTTTTCACTTTACTAATTTTCTTTGCCCTTTCAACAACTTGCACTTAAGTCAAGGACTTTGGGCCAAATGTCAGTAGTTGGTGGTAATTATCATCTGTTGTCACTTTCACCGCTTCTACTTCTATCCAAGCTACACAAACCAACCAGACTTCAACCCACAAAAATGCAACTAATTAACATGACCTTAAAATCCATTTTTAAAATATATCTTAACTCACATACCATACAATAAACTCTAATTGGTTTATAAAATAAATCATTCTTGATTAATTTTTTGATACACAATATATATTATAAATATTGATTGAAAAAGTGGTAACAAGAGTAGAGCATAATTATGTGGTTTGTCGTAATTTGGCTTGTTTAAAATACACTTAAGGAAGAGGTGTGACATTGATCTCTTGGTTATAGAGGACACTTATTAGTAAATGTAGTTGTTTTTTGTTTAGAAAAAAAGAAACTCATATGCTGCAAATTAATTCATTAATACTTAGAAAATAAATGTTCTTTCTATATATGTTAACTCTTAATATATAGGTTATCTATATGAGAAAATCAATATTTTTAGTATCCAACTGAAAATTTATGTTACTTAATATGGACGGCAAAATGCCGACAAACACTCCCTCACAAAGGATTACCACTTCGATACGTCCCCCAAAATAGAATAACTATTTAAATATAGAAACTGAACCTTCAATTTATTGCCATTGTATATCTAATACGTCCAACGTACTACACATCATATTCGTAAAATAATTTAGAATGGATGCTAATCAGATAGGAATCAAACTAAATTAAAATTAAAAAAAAATCTATATGCAAACTCTAAAACTAAATCAAACTAAGAGGCTATAAGACCAGGGTAACCGGGTGTTTGGTGCCAACACATATTCAGCCCAACACTCGGAGGCCTCGACACGTACGTTGAACGGCGTGTTGGTTTAACTTGATTGCAACCGCGGTGGACAAGTAGACGTTTTAATTGGTATTTTGGGTTTGTTTTTTCTTTATCCCAACATATTGAGTTTTTGATGGATTACACGCAAAAGTGATTCGGTGTGTTGCTGACGTGATATCAATAAACCCAGTTTTACACATGATCTAATTGCATAACTTATGACAACATTAAGCTAACAATTAATATACATTTCAATGAGGTACCTTAAATCAACATAAACTTGCTTGATCAGAGTTATTTTCTTCTAAATAAGGAGATACCTTCCCATCTTTGTGAATGATAGATTTTTGTTTGCCATCCGGAGTAACTTCTTGAAGTAACTTCACGACAGCACGCATCGAGGGTCGGTTCATAGGAAGCGGGCTAATGCAGGACAAACCGATCTCAAGAACCTTATAGATTTGCTCTTTGGATTCATATTCGAGTTCACGGTCTACAATATTATCGTAGTCCTTTTGGTTCACCTTTGTTTGCACCCATGCGGCCAGGTCTCCCTCGTCGTCTACTGGTTTCCTTCCTGTCACTAGTTCCAAAATCACGACTCCAAAGCTGTAGATGTCGCTCTTCTCATTTACACGAAGCGTGTATGCATATTCTAAGCCACATTTACAATAAACACAAATGAAAACTTGATTTGCATGGTAGAAATTGTGATAAATGTTAGGGAATATATGTACATATATATTATATATCATACCTGGAGCAAGATAACCACGGGAACCAGCAATAACAGACATCGATTCAGACCCTTGACTCGCAACGTTGATGAATTTTGCCACACCAAAATCTGCGATTCTTGCTCCATATTCTTCATCTAGTAATATATTATTCGACTTGACATCTCTATGAATAATAGGAGGAACACAATCATGGTGCAAATAAGACAACCCCTCGGCCGCATCAACAATGATCTTCAGTCTCATCGACCATTCCAAAAATTTACCTTTGTTACTATGCAACAAGTCACCTAAACTTCCATTTGGCATATATTCATATACCAAAAGCTTCGAGTTTCCGCTCTTAAAACAACACCATAACTTAACTATATTCTTATGCCTAATCTTCCCTAACGTCTCGACTTCACTCTCAAACTCATCTTTTTGTAAATCCAAATCATCCTTCTTTTTTAACTGTCTTTCCCATAGCTTTTTTACAGCAACAGGTTCTCCATTGCTAAGAATCGCTTTATAAACTTTCCCTGAAGCACCACTTCCTATAACATTATTTTCGTCCAAAAGTTGAACAATTTCGAATTCACTAAAACCCAATTTGTGAAAAGATCTCCACTTGGATATCGACACTCCTTCATCGTTCGATTTCTTGATGTTATGATACTTGAAAATAAACCAAATCACACCAATAACCAAAACTAGTCCTGCAAAAATGAATATGAACCTAAGCAGCCATATATTGTGATTATTTTTCTTCGGGTTTTCTTCAACGCAGCCATGGCTAAACCCACCACATAAGCCCGGATTCCCTAGAAAACTATCTCGATAAACTGGTTTTGAATATTCAAAAGGGATCTCCCCAGAAAGTTGATTGTTAGATAAATTCAACTTATTTAGTATCAAATTTCCTAGCCCTGATGGAATCTTTCCATAAAACAAATTACCCGAAAGATCAAGATAATTAAGAACAGGTAAATTACCAATTTCGTTGGGGATTTCGCCTGTAAACTTATTGTTTGCTAAATTAAGTTCATTAAGCTCTTTCAAAGATTCAATTTCTACAGAGAGCCGGCCCGAAAGATTGTTTTGACTAAGATCAAGTGTCCCCAAATGGTCTAACTTAAATAAAGATTCTGGAATCTCTCCAATCAACTTGTTATCACTAGCATAAAACTCAACCAAATTGATTAAAGATCCTATTTCATTTGGTAAACTACCCGAAAAAGTATTCCCAGAAATCGAAATTGAAGAAAGATTAACCCCACCAGAGATCATATTTGATAGATTACCCGAAAACAAATTATGAGCAAGATCAAGAAGATAAACATGAGGCAACCCCCAAATTTCCACTGGAACTTGACCCGTAAACTTGTTCTTACTCACACGAATTCGTCTTAAACTCTTGCATTCTCCAAGGCTAGTTGGAATCTCTCCAGAAAATGAGTTCCCAATCAAATCAAGATCAATTAATTCACGATTTTCGCATAAACCAAGAGGAAGTTCACCGAATAACTTATTATAAGAAACGTCTAATGTTTGTAAAGGCGAATTCTTTCCAAGATCACTAGGAAGTAAACCCGTTAAGGAATTACCAAATAATCTAAGATCATATAAGTTTGGTGATCTAGCTAAACTTTCAGGAATCAAACCATGTAAGTTATTATCAGCCAAACAAAGTGATGATAAGGGCAATTTACATAACTCAACAGGTATAGTCCCAGTGAAACCATTTATCGATAAATCGATTTTTCTCAATTGTGTCATACTAGCCCATTCCTTCTTTGGCAACTCGCCATGAAACGAGTTGTTGTAGAGCTCAAGCTGGTAAAGATTTTTGAGCTGGAAAACGATAGCCGGGAACTCACCCGTGAGTGAATTGTAGGATAATTCGAGATTTTTAAGCTTATGTAGTTTGGACAATGTATCCGGAATTGTTCCAATAAAGCCGCAAGAACTTAACCATAAGTGTTGGATATTTGAAAGGTTTCCTAGCTCTGGTGGGATAGGACCATGGTCAAATAAATTGTAAGCTAGAACTAGCTCAACAAGAGTTGTAACATTAGCTAGAAAGGCAGGAAATGGTCCAGTGAGAAGGTTGTTGGTTAAGTTGAGTGTTTGGAGACGTGGAAATGATCCGAAAGTACTTGGAATTTCTCCCGAAAGATCGTTTTCTTGTAGGTCTAGATATACAAGATTTGGGATGGTAATGAGGGTAGATGGAAGGACACCATGAATGTAGTTTGATGAAAGGTCTAGATATGTCAAATTTTGACATTTTGAGATGGATATTGGGATGGTTGAGTTTAAATTGTTGTCATGGAGTGAGATGGTGGTTAAGGAAGGAAGACGGCATATGAACGTGGTGTCGAATGGGCCGGTGAGGCTAGCCGAAGGGAGGTTGATGGATATAACGGTTGGGATGGTTTGGTGACAAGTGATGCCGGTCCAATTGCATGGAGTCTGATCATGGTTGTTCCAGCTTGAGAGGATCCCGGTTGGGTCGGTCCATGTGGACTTGACTTGGAGTAAATCTAGACCTTCTTGGTTCAAACACAAGATGACCATGGTGGTTCTTGATAATAAGAATGACAAAAATATAAACAAGATATGTGATGGTGGTGGCATGGTGGGAATATGGAGAGTTTTGGAGAAATGAATTAAAGAAGATATGAACACACTTGTGGATTTTTCAACGAGGGGGACTTGGTAGTAAACAAGTAGTGAATGATTAGATGGAGAAAGACAACTACTAACAAACTTTTTAATTACTTTTCTATTATCATTGAATCTATTTTAAAATAACTATCTTTGATTTTATATTTTTGATATTAGAGAATATAAAATATTATTATGTGTTTTAAGTTTTAAATTTGATTATAAGGATACCATCAAGTTAAACCATTAAGTACGAAAATTATTGTATATTCTATAACAATCATTGTATAAAATAACAACAAAGTATGGTCATGATCAAAGTTATCAGTAATAATAACCATCTTTTAGTTTTTATGAAAGCAAGCAATATAATATGTAACTGAAAAACTAGTTGAATAGATCATATTTGGTATTACTATATATCGCATAAAATACCAAACATATTTGATTATATCATCGAATTTGAAAACTAATTAATTTATCAAAATACCGAAAATGACTTTTTTTAATAAAAATATTTGTTCAAATAGATCTAATATTTCAAGATTTTAAACACTGGTTTAAGTTTTATCCCTTTTTATTTTTCTCTTTGGCAAAAGCTAACACCACAATAAAAGATAAATTTCTTGTAAATTTATATTTCTATATTTTTATAAAGATATAAAATAATCTTCAGCTTGAATTGAAACTCACCATTACTTTCTGCTAAAGAGGTTTAAGGTTGCTTTCAACATAGTGTTAATCATTGTTAACCTTAGGATAACTTTCTAAATGTTAATGAAATTCTGATAATGATAGTAAATCTGTGTTTTATGGTTCTAATTGTGATTATCTGGGTTATTGTTTGGAATATGATTACATATAAAATGGTGGTTTTTGGAAATAATAATAATAAACATAAAAGCAAAATATATGATGGTGGTAGCATGGTGGGAATTGAGAATTTTGGATGAATGAATTAAAGAAATATGAACACTTGTGTATTTTTCAAAGAGGAATCAAGATTCGAGACTTGGGAGTAAACTAGTAGTGAATGATTAGATGGAGAAAGACAACTTAACAAACTTTGTAATGACTTTTATTTTATTAAATTAATTAATTTTAAAATAACTATCTTTGATTTTCATATTAGATAATATAAAATATGTGATTTAAGTTTTATTTTTTATAATATAATCAAGTTTGAACCATTTATTTATGAAAGTTATAATATATATGATGATTGAATTATATATTGCAGTTTTCATTTTTATATCAGTAGTATGAATATGACTCTTCATCAAACATACACTTTAAAATAGAGTTCAATCACTATAACAAATTAGTCAATTCTACACACTTTATTCTACACAATTTAGAAAAGTGCGTAAAATTTTATTGAATTGTTCGCACTTAAAAATGTGTACAAATAGTCTACATTAAAAAGTGCGAAGAAAACTACAAGCTTCACATTTAAAAGTGTGAAGAAAAAATGTTCACACTAATAAGTGTGTACAAATTTTATACTTTATACACTTATAAGTGTGAAGATCATTTCTTCGCAAGTGATTTCTACGCACTTGCGAAAAGATAACCCGCGAAGAAATGATTTTTCAGTGCGTAGAAATCACCCGCGAAGAAAATGATTTATACATTTAAAAGTGTGTACAAATCTAATATTGTACACACTTATTAGTGTGTAAACATTTTTCTTCACACTTTTAATTGTGAAACTTGTAACTTTTTTCGCACTTTTTAATGTAGACTATTTGTACACATTTTTAAGTGCGAAAGAATTAACAAAAAATTACGCATTTTTAAAGAGTGCGTTGAAAAAGTGCGTACAAATGACAAATTTGTTGTAGTGAATAAAAGTTATTTGATGATTTTATATCGGTGGAATTTTTTATAAAATCAAGGAATTTCATTCTTATTCTTAATTAGAGGACAACAATGCATAGATTGATAAATGATCCATCGTCACCACCCAACCACTGACTAATATTGTCCATAGAATTTAGAATAATAAATAATGCCTTCATCAAATGGATATCTAATGTGACATATTTGAAGCTTATAACAAAAGTAGAATATAGGAGTAACTATTATTAGCTAATGTGTTACACTTCCAAAGTTCCAATATCATCTTGTAGTCAGTGACGGGTTTAAGATGCAAATTCATATCGGTCTAAACATTTGACTCGATAACTTGATTGAGATATTGAATTAACTGGTCCGTCAGATAAACCATATACAAACGTATATATAATAATATTAGGGAGTAGAAATTTTTAAAATGATCCGATTCCAAGGCTTCAAACCTTTTAGATGGTTCGGTCGAAGAAGCTAAATCCTTTAGCATTAATTTTAGTTGGTTCGTCAAATTCATAATAATCAATATGTATAAGGGCTGTAAGAAAAAATGTATCAATGACTCATCATTTCACCGGTTCATCATTGAAAACTTTATTCCATATGATTCTTTGAATTTGAATTTGAATTTGAACTGCTGCCCTCACAATCAGAGGGAAAAGCATCGGAACTGCAGCAGTTCCGATCTTCCGAACTGCTGCCCTCACAATCAGGGGGGATTATTTGTTCATCACATGGGAAAATTCAGGGGGGATGTGAGGAGCAGTACGGTACTGCCGGCAGTTCCGATCATTTCCCCATACTATAACTTATAGTAATATAGTATATATATAAGTTGCCATGATATAACATAACCTCCCAACGATAACATTAAGGTCATTAACCATCCTAAACATGTCCTGAATTGTCTGTAAAATCCCGGTCTAGCTACCTTGGCCCAGTCCAGGGAAAATAAGCCCATGGCCCAAAAGAAGCCTAAATATTAAATCCCATTCTTAAGCACAGCTTTGGGCCTTTTTTAATACTCGTAGTTAGAAACAAAAACAAATTTAACTTTGAGTTTGACTGTTTGTTTTTTGTTTATTAAACATAGATTAATACTATAATTCTCTGATTTTTCATCCTGAAAAGTTGATAGAAAAATAATACCCTCATTGTAATAAAGAATAATTTTAATGAGCAAAATCATAATTTCTTCACCATTGCAATGAGTTAAAACTTGATTGCCTAGACGCTTTGAACATATAAAGTTTTTACTTGATCTTTGCTGCTAGATATTCCTAGTTGTTTACCGTATGATTTTCAATCTCTCATTTGGAAAAAATAGTACTTCGAGGTTGATCATGCGTCTAGAATGTTGTAGCAAGGATTGCGTTCTTGATAGTGGGGACTTATTTGTGTTGATTTTTCATTTGCTATATATTTAATAATATACTATGTTTTTTAGTATAGCTCATGGTATGTATTAAGTATTTTTCTTATGACTACCCATATTTTCTTTGACGACATAGCTAAGGGAAGGACGCCTGAGATGGTTTGGCCATGTTAGGAGAAGAGACCAGACTGCACCACTAAGGAGAGCAGAAGCTATTGAAGTTGAAGGCATACGAAGAAGGGGAAGGCCTAAGATGAGGTGGGAGGATCGACTAGCGAAGGACCTAATAGAGCTTGACCTATCGGAGGCCATGACGTTAGATAGGACGGTCTGGAGAACTAGGATTAGAGTAGAGGAGTAGGTTTAGGGTAGGATTTACTAAGATAGACTTCTTTTCCCATTTTGCCTTGCCGGATGTGACGGACGGTTGGTCAGGAGGATTGGGCCCAACAAAGGGGACTTGATGCTACAAAGGGATTTGACTCGACAGGAGGAGAGGTAGGTGGACGGAGGTGGAAAGACTGGTTAAGGAAGGCCCCAAGAGAGGACAAGGAGGGAAAGGCATATGGGAATAGGTTATTGTTTTTAGACTTTTTGCTTAGATTTGGTTTCTCTGTGACCTCCGTAGTGGTTTGGCCGCCCAAACCGAGGGGGGAGGTTACTCTAGTGTTGTTACCCCCAAATTGCCTAGGAGGACATGACCTTTGAGAGTGTATAGAGGAATAGGATTAGTTTTAGGCGTTTTTTGGAGAGTTATATGAGAGGACTAGGACTAGTTTTAGTTAGGTGGTCTAAGTTTTTCAGGTAGTTCAGTGCATGTTTTTCTGTCTGGCATGGTCGTTTTCCATATCTATATGTTTGTATGCTTGGTTGTTCCCTATCACTTGTTGGGTTTCCTGCAGCAGGTTACGTTTTTATGTTTTATAAATTTTATGTTGTTTAATATGCTCATATGCTATTGCTTTATGTATTGTCAAACCTGTGTTAAAGTATTTTTAGGGCGCATGTCCGCTTCTCTTCCCTACTACCAACGTAGTCGGGGATACTTCAGTGAACATGTATTTTTATTTTATCATGATGCTTTTGACCGACAGGTATGTAACCTAATCTCTTTACACCTTTTTCGACTTTTACCTCTTTATGGCCGGAGGTCCTTATGGAAGCAGTCTCTCTACCTTTGGGTAGGGGTAAGACTGTCTACAACTCACCTCCCCCGTACCCCGCTCAGGGATTGGGTATTGTTGTTGTTGTTGTTGACATTTTACTTAATGGGGTTACATATGTTTATAACTATTTCGATTGCTTTTGTGTTCCCTATATTTTCTTTGACGATATTTTATTCAATGGAGTTAAATATGCTATAAAATTTTCAATTGCTTTTGTATTACCCAACTACACGCACACCTACACACTCGTTTTAGATGCTCTTGTACTTTGAGGCTTGTACTTTGAGGCTTGTACTTTGGGTGTTTGATTGTGTGTATTTAGGCTGTTGTTTTAGTGGGGATTGCTTTAGCTTGAACACCCTTACTTTCCGTGGTTTTGCCATCTAAGGTAATGGGGTCACATATGTTCAAATCTTTCAACTGCTTTTGTATATTCCAAGTTTCCAACTACTATAACACTTGATCACCCATTTCAAATGCTATTGTACTTTGAGGCTTGTACTTTGGGTGTTTGATTGTGTGTATCTAGGCTGTTGTTTTAGTGGGGATTGCTTTAGCTTCTGAAGTCCCTTTATATCCGTGTTTTTGATGTTTTTAATGATGGGGTTACATGTTCTTAAAGTTTTCAATTGCTGTTGTATTTCCCAACTGCAATAACACATGATCACTCGTTTTAAATTCTCCTGTACTTTGAGGCTTGTACGGGAGGGTTTGATCGTGTGCATTCAGGTGGTGGTTGTAGCGAGGATTGCTTTAGCTTTTGACTTCCCCAACTTTATGTGTTTTTGATTTACTTTATGTGTTTTTGACATTCTCTGTAAAATTTTCAATTGCTTTTGTATTACCCAACTACACGCACACCTACACACTCGTTTTAGATGCTCTTGTACTTTGAGGCTTGTACTCGAGGGTTTGATCGTGTGTATATGGTTGTTGTAGCAATAATTGCTTTAGCTTCTACCTTTGCTACTTTATGTGTTTTTGACATTCTCTGTATTGGGGAAATTTTCAATTGCTTTTGTATTCCCGTATCAGAACACCTGAACACATGTTTTAACTTGTCTTGTACTTTGAGGCTTGTACTTGAGGGCTGATCATGTGTATGTAGGATGTTCTTGTAGTGGGCATTGCATTTGCTTTTGAATTCCCTGTTTTATGTGATTTTTTACAGTTTTCTTGTTGGGGTTACATATACTACTGAAACTCTCAATTGCTTTTGAAATCCCCTACTAGAAGAACGTATGTAGTCAGTCAATCGTCTAGATTTGCAACTCGATATCATCTAGATTTGGTTTTAAAAGAAAAACAAGTCAAACTTGAAATAAGGCAAGTTTACCTTTGTGGTATACAGATGAACATGGGATCAGGTTAAAATAGATTGAGAAAAAATGGACTGTTCGATATCATCTAGATTTTAATACAGTACTAGACGAAATCTTCAAAATTTTAATAATGTAAGTGCTTGTTTTGCTATATTAACATGGATTTGGAATTGGTTTCAATAGATCCACACCAGAAATGGATAATTTCATATTATGTCAAACGCATTCGGAGTTTTTACCTTCATAGTATATTAGTATGGCATGTCAATTGGGCCACAATATGGATTTCCTGCACTGTTAATTGGTTATTACTTGCAATTACCTGATCATAAAGCTCCAGCCTGGTCCAGATTGTTTTTAATTGATTCTATTTCAATGCGAGGTATATGGACTATTTCAACCTGTATGATAGAGATCGAATGTGAAGCCTCTGTTTGGTGTTTCATATGGGGGATAAGAACTGTCTAGAGTGTTCCTCCTTCCATCAAGATTAGGGTTTTTTTTCATTCGTTGTATGCATATAGGTATACTCTGTTATTCTCTCATTCTTTATTTGTTATTTTTTATTTATTTATTTCTTTTAGTTTTGGGGTTTATTCTAATTTATTCTCTTGTATTAATGTCAAAGAGTTTGTAGGGTTGTGCTGGCTGAGAAGGTTACTCGTGGCAGTCAAAATATCTCATTTCCTTGAACTTGGATGATTGTGCTCAATTAAATGTTAACAGGTAATATTTCTGATCAAAACTGTTTATTTTTTTTTAATTCGAGTTGAAGAATTTCCCAACTACAATAACACATGATCACTCGTTTTAAATTCTCTTGTACTTTGAGGCTTGTACATGAGGGTTTTATCATGTGTATTCAGGTTGTGGTTGCAGCGAGGATTGCTTTAGCTATTGATTTCCCCAACTTTATGTGTTTTTTATGTTTTTAATAAAGGGGTTACATATGCTTCTAAACTTTTCAATTGCTTTTGTATTCCCCATTTTTTTTACTATATTTTATTCAATGGGGTTACATATGTTATAATTTTTTCAATTGCTTTTGTATCAACTCTACTACAACACCTAATCACATGTTTCAGATTCTCTTGTACTTTGAGGCTTGTACATGAGGGTTTTATCATGTGTATTCAGGTTGTGGTTGCAGCGAGGATTGCTTTAGCTATTGATTTCCCCAACTTTATGTGTTTTTTATGTTTTTAATAAAGGGGTTACATATGCTTCTAAACTTTTCAATTGCTTTTGTATTCCCCAATTTTTTTACTATATTTTATTCAATGGGGTTACATATGTTATAACTTTTTCAATTGCTTTTGTATTCCCCAATTTTTTTACTATATTTTATTCAATGGGGTTACATATGTTATAATTTTTTCAATTGCTGAAGAATTTCCCAACTACAATAACACATGATCACTCGTTTTAAATTCTCTTGTACTTTGAGGCTTGTACATGAGGGTTTTATCATGTGTATTCAGGTTGTGGTTGCAGCGAGGATTGCTTTAGCTATTGATTTCCCCAACTTTATGTGTTTTTTATGTTTTTAATAAAGGGGTTACATATGCTTCTAAACTTTTCAATTGCTTTTGTCTGATCAACTCTACTACAACACCTAATCACATGTTTCAGCTTCTCTTTTACTTTGAGGCTTGTACATGAGGGTTTTATCATGTGTATTCAGGTTGTGGTTGCAGCGAGGATTGCTTTAGCTATTGATTTCCCCAACTTTATGTGTTTTTTATGTTTTTAATAAAGGGGTTACATATGTTATAACTTTTTCAATTGCTTTTGTATTCCCCAATTTTTTTGACTATATTTTATTCAATGGGGTTGTATATGCTATAACTTTTTCAATTGCTTTTGTATTCCCCAATTTTTTTACTATATTTTATTCAATGGGGTTACATATGTTATAATTTTTTCAATTGCTTTTGTATTACCCAACTACACGCACACCTAAACACTCGTTTTAGATGCTCTTGTACTTTGAGGCTTGTACTCGAGGGTTTGATCATGTGTATTTAGGTTGTTGCCGTAGCGGGGATTGCTTCAGCTTTTGGACTCCCATACTTTTTGTGGTCTTGCCATCTAAAGTAATGGGGTTACACATGTTTACAAGTTTCAACTGCTTTTGTTTATTCCAACTACTATAACACCTGATCACCCATTTTACATGCTCTTGTACTTTGAGGCTTGTACTTTGGGTTTTTGATTGTGTGTATTTAGGCTGTTGTTTTAGTGGGAATTGCTTTAGCTTTTGAAGTCTCTTCATTTCTGTGGTTTTGATGTTTTTAATGATGGGGTTACGTGTACTTAAAGTTTTCAATTGCTGAAGAATTTCCCAACTACAATAACACATGATCACTCGTTTTAAATTCTCTTGTACTTTGAGGCTTGTACATGAGGGTTTTATCATGTGTATTCAGGTTGTGGTTGCAGCGAGGATTGCTTTAGCTATTGATTTCCCCAACTTTATGTGTTTTTTATGTTTTTAATAAAGGGGTTACATATGCTTCTAAACTTTTCAATTGCTTTTGTCTGATCAACTCTACTACAACACCTAATCACATGTTTCAGCTTCTCTTTTACTTTGAGGCTTGTAATTGAGGGTTGATCTATTGTATCTAGGTGGTGGCTGTAGCAAGAATTGCTTTAGCTTTCACTTCTCCTACTTAGTGTTTTTGACATTTCCAGTAATGGGGTTACATATGTTTATAAAGTATTCGATTGCTTTTGTATACCCGTTTTAGAAAACCTGAACACATGCTTTAATTTCTCTTTAAATTCTCTTGTACTTTGAGGCTTGTACATGAGGGTTTTATCATGTGTATTCAGGTTGTGGTTGCAGCGAGGATTGCTTTAGCTATTGATTTCCCCAACTTTATGTGTTTTTTATGTTTTTAATAAAGGGGTTACATATGCTTCTAAACTTTTCAATTGCTTTTGAAATCCCCTACTAGAAGAACGTATGTAGTCAGTCAATCGTCTTGCTCAACATTTTGACTAAAGATTTGCAACTCGATATCATCTAGATTTGGTTTTATAAGAAGAATAATTCAAACTTATTATAAGGCAAGTTTATTATTGTGGTAGACAGATGAACATGGGACCAGGTTAAGATAGACTAAAATGGGACTCTTCTATATCATCTAGACTTTATTTTAATACTACATATAATCTTCAAATTTTTAATAAAGTGCTTGTTTTGTTATATTAACATGGATTTAGAATTGGTTTCAAAAAGGGTTATGCTGGTTGAGAAGGTTATCCGTGACAATCAAACTATCTCAATTCCTTGCAATCGGATGATTATGTATGATCCTCGTCCTTCTACTTGCCTTAGAGACTACTGTGAATTCAATCATAATTAACAGGTATAATTTTTGATAAAAAGTGTCTATATTTTTAAGATCAGGTAGGTTATCTTCTATACCTGGGAATATCAAATTTCAAACTAATTTAAAAGATCTCGATTAGGAAATGTGTCTGCTCACGTCTAAGTATTTTTTTTTATAACTGATTAATGGTAAATAAAAATCTCCTAAACTTGGACTAGACCGTTGCGCAATAAGTTTTTGTCGCTGATTTGTGGTTTTGTGGATCCTTCGTATAGGTATCTGGTCCAATGGTACTTCTGTTTGTCTTATTGTTTAGAGGCTTTGGACAGATAATGTTTTGACAAGCAAGAGCAATTAGATCATATCTTGTGTACTTTTAGGTTTTGGTGGTTATCGAGTGTCGGAAGGGCATCAGGTCACTATGCGCCAGGTCATATATCATACAACAATTGGAAGGTCATCTGATCATTGTTAAAAAATTTCATAAGGGATGCGTACCATTAATCATCTATGTCTTGTTTTCTTTAGGATCATGTGGAAACAGATGTCCTTTTCATAGGGTGGAGTAACATTTAACCAATAGTGGTCTCTTTAGGTACAGTTTTTTGAAGCTTATCATATCACTATAATACAGGTTTTTGTTGGTTAGAAAGATCCCTGGCCATCTGTCCTGTTACTTCCTTGTAATTGGATGGTTTGTTGCAGGGCCTCTATGTTCAACTTGCTTTAGTTACTTTCTATAATCTGGAATTGGAATATCGATTTTCAGCTCTTTGGTAGAGCTTGATTAGGTTATTGGTTCACAAGTTATTATGCAAGAAGTTCATGAAAACTGATTAGAAGCATTATTGTTTTATTGCAATATTTTGACTAGATACAGGCAGCTTTACAACACTATGCATCATGGCTTATTGTAACATCAATGTTTATGCTTTGTTTGATACATCATCATCAGAAAGTGTTTCCAGAATAGCTCATGACCAGTCTGTCATACTCGGTGCTGATCAATATATAAAGCATGACTCTGGGTTCTATCCTGTGTATCCTTAGAAGTTGGGTGGTCTAGTATACTGTTATTAGATGGATGTCATCATTGTGAGGTAATATAGTACTTAGATGTTCTTCTTTGTACCATATCATTATGTTCGTAGGCCTTTCTTAGGTTTATGGTTATTATATAGGCTTCTCATTTCTAGCCTTATAGGACTTTATTGTATATAGCGATTTGTAGGCCTCTGTTTGGGTGATGGTAATTATATAGGCTTTTTTAGATCGCAGATCAAGGGAGCTCAGGTACTGGTTAGATAGGATGTTTATGCGGCACTCTCCAAGTGGGTGGTGACCGGCTTGCTCAATCAATATTAACAGGTAAATTTTCTGATAAAAAATGTCTACCTTTTTTGAAGTCTAGTTAGGAAATCTGTCTGCAAGTAGTTCTTTATAACAAATTGATGGTAAATTAGAATCTTTCAAACTTGGGTCTAGATCATTGAGCAGTAAGTTTTTGTCGTTGATTTGTGGTTTTGTAAATTCTTCGTTAGATACCTGGTCCCATGGTAAATCTGTATAATACATGTTTCTTTGAAGATATAAAGTTTTTACTTGATCTTTGCTGCTAGATATTCCTAGTTGTTTACCGTATGATTTTCAATCTCTCATTTGGAAAAAATAGTACTTCGAGGTTGATCATGCGTCTAGAATGTTGTAGCAAGGATTGCGTTCTTGATAGTGGGGACTTATTTGTGTTGATTTTTCATTTGCTATATATGATAGGGAGACCCCAGCAGCCCAGGCCCACGATTCAGCAATCATAACCCAGACCAACAAATGGGTTAATTTGGCCCAATTGGAGAACTCAAACACTTGACTGCAAAAAAAAAAGTGTTTAACCCCACGTTTTTATTCACAGCATGTTCTTTTTTTATCATTTAGTAATTTCCTTTTAATTGTTTAGTTTTATTTTTTTTTGTCAAGATAGTTGGTTTGTGATTCCATAAGTGTAGGAAACGTGGGGTAGTGGATTGTTACTTTTTTCTTTTTTCTTTCACTATGTATTGAAAAATGGGGAAATGAAAACTCAGTTGAATTTTCCTAAAATTATTCTCTACACTTGGAGGATTTCTTTGTTCCATGCTATTCTAACTTGTTGGCAGAAAGTTGGAAGGTGATCTTGGACGTCTAATTCAGATTCTCGTGGTGTGCCTGTATCGTGAAATCTTGGGTTAGAAATTCTGCTCAACGAAGCTCGCGGGTGGTGTGACTGTATCTCGTAGAGAACCGTTGTTTATTGAAGTCGTGTCGGGTATTTTCGATCCAACAATTAAGCTCATTGCCATCATTTGGTACCAGAGCTATGGATACCCGAAGCTCTACTGATTTGAAGAAGATCTTAGAGACGATGGAAGCCGATAAGCGGGAAATGGCCCAACAAATGAAAACTATGCAGGAGCAGATTCAGGAGTTGATCGTTTCCCAGAGTCAGGGAGAGGATTCCAATTCGAGTGGGTCGGTTAACAAAAGAGTACAGAGTGGTTGGCATCCAAACGACATCAAGGTCGATATTCCTGAGTATGATGGAAAGCTGGATCCGGATGAATTCGTGGAGTGGTTACAGACGGTAGAACGGGTCTTTGATTACAAAAACACAACGGAGGAAAACAAAGTTAAGATCGTTGCTCTCAAACTCCGAAAGTACGCATCAACTTGGTGGTCAAATACTTGTTTGAAGCGGGAACGTGCTGGGAAGGATAAAATTCAGACTTGCCAAAGATGAAGCAGAAATTCTTGCCTACTTACTATATTCAAAACAGTTTTTCTCAACTGCACGCGTTGAAACAGGGATCAGGCACCGCAGAAGAGTATTCCCGTGGATTTGAGTACTTGCTGATGAAGTGTGATGTACCGGAGGATGATCCTCAAACTCTTGTTCGTTATCTTGGGGGTCTAGAACCAAGGGTGGCTAATGTTGTTGAATTACATTCCTATCAAACCCTTTCTGAATTAACTTTGTTGTCTCACAAAGTGGACTCTCAACAACGGGCCAAGGGTAAATTTGAGTCCAATCGTTCCACCTTTAATCCGACTACTTATTCTAAGCCCACACTCACACCTAAATCCATTCCGACTACTCAATCAAAACCTTCCACAGTCTCCAATTCCGATTCTGATCCCCCCAAGGCCCCCCGCCGTTGTTTCCGATGCCAAGGACTGGGGCATATTGCATCCGAGTGCCCGAATAAACGCATCATATCGCTCGCCAATTTTGAATCAGCAGGTGGGTTTGAGTTTGAATCTGAATTCACCACTATTTCAGCGATACCGTCTGAAGAAGAAGTCGAGGTGACCGGGCCAGACGAAGGTCAGTGCCTTGTCGTTCGCAGAGCTCTTAGCACGACCTTGGTGCAGGAAGATAGTCCGCAGCGTGAATCAATTTTTCATACCCGCTGTACTATCGCGCAGAAGGTATGTTCTGTGATAATCGACGGGGGCAGTTGTACCAATGTGTCTTCTCAAACTCTGGTCACTAAATTGAACCTCACCACTCAACCACATCCGACCCCGTATGTCATTCAGTGGCTTAATCAAGGAAAAGGTATCCGCGTCTCCCATCGTATTTTATTGTCCTTCAGTATTGGCAAGTCATATGTTGATAAATTGTGGTGTGATGTCATACCGATGGATGCGTGTCACATGTTACTCGGACGCCCCTGGCAATTTGATAAGAGAACAATCCATGATGATTATCTCAATACCTATTCCTTCACCCATAATAACCGAAAAATTGTGCTTACTCCACTTACCCCTTCAACAACCTCCCCTTCGCCTACAGCCACTTTAAGCACTTTATTGCAATCCGAGCACCATGAGTATCAGTCGATTAAGGAATTTGTTTTGATGGGGCTGGATGACGATGACACCCAATCCCAACCAATTTTACCTCCCTTGATGCAGGCTCTACTGCAGTCCTATTCCCAAATTTTCCCCAATGAAGTTCCCTCAGGTCTTCCTCCAAAACGTTCCATTCAGCACAAAATTGATTTCATTCCAGGAGCTTCCTTACCTAATAAACCAGCCTATCGTAGTAACCCACAAGAAACTGTCGAGATCAGAAAACAGGTTGATAAACTACTAGAAAAGGGGCTTATTCGTGAATCACTTAGTCCTTGTGCAGTTCTGACCCTTCTTGTACCTAAGAAAAATGGGGAATGGCGGATGTGCATGGATAGTCGGTCAATCAACAAGATCACTATCAAGTACCGGTTCCCTATACCGAGGCTAAATGATTTGCTGGATGAATTACATGGTTCACGGTGTTTTCGAAGATTGACTTGCGAAGTGGGTACCATCAAATTCGGATTTATGAAGGAGATGAATGGAAGACGGCTTTCAAAACAAAGGAAGGGTTGTATGAATGGCTTGTTATGCCATTCGGCTTATCGAATGCGCCAAGTACTTTTATGAGGCTGATGAACCATGTCTTAAAACCATTCTTGGGAAGCTTTGTTGTGGTATATTTTGATGATATACTAGTGTACAGCTGAACCACTGAAGCCCACCAATGCCACCTTTCACAATTGTTCAAAGTTCTTGACCATGAAAAGCTTTATGGGAACTTGGATAAGTGTGAATTTTTTACTAACCAAGTAACTTTTCTTGGCTATCTTGTCTCTGAACAGGGTATACAAGTGGATGAGAAAAAGATCCAAGCCATTCGTGATTGGCCCACACCCCAATCCATTCAACAAGTTCGAAGTTTCCATGGCCTTGCTTCTTTCTATCGGCGTTTTATCAAGAATTTCAGCACTATCGTGGCACCCATGACCGAGGTAACTAAGTCCAAGATTTTCTGTTGGACGCCACAAGCTCAGGTGGCCTTTGACAGCCTCAAGGAACAACTGTCTTCAACTCCAGTTTTGGCGCTGCCCTGTTTCGAAGAGGTGTTCGAGGTGGAATGTGATGCGTCCGGGGTAGGTATTAGGGCTGTTCTGACCCAATTAAACCGTCCGATTGCCTATTTTAGTGAGAAGCTAAATGATGCAAAACGGCGGTATTCGACCTACGATAAGGAGTTTTATGCTATCATCCGGGCTTTGGAGCATTGGCAGCATTATTTGGTCTCCAAAGAATTCATTCTACACTCTGATCATGAAGCCTTAAAGTATATACAAGGCCAACATAAGCTACAGCCCCGTCATGCCAAATGGGTAGAATTCCTTCAAGCTTTTACTTTTACTATCAAACATAAGTCAGGCAAGTTTATTAAAGGAGCTGACGCCCTCTCGCGTAAGTTTTCTTTACTTAATTCACTTCAGCCACGTGTTCTTGGGTTCGAACTATTACAAAATGAGTATTCCCTGGATCCTGACTTCGGGGACATCTATACCAGCTGCAAGAATCATGCACAGGGTGAGTTTCATGTGTTTAAAGGGTTTTTATTTAAAAGACAACAGCTGTGTATTCCCCGCCATAGCGTTCGACTGCTTATTATACAGGAAGCTCATGAGGGAGGTTTAGCTGGTCACTTGGGGATTGATAAAACACTCCACATACTGCGGAACCATTTCTTTTGGCCCAAGATGAACCGTGATGTTGAACACTTCACTCGGCGGTGTTTACCATGCCATAAAGCAAAGGGTCAATCTGCTCCTCACGGGTTATATATGCCACTGCCAGTTCCTGTTTCTCCTTAGGAGGATGTTAGTCTCGATTTCATCACTGGTTTACCCCGCACTCAGCGCTAGAAGGATTCAATCATGGTGGGGGTGGATCGGTTTTCTAAAATGGCTCATTTTATTGCCTGCCATACAACATATGATGCTGTCCAGATTGCTAATCTTTATTTTCGTGAGATAGTTCGTCTCCATGGAGTTCCAAAGACTATGATCAGCGACCGGGATGTTAAGTTCTTAAGCCATTTTTGGTTAACATTATGGAGGGAAATGGGCACAAAACTCAAGTTCAGCACATCAAGCCATCCTCAAACTGACGGCCAGACCGAGGTCACTAATCGCACACTTGGCAACTTACTTCGAGCCCTCATTACATCCAACATGAAACAGTGGGAGGATTTGTTGCCTAGGGCCGAATTCGCTTACAATCGTGCTTTTTTTTTTTTTTTTTTTTTTTTTTTTTTTTTTTTTTTTTTTTTTTTTTTTTTTTTTTTTTTTTTTTTTTTTTTTTTTTTTTTTTTTTTTTTTTTTTTTTTTTTTTTTTTTTTTTTTTTTTTTTTTTTTTTTTTTTTTTTTTTTTTTTTTTTTTTTTTTTTTTTTTTTTTTTTTTTTTTTTTTTTTTTTTTTTTTTTTTTTTTTTTTTTTTTTTTTTTTTTTTTTTTTTTTTTTTTTTTTTTTTTTTTTTTTTTTTTTTTTTTTTTTTTTTTTTTTTTTTTTTTTTTTTTTTTTTTTTTTTTTTTTTTTTTTTTTTTTTTTTTTTTTTTTTTTTTTTTTTTTTTTTTTTTTTTTTTTTTTTTTTTTTTTTTTTTTTTTTTTTTTTTTTTTTTTTTTTTTTTTTTTTTTTTTTTTTTTTTTTTTTTTTTTTTTTTTTTTTTTTTTTTTTTTTTTTTTTTTTTTTTTTTTTTTTTTTTTTTTTTTTTTTTTTTTTTTTTTTTTTTTTTTTTTTTTTTTTTTTTTTTTTTTTTTTTTTTTTTTTTTTTTTTTTTTTTTTTTTTTTTTTTTTTTTTTTTTTTTTTTTTTTTTTTTTTTTTTTTTTTTTTTTTTTTTTTTTTTTTTTTTTTTTTTTTTTTTTTTTTTTTTTTTTTTTTTTTTTTTTTTTTTTTTTTTTTTTTTTTTTTTTTTTTTTTTTTTTTTTTTTTTTTTTTTTTTTTTTTTTTTTTTTTTTTTTTTTTTTTTTTTTTTTTTTTTTTTTTTTTTTTTTTTTTTTTTTTTTTTTTTTTTTTTTTTTTTTTTTTTTTTTTTTTTTTTTTTTTTTTTTTTTTTTTTTTTTTTTTTTTTTTTTTTTTTTTTTTTTTTTTTTTTTTTTTTTTTTTTTTTTTTTTTTTTTTTTTTTTTTTTTTTTTTTTTTTTTTTTTTTTTTTTTTTTTTTTTTTTTTTTTTTTTTTTTTTTTTTTTTTTTTTTTTTTTTTTTTTTTTTTTTTTTTTTTTTTTTTTTTTTTTTTTTTTTTTTTTTTTTTTTTTTTTTTTTTTTTTTTTTTTTTTTTTTTTTTTTTTTTTTTTTTTTTTTTTTTTTTTTTTTTTTTTTTTTTTTTTTTTTTTTTTTTTTTTTTTTTTTTTTTTTTTTTTTTTTTTTTTTTTTTTTTTTTTTTTTTTTTTTTTTTTTTTTTTTTTTTTTTTTTTTTTTTTTTTTTTTTTTTTTTTTTTTTTTTTTTTTTTTTTTTTTTTTTTTTTTTTTTTTTTTTTTTTTTTTTTTTTTTTTTTTTTTTTTTTTTTTTTTTTTTTTTTTTTTTTTTTTTTTTTTTTTTTTTTTTTTTTTTTTTTTTTTTTTTTTTTTTTTTTTTTTTTTTTTTTTTTTTTTTTTTTTTTTTTTTTTTTTTTTTTTTTTTTTTTTTTTTTTTTTTTTTTTTTTTTTTTTTTTTTTTTTTTTTTTTTTTTTTTTTTTTTTTTTTTTTTTTTTTTTTTTTTTTTTTTTTTTTTTTTTTTTTTTTTTTTTTTTTTTTTTTTTTTTTTTTTTTTTTTTTTTTTTTTTTTTTTTTTTTTTTTTTTTTTTTTTTTTTTTTTTTTTTTTTTTTTTTTTTTTTTTTTTTTTTTTTTTTTTTTTTTTTTTTTTTTTTTTTTTTCTTTTTTTATCATTTAGTAATTTCCTTTTAATTGTTTAGTTTTATTTTTTTTTGTCAAGATAGTTGGTTTGTGATTCCACAAGTGTAGGAAACGTGGGGTAGTGGATTGTTACTTTTTTCTTTTTTCTTTCACTATATATTCAATGGGGTTACATATGTTATAACGTTTTCAATTGCTTTTGTATTCCCCATATTTTCTTTGACGATATATTCAATGGGGTTACATATGTTATAACGTTTTCAATTGCTTTTGTATTCCCCATATTTTCTTTGACGATATATTCAATGGGGTTACATATGTTATAACGTTTTCAATTGCTTTTGTATTCCCCATATTTTCTTTGACGATATATTCAATGGGGTTACATATGTTATAACGTTTTCAATTGCTTTTGTATTCCCCATATTTTCTTTGACGATATATTCAATGGGGTTACATATGTTATAACGTTTTCAATTGCTTTTGTATTCCCCATATTTTCTTTGACGATATATTCAATGGGGTTACATATGTTATAACGTTTTCAATTGCTTTTGTATTCCCCATATTTTCTTTGACGATATATTCAATGGGGTTACATATGTTATAACGTTTTCAATTGCTTTTGTATTCCCCATATTTTCTTTGACGATATATTCAATGGGGTTACATATGTTATAACGTTTTCAATTGCTTTTGTATTCCCCATATTTTCTTTGACGATATATTCAATGGGGTTACATATGTTATAACGTTTTCAATTGCTTTTGTATTCCCCATATTTTCTTTGACGATATATTCAATGGGGTTACATATGTTATAACGTTTTCAATTGCTTTTGTATTCCCCATATTTTCTTTGACGATATATTCAATGGGGTTACATATGTTATAACGTTTTCAATTGCTTTTGTATTCCCCATATTTTCTTTGACGATATATTCAATGGGGTTACATATGTTATAACGTTTTCAATTGCTTTTGTATTCCCCATATTTTCTTTGACGATATATTCAATGGGGTTACATATGTTATAACGTTTTCAATTGCTTTTGTATTCCCCATATTTTCTTTGACGATATATTCAATGGGGTTACATATGTTATAACGTTTTCAATTGCTTTTGTATTCCCCATATTTTCTTTGACGATATATTCAATGGGGTTACATATGTTATAACGTTTTCAATTGCTTTTGTATTCCCCATATTTTCTTTGACGATATATTCAATGGGGTTACATATGTTATAACGTTTTCAATTGCTTTTGTATTCCCCATATTTTCTTTGACGATATATTCAATGGGGTTACATATGTTATAACATTTTCAATTGCTTTTGTATTCCCCATATTTTCTTTGACGATATTTTATTCAATGGGGTTACATATGTTATAACGTTTTCAATTGCTTTTGTATTCCCCATATTTTCTTTGACGATATATTCAATGGGGTTACATATGTTATAAAATTTTCAATTGCTTTTGTATTCCCCATATTTTCTTTGACGATATTTTATTCAATGGGGTTACATATGTTATAACGTTTTCAATTGCTTTTGTATTCCCCATATTTTCTTTGACGATATATTCAATGGGGTTACATATGTTATAAAATTTTCAATTGCTTTTGTATTCCCCATATTTTCTTTGACGATATTTTATTCAATGGGGTTACATATGTTATAACGTTTTCAATTGCTTTTGTATTCCCCATATTTTCTTTGACGATATATTCAATGGGGTTACATATGTTATAACGTTTTCAATTGCTTTTGTATTCCCCATATTTTCTTTGACGATATATTCAATGGGGTTACATATGTTATAAAATTTTCAATTGCTTTTGTATTCCCCATATTTTCTTTGACGATATTTTATTCAATGGGGTTACATATGTTATAACGTTTTCAATTGCTTTTGTATTCCCCATATTTTCTTTGACGATATATTCAATGGGGTTACATATGTTATAAAATTTTCAATTGCTTTTGTATTCCCCATATTTTCTTTGACGATATTTTATTCAATGGGGTTACATATGTTATAACGTTTTCAATTGCTTTTGTATTCCCCATATTTTCTTTGACGATATTTTATTCAATGGGGTTACATACTTACATGTTCTTAAAGTTTTCAATTGCTGTTGTATTTCCCAACTACAATAACACATGATCACTCGTTCTAAATTCTCTTGTACTTTGAGGCTTGTACTTGAGGGTCTGATCGTGTGTATTCAGGTGGTGGTTGGAGCGAGGATTGCTTTAGCTTTTGACTTCCCCAACTTTATGTGTTTTTATTGTTTCAAATAAAGGGGTTACATATGTTAAATTTTCAATTGCTTTTGTATTACCCAACTACACGCACACCTAAACACTCGTTTTAGATGCTCTTGTACTTTGAGGCTTGTAATTGAGGGTTGATCCAATGTATCTAGGTGGTGATTGTAGCAAGAATCACTTTAGCTTTTACCTTTCCTACTTTATGTGTTTTTGACATTCTCTGTATTGGGGAAATTTTCAATTGCTTTTGTATTCCCGTATCAGAACACCTGAACACATGTTTTAACTTGTCTTGTACTTTGAGGCTTGTAATTGAGGGTTGATCCAATGTATATGGGTATACTCTGTTATTCTCTCATTCTTATTTGTTATTTTTTATTTATTTATTCTTTTAGTTTTGGGGTTTATTCAAATTTAGTTTCTTGTATTAATGTCAAAGAGTTTGTAGGGTTAGTGCTGGCTGAGAAGGTTACTCGTGGCAGTCAAAATATCTCATTTCCTTGCAATTGGATGATTGTGCTCAATCAAATATTAACAGGTAAATTTTCTGATCAAAACTGTTTTTTTTTTTTAAGTCGAGTTAGGAATTTTTTCTGCTCATGTCTAAGTAGCTCCTGATAACAGATTGATGGTAAATAAGAATATCTTAAACTTAGGACTAGATCATTGAGCAACAAGTTTTTGTCGCTGATTTGTGGTTTTGTGAATTCTTCGTTAGGTTTCTGGTCCCATGGTACTTCTTTATAATACATGTTTCTTTCCTAATTAAATGGGTGTCGTATCGCTTAGAGTTATTGGGCAAATAAAGTTTTACTTGATCATTGCTGCTAGGTATTCCTAGTTGTTTAGATTTTGATTATCAATCTCTCATTTGGAAAAATAGTACATTGAGGTTGATCGTGTGTCTAGGTTGTTGTAGCAAAGATCACGTTCTTCATATGGGGATTTTCTGTTTATTTGTGTTGATTTTGCATTTGCTATATATTTTAATAATATGCTATGTTTTTTAGTATAACTCATTGTATGTATAAAGTATTTTTCTTATGATTACCCATATTTTCTTTGATGACATTTTACTTGATGGGGTTATATATGTTATAACTTTTTCAATTGCTTTTGTATTCCCCATTTTGTTTTTTAATTTGATGGGGTTATATATGTTATAACTTTTTCAATTGCTTTTGTATTCCCCATTTTTTTTTACTATATTTTATTCAATGGGGTTACATATGTTATAATTTTTTCAATTGCTTTTGTATTACCCAACTACACGCACACCTAAACACTCGTTTTAGATGCTCTTGTACTTTGAGGCTTGTACTCGAGGGTTTGATCATGTGTATTTAGGTTGTTGCTGTAGCGGGGATTGCTTCAGCTTTTGGACTCCCCTACTTTTTGTGGTTTTGCCATCTAAAGTAATGGGGTTACATATGTTTAAAAGTTTCAACTGCTTTTGTTTATTCCAACTACTATAACACCTGATCACCCATTTTACATGCTCTTGTACTTTGAGGCTTGTACTTTGGGTTTTTGATTGTGTGTATTTAGGCTGTTGTTTTAGTGGGAATTGCTTTAGCTTTAGAAGTCCCTTCATTTCTGTGGTTTTGATGTTTTTAATGATGGGGTTACATGTCCTTAAAGTTTTCAATTGCTGTTGTATTTCCCAACTACAATAACACATGATCACTCGTTTTAAATTCTCCTGTATTTTGAGGCTTGTACTGGAGGGTTTGATTGTGTGCATTCAGGTGGGGGTTGTAGCCAGGATTGCTTTAGCTTTTGACTTCCCCAACTTTATGTGTTTTTGATATTTTGTTATATTAACATGGATTTGGAATTGGTTTCAAAAAGGGTTGTGCTGGTTGAGAATGTTATCCGTGGCAATCAAACTATCTCAATCCCTTGCAATCGAATGATTATGTATGATCCTCGTCCTTCTACTTGCCTTAGAGACTACTATGGATTCAATCATAATTAACAAGCAAAGTTTTTGTTAAAAAGTGTCTATATTTTTAAGATCAGGTAGGTTATCTTCTGTATCTGGGAATATCAATTTTCAAACTAATTGTTAGATCTCGATTAGGAAATCTGTCTGCTCATGTCTAAGTATTTTTTGATAACTGATTAATGGTAAATAAAAATCTTTAAACTTGAGACTAGACCATTGTGCAATAAGTTTTTGTCACTGATTTGTGGTTTTGTGAATCCTTCGTATAGGTATCTGGTCCAATGGTACTTCTGTATAATACTGGTTTCTTTCCTTATTAAATGGTTGTCTTATTGTTTAGAGGCTTTGGACAAATAATGTTTTGACAAGCAAGAGCAATTAGATCATATCTTGTGTACTTTTAGGTTTTGGTGGTTATTGAGTATCGGAAGGGCATCAGGTCACTATAAGATAGGCGCCAGGTCATATATCATACAACAATTGGAAGGTCATCTGATCATTGTTAAAAGTTTTCATAAGGGATGCGTAGCATTATCATCTCTGTCTTGTTTTCTTTAAGACAATGTGGAAACAGATGTCCTTCTCATAGGGTGGAGTAACATTTAACTAATAGTGGTCTCTTTAGGTACAATTTTTTGAAGCTTATCATATCACTATAATACAGGTTTTTGTTGGTTGAGAAAGATCCGTTCCTGTCACTTCCTTGTAATTGGATGGTTGTCGCAGGGCCTCTTTGTTCTACTTGCTTTAGTTACTTTCTATAATTTGGAATTGGAATATCGATTTTGCAGCTCTTTGGTAGAGCTTGATTAGGTTATTGGTTCACAAGTTATTATGCAAGAAGTTCATGAAAACTGATTAGAAGCATTATTGTTTTATTGCAATATTTTGACTAGATACAGGCAGCTTTACAACACTATGCATCATGGCTTATTGTAAAATCAATGTTTATGCTTTGTTTGATACACCATCATATTGCCAGAATAGCTCATGACCAGTTTGTCATACCTGGTGTTGATCAATATATAAAGCATGACTCTGGGTTCTATCCTGTGTATCTTTAGAAGTTGGGTGGTCTAGTATACTGTTATTAGATGGATGTCATCATTGTGAGGTAATATAGTACTTAGATGTTCTTCTTTGTAACATATCATTATGTTCGTAGGCCTTTCTTAGGTTTATGGTTATTATATAGGCTCTCTTAGTGGGTATATCAAGGGAGCTCAAGTACTTGCTAGATAGGATGTTCTTGTGTCACTCTACAAGTGTGGGGTGACTAGCTTGCTGCTAACTTCCGGTTATTATATAGGTTCTCATTTCTAACCTTATAGGACTTTATTGTATATAGCGATTTGTAGGCCTCTGTTTGGGTGATGGTAATTATATAGGCTTTTTTAGATCGCAGATCAAGGGAGCTCAGGTACTGGTTAGATAGGATGTTTATGTGGCACTCTTCAAGTGGGTGGTGACCGGCTTGCCACTAACTTCCGGTTTTGCAAATTATATGTTTGGTTTCTTTGGCCAATGGGGTTGGTAGCCCATTGGTATGGTCTTTGTTGTTGCATTTCCTGCCATAGGCTGCATCCTAAGCATTCATGTAGTTTAGGAGTAGAAGTAGGGTAGTTTGCCGTTACGGAAAAAAATCAGTTTGGGTTCTTGGTTTTCTGTCGCGGCTTATATGTTTCTTTTTCATTTGTAAGTCTTTATTCTACATAACTATTCGATCATAACTCATAAATAGTTGCAAGTTTTTTTGTTTCTGTTGTATTACAATTAGTTTCTGTAAAAAAAGGGGCATGAAGAAGGTCTATGTTCTTTGTTTTATTGATGGGTTGTTAAGCACGGTCCTTGTTTCCATGCGAATGATAATCCTAACTAAGTTTTGGGTTTATATTTAGAATGTGGACGATTTTGTGCCATCCCTGACCACTGGTACTTAATGTATTATATAACCTAGTGTAATGTCTGTTATGGCTGGCTCATTGTTTTGAGGCTTTAGATCATATGACAGTTGACTGGACCTTTGTTGTTGTTTGCTTGTTTAAACATGGTTAAACTATAGATCTATTGCATATTGTTGTGTTATTGGTTTCTTTTATTCCTTTAGAGGCATACAAATCTCGTTACTTGTCATGTTTACATATATATTTGGATACCTTTAAAATACAGCTTCATGAAGATTATGGTTCTAGTTATGATTAGTTGTCTTTATACTGATTAAAAATCCTTGTATTTTGTTATATTAGTTTATCTTTCGTTGACATGTTGGCTAGGGTTATGTTGTAACAAGTCTCTTGGATCTTTCGAATCAACAGATAATGTGTTGTTAATTTGCTTTGCGTTTTTTGGGGTTTGCTTGGCAACTAAACTGCAATGATTGGTACTCCTGTGTTTTTTTTTCTCGTGGTCTTTCTGTAACATGGATTTTATTTCAGTCACGGGTAAGATGCTTCTTTTCCTGTTTTCTGGCAGGTTATGCATGTTGAAATAGGTTGTCTATATTCTTTCATCGCACACTTTTTTGTGCCTTAATTTTATTGGTGTTTTAACCGAGACAACGGCATCATTATTTAATTTTTACCTTAAAAGCTTGGTGACACGGGCAATATACTTTCATGACGAGTTTCTGTCAATTGTTGTTTACCGTTGGGTAATGTTTCCTTTTTTTTCGGATTCACTTTCGAAAATACATGTTTATTGCTTTGAGGTGTCTCGGAATTCTTTGTTCTTGTTTGTTATCTGTGTCCCTGTTAGGCTTTTGGTTTCTGATAGTTCTCGATGGGAAGGCAGAGCATGAGAGGCTCTAGTGTTTGTTCGACACAGTATTACAGCATCATTCTCCCAGAGAGGCAGTACTAGCCTCTCCACTATCTTCAAATTTTGTGGTTATAAATATGGGTTCCTGGTTTCCTTCCCCGGCAGGTATGGTTTTTTGTTGTTGTGCTCATTTTTGCTCTCTGTTGTGTTGCTGCCATCTGGGGCCTTATTCTTGACCACAGCTGTGTTTTAAATGGTGCAATGTGTAACGCCTTTCCAATACCGGTATCTACTATCGTCAGTATTGTTTATAGGTGTTAAAGAGAATATTGCTTATTTGGATTTTTGTTATTGGATTTCCTATGACCGTTGCTACTATCGGCATTTTTCCGTTGCTACTATCGGCTTTTTTCTTTCTCTTTTCATGTGTTGGTGGGACACGATTCGATTTTATATTTCAAGTAACACAAGGGTTAGGTTTCTGGTATCTTTTAGAGAGGGAACAATCGGATCATGTCCTATTTAGACTTTTTAAAAAAGGTAAGCTTTTGGCCTGTAATTTGCTTGGGTTATTATCTCCACCTCAGATTGCGCTCAATGCAAGGATTGGCCTTTTTATGGTGGACATATCTAGTTTTTTTTTTTTTTTAGTTGGGTTGTAGTCTTCGATGCAGATTGGCAAGCCATTTGTTATGGTGGATATATTCGGGTTATGGATGCACTACGTGATGACTAGATGGTTAACCAGGTATCTTTGGTAATAAACTAATTTTAAATGAAAGCTATTTTCTATGGCAATAATTCATTGTTTTTGGTCCATAGATGGGAGGATAGCCAGCCAAATAATTAATTGATAATTGGTTCCTTGTTTTTCTGGTAACTTTCATTTGGTAATTCAGTTTCGACTATAACGCTAATTCTTGTGGCAGAACGATTAGGGTAGTATTTTAATGATAATATCATTATGCTAGTTTGGCTTGCGTTCTTTGGTCCGCTATGACGTTCCGACTATCATGATTGGCAATGTAGGAGTATATGTTAGGAGATGAACGGTTCTTGATTGCACGTTGTGCATATCTATTTAGCTCGCTTTCTTAGTGATTCTGTGGTTCATTTTGTATGAGTTTGTTTTTTGTGCGTTGCCTTTGCAATGGTGATTTTGGGTGGACTATCTTGTTGATAGATTCTAAATGGCTAACGCGGTTGATTTAGACATTGCGTATTTACCACTAGTGGTACTTCTATGTTTCTTTTTCTAGTCTTAACAGGTCATGTTTTTCTTTTCCTCTCCTTTTTGGCAACTTCTATTACAGGCTGTTCAGAACTTCCATTTAATCGGTAATCATATCGAGCCTTTTTTCCCCCTTTTTGTGTTTACCTTTAAAGCTTGTTGGCACATGCGATATACTTCATGAGCAGTTTATGTCAATTGCTGCATGCACACTTTTGAATAATGCTTACTTTTGCTGATGTAGTAACTACACTTAGTAGTCCATATGTAATGTCATCTTGTCACACTTTTTCTTTGTTTGGAGGTCATCTTTGACATCTCTACTTGATTTTTATCGCTGGTTTAAGAAGAAGCTTGTTTTGTGCAATTTGTTAATCTCGAGATTGCATGATTAGAACATGTTTCATGGCTAGCAGAACTCATTGGCTCTTTACAAGTTCACTATATATTCAAAATTAGCAGTTAAAGCAAGCACCAAATAATTGCTTGCTCGTCATCTTTTATGTTTCATGATCAGAACATGTTTCATTATTAGTAGTTAATTTTGTAGGCTATGGAGTACTTGTGTTAGCAGATAGTGTCATTTTGGATGTTTCTACCTCGTTTTTCTCATGACGCTTCTAACTTCTACTTTTTGCGTTCATTTAATGTTATCATCTGGCAGAATTATAGTTTGTAGTTTTGATAATTCAGCTTTGTTTGCTTGAAACGAGGTGCATGTGCTTCTTTTTCCTAGAGCCTTGTTTTTGTAGCCTGGGCATTGGTCATGGCTTGTATGATACATAGTTCAGATGACATGGCTGGATTGTAACTTATTTGGGTATATAATGATTGGTTTTCTCCATTTCTGGTATCTTTTTGAGAGGCAACAGCCATATCTAGTCCCTGGTAGGGTGATTGACTGGAGGTATGACGATGTTATTAGCAGTTTCTAGCTTTAATTATACTTGATTATAGTCTTTATTTTAGATTTTCCTAGCAGGACATAGTGACATACACTTGATTGAGACCATTGCTCTGTTTGATTTTTAATGCATATCACCTTCAATACCATATACGGTTGTTAGTATCTTTAGTCACCACTTTTTATCTATAAACAGGATTATCATAAGTTTTAGGGTAAATTACACGAATAGATTACCATTTTGGTACAATCTTTTGAATCTCTACTCGGACCATACCTAAAGTTTTCAAATTAAAACTTTAGGTATGCCTAGTAGAGATTCAAAAGATTGTACCAAAATGGTAATCTAGGGTAATACTTCAGGTACCATTCGTGTAATTTGGGCCTAAAGGGCTAATATTTTGGTTATGGTAATATGTTTCAGCCATTGTTCACCTTTGTTTCAAGGACCTTAATTATGTTCGCTGTTTGGTTAAAATTTAATAGTCGGACAAACAGGATAAGTTGTTCAGTTTTACTATCAAACATGTGTACACTTGAAAATATTTAACTGAATAATATTTTATAGATTGATTAGTTAATAAATCATACAAATTATAGAGAGATTACCCGTTCACCTAACGAGAGTAAAACAGAAACAGTTATGTTGATAGTTACAATCCGTCTTCCATACTTTCTTTTTGCTCTGATAATGTAAATTCCATCGTGGTCCGGCTTATTCGGGCTGTAACCTACCTTCTTTTTGGGTTGACCCAAGGCTCTGTTGGCCCAAATCTTTTTTAAAACATTGAATCACGGTTTCTAAAGCCCAAGCCAAGACCCAGTGCATGCAATATCTTTGATAGCCCTAGCTAGCTCCATAACTCAGAAGTTGATTTTGTTGCACCAATCTCTTTAATGGTATCAAAGTAACGGGTTACCATGATCATGTCCATCACATCTTTAGCCGATGTTCCTGGGACGTTAGAGGTGAACCCCGCTACGCTTTTCTTTAGCCCATTAAGAATTGCTTGATGTTGCAATGCTGTCCCCATTCCAGAATAGTATTTGTAATCTGTTTCTTTTTGTACTTGTTTTTCTCGCTCGACTTTCTCTGTTTCAACTTGTTCATTCTCAGCCGCCCTCAGTATTAAAGCTGTTTTCAAATTGATGTTAACAAATCTAAATCTCACTAACTTGCTCCAAATAAACTTAATTGAAAGAATAAAAATGCATGTTTGATATGGTAAAAATGTCTACCCTCAACGATCTCCTTTATGGAAGTCTTGACGGGTTCATCAAACTCAAAATTGACTACAACCACTCGAACTATCTTGTACCCATACATAAACATGACCTAGGTAGCCAATAGAATTGAAAAAAAAAAGGACTAAGAATAACTCGGATAATTATAAATTAAATCACTTCTTATATATAATCAATTGATTATTGATTATAACAGATAACATAATCAAATGAGAAAAGTGAATATGTGGTTGTTAGATAGCTAAGCTTAGGTATAGAACTTCTCATACTAATTTTTTAATATTTAGACCCGTGTCTAATACACAAGGCTTTTGACATTATCAATATTAGATGTTAATTTATCACGATTAAAAATTTAGTTTATTACTTTTATTAATAAAAAGAAATATCTATATATCAAAACTTTGATTTTTTTACATTGAAATATTTTTAAACATATGATTATCCAAATTGTTTACTGTGACATGCTTAACGATATTTGAATATTAGAAAATTATAATATGGCCATCAAAATTGTAAAATGTGACATACTTAGCGATATTTGAAACATAAAAAGTCATAAAAGGTATAATATGGTAATTGAAGGAAATCGAGAGCTTTGATTAGTTAATAAGTTATCAATTAGGATATGACAATATTATAAGTGTTTTCTATAAAAATGACATTTTAACATATTTTGTTTTTCTTATATATATAATGACATGACTAAAAAAACTTCAAAAAAAAATAGTACAATACTTTAAAATCTTAATATATTTACTTTAATTTATTTAATTTTAGTAATTTTTATATTTATATGATAGAACGTATAATATATATATATAATAATATATATTATTCTATTGAATATATATTATCTATTATTCTATTGGAATATGTATTAGCTATTATTTTATTCAATATATTGGATTTATTTATTAAAAAGTGTAAATTGATGACTGAAAACAAAAATGTGTAAATTAAATTCAAAATTTAAAACAAAAGCCAACTTAAGAAAATCGAGTGTTGTGATTGGTTAACAACTGTTTTTTAGTATACGAGCATAGTGCTCGCGCGTTGCGGCAGCTAGAAGTTGATGACAATATAAAAGGGAGGCGGTGGAGAAGGAGGGCGTCGGCGGAAGGTGATAGAAGGTCGATGAGAGTGTGTAATGATTAGAGAGAATGGAGGAAAGGAGAGTATATAAGGGTTTTATGTTTAAGTAGGGGTATTTTGGGAAGAAAAAAAAGTGCTGAATTTTAAGAAATCCAATACTCTTTATAAGGGAGTATAGATTAGTAATATATTGATATTTAGATAAAATATATAATATAATAATTAATCTTGATGGGTTCTTAAAAAAAAAGCATATGGTCGACATTCATTGTTTAAAATAACAAAAAAATAACTTTATTAATAGTTATATTTATCTGGAGTTATATTAATTGTATTTATTCAAAGACCTTTTTTCTTGTCCACAACTTAAGTTTATTTTAATTAATTGAATTAAGTCACCTGTTTAATTTGATAATTTAGTGAAATCGAATGTTTTAATTGATCAATTGAGACTTGGTCAGTTGCCTTTTAGTATATACTAGTATTTCTACCCGGGCGTTGCCCCGGGAGAAAACAAAATTCTGGTGATAAAAGTTAAAAAACATTAAGCCGAAAAATAATATTTTCGTGGCAAAAGTTAAGAAAATAAAAGTTGTGGTCAAAAGTAAAGAAAATGAAACTTTGGTAACAAAATTTAGAAACCAAAAGTTATGTGGTAAAAAGCAAATAAAAGAAAATTTCGGAGCGGGACTTAAATAAAAAAAAAGTTATGTGGAAAAAAAATACAAAAGTTAAGAAATTTAAACTTTAAAACAGTTAAAAAAAAGTTATGTGACAAAAAGTGAAAAGGACAATGTAAAAAAAAAACATTTCTATGACGAAAGTTTAATAAGTTAAAGTTATGTGGTAAAAATAAAAAAGAAATAAACTTTTGATGGGAAAAGCCTAAAAACCAAAAGTTATGTGGCAAAAAGTAAATAAAGCAAAACTTTGGTGACAAAAGTTAAAAAACTTAAACTTAAAAACAAACTCCGTTAAATACCCTTTTGTAACTACCGTTAGTTAGCTAACACCTAACGACCGTTAAGGCCGTTAGTTATTTTGGTTATGCAACGACGACTTGTACATTATGCATTGAGGGGAGTACTTTTAGCTACAGTACTCCCCTCCTCACACACCGACATTAGGATTTAGTATGTATATATAATAAGTTAAAGATTAATAAATGATCTTCATGTTTTTTATGGATTAAAATATTAAAATGTGAGGGGTGGTTTAAGTATTTAACAGTCACATATTCTCATTCCGCTGTATATGTATATATAAATTTTACCTTGTCTAGTTGGTCCTTCACACTTTTTTCGATATAACTTGATTCCCCAGGCAGTGGCGCTACTTCTATCATTGGGACAATAGCCTTAATGACTAGAACATCATATCCATCAGAAATAAAATCATAGGATGAGTACATACAGATATATAGTCTAGATATATAGCCAGAGTCGAGTTTTTGGGATTTAATTAGTGAAAGAAGAAACTAATTAATTGTACTAATTACATACCATCAAACACATAGGCTTGAATATGTTCCTTGGGGTTGCTAAGTTTATAGTAAGCATCAGCTGCCTTATCTGCCAATGCTCTATATTGAACTGATGCAACAATTGTCACCAAATAATCATCCTAAATGCACAACAAAAGTTAAGTACATTGATCAAAAGCTTTTTTTTCGAAAAGTACATTGATCAAAAGCTAGAAACCCAAATATTGACCTTAAGTAAAATTAAAGATGTATGTATGTATGTACGTATACCTTTGTCATTGTTTCACAACGAACATCAAGATGTTGCACGCTAAGAGAAACATAACCTGCTAACTCGCTGCCTATGCACCAAGGCATGAAATGACAACCAGGAGTTAGGACGTTTTCGAATTCCCCAAATGTTTCTTTTATTCCTAAGGTTGATTCCTCCACTTGAATACATCCTAAAGCATTTCCCATTCTAAATTCATACGCACAAAAAGTACTTAGTCGTCAAAGTCTTGTATCTATTTCAATATTGTTAGGAAACATGCCAAAAAATTTACATATTCGTGAACATAAAAAATTTCAGATCCGATACTCTACTAATGAGGGTGTGGTTTGTGAAAATATTAGGAAAACATGTACTAACTGAATTTCTACTCTGACTTGATCTAAAGATGGTAAAGGGCCCCGTATATGTAGGATCTAATTCCGAGTGGATCGAGAGGGAAACTTAGATGGGCCTAACTATGCGTAGTATGGAAATGGTACAGGCCGCGTATATGTAGGATCCAATTCCAAAATATTAAGGAGTGTGGGTTAGCTTAATTATAGATGGAGCTTATATATATTATCAAGAACGAGATGTGTCACTCGGGCGTTGTCTCGGGAGACATTACGTTTGTGAACGGTTTATTTTTTAAATAAGTTATTTAATTTTATTAAGATATTAACTATATTAATATCGATAATGACTCTCTTGATAAAATGTGTTACGAATATAATATTAAAAACAGTAATATAAAAAATATGACAAAATAATTTTTTTAATATTATACGATAAGATTATGTGTTATAAATAATTATGGTTTATGGGTCGGAAGGTAAAAAAAAAAACTTTTTAAGGATAACATGTAGTATTCGTCTGGTTAAAAATAAAACAAATGATGAAATGAAATCAAGGTGGCACTTACATATTAAAACTTTTGTGTGAAAGTGAAAAGGGTTCGTTGAATCCCTACAGTTTAAAATGAAATCCTTAGTGTAAAATTACAAGGGATCAAAGCTTTTGATGTAAATGATTTTAAAATAAAAATAAAATAAATTTTTTTAAAAAGTGGGTAATATATTTGTGAAAAAAAAATTAACCATTTTAAAAAAAGAGTTAATTGCACAAATCATCCCCGTGGTTTACACATTTTCGTGGTTTTCATCCTTCAAGTTATTTTTAGTGGATTTCGTCCTTCATCTTTACCTTTTTAGTGGATTACATCCTTTTGAGGGATGAAAAACACGAAAAGTGTTCAAACTTTTTTAGCATCTTACATCCCTCAAAAGGATGTAATCCACTAAAAAGGTAAAGTGAAGGACGAAATCCACTAAAAATAACTTGAAGGGATGAAAACCACGAAAATACGTAAACCACAGGGATGATTTGTGCAATTAACTCTTTAAAAAAAAGTAAAAAATAACATTAAAAACAATAAATATGTGGGCCCCATTAAAAAAAGTTACTATTCATTTCACGGATTCCCATAGGTTTGTTTTTAATATATATATTAATTTGTTTATTTAATGTATTTGTGGATGAGCTTATCCCTTATAAAGATACTTTGGCTAAGGGAATCAAACCTAAGACCTTACTTAACCTAACTTTTCGGATAAAAAATTGTTTGCTCCTGATGACGTATCCACCCAGTGCTACGCAGGCTATACGCAGGATACTAAAAGGTGCGATAAATAAGGAAAGGATACGTATAAATCTCAAAGACTAATATCCAAGTAAAAGATAAGCACGAATCAAGGCATTTTTGGAAAGAATATGATCAGCATTAAGAGACCTACTTGGAGAGTAAGTCTTGGGTTCACTATAAAAGGGGACACAACCGATCGAAGGAGGGCATTCACAAGAACACACACACATTCCGCGTAGAAAAGGCATAGCCTTACCGTAAGGGAAACGTCAGATAATCACCACATTCAACCCCCATTTACAAGTTCTAGGAACCCGGATTGGTGTACAAACAATTGGCGCCATCCGTGAAAACAAAAACGTGAAAAAACATTTTTCTTAGTAAATTTGCTAATGCATACCACTCTTCCTAAAACACTTTTGCTCACTTACTTCACAAATACTGTTATTTTATCAATTTACATTATGTGGGTACTATGTTATCATTTTCTTACACAATCGTTTGGTTTGAAATTAAGATCGTCATGGTACCTCACACGTTATGTTTTGTCGTCATCGGATCGCGCAAGTGCCTATCTAGTATCCTATAAAGCATTTTGAGGTTTTTATTTTTAGAATATTATAAGATTCAGATTTTGAAATGTCCAACCGTTTTTATATATCTATCTACCCACCAATATAATAAAACATGATTGAAGAACCCTATGATCGACACGTGGGGCATTTTATAGGTCATACATGTCCTTTTAATTCTATATTCAATAACCATTTTTTTTAAGATAGCGTTATATCTAGCACCCAACTTTATAAAATATGAATTTAAAAAAAATTCAATAAACAACCATTAAATGCAAAAATGTCGCGTTAATACATCATCATTTCCTAACGGAAATGTCATTAAAGGGTTTTGGTGTAACTTATTTTATCACAACGATAATTCAAGAAATTCATAATCAAGCCAAAGAACCAAACATAAATGAAGTCTCAAGGACATAATATAAATATTCTAAACAAATGACGCATGCTAAGGTAAAGGTCTTCAACAAGGTCTCTACCCAAACCTCACTCTATAAGCCAATCAATCAACAACCTGATGAAACACAACAGTTTGAACAAAACAAGTGTTAGCTAAAAAACCGAGTAAGATAACCACATGTTGTATAAAAATGTTGCGAACTAAATCATCTCATAAAATCACATACGCTTGCCAAGCATAATACAAACATCATCACATATCAATCATATAACACATATAGGAAGATCGTCTCTTAAACGTGCCTAACGACCTCAACTGTTTTCAATTACAAGTTCATTCACAATTACCAACCATAGGTTATGCCATTGTTCAATCTAATAAGATAAAATGCCTTACTAGTAGCTAGTAAAGGTCAAAACTGAAGCAAAACAGGTTGCTTCAACAGTCTAGGGAGCCCAAGACTTTGCTCGTTTTGCTATCGAACGCCTTTGTAACCACTAGCTTAACATTACTGAGACTGTTCAGCTGGCCCATTCGCAGGCCCAGCTCATGGGGATAAAAAGGAACTCATTTATACGCCACAGTGGAATCCACCATGTGCGCATATGGGGTTCGACCAGAACTTGCGATTTTGTAAACACTATCTTTTTAGTGGTCACCCGTTGTTCTTTGTCACATAATTAAATCAATCGCGGGTTGTGCATAGGTGGCCATTCAACCTCTAAGGAACCTTGCACCCAACATGATGGGTTATCCTTTCAGGTCCATCGGCATCGTTAAGGATAGACATAACCAAATCCAAGAGCAAACCGTTCAAAGCAAGGTGATCGGTCCAAACCACCCGGCATGCTCAAACAACCATGACCATAGCTTAAGGTACGTGGTGCCATGAATACACCCCCCCCCCCCAACCCACACGCCCTACCATCAACACACTAACTCACCGCAACTGCTAGCATGAGTTAAGCTTAAAACTTTCAACCGTAAATTTATACTCGAGTATTAACCAACCATTTCAAATTCAATATTTTAGTGCCCTATCGTGCAAATCCTAAACATGACAATCCTACATGAGTCTAGTGTGCTACGTGTAAAGACCAACCAACCATAAGAAAATACCAAATGAATCAATCATCCATCATAAGCATACATGAAAATGATAATCACAACTAACTAAGGCTTCACATGCACAATCATCAACCATAAGCCCACTCGATAATTCCCTTAACTCAACAAGCGTATGAAAGGTCTTTAACCATCATTAAGTATGAAACCTATGTTCTCGTACCAGATTTGGGGCTGTTGGAGCATTGTACCAAATTATCCAGTAATCATTCATTTTTTTGTGTTATTCTCTGTGTTATTCTCTTTTATGTTTTGATCAGTTCAATCACATCACAATACAAGAATTTCAAATGAATTAGGGATCGGAAGACCGAAAGCTGCATGTTTGGTTATTTATGTTGTGGTTGTGATAACAATTTTGGAAGGATTAACAGTTGGGAGTGTTAATGTTGGTACTCCATGTTCTTGTAGGTGCTCATGATAAAATCTCTTTATTTTCTAAATTTTCGTGTGTCCGAGTTCTTCTTTAAGTACTTTATGGGATATCATTTTCTTCAAATTTAGGTGCAACAAGAGGATGTGGGTGGCAAAATGTTTGTGAAATTATCAATAAGAAGCTTAATATGCAGTGGGAATTCCTTGTGCATTGCTCTTTGCTTTTATCCTCCGTGTAGGAGGCATGGTAAAAGTTTTTACCTTATCACAAGTACATGAAAACAGGTCAAAATGGGCTATATATCTTTGATAACAGGCTAAAAAGTTTAATGTGTGGAACTGGAACATATGTGCACTTTTTAGATGAAAGGTCAATCTTGGATCATGACACGCAAGTTATGTCTTTAATCATCTGGGTATGACCCATTAGTCATGATACATATGTGTCCCTTTTTGTTCTAATGGGTAATTTAGTGAAAAACTACAAATGAAGTCTTGAGTTGTGTCTATTATATATACATATTTGTATGAAGTAACTAAAGTTTTTGTGATAAAATGACATATATGACGTAGAGTCAATATTTGTAATTAGTAAATGTTAAAATTGAGCTGGCCCGTTTGACTCCGAAGTGAGTCAACTTCTGTGTTTGTAATTTTATATCCTCAACATGATTAGATTGTTAGATAGAAAAGATATGCATTTTGGGGAATCATATTTGATATATCCATGTTCCAGGCCAACGGGTGTTATGATGTAAATTGAAGGTTACTAAGTATGTCGCAAAAAGAAACTTAGCCCGTTTGACCCTTTTATGTGTCAATGGGCGGGCTACTAGGTCTTAATTAGGCTATATAACTATGAAATCTACATGGTTTGAGGTCTTGGTAGGATTATGTTTTTCAAATTCTAACGTTTAGGTTTTCTTTCAAGTAATTTTGTTTTGTTTTTGTTTAACTTTTGTTTAATCAAATGAAAGTATTTTAAGTTTAAGTAAATTCAAACAAGTGAAAGATAAGAAAAAAAAAGTAATAATAAACAAAAAAATATCCTGGACGAAGTACGGGCATGACACTTGTTAGAAACTATTGCCTAATTGTTAACTTAGGCTTTTTCAATACAAAAAATTTCAAAAATTATTTTTTACTCTTGTTTTAGATGTCGAAATCTGGTGCACCCACTTTGTAAAATGCTAAAAGATTGTAACTTGGAATTTTGGAAAGATGTAAAATGGTACCAAAAGAGTAAAAGTGAGCCCCTCATTCTTTTCATATGGAGGAAGCATTGTGGGTGATGTTAACTTGAATCACCCCATGCATCTCTTCGGATCTGGGCTACAACATCTTTGAGAGCCCCTGCAGGTCCATGTCGGATTAACTTATCAGACATCAATTTAGGTGATGCACCGATCTCTTTCACGGTGTCAAAGTATTGAGTTAGCAGGATCATGTCCATCACATCTTTAGCTGATATTTCAGGGTTGTGAGAGCACAATTCCACCATACTTTCCTTTAGCCCATCGATAATGGCTTGATGTTGAGATGCCGTTGCTAGTCCAGAACTGTATTTGTAGTATGATTCATCAGCAGCTCGGATTCTTTGTGCACTTTTCTCTGCTTCAGCCTTCTCAGTAGCAACCAACCTCAATAATTTACCTGATTTCAAATTAAAAACAAACTATCTAATTCTGCTATAACTTTAATCATTGAGATAAACAATATATGTATAATTAATATAATAGATTGATGCTTACCAGCACACATCTTGTTCATGTATTCCTTAACAAGTTCAGCAGGCTGAATATCGACTATGAGTGTTTGGACTATCTCGTACCCATACATAGGTATGGTCTAATTAACAGCCACCAAAACAATTAAGCAATGACGATTAGTTAACAACTACTCGAGTATAACACTATAACCCCTCTAATAATAATTGATTGTTTAGAGCATATTGATTAAGATTTACCTTTTCAAGTTTATCCGCTACTCTTTTTGCTATATCTTTTTTTTGCTTAAACACCGAGCATAGTTCTAACTTCGGAACCATGGACCTGATTACTAGAATATCATAAAGATCAAACAGAACCTAGATCATTTTATAAGTACTTGTATACAAATTAGTCTGATGTTATAGTTGTGGTACCGTGGTTAGGGTTCCCCGTTACCTTTTTTTTATATAGTTGGAGTGAAGTTGTAAGCGGAAAATAATTAATAATTGCATGTACGTACCATCAAACACATAGGCTTCAATCTGTTCCTTGGTGTTGCTAAGTTCATAGTAAGCATCCACTGCGTTATCTGTCATTGCTCTGTAATGCACGGAAGCAACAACTACTACACTAAAATTATCCTGCAATATGCAAAGATTTCAGTGATTTAAGTATCATTATCCATTTACAATCTCACAACTAAAAGTTAAATATATTATGTATTTTTTTAATCAAAAATATCAATTATCTTGTTTCGAACCCTTGTCAAACTCGACAATACCTAAAAACTATTTTTAATATTAATGACGACTTTTCAATAAGATTTTAGCTTATTATTCTCATTAATGTTAACGTTGTCAATTTCTAAACGAAAACTTACATATAATCAATGTCTAGATTTAAACTTTTTTGCCTTGAATTAAGGTTGCAACGTTTATCCCAATCAAGATTTCGTGTTACTTCAATTTGCAGGGATGAAATACTTCTTGCAAATCCAATTGATTATACAACAAAAGATTTCGTATGCATATTGTAAATCTAACTAGATTAAGATCCAGTAACTCGGACATCTTAAAGTAATTACTATTCAAATATATTTTGTATTAATTGGTAAAAAAAAAAATCTATTAAAAATGTTGACTGAAAAGATATCAACGACATCTCGATGGTGAGATAAGGATTATGGCACCATAAGGTCATATGTTCGAATCTTACAAAAGGAGTTTTCTCATATTTATTGAGTGTCCTCCTGAATTAATGTATTGACATCATTTGCTAGTGGGGATATCATCGGCACTGATACTCCGGTGGTATGTCATCACGATGATGTCAACGTTTGTCGGTATTTATGATTCTAGTCCTTGTAGTATTAAAAATGTTAAGTCAGTAGTCCCTAATGTTTTAGAAATGATAGTTTCTAACGCTAAAGTTTTATTTCACATTTTTGTCCCTAAAGTTTCTAGACTTGGCATTGTTGGTCCTTTGCAGTTTTGAAATTGACATATTTGGTCCTTGAATTTTCATATGTTTCAGTTTTGGCCCTTGTAGTTTGAAAAATCAGAATTATCATTTTTGGTCCTTGTAATTTTGCCTTTAGTATGTTATGAAACTATTAGAATTGTCATTTGGCTTTTAAAACTCTTATACACCTTTAATATGTGATGAAACTATTAAAATTGTCATTTGGCTTTTAAAACTCTTATATTAAAAGTAATAGTTGAATCTTTATATTTTCGATGTATTAATATGTACTTATAATTAATAAGGCATGATTTTGAGTTACATTCAGAGGACAATGCTAGTAAGTATTTGTTATTAAAAATTTATTAGATAAAAAGTCAATTAGGTTCTTTTGTATATCATAGGTTCTAAAGGTTTGAGCATTCATTGTTAAGTCTTGACTTGTGCGAGATTTTGTTATTGCGTGCTTATTGATGTAAGATAACTACTTTTTGGCACGTGCTTATTGCGAGATTTTGTTATTGCGTGCTTATTGATGAGATAACCTTATATTCACCTTCTATATATCTATATATATATATAGAGAGAGAGAGAAAGAGAATATATATATATATATATATATATATATATATATTATATATATATATATAATTAATATATATATATATATATATAGAGAGAGAGAGAGAGAAAGTGAATATGTGGCTGTTAGTGTTGTAATTGTGAGAATATTTTAATATATTTATAGAGCTATTTGATTGGAAAGTACTTCAACTTTGACCAAATGTATTTTCTGGGTCTAAACTAAAAAAATGTCTATTGTGGGGAACAAAACCGGCAAAAACACCTATAAGGGGTCTCTACCGACTAAGGTATAATGTGGAGCCGGTTATTGCTTATTTGGCACCCACGTGTACACCTATGACCCCACTAAACCTTTATTTATTTATTATATATCAATATATAACACTTGAACACAGTCAATCAATACTCTTATCTCTTAGAGGCTCCCCAATGCCCTCGTGCGGGGGGTTCGTCCGAGGGCCTCGGACGAGTCCACACCGTTGGGTGGGACTCGTCCCTGGCTCGTTCGGGGCACTCGTCCGAGGGGCTCGTTCCTGCAGGGACGAGTCGCTTCGTATGGTTTTTTTTTTTTTTTTTTTTTTTAAATGCAACGGCTATATTTCAAGGAAAAAGACAAAACATTTGAAGTTTCAAAAGTTGGCAAAACAGGTCCCTCTAACGGCCTGTTTGACCACCTGCAGTCCAAAAAATTTACACTTTTAGTCCTTTAACGGCTAGTTTTTGAAAAAGCCTATATATACACCTTCATAAGCACTAGAACACACCACACTTTCATTATTAACATATACACATAAATCATCATGAACAACCAGTTTCGTTCGAGTTTATCCCGAATGGTCGACTTTTGTAAAGTCGTATTCATGCCCTCAAGATGAGAAGCGGAAGAAATTTAAAAAGTATCAAGAAAGTGCTCGGAAAGATGTCGAGCGTGCCTTTGGAGGACTTCAAAATTCATGGCACATTCTAAGCCAACCAGCAAGATCAAAAAGCGTGAATCGAATAACTCGAACAATGTACGCGTGTGTTATATTGCATAACATGAAGGTTGAAGACGCGGGGTACGCCATAAGCTCACTCGATGATGGAGACGATAATGATCCAATCGTCTTACCTGAGCGTACGTTCCAGGAAAGGATGGCAGTTCACCAACGAACCGGCAAGGAGCTTCGAGATCGCACTATGCATCATGCTCTTCGTCATGATCTTACGGAGCATATATGGCGCCTCCCGGCTTAATGCGTGTTTTTTTAAAATAAACTATTGTAATGTTTTTTTTTTTAATGTGTGTTTTCTTTATTTTTAATAAGTATTGTAATGTTTTTATTTTTAATGAAGTGTTTCTTATTTGTGTATGTTTTAGTTTGTTATTAATTTTGAAGGGTTAAAAGTGTCAAGTTTGGATAAAAGGGTATAATTAAATAATTGGTGGGTCCAAGACTAGTCCTTGAGGGATGAGTGCATTGGGTGTATTTTGGGGGGATTAGTCCTTGGAGTGTTTTTTGCTGATGTGGCGCTGACAGGGACTAGTCTTTGGTGGATGAGTCCTGGGCATTGGGTACCCTCTAATGGTTCCGACCACCTCACCGCTGGAGCGCCGCCCACCTCGCCGGAAAAACAGGGTACACCTCAAACACCAAATCTTTCGCCTGAAAAACGGGGTAGTTCTAATTTAGAGGCTACGGTGCGGGTGAGGTTTGTTCGAAATCATATTCCGAATGAGAACTGATCTGAGTTGATATTGGATAAACTCCTTTTCCATTTGGATAACTCTTCTTCCATTTTCTTGTCCGACGACCAAGACCCACATAGAATGGCAGATCTTGTATATGATATGGTTGCTTCAAAATAGTTATTATTTGATGATGATTAAAGCATATTGTTTTTTAATGGAATGGTAGATCTTCAAAGTTATTGTTCTACACTTCTACCTTCTTTATTTCCTAACAGATGGTCGTTTGGCTATTGAAACACATAACTAGTGTTTAAAACCAGAATAATTGGAAAGTAGCCTCCTTATATATAAATGGGGACAAAAAAAAATGGAGTAGCTTTGATTCTATAAATTAATTCAATCGTGTTTTTGTTCAAAGTCAAATTCCACAACTTGTTTTCATTAATTAAAGCAGCTGCTCCTTTGTAACATTTATGCCATAAATCTCGAAATCTGATTTGCTAATATGATTCTGTTTGGATTTCTTGTATATGAAATTGTATGGTGGCTACGGTGGGTGGTTATGTTGAATAATTTGGGAAGAAGGTGACATGGCGTCTTACATGGCATTTTCACCCATTTAAATAATACAAATATAAATTGAAAAATAAAAAGATGACCGGTAACTTGTTGTCTAGGCCATAAAAGAAGTTTTAGCCGGTTTTATTCTTCACAATAGACATTTTTTTAGTTTAGTCTCAGAAAAGACATTTGGTCAAAGTTAAAGTACTTTATAATCAAATAGCCCATATTTATATTAACATTTATCAATAAACCTTTATGGTCGCACACATAAAATGAGGAGGGATTAATTAAACTTTATATAAATAACAAGAAATCCATTAGAAATAAAAATAACTAAAAGTTTTCAAAAATAGATTTGGAAATGACAAGCGGGTCGGAACAGCAAATCGGGCCGAAAACAAGATCGGACAGCAAGCATCATGAGTCGACCCATGGAGACCCCACTAGGTCGGCGCCGAAAAGGAGGAGGGAGAGAAAGAAACTTTGTTTTTTTGTCCCACATTGATTCAAAGAAGGAAACCTAAGGTTTTCTATACCTATATAAAGAACCCTTCTTTCTTCTTGAATCCTTGCACCAAAAAATCCTTTCTTCCTCTCCATTTTTTCGTGTGGAGTTCGACACCCCCCTTAAGGTGGAGAGCATCCCAACTAGTTATTTTTCTTGGTGGGTTTATTGTTATAACGTAAAGTTATAGCTAGCACTTAATTAAGTTCCGAAGATCCGTTCGCGTGTACGGAACTATTGAGGGGCGCGATTTCGGGCTCTATCTCGTGGCAAGTAGGTCACGTTATTCTTGCTCAAGAATAACGTTTTCGGAGGTCTTCTAAAAGGTTAATCGTTCTTCTCTCTCGTTTTATTTGTTTAGTTATTATATGCATGCGCGATAGATCTTGGCTAGGAATTAAATAATTTTAATTGTTTTATTACATGTTTCCGCTCTAGTAATTAACTAGGTTAATTACTTGTTCATTAATTATTATTTAGATAAAATTAATATGTTTTAAATAATTAAACGTTTTTAATTATTTACAATATGTTTTATAAAAGTTTAAATGCAACTCTTGATTAATGAACAATGTTTATTCATGGAATAAACGCCATTTTAGTTAATAAAATCCCAACAATGGTGTCAGAGCCAAATCGCGTCATGATATAGTAACTAAAGCGCTCAATTAAATATGTAATTATTTAATTATATATTTTTGAGCATGATCGATTAACCCATATATTAGTATGTATCGGGTTATATTTATTATATTATATAATTGTAGTTCTAGCCATATTCATGCATGCATGGCTGATGTTAGTAGTGATACCCGTAGTTTTACAATAGAAATCATGCATAAAGTTTTGTAAAACTTGTAAAATGTTAAAACGGTGTTTTAACTAAATGGTGCAACAATTCGTTTTGAGTGCATGCGAAATGAATTGTAGTACAAACTTTTGTGAGTAAGTTTGTTAAGATAAATGTAAAGAAAAGAAGATGCATATTTTTGTAAATTTATAAAACAAAAAAAAAAAGCAAAAGAAAACATGATGCATATGTTTGTAAATTTATAAAGATTTAAAAAAATGAAGATGAAGAGTAAGAAAGATGTGTGTGGTGTGTGTGGAATTTACGAGAGATAAAAAGTAGTAGCTAGTGACATACGTTTGATTAAGGAGGCTTGTTAAACTCTTACGAGTCGAGTCAATTTGCATCAAAAACAAGTTGACTCGCTAGGTAACTCTTTTTTGTCCATAATCTTACGAGTCATTGTGTGAACTTGGACCGGGTCTATACGAGTCGCAAAATTAATTATAGTTGTTGTAATTTGATACTATGATTATATATCATGGGGTTGGGTATTGTAAAACAAGTATTAAAGTAAAACAAATAAGACAAGATCTTGACCCTTAGATCATGGTGAAATTGATGCACGAAGATTCACGAAACAATTGATGCACGATGATTTTCATGATGCACGGTGATTTTCAGTGAAGAGAAACCTATTGTTTTATTTGTTTTACTTTAATACTTGTTTTATTTTACCTAAAACCTATATATCATATAGTATGTTTATGGCTACACTATTTTGTGTGTTATCTATGTATTTTTTATCTTTTTAGTACGAATTTATAGATAAACTGTACATTTATGACTCAAAACTATCGAATATGTAATATTTTGATGAATGTATCAAGATAATCAAATTATATTTTGTTTATAAAGACATCACATATATAATTATACTATATTATGTGATATTTAAAAATTGTCTGACTCTCAGTCAGGTTCCGAGTCACAAGTAAAAAAATCATATTTTCGAATCGAGTCAAAAGTTACTATTAAGGTTCATGATATGAGAGAGAGAATCGTAACCTTAGTCTTTGTTGCACATGGAACATCAAGCTGCTGCACACGAAGAGAAACGTACCCTGCTAACTTGCTGCCTATGCACCAAGGAATGAAATGCAACCCAGGAGTAAGGACGACGACGTTTTCGTATTCCCCAAATGTTGTTTCTTTTATACCTAAGGTTGATTGCTGCACTTGAATGCATCCCAAAATATTTCCCATTCTGTATCAAATAACATATATATATATATAGTTTACTTTGCATCGATCGATCATACGTTAACAGTTAACACATACACACAAAAGTTAATTAATTAGGTGACATGATAAGCTGCTTAAAGCTTTGTATCAACTTATTCAATGTTAAGAAACAAGCAAGCGTGACTGCGTCAATATAAAAATTCTCATGAACAACGAAAAATAAAAATTTACAAAGTCTAATTTCGTGAGAGAATGGTAAATTAAGGAAATCTATTTACCTGAGGTTGAGGAGGCCACCAGGGTAACTTAATTAGATGAGCCTATATATATATAGGCAAATAATATATGGAATGCCTATAAATAAATACGTTGGAAATGGTAGCCCGGCCCCAGATATTAGGATCCAATCTCAAAAGGTTATTGTTGGCGTTGATCAAGTCTATACTCGTATTAACAAAAGGAAACTTGCAACTAAAATTAGTAATAACTAAAGCCTTCAGTAAAGATCTACCGTCAACAATGTATTCATTGTACTATACATAAATCGTCCCATGAAAATGCCCACAGCCATTATTATTACTAAACAAATGCTCGCGCGATGCGGCGACGAGAATACCCTTAATGATTAAATTACATAATCAGTCCTTTATTTTTCAAAAATATATTCATGTCCCTAGATTGATATCTCTATATAATAAATAAAGAAGCATTGTTTTCCATAAATATTTTTGAAAAATTTATGATGTGGCATGTCTATGTTTTTTCTTAAAAGACTTTTATTTTATTTATTATGATGTCATATGTTTTTTTATTTTTTTTAAATGTAAATAAACTTTTAAATACTTAATAAAAGTTAACCATTTATTGGAATGAAATGACTTTTTTTATATGCAATAGTCAATCTTATTTATAAATTATTATTACGTTACTGTATTAATAATAAACGTTACATAAATTTTTTTAATCTATTCTTTTGTTTTAAATTTTTAATTGAGATGCAAGGGTTGAACCCAAGTTAATTAACTAGTATTATTTAAAATAGGCATTTGTCTTTTTCGATTCATGCACCATCTTCATTGATGACTATTGTTGGAGGGTAGGACCCTTTTTAACAATTGATTTTGTCTTATACTTTTGTAATCTTTATCTCTTGTCGGATATAATAATAATAGGGGTAAATTACACTTTTAGTCCATGAAGTTGGCACATGTACTTTAGTCATTAAACTCAAAAAATATATAAAACTTGCTACTCTTTTGTTTTTACTTTTGGTCACCGCGTCAACTTCGTTAGTGCAGACCTCAAAACCCTTTTCCAAAACCGTGGGCAACTAATTGACGCCTACATAGCCCGGGAAAAAAAATAATCCATTTGGTTTTGTCAGATTTCAGTATGTCAATAATCCGACAGAATTCCTTCTCAAACTTCAAAACATTAAATTGCTTTCTATAATTATAAAATGTAGGAATTATTTTTCCTTAGTTATAACCATATTTGAATTTATTAAATTAAATTTAAACCTAAAAAACTTAAAAAAGGCATATGACATCATTATTTTGATCTAATAGCTCTAATTAAAACTTGAACTTCATCTAAAGATCCAAACTTATCTGATTATGAATTAAAGTTTATTTTTTATCATTAAAAACATAAGTATTGTGTTAAAATTTGAGATTTTATTATGTGTGTGAGAGAGGGAGAGAGTGCCCCCCCCCCCCCCCCCCTCCCTCATTCACCAGTGCAAAACTTAAAACCCTTTCCCAAAACCATGAGCACTAGTTGACGCCTACATAGCCAAGAAAAAAATAAATACAATAATTCATTTGGCTTCATCAGATTTTAGTATGTCAACAACCCTTTAGAATTCCTTCTCATACTTCAAAATATTAAATCCAACAGTCTTATTCTTGGGGGATACTTTCAAAAGTAGATAAACAAGGAACCCCCGCTACTATCCGCCCCCGCCTTACCAGAAAAATCATCGCAAACCACCGCCGCACCACCCTAAATTTTATCAGTCCATCACCGGAAAATCTTATTGATCGACGTCGAATTATCAATCAAAAATAAATCTAAATACCTTATACTAGATAGGGTAAGTGGATATCGTTCTGATAAGTGATGATTGGATTTATCTTAAATGGTCTAACGATGATTAATTGTATTCATTTTCTTTAAGAATAGGCCTACTTTGATATATTTCGTGTGTATTTCAGGTTTGGATGAAAACGGTGTAAAAATATGAAGAAAGGCGACGAAAGTGTATGAAAATAGTGAAGGCCGTAATTTTATGGTTCTGACCGTAAATTTATGGTCCAAGCCGTAAAAACTAGACCTGATGACTTTTGCTTGGAGTTTGGAGCCGTAAATTTATGCTCAGAAAATATAACTGGCCGTAAATTTATGCTCCAGGGCCGTAATTTTACGCCCAGTGCAATTTTGGACGATTTTCATCCGGAGAAGGAAAAAACCCAGACGCGAATTACGGCCACTTTTTACTGTCCACCGTAAATTTACGGTGGTATAGCCGTAATTTTACGGCCCAGTCGGGATTTTGAGTTTTAGCTCAATTTGAAGGGTGTCGAATGTAAATACTTAAGAGGGTTATGTAATGTCGAAAATCTGCAGTTTTACACATCTTTTTGGCTGCAATTGAAGAAAAAAACCCCAGAGAAAACACACACATCCATTGAATCATTCACAATCATTCCTTCCATTGTTCGATCATGCAACAAGGATTTTCTTCATCGACAATTGAGAAGATGCTAATGGAGATGTCCGGCTAAGTTTTAGGTTATCTCTCCCGATGAACAATTGTTGGTTATTTCATTTGATAGACTTTGTTTTCAATCGTTTAAACATTAATCTTTTAAGATTGTGATTCATATGATTGATTGAGTATAACCACCTACACTCCTCGTGGATACGATACCCGATACCCTATCTAGTATAAGGTATAGTAGGTTTATTTTTGATCGATACTTCGACGTCGATCACGTTCCCACGAGGAGCGTCTGTGGTTATAATCAAGTTTTAACAAATTTCGTTTGGTTTTGAAAATAATAAGAAAAACTAATTTTAATTACTAAATAGCTAGACCTAAATTAATGAAACAAGACAAAAATAAAATTAAAAGTTGTAAACAATAATATAAAGTGCATCCCTCCCGAATCCCAAAAGTCGCATTAATTTACTTAATAAACTTTACCGAGTATTTATTCTAAATTACATAGACATAATTATTATTAAATGACAAGAACAGTTTTGGGCACAACCTATGTTAATTAGATGATCTGTCTTAATCCCTAAACTAGGTGGACTCGGCACAAATCATTAACTCACAATAAATTGTCTTACGAAAATCCAAATCAAATAATAGTGAATAAATACTCAATCAGTCATATGAATTATAATCCAAAAAGAACAATGTTTACGCGACTGAAAGTAAAGTTCATCAAATAAAATTAACTAACAATTGTTCATCGGGAGAGATTGCAAAAACCTTAGCCGGACATAGTCATCTTCAAGTCACCACGGTTTGATGTAGAAATTCGTTGTGCATCACTGTTGTCGCTCGGCTCCTAATTCTGTTCGTTTTTTCGTCCGCAGCCAAAGAAAAAGATATCCCTTCGAATTAATTGAACGGGTTTTCTTTTCTTTTAACCGACATCAGCCAAAAACTCAATAATACAAGTATTAATGCTGGGCTCTCTTGTGTGTAATATGATCCATCTAAAATCAAAGAGAGTGAATGTGGGCTGATGACTAGCCACGGCCCAAATTACTAACTAACACAAAAAAATGCACTTGAAGTCTTTGTTGTCTTCTCTCTGGCGTACAATTAGAATAAGCAAATAAGAACATGGAATTTCTTGGAGTCTTTGGTCCATCAGACCACCACCAATCACAAACTAGTGATTTTACTAGACAAAATAACTATGTCATGTTAACTTCAATAAATCACCAGATTAACGTATATTTTGTCCGTTTTAGCTCAAACCTGAAATACATACAACATATATTAAAATAGGTCTATTCTAATAAAAAATTAATCTATATAATCATATTTAGACCATTTAATATATATCCAATTATGACTTATCACTTATCGTGATGTTTTCTCTCCCTCGCCTAATTCGAGCACAATAACCATCACAATATCCGACCAAGACATTACCACTCCATCGATCACGGAAAAAATGTCCATCATAACAACCGCTAAGGATCTCGACATGTTTAACAATCTGGAAACCATTCTGAAAGCCACAAACCTCCCACACGAGTATCAATATTTGTATGTTGGTGGCCTCATCATCCTCATTTTCCATGCATCGTCCCTAGCCATCCCCCTTCTCCAACATCAAGCTTATTTCTTTCAGGAATGGTTTTCACACTTTAAGATATGAAACGACCAAAAAGATCCTTTTGGTTTACTCATTGATAAGATGTTTAATTGCATCCAAATCTCACTTTTTAAATTTATGAGGATGATTATTGGAGAGGGTGTTTTGGAAAGTTTTGAGATACCCAAATTAGTGTAGCTTAAAAATAAGAGTGAGAGTTTACCGTTAAAAAAAAAACTAACATAACATTCCATTAAAACTAAAAGTGATTAAAAAAGTGTCACAAAGGAAATTTTTCCAATACTAAATTCGCTAATATAAGTTAGAGTTAATTGCAAGATTGGTTTTTATGATTTGTCTATTTTAACAACGAAAGTCCTGTTTTTCACTAGCAATGGGGGTCTTTATTTTAAGAGTTTTTTTTGTAAGATTTGTCCCTTTTTAACAGAACTATTAATGGGTGTCGTCAAGTCTATACGTGGTCATCACGTGCAGGGGCAGCATCGTCTTTTCACACAAATACAAAAGGGGACCTTATTGCTAATGAACTCGAGAAGAAAACGTCATTGCTAAAATGGACAACACATAGGAGACCAATCTTGCAATTAACTCTTAATAATACATATCATCATCTATCTTTATTTCTTTATCTTTATTTATATATTAAAAAATACTAATCTAACCATTTATTAACCAATCAAAAAACTTACTTGACCCCTAAAATTAATTTTGAATATATCATAAATAAAATATTTAATTGTAAGTTTGGTTTTTGTGGTTTGTTTTGGTCCCTTTTCGAGTTCAGTAACAATAGGATCCCATCGTTAAAATAGAAAAACAACAAGGACCAATCTTGCAATTAACTTTATAATTTACAACCTTATTGGCTTATTTATATATGTCACAAAATATAAAGGGCTTTATATGTATATATATCCTAAGTAATAACATAACACAAAAGCACACAGATATCGTCTTTCTCAAGAAAACCCTCGATTCATCTCTACAATCGTTCTCTCACGACTCACTGTAATTTCTTCTTCAATATTCAATCATGGTGCTCGAGGTATTTTAATTTATTTGTATTTTTTTAATTGCATTAACCCCTTTTAATTATATATATTTTTAGGGTATTTAATTTATTAATTGATTATGAAATCAGGCAACGATGATCCATATCGATAATTTCTGAATGGATGCGTTGGTGTGTAAAGATTATAAAGGTGTCATCTTAAAAAAAGGGGTAAATGCTGTTAATCTTATTTGTGGTGCTAAAACCCAGGTATTATCTATATCTATATATATATATATATACACTTATATATATACACATATAATTACAGATATATGTGTATTTATATGTATATTTTGGGGTTTTTTGAATTGGGTTTTGCTTAATTGGTGTTTAAAGATTATAAAGTTGTGATCTTTGCGTTTGAATAGATTTTTTTTTTGTTTATTTCATTTTTTTTTTATTTTAATAAAGTGTTCTTTAGGTTTAGTTTAGGTGAATTTATCGGGGTTCGCAAAGTGTTGAGGCCTGAGAGTCCATGGTGCTTTAGGTTTACTTTTGAGTGTTATAATTGCACAATATGCTGGTGGTAGCCGAAACGTGAGGATTTCGTGTATATGCTTTTTTTATGGTGTGTTTGAATACGGTAAGAGGCTAAGAGCGGGTAAGAGAGTATTTAGTTATAGGTGACTAAGATTTAGTGAGTGAGACTTTTGAAGGAATGATCTAAGGGCTGAGATTTTTCCTCGTTTTTAAGCCCGACGAGAAATCGACATTTGTGGTTATGTAGGACGAGAAACTGAAATGGTGTTGTTGCTTGTTTGTTATGCAGTCTAATCCGGAGAATACTGTGGGAGTGTTGACAATGTCTGGAAAAGGCGTTCGTGTTCTGGTCACTCCTACTAGTGATCTTGGAAAGATCCTTGCTTGCATGCATGGTTAGCTTCTTTAATAGCTTACAAGTATAATCTTTTTATTGGCTAAAGACCATGTAGGGCTGAATCCATGCTTTGGTTAATCAGGTTTAGAAATAGGCGGTGAGATGAACATGGCTGCTGGGATCCAGGTTGCTCAGTTGGCTTTGAAGCATCGACAAAACAAAAAGCAGCAACAAAGGATTATTGTGTTTGCTGGAGGGTATGTAAAGTACCTTTATTAGTTGCAGTTTTTAGTATCTTCTGATTTCTTTGCTCTAAATATCTGTTATTTAATGTTTTTCCAGGCCTGTGAAGTATGATAAGAAAGTTTTGGAGATGATTGGAAAGAAGTTAAAAAAGAATAGTGTCGCTCTTGATGTTGTGAACTTTGGCGAGGAGGATGAAGAAAAGAAGGAAAAGCTTGAGGCCCTTGTTGCTGCTGTTAATAATAACGATAGCAGTCACATTGTTCATGTTCCAGCCGGATCTAATGCCCTTTCCGATGTCCTATTGAGGTTTATTATATATAATTGTTTTCTTGCACACAAGTTCATTACCTGTTATTGTTTTCGCTAATATTTGTAAATATTTTCCGTCATCAGTACTCCTATCTTCACTGGTGATGGAGAAGGTGGAAGCGGTTTCGCAGCAGCAGCTGCTGCCGCCGCAGCTGGGGGTGTATCTGGTTATGATTTTGGCGTGGATCCAAATCTCGATCCGGAACTTGCACTTGCTCTTCGCGTGTCAATGGAAGAGGAGAGAGCAAGGCAAGAAGCTGCTGCAAAGAAGGCTGCAGATGAGTCTTCTAAGCAAGGAGGGGAATCTACATCACAAGATGCAACAATGTCTGAAAATGCTGGCACTTCAGCTTCCGAATCTGAAAATAAAAAGGATGATCTAATGGTTAGTTCCATTTTTTAGTTTTCCTTTATTGTGCTAGCAGTTATCTACCTTCAAGAATCCAATTGTTGGTTTGATGTTTTCTTTCTGATGCACTGCATATTAGCATTTGGTATGCAATATTGTGAGTTGGAAGTTCTATAAGAAGACAATTAATCCTCTTTTTTCCTCTTATTTTGGCCAACTTACAGTTTTTAACAACTTGCTCACATGGCTCATTTGCATGACTAATAAGTTTGACACATAGATTATTAGATTATATGTATAGTACTAGATATCTTGTTTGTAGTTATTAGCTGTTTATGCATTTCACGTGGTTATCTTCATTTTTCTTATTTTTGCCAACTTGATTGCATGCACTTTATCCTTTGTTTGTCCGTGATTTCTTGTACTACTTTTTTTTTGTGTTACTTCTCATTTCTCTTGATTGTGTTTAGGCTCTTGTTTGGGTAGTGTATACTTCTCTTTGCTTTTAACACATGACAATGTTTTAATAGTTTGTAGTTCCTTCTCATCGACTTTCTGTCTCATTTTTATTCGGATATTAAGTGTCCTCTCAATGTCGTACTTGCTTTTTTCTTTTGCATGTATTGATCTTGCCTAGGCCTTTTGAGAGAGGTCATGCTCATGATGTTGTTGCCAAGACTTTTAGTCGTAGTTTGTCTCCTTTGAAACAGGTTTCTTGTATTGTAACTATTTGATTGAACATAATTGCTGTCATGTAATGGAAGTGTTAGAACTTTAATATGCATGCGGAGCCTGATTCCCGCTAAATAGAACAACATAAAGAGAACATAAAGCATGTAGTCGTCTATATATTCAATTATCATGTGCAACTTCAGTAGTTCAGTTCTCCCAAATTTATCATTATTCTTTATAAACTATTCACTTCAGCAGACCTTCCTTAGGACCCAATACTACTGCAATCGTATATTCATATAGCATCTTTTGTTTTTTCATTTCTTGTCTCTCATAAAATGCTGCATTTAATTGTTTCCATTCTTTGTGTAAGAATCAAAGCCTGACAGCACATATATTTCAAATAAGGTCACATTTTATGTTCTCTTGATTTATCTGAGAATTTACAACTGGCTTTGTGCCTTTGTGTATATTTACTCTTTCTAGTTCTTTTATCAACTTTTGTGGGTTATATTATGGAGAGTATTATTAATACATTGAGCCTTCGTGTTCTTACCAGGATGATGAGAATGCCCTGCTTCAGCAGGCTCTTGCCATGTCAATGGATGATCCTGCCGCTACTGTTACGACCAGGGATACTGATATGTCTGAAGCAGCCGCCGATGATCAAGACTTGGCACTTGGTAACATATGTCCTTGACATGTCTTGAGTACATCTATATAACTGTTCTCACTTTGGTAGTGCTTGCTCAGTTGGAAAATTTTGACCTCATATGCCTACCATTAGATTTGGACTTCTAGGAAGTTTTGAGTTGCAACTCTTCAGATGATATGTGTTCTGTTGAATCTCTGTATCTTCAATTTGAACTTGAATGCTAATCTGAAATTTGTAATGCTGGAAAAATATCTATTAAGAAGAATTTATGAATGTTAGGAAAGATATGCAAAAGCAGGATATCATATATTAGATGAGTTATAAGTGTTTTTTATAAGATCTATAAGTAAAATATTGACTCTTAGATAAGAAGCTATTAAGAATATAGAATCTAGATATGCTGCTTGTATATGAGGTTAGTGGTTAAAGATCTGAGCTTTTGGTTAGAGACATCAATGATGAGGTTATAGGAGAAGGTTCATTTATTATTTGGTCTTTTGTACAAACTTGATATTTGTTACTGAATGAATCTGATCTGAGCTGTTATTTGGTCTGTTCATTTATTATTTGATCTGAGCTGTTGTAGTTTCAATCCTTATGCTAATTGGATCGAGTAGCTATACAATCTTTTCCTGGTTTCATTTGACTATGAAACTTCTATTTAATATTTGTCACTGAATGAATCTGATACATGTGCTGTAATTTGCAGCTCTACAATTGTCTGTTCAAGAAGAGGCAAAAGACCAATCAGGGCAGGCAGATATGGGCAAGCTGTTGGCAGATCAATCGTTTGTGTCGTCAATTCTTGCTTCAGTATGTCTAACTTCATTATCTTTGTGCTTTTTATCTTATTGTGTATTCCTGGCTTGAATTGTGCCAAGACTAGGGATAATACTAGATGTAGAGAAAAAGAAGTGAAACTTATATCGTTATAATGTTTGTTTTGCAGCTCCCAGGAGTCGACCCTAATGACCCATCAGTCAAAGATTTGCTTGCATCAATGCAAAATCAGCCTGAGGTAAGTTTAGTTGTCATCTGCAACAAGAATATATATATCGTTAAATATTTTGTCTTGAAGGTTAAAACTAAATTATCTTTTTCTAGAATGATCCCTATAGAAGTTTTAAAAAGAAGAAGCGGGACTTCTTTCTTGTAGATCCTTTTCTTTTTCTTTATGGGATATCGACTAATAATTTGACCTCTCCTTTGTTTTCATCAGTCTGAGCAGAAGAAAGATGAGGACAAAGCACCCAAGGAGGATGACAAGTGATCTTATTCGTTCTTTAATCAGTCTAATCCCAGGTACAACTCCATAAAAGGCTAATAGAGTTCTTGCAACATGGTGTCAAGTTTGACACCTGCTCAACCGACACCCTTAATCTTTTTAGCTTTTGGATACTTTGTACAGAATTCATTAAGAGAAAGAATTGACTTTTCCCATGTATTTGTATTTTTGAAGGAACAGATTACTTACGAGTTATGCTGCATTCGTTGGAGATTTCTTTGATGAACTGTGTAATGGGGGATAGAACGCCATGCGTTAAATGTACGAAATATTCTTCTTGTTACCATGGATCAGTTTCACTTTCGGTGTTTGTTTATGAACTTAAATCATGGTACTTGGATAATCAAGTGGTACCTTTAGCTATACTCATTTGTATGTTTTAAAACGACGTTATGTATTGTCTTTGATGAAATTAAGGTTTACTTGTGATTTCAGCTTTCAACCACCAGAAAATAAATCAAAATGGGATTTATTATTATTGTCATAGATTATATTTATATATACTGGAAGTTTACTGGGAAAGCATAATACGATTAGGGAACACAAATGAACTTCATCTCCCTTGTCACAAGTTATCTATCTCATTTTTAACGTCCCATTAGCGGTAATTTGTGATCTGTGTTCTTCTTCGTTATGTTCTTTTGTAGGTAAATATCGATGACATAGTGGTAAAATTAGTTATGAAAGCCCAGTTATCATTAATTATCTAACACTTCAAACCTATCAAACTAATCAGTTTTAGGAGGGAAGTATTTTATGTTTTACATATATACAACAAAGTTGTACACACAATCACATGCTAAGTGTGTGTTTTTGTTGTATTATGTATTGATGTTGTGCCCAAAATAATCTTTATTCAAATCAACTCCCATTTTAAAACTGAGATTCTATGTGTACAAAGAGAGTAGTTTAGGTTTCTGGTAGCGTTGATATATAGAAACTAGTTTATATATACATGATAGAAAGCACAAGTTGTTTCAACTTTAACGCAATGGTTTCAGGATTAAGAAATGAAATTCAGCACTTGATCCAACAACACACCTTCGACGTCGTCTCCTTGTAACCAATCATTCCCTATTCTTGTTCTATGGAAGATAAACCAACACAACTTACGTAAAACACATACTATACGTACTTTTAGGCCCCAATTGTACTAATACAAGTCTAAATATTATAAGAAGTGTTCTCTAGAAGTGAATTTTGAACAGAATGAAGCTTGGCTTTTACAATGAAAATGTGTCCAGCTTTTTCATATCGTCTGAACATTGTTTACAATACGAAGCCATCATAATAAAAATTATTCAAACAATTGTCGACAAGCCGTTCTAGCTCAGTTGGTAGAGCGCGTGGCTTTTAACCACGTGGTCGTGGGTACGAGTCCCACGGATGGCGTTGTTCTATTTTTTTCACTTGTGACATTAAGTTTTCATACTCAGTTTCCATGATTATAAAGATTTACTATTTTCTAAAGGAGAAATGCTACACTTACAAACAAATGTTTACAAACATAGGTGGACCAATAGAAACCACTAGATTTATTTTAATTTTCTCTTTCTTTATTCACTCTCCTTGTTTTATTGGTCCACCTATGTTTGTAAACATTTGTTTGAAAATGTAGCATTAGAAAGTATATATTGTTGAGATGTATGGATATAGCATATTAGAATTAGAATTGGTCATAATCAAACTCGGAACAACTCTATGTGAAGGTGTCCAACAACACATTACATGTTGGAACGCTACAGATCGAATTGGGTTATGGTCCTTTTCATAGTGTAACAAGTACTTATAGGTGGTTGCATTTATCCACATTCTATTGTTTGGTTTCTAGCTTCATCAAAGATAAGTTAAAATTACGACAATATAATTCTTTTGGAATTTGCTAACGACCGTAATCCTCAAAATTATCAGTTCATAGAGAGGCGGAGCTAGTGGATGTTCGGCCCTCTCCAACTAACACGCGTTTTTATATAATTCATTCCGACATTTATATGTACGATGATTTCTCCAAATAGTCTCTGCCAATTAAACAACTGGCCCCTTTAATGTAAAATCCTGACCCGTCATTGTAGGTTAAAATGTTCAGACACGCAGACTAGTAATGTGGATGTTTATTATTCTTACCGGGGACAATAATTTTTAATCTTTTTTTTTAACGGTAAATCTGGATCACTGACGGACCACTATAGTATCATCGTGCCACCGGTGGTACCACCTAGGGGTGAGTACGGTTCGGTTTGGGTCGGTTTTTGACTAAAACCGAAAACCGAACCGTTATAATTCGGTTTTTGAAAACTAAAACCATTGGGTTTCGGTTTTTTCGGTTTGGGTCTATTTCGGTTCGGTTTTAGTCGGTTTTTAACCACTTGTGGTTTGGGTCAAATTGAGCTTGAAAAGTTTATAAGTTTATACCCTATAATTACACCATAATTAATTTCAACAAGTTTTCAAAACAATATTAGTAACAATAACACTACAACAATGACAACAAATCCATAAAAGTAAGTTGTACAAACTTCAAACAAATTTTATATATAACTATTTATATGTTTTACGCGTTGTTTAATTATACAATTATTAAAGCAAATCAATCTTGTTGTGTATTTTCACTTAAAACATATAAATGATATTATTATATACACCTAAAAATGCAAATATATTAACATATTTACCAAAAATTAATAATAAAATGATATAAATATAAAATAAAGTAAACAATATATATTTTTGGTTCGGTTCGGTTTTTATGGTTCGGTTTTTCATTAGAAACCAAAACCGAACCATAACTTTCGGTTTTTAGAAAACCAAAACCAATGGTTTTTTGTTTTTTCGGTTCGGATTTTTCGGTTTTCATAGTTTTTTCGGTTCGGTTTTTGCTCACCCCTATACCACCTGATCATATTCCCACTAGGCAACAATGTCTACATACCAATTCAGGAAAAACTTAATAAATATGAGAAAACTCCCTTTATAGCATTCAAACCCTTGAACTTATGGTCTATAGATCTTATCCTACCACCAAAATGTGACTATAACGCTATCGGCATTATTATTTTTAATCTACAATAGTGTCTGAACATATTTACTATAGCTTTTTAGTTATTTTACCAAAAGTCATTTCTTTTTCTCCTTGAATATAAAACCCAAATCTTTCCAACTCGGTGAACAAAAAGTAACCTACAATACCAATATAGCTAAAATAATAATGATTTTGGTAACGATAACTTGTAAAAATGCATCTTACATCAAAATAACAGTATGTTAAAAATAACATTCAAATAAAATAATATTTCTATCATCATTAATAAAAAATAAAAATAAACCAACAAAAAGTAGTTATGATTATTATAATTACATTACATTATATATATAGAATGCATGACAAAGGATAAAAACTGTTGCTATTTCAATAACAATAATAACGGGAAGAGAGGGAACAGAATCAAAAACAGTTATTTCCATTTTACAGGGAAAAAAGAAAATCCAACAAGAGCAGTTTGATCACTTTTTCAATCTTTTTTGTTAAATTCTCTGATTCCATTTTTTTGGAATCAGAGAAGAGAATCATATACACACACATATATATATATATATATACATATAATCTCTTTTGCTTCCCATACAAAATTTGCATGCAACATTACCTTCTTGGTCGTCATTTGTCTATATTTTTTGTTATAGATTTCATAATCTTTTAATATATATAAAGTTTAGAAGAATGGAAATGTTGAAATCTGATGGAAGAATGGAAGGATGGTTGTATCTTATTCGATCTAACCGGTTTGGATTGCAATATACTCGAAAACGATATTTCATTCTTGAAGAAAACTGCCTCAAAAGCTTTAAATCTAAACCCACATCAGATTCACAGGTACTACATTCTTTCTAATTATTGTATGTATATATAATGTATGATATATGTATTAAATCTTTGATCATAGTTCAAGATTTTTGAAACCCATGTTAGTTTTTGGATATCTTTATCTGGGTATGTAATAAAGTTGCTTTCTTGTTAGTTTTTTCTGTTATTCTTGAAATAGTGTAAAAGGGTAGAAGTCTTATATTTAGTGATATATGCATAAAGAAAATGTGCTTTTATTGGTGGAGTTAAAGATGAAATTGGATTAAGCAAGACTAATTTGTTGATGGATACTTGAATTCTTTTTCAGAAGCCACCAAGAAGTGCAATTGTAGATTCTTTCATTCGGGTCACGGATAATGGAAGAGAAAGCTTCAGTAGAAAAGTATGTGTTTAAATGAAAAAATCCAGGTTTTTTTAATGTCAAATAATTGTGTTTCAATTTGGTTTTGATGTCAAATTTGTGATTAATAGGTGTTCTTCATTTTCACCCTTTACAATACTTCGAATCACAGTGATTGTCTTAAGGTATGCAAGTATTTATGTGAAGAACTTCGTGTTTTTTGTGTATATTGAATGGCATTTTAGATTAAGATTTTGGATTCGGTTTTGGTGTTACAGTTGGGAGCAAGCAATCCGGAAGAAGCTGCAAGGTGGATACATTCTTTACAAGATGTTGCAATGGAACCGGGAACGAATTCAAAGAGAAGATGGCAGCCATTTAGGTACTCATGTGATGGTGTATGATATAATATAACTAAAAGTTTTTATAATAAATGTGTAGACTTGAACAAATTAATTTGTTGACAGACTGAATGACTCTAAGAGTGGTGCTCGTAAACGTTCTGTGGATTGGACCTCATCTGCATCCATGAATGTTGATGCTATGACATCTGATGTGATTGCACCTTCACAATGGAAAATATTCGGTTGTAAAAATGGTACTGAAACTGCAACAAATATGTAAAAGTACTCGGTTTTGAGCCTAAATATGGTACGTCATAGGTTCAGTTTGGTAGTAACTCTGTGAAATTTGTTTTACAGGGCTGCGGCTGTTCAAAGAAGCAAGAGATAATAATAATAACTCAAGCGTATGTTTTACTGCTTTTGAAAGCATACCAATCAATCCACATTTTGTAATTCCTGAACTATATGAGATGTTTCTTGCAGACATCGAGTGATTATCCAGCTATAATGGCGGTTGGTGTAATTGAGGGAACTTGTGAGGCTGTTTTTAGAACTTTCATGTCACTTGGCGTCTCTAGATCAGAGTAAGATTTAAGCGATTCTTTTGTTCTTTATTAGTATTATTGAGGCTATTTTATATGTTTAATTAGCAGTTTATTCCAAATACAGATGGGACTTCTGTTTCAATAATGGTAGTGTGGTTGAGCACCTTGATGGTCATACAGACATTGTACACATTCAGCTATGCCGTGACTGGCTACCATGGTTCATATTTATACATTCACCTATACATATTTATACATTCATTTATACATATGCATATAGTATAGTTACTGAAGGGTTGATGACCCGCTGGTTTCAGGGGAATGAGTCGAAGAGATTTACTTTTGCGACGATACTGGAGAAGAGAGGATGATGGGACTTACGGTAAATGTTGACAAAGCTTTCTCCATTTTCACTTTGTTGTATACACATCACACACGCACAGGTATATATACAGGTATAATGAAATTTTTTTATATAGAATCTAACTTTGGTTCATTTTTTACAGTAATTCTATGCCATTCGGTAATCCATAGCAAGTGTCCACCCCAACAAAACTACGTTCGTGCTTGGCTTCAAAGTAATGTATGCTTTTAAGTATCAATACTTCATTAGAATGATTTCAACATTTTGTTAATTTGCTTTGTGATTGTTGCTTTCAGGTGGTGGATTCGTGGTGAGTCCTTTGAATCAGGGAAAAGAATGTGTGGTCAAACACATGCTTTCCATAGATTGGAAAGTATGGAGATCCTACTTGCCCAAAACACCTGCTCGGTCAATGACTATCCGGATGCTTGGAAGAGTTTCAGGTATCAATGTCATCAATATCGAGTGTAATGATACATAGGCCTAAAACGTATGCCTTCAAAATTTCAAATATGCCAATTTTATTCAATGGTTGATACATGAGAAATACATTTTCTCACTTCTCGTCTTCTTCATTGATTTTGAATAGTGTATTGTTGTCCTTGTTAGGCACACATGTTTGCCCTATCTATATTTTTTCATATGAAATGGATAGTTTTAATAATCTTGTGTACATGGTCATGATAAGTGTTTTTTATGTGTTTTTCAGCACTGAAAGAACTATTTCGGGCAAAAGGAGGTGACCAATTTCCGTCTGAGTTTTTAACTGGAGAGGTTGAATCACTTCAAACTGGTGATGAACAAACTAAACAAGAAGCAGATTTGATGCAATTTGAAGATGAGAAAATGGAAGACGCGAATGATGCATCGGTTTCATGTTCATCAAGTCTTATTGGGTTAAATGATACATCTGATGAATTCTACGATTTCCCTGAACCTTCTGAAAATAAGAAAGATATGACCACAGTAGACGAAGAAGAGGAAGAAAGTTTGTTGGTATGCCTTCTTATAACAGACTTAATATTTTTTCAAATTTTGTTCTTTCATTTTCTGAACTTGGCCATTTTGTTTATGCAGCCTAAACAACTATCAACAGCTGCCAGTTTCGTGAAAAAGTTGCATAGTCTTACATCTCAAAAGAAGGGCTACCTGGACTCACTAGATGTTGAGTGGGACTCCACTTTACCACATTGTTACGGGTCAACTTTGCTAAAAGATTTGAGCTGTAATGCACCTTGCACTTGGGCAGCTTCTGATCCATCTTTATTTCTTGTTCGTGGACCGAATTATCACAAAGACAATCAAAAGGTCATCTTTCTTTATGTTCTTTAATTTGCAACGAATTATATGAGTGTGGGCATAATGTTGAAAGTGTAAATGTTTACAGAATAAGGCCAAGGGTACCATGATGGAAATGGTTGCTGCAGACTGGTTACAATCTGATAAACGTGAAGATGATCTTGCAGGCCGTCCTGGAGGCATTGTTCAGGTAGACCCATTTAAATTATTTCTGATTGCTTACAGAAAAAAGGCCAAGAGGTTTTGAACCATTTTCTTGTGAAAAATTCGATTTGGCTTATATTTTAAAAGAAACATGTCACGTGTACTCTTAATGTATAAAACCTCTTGTATCACCTGTGTCCTAAAATTTAGATTGAAAATGAAATTTGAGTATTTAAGATTCTAATCATTTATATAAAAACGTAATAGTTAGTAAAATTGTGTTTGGGCCAACCTGACCCAACTCGTTTTTACGGTGCTTAAAACTTCCCGTTTTGACTTATTACCCAACCCACCCATTTTGCCACCTTCTACTAAACACGAAACAAATCTGATGCATACTCATTTCTATTTCAAAAAGTAATCTGATGCTACTCTACTGGGTACCTTTACAGAAATATGCAGCACAAGGTGGACCGGAGTTTTTCTTTGTAATCAACATACAGGTTTGGCTTTCTGTTTTGATATCAAGTCCATGTTCTTGACCATCTGGGAGATTTCATTGAATTCATTGTAATTGGTGATTTAAATCAGGTCCCGGGTGCGACCACATACAACCTTGTTCTGTATTACATGACAAGAACTCCTTTGGAAGAATCTCCTTTACTAGAACGCTTTGTAAATGGAGATGATACATTTAGAAACTCAAGATTTAAGCTCATACCTTATATATCTAAGGTAATTCCCAAATTTAAATTTATTTAACGGTCCTATCCAAGTCATGTTGTTAGTCATTTTGCATAAGTGTAGCTCTGCTACCTTTCTTCAAGTCCAATTTGTAACGATTATTCGGAATTTTAGGGGTCATGGTTGGTAAAGCAAAGTGTTGGGAAGAAAGCGTGTTTGGTTGGTCAAGCACTCGAAGTGACCTATTTCCGTGGAGCAAATTACTTGGAGGTAATCACAATTTACAATATCCTTTTTTTGGTAACTACATAATTTCAAGGTATTAGAGAATTTGCATTTAATATAATGCAGAAAGTGTTAGATTTGGCTTTTAACTTCTTGGATACTCTTTCTCAGCTTGACATTGATGTGGGGTCATCCACAGTGGCACGAGGCGTGGTGAATCTTGTTCTTGGTTACTTGAACAATTTGATTGTAGAAATGGCGTTTTTAATACAAGTAAGATCTATTTTCACAATGCCTTATTCACATGTTGTTTAGTTGAAGTATGAGAACCATTTAAGCACATTGTGGCATAGATTACAGCTAACAAAGCCCGACTATTTACCCCTCGTTTTGTTATCAGGCTAACACGCAAGACGAACTACCAGAATGCCTTCTTGGTACATGCCGGTTGAATCACATGGATACCGACAAATCTGTTTCAGTTGATTCCATTAATAAGTAGGCAAAACTCTGTGATCAAGTTGACTTTTACATGTAGGTGATTCTTTTAGTCTCTGACCAAATTATACATCAACAATTGTATATATCATGTATGATGTACAGTTCAGTTTGTTATGGCTTGCGAACATAACTAATATACAACAATGTGTTTTTTTGTTGGTTTTCGTTCTTACCTTTGATAACTATATCAAATTTAAGGCATCAATAATTGATATGCTAACTATTTGTATACATACTTATTATCTTAAATATATACTAGTATAAAATAAGTCAACTTGCTTAAGCTTCGAAGCAAAATCTCTTACATAGATTAAAAAGGAGTATCAAATGTCAATTGAGCTTAGCTCAAGTGGTATGGAGTCCAATAATGGTAGACCTTTATCTTGAAGACCAGCATTCGATCAAGCGGGTTTTACCAATAATTTGTTGTCGTGCCTATGGGCGGGCAAATTATTGGGTTGTCCCGGATCAGGATTAACTTGGGACGCTTAAGGGTTCCGTAGGGTTGGGTTGGTCAGCTAAGCGGTGATATTTCGCCAATCTGTCACTACTTACGGAATACCTAGCGTATTATTTGGAGTTCAGGGGAAAAAATAAGCATCATATAAATTATTGTCACCATTATATCTTAAAATGTTTAAATTGAAAAAAATAGTAATAAATAAAATAAAAAAATATCGACATCGATATCGACATCTTTTAGTAATTATGGCCGAAACACAAACTCACTTTCCTCGTTTTGTACGAAGAAGGTCAACAAGCTAGTAAGTGGTACATGTCGACCCATAACTAAGTGGCCCATATTTGGCCCATTATACATGAACCTATGCCCATGTTTGACCAATGCGGATTATTGCGGAATAGATAACCTAGATCCATGTCAACCATTCCTTTCTCAATTTTTGTTTTTGTTCACTTTTCAAAATTTTGATTTATTTTCCATCACTTGAATATATAGTTGACTATGTAATTATGGCTCTAAACTCGCCGCTTATAACGGTGTGTATTTTCATCTCCAAATTAGTTTAATTAAATAAAGAAAATAACCACCAGTTTTTTGTTTTGAAAAATATATCATATTAATCTTACAGTTCCTTTAATAATAACAGTCTTTTCAATTATAAAAAACAAACAGTAATAAGTTATTTTATACATAAAAACTTGTATTTTATGGTCAGAATTAAAAAAAAATTAGACGTGCGATAACGTATTAGTGATAATCTTTTCAATGAAATTAAAATTCATAACTTTAAGTGATTATTTAACTACAAAATAAAATGAAATGAATTATCCAGAACACAGTTCTTGTATTAAATGGCAAATTCAACTAAATACCTATTAATAGAATGTTACATGTTCAAAACTGTATATTACAAAATTAAATTTATTGGGGAAAATCAAATTTAATCTTTTTCATGTCGTTATATCAAGTCAATTATTTAACATGTATGCTATTGTGTCGACTATATAACTTTCAATAAATAATGAGCAGCATTTTTCTAAAAAGAAGGGCAAAGACATGATGTGGTGAAATTTAGAAAATACTATTCTAGTTGAAATAATATATAGGGATTTGTATTTTGGGTAAAGTCTAAGATCGTTGAAAACACGTATTTGGATTTGATAGTGAAATACTTTGAATTTTAAAATTTGTATATACACGTTACAGCAGTCACGGCACTAAAAAACTAATTGAGTGCAGACACTTGAACCTTAGGCTCTGCTTGAGAGTTTACTCAAGAGAACATGTGACTATATACACGTTATATTTGTTCTAGCAATTTAAAAATAAATTCAAAAAAAATTAGTTAAAAGAACATATGAAGAAGGATAGTCGTATTAGAGAGCATAAATACTTTCTAATGTTGTGTAATTTTCTTAAAACTAAACAAAAATAGATTCTTAGTAAGAAATTTGATTTCACCCATTTAATTTAATTTAAACCCGCTATCTATATCAACATAAATGCAATGCCAATACTTCATTGAGTTCATTCCCTTTCGGTCTTGAGATCTAACAAAACCACACTTACTCCATAGTCATACTATCACTTTAATAGTAATTGTAATTGTAACGAGCAATGATATATTATCAGAAAAAATCCTTTTAATGACTTAATCTTAAAGTTTTTGCATTAGATGAAATTTTTAAAAAAAACAAATAATAGATTGCAGTGTTACCAATACGGTTGGTGGTCCATTAGTAATGTTTTTAACCTTCGGTTATCCCACATTTGTGACGTGAGTTATTGAGAGTTTTTTCAGAGAATCATTGATTGCATTCTAAGCATTTATATAGTTTAGAATTAAGATAGTTAGAAGTTTTTAAAAACAAATCACATTATTATGACATTATAAAAATTGTCAAGGCAATTTTATAATACGATATATTATTTTCCAAATGTAACTATTGTTAGAATAGTTGTAACACCACCGACGATTAAGGTATGGTTGGTAGGACACCGTACCGAGGATGACGGCGACCTTCACTATTAAGAAGCAATTAATATCCGACTTGAATTAAGCTTATATATATTTGCCGACGGTTCCAGTTTTTATATACTAGATTGGTGCCCGCACGATGCAGCGGCAATCTCTAAAATAATTACGGTTAGATGTAGTAATTATAAAGAAGTTAGCTTGATAATTAGTTGACCATTAGATCTATGCCATATTGTCATTCGTTGTGAACCATATCACATATAAAATATGCCACCAGCTACCTTATCAATTTGTAGAATCTTTGTTGTGAGACCACACTCTAGAAATATATGATCAATGATAGTACAACACTAAAAATCCTAAAAAACAGGCTTGTTGTCACTTCAGCCCGAATCACTGATAGCCCGTTCTCTCTAAAAATCCTAATCATGTCGGATAATAGACCAAGCCTGTCTTCACCACATAGTTACAGGCTTAGGCTCTGTATATCAAAAAAGTAACTTATGAGACACCATTTTAAAGTCAAACATGTTAATAAACTTAAACTTATATCACATCTAAAGATGGCATAGGCAAGTTGAGATAACATGTCATGTCGAAACCAGCAAACTGAAGTAACGGGCCGGTTCACGTTGGCCTGGAACACTTTTTCTCAAAACAATACACTGGGCACTTTAAAGGTATTGGCCGTTAGCCATTTGACACGTTTGACCCATTATACATGAAATATAATCTAAATTGACCCATTAAAATTGCCACCTTGAATCAATTCTTTATCGGTTTAATACCTCAAAAACTCGTTTGTGGATAGCTACCTCCAAGCAATTGATTACTCGTTGCCTCTCTGCTTCTGAACTAATTGGGTCCGTCTGTATATCGGATGTAAAATTCCTAAAAAAATAGAGTAAACAACTCGAGTAAGATACAATATATGCATGTCACATATGCGATAAAACACTAAAATTGTATTAAAACAACCTACCTGAAAAGCCTCCGTACCTTCAGCGATGATGGTAGCATGAAAACCCACATATTGCACATTAGATGACAGGCCAACTCTGTCTTTGGTGCATAGTTCTAGGCTAGCATTAATCCCAAAAGCAAAACAAATATTAATCAAGATAAATTATTTGTTTATATGCTAATCTTAAATGATCAACAAATTAACATATAAGTATACAGACTTGAAAAATGTTACAGAGATCGGTAAATATCCATAAAAAACTGCATTAGCTACATCAAGTTTGACTGCGCATGAAAGAATCAAGTTTCTGAGTCATAGCCTACCAAGAAGTTCAAATAATCATTTTCTTATCAAACATAGACACCATTGGAAAAACTTTATTTCTTGCATACCTTATGAATGTAATTCAAACATTCTTCATCAGCGTAATTGAAAACTGCAAAGTACAAGAAAGAAGAAAACTAATAATATTACTTTGAAAATAGACATGGGTTACTAATTCTAGTTTAGACGTACCTATTCAACTACCAGGTAGCCACTCCAACTCAGAACGGCTTCTTCTTGAATCTCAAGTAGCATAGACAAAATGGAAGCAAGCAATATACCAATACCATGTCAACAGATTAAAATAAAGCCAACAGTCTTAGCCCGATTCAACTGGCAAAGTTTCGAATACTACCTAGGCCTGCTTTTAATGCATGTACCAGGACCTCTTAAGCCAACAGTCTTAGCCCGATTCAACATACCAAAAGTTTTGAAGCATACAACACTACTTCATGTTAACCCTTAAAAGTTTTGCTAATGGCTTGCTGTTCGGGTCGAAGTAGCCAACCTTTCAAGGGTATCATCTAAATCAAAAATAAATACAAATCAAAGAAATATGAGGATAAAAAACATTAAAAGAATAATTAAGCGTATATATTAAAAATGGGTTTCAATTACAAACAATAACAAAAACAGATAAATAAACTGAATCGATTATTAATCTCACCCTTTGTCAGCCATGGCGACTGTCAAATTGATATCTGTGGATGGCGACGCCATCACCACCGATGGATTTGAAATCAGTTGGACCACCACCAATGGATTTAAATATGTTGACTTTCTCCTCCCACCACCAATGGATTGAAATCTGTTGGATGGCGACGGCATCACGCCGCCGGAGATGTGTCTGTTTGATAGAGATAGAAAGGGATTGCCATATGAGAAAGATTTGAGGGTCAGCGATTGCCATTGGATTGAATATCTGGGGGGTTGAGATGCGACGACAATGGATAGAAAGGGATCGCCGGAGATGCGACGGCATCACAGCAATGGATCTGGGGGAAAGCGTGCAGATTAGAAAGGGAAAAAAATTTTTTGGGTGATAGAGATAGATTTGGGGGTCTAAAGTTTTCGTAAGGGTAGTTTAGTCCAACTGTAGATATGGGTATAGAAAGATGTATTAAGATGAGGGGCATTTTAGACTTATCAGGTAAGCAACACTCCAAATGTGGAAATAAATGACGATTTTGTGAATATAACACGTTGTTCAATGTTTTATCCGGTCGCACCCGTTATTGTGTATATACTCTCACTTATTTCCACCGACAATATACTAACCTCGACCTACGCTATGAACATGCTGTAATGTGCATTTTATTTTTATTTATTTTTAGATGAAAATAAAATTTAATTAAATGTGTAATTATGTTAAATATAATACCTATGTTAGTTGTTTTATATTCACTTTGGATTTTACGTTAAAAGAAATCATATCCTACATACAAAATTGCTATTAGCAAAACCTATTTGAAATTTAGTACACCACTTAAGCATGTAAGATTATATTAGTAACACCCTTTAAAATTGCTATTAGCAAAACCTATTAACAATTACTTTTTCATTATCCATATAAAATACACAATTTTATATAAAATACTAGTATGTCCGAACGATATACGAATTGATTATATATGTGCGTGTATGATATGCGGTAAGAGTGTGTGTACATTGTAAACAATGAATATATGATTAAATGACATTAGAAATTGATTAAATTTGGTTATAAGTTTTGAATATAATAAATAAATATGAAAAACAATTATAATAATCAATAAATATGAAAATGTTGAATAAAATAATTATTGTAACTTAATAAATAAAATATAAATAAAAAAACATAATATATAATCAAATGTTGTTTTTTTAGTTTTATTGAAAATTCTTCCAAATTATTCATCATAATTATTGTATCACAATGAAAACTATTAAGTCGTTATTTGTATTTGGAACTAAATAGATATAAAAAAAATATTGATACAAGATAAGATATATACCATATATGATATAATTATAAATTTTAATGAAATTTACAATAGAAATAATAATAAAAGTAATATAACCACCACCAAATATAGAAAGAACTTTCCTAAACTTCTAATTAATAGACGAGTTTTATTTTTCATTGTCAATCTTAATATATATTAAAAGGCAACTGACCTAATCTCAATTGACCAATCACAACTCTCAATTTCTCAAATTAATTAAATCAACACATGTCTAAATTAATTTACACTTTTTGGTTTTTCATCACCAATTTACACTTTTAACCCAATTTAAAAATAATTAATATTTTGTTGCATAATGTTTATCTAATAACAAAATATAGCTAAAAATTAGGAAGGTTACATATTTATATCAATGTTATATTTTATATTATCAACTGTAATCAAATTGATTGTAATATTGTTGTTATTAGTAATTGTATTTAGACTATAATTAGGATAATCATTGTTGTTATTAATAATTAAAATCAAATTATATTTAGGATACAGATTACTTTAATATAAACTGAAACCTACAAATAAAATCAAAACAGACAAAATTATTGTAAACCCCACGAACTAGCTGCTACATTTATTGTTTTTAACAATCATGGCTAACGAAAATAAAATTACTTCTTTGCAAGACATCAATGAGAACTCGGTCAATTATGTAATCAAAGTTAAGAAATAGCTTCTCTAGAAGAGTTTGTATAAAAGAAACTCTGCTACACCATCCAACCTTGATATAATTTATCATTCAGTATTTACATTTAAATATCTCAATTCTTTTTTAAGTATATTTTTACATTTAACGTATAAATATTTTTTTTCATATACTAATTCTTATATTAATAATATTGTAAAACCCGTGTATATGACACGAGTCTAAAATCTAGTATATAACAACACCAAATAAAAAGCACACTAACCTATATAGATACCAAATATAATATTATTTAAAGATTATAACATATTTTTAAAAAATATTAAATTTATCTTTAAATAAAGAGTTTATAAAGACATGTATCACTCAAAGATCGTGTCAAGTGTAACTCAAAAATATATATAATCGTGTTTTAGTATATTGATAAATAAATGATCATTCAACGAAAACTTATAGCCGCTAATTTAAAGGTTTTGATTGATGGTATTTATATTGAAGAAAATTTTGAAGTTATCTAAAATAGATAGAATGAGAATAAATTTACCAACTTTTTCTATAAATCAAAAACTCAAACTACGTATTAGTATATATCCTAAATAGCATGCGACGGTTTTTGAGCCCAAACTTTTTTTTTGTTTTGTTTTCTTTTGGGATGTTACATTGTCTTCTTTTAAAATCCATTTTTTGTTTATCCAACAATGGTCCTTATGATTTGTATAACTTTACAAGAATGGTCCCTATCGTTTATACACTTTCACATCTTCATTCCTTTTTCATGCTCACTAGCACCGATGGTCTCAAAATCTGAAACCTTTAGCAACCATCATCCAATTTAACAGAGTCGTTTGTTTTCATCGCACTTGTGGTGAACCCTCTTTTGACATTTACGATACATCCATCGCAAACTTTTAACTTTTATTTTACTTTACAAATTACTAATACATGGACACTCAATTACTCATTAATTAATATTATATTTGTGTTACATTATTTTTTTTAATTTTGATTAGTATATGTGTTGCTTTAGTTTTTTCTTTTTGACTAATGTTTTAAAACAAATTAGCCGTTCATTATTATTTTTTTCTTTTTTACAATTTATTCTACAAAGTTAAGTTAATATGTTGTAGACGTTCGTTTGTCTTTTATTTTAACAATTAATTGTATGGTAGTTTTCGTTTATTTTTTGTGTTTATAAATAATAGTATAATATTAGTACGCTTTTATATTATTTTTTTGTCATGCTTTCTAATGTTTAAGTTCATATTTTATCGCATTAATAAGTATAATATTTTCCGGTGCAACGCTCAGGTGACATACAGGGGCGGATCTATCATACAAGTAGGTAGGTCCTAGGACCTACCTTAGTTTCGAAAACAATTTAGAGACTATGTGATAATTTTTTCGAGGACCATCCTATTCTTGGTTTCTTGTATATGGAGTAACATTCAGTCTCGGTGAGGAAAAGATTCCGACCAGTCGAACAGTCGCCGGTCGACTGTATAAAAGAAAGAAACAATTTCAGGAAGATGATGGAGCATTCAATGCTTTGTCTTGTTTTATATTAGTTTTAAAGTTGACCCCTAGACTATATAAACTCTTCTAAATAAAATCTATGTGTTTTCATAAACTACTTTTTACCCCCTAGACTTCTAAGCTTTTTACCAATATATTAGTTTTAAAGTTGACCCCTAGACTATATAAACTCTTCTAAATAAAATCTATGTGTTTTCATAAACTACTTTTTACCCCCTAGACTTCTAAGCTTTTTACCAATATATGTTTTTCTAAACTTTAACAAATTCAAGACAATGCACACATTATATATTTCATTATCATCTTATGTAAATCTTCTATCTAGTTATGTTTTTCCTACGTACAAAATATGTATGTCGTGTTAAAGCTAAATGCAAATTACTTAACAATTTTTCGACATTTATTGGGTTTATGAAAAGTAAAAAAAAATTATAAAGTTTGTATAAAGCACAATTTTCTTTCAAACATAGTTTGGAATTTGCATCGTTCAAAGTTTATTTATTACCTAATTCTTCGAAGTCAAAATAAATAATTTTTCTTTGGTGTTTTGAGGTCCCAGTTTATGTTATTGCGTAAGGCCTTTAAAATCCACACGATGAGCCTAATAAACATCATGTTAACATGATTAGTTTTAGTAGTTTTCACATGTATTTTTGTTGTTTTTGGCTATATTTATGGTAATGCATTATTAATTAACAATAGTAAAATTGTTCCTACATCGAATTCATGTTATACGTATGCATTTATGACCGATAGGTTGTTCCGACCCATTTCATTTTTTTCCTTACCTTAACTAAGTCGTTAAGTCAAAGTCAAGAACCTACGTAAGTTAAAATCCTGGATTCGCCGCTGGTGACATATCTCGTTAGGCTCTTGTTAAATTACCAAATCAATTGTGTTCCTTACTTGGAAAGGTTTGTGCAGGATAGTAGCATTGGCTTAGAAGACTGCTTAAGGATTGAAGCTTGAAGAATCATGGAAGGAAGGTGGCTGTACAAGGTTGAAGAAAAGAGATCATAGAAGGACTTGCAATGCAAGTATTTGTGGTTGTCAAGGACTAAAGCTGGACATTTAGTCTACTTTATATTATGAGCAGTTTTTGTATATATAATAAGTTAAGGGACCAGCTTTGTAACTTTTGTATAGGGTTTGGCTATATAAGCCAAACCCAACCACTGTTCCGTTCACCTTGAGAAACAACCGTGTGACTGTTGGTTGAAAACCCTTTTTCTTTGTTGTTGTTCTTGATGTAAAACTATTTTTGATCTAATTAATCTTATGGCTAAGTTTGTGTATGTGTTGCTGCTTCTTGAGTGTCATATTCTCTTATATCTCTATAAATTTTTACATGGTATCAGAGCTTAGGCTCAAAATCGTTTCTATTTCTTCATCGTCTTTGATTGTTCTTCATATTTATATATAAAAAAAAAACCAAAAATATTTTCAGTGTTTTGAAATCTTCTCTTATATATATACATAATATATCGAAACCTTTTTTGAAATTATTTATTAAAATATATATCGAAACCTTTTTTTGAGATTATTTATTGTTTAATCTGTTCTTACTGCTCGTGTGTAGGGTTCAAATCTTCTTAGATTTTGGATCTTGCCATTTGTAGCGGTCCCTTGTCAAGATTCAGATCTAATCTTTTTAGATTAGGGTTTGCTTCTTGACTTATCTCTCCTATTTCTTTATCGATCCTTTTAGGGTTGATATATGATATCGTTGGAGTATATTGTTGCCTTGATTATGTCCCTTTTATGTTTATTGGAATTACTGTTGGAGACCCCACTGTAAGCATTCTATCCTACCCATCTAGTAGCAAATTGTTTCTTACTTGGAGTGCTCTAAGTGAGAAAAGTTTGGCCTATCAGTTGGGATCTTTATTCTGTCTCTGCAAATCTTTGTTTGTTTATGTGTTATTCTGCTATGTCTATCTCTGTCTATTGTGAAGTTGTTATTGAAGGTTCTAAGGTTGTTATGAAGTTCTATATGAGATTTGATTAATCTGCTTGTTTGAGCTGGTTCTTGTTCGTTTGTTTTTTTTTTTGCTTTCTTGACTCTGCTTTATTATTGTTGTTCTAACTCTTTCTTGGTAGAAGTGAGGGTCCTTGAACATGCATGTCAAGACACTTGACTGTTCTTGAATCTGGCCTATGTTCTTGCACCCTTTAGGGTTTCTGTGTTCTTGGTTAGTTTTTTTTTCAAGTTACTTGTCTATTTGCTATCATGGGTGATTATCTGGATGATAACTTGAGGCCTGTTGGTGATGATTTTGATTATGGTGTCAATATGTTTGGTACTCTTATAAGCAAACTTGATTTTGGTGATCCTCTGTATTAACATGCTAGTGACACTTCTAGTGCTCCTTTAATTAGCCTAAAACTAAAAGGAACAGAAAACTATAAAATATGGGCATGTGCTATGGAACTTACTTTGGAAACTAAAAACAAGCTAGGTTTTATAGATGGTACATGTGAAAAACCTGTTGACAATGAGGTTCTTGCTAAACAGTGGGAAAGATGTAATTCTGTGGTTCTTTCTTGGATTCTTGGATCATTATCTGATGAGGTGTATTTGGGGCAATTTTTTTCAAAAGAGGCAATGGTGGTTTGGGAAGAACTTAAAGAAACCTATGATAAGGTTGATGGCTCAATTACTTTTAACTTGCATCACAAAATCAATTCTTTGACTCAAAATGGTAGCACACTTTCTGACTATTATCATAGATTAAATGCCCTCTGGAGGCAGTTTGATTCTCTTGTTAAACTTCCAACTTGTACTTGTAATGCTGCAAAAGGTTTTCAAGAACACCATCAACTTATTAAGCTCATGCAATTTCTTATGGGTTTGGATGAAGTATATCTGCGTGTTAGAAGTAATATATTGACCAGGGATCCTCTTCCCAATGTTAAGACTGCTTTTGCTATCATTTCTAGAGAAGAATCTCACAGAGCATCACCTGTTGAGTTTTCTTCAAAACCTCAGAATTCTGCTTTTGTTGCCAAAACCTTTGATAATAGAAGAAAAATCTTTGAGTCAAGATCTTTTGAAATAAAACTCATGATAACAGAAATTTTGAAACAAGAAGAGGACCTAATCTTAATTTAAAATGTTCTAAGTGTCACAAGGTTGGACACACTATTGAGAGGTGTTATGAAATTGTTGGATATCCTCCTGGTTTTGGAAATCAACATGGAAACAAGTTTAATAACAATTTTGGAAAAAGGAACAGTTTTCCTCAAAATCAATCTTTCTCTAAAAACTTTTCTAGTAATCATGCTAATTCTCCAGAATCTCAAAGTGTTAGTCAGTATGTCTCTAGTCATGCTGTTGGTCCTTCTCAGTCAAATCCTCAATTCACAAATGATCAAATTAACCAGTTGATAAAATTGTTGAGTGATCAGTCTATGTCTATGTAACATCCCAAACGTTTTATGTTTGACTATTTGACTTTCCGTTAGTTAACGTTAGGTCTATTATGTTTATGTGCCTTATAAGGGATTATGTGATTAAATGCTTATGTGTTTAATATGAAATGAAGTAAAGTGAATTAAATGAAAGTAATTTAAAGTAAAGTATGAAAGTTAAGTGCTTGTTAGATTGTTAAGTCTCCCGGTAAGTTAATTAAGCTACGAAAGTAAAGTTTAGGAAGTCGAGGGGCCTATGGGCACTAAAGGAAACTTATGGTCAGGAGTTTAAGGTCTAGTAAGACCCCAACAGCTGCAAATTTTCGTGATTAAGCCCTAGGAACAGATCCCCTCCCTCTCAAGACAAGTTTTCTCCAAGAATCAATCGTTTCGTGTCGTTTCGATCAAGTTTGATTAAGATTTCGAATCCTCAAAGTCACCTATAGGTATTATGGCTGATCTTACTCTTAAATCTGATCATGTATGTCTTAGTAGTGATTTCGATCCAGGCCATAGGGTTTGGGTTGGGTTATTTGATCAAACGTTTATTGAATTCATGTTATTCGGGTGTTTTAAAGATTGATTTATGATGTAAAGGATTAAGGGATTAATAGGATGGTTTAAGTTGATGGAAGTGCAATTAGAAGGATTAATTTTAAGTCCCCAGGTTGGATTTGGGGTATGGGTTCGTATGGAATTCGTTTGATCAAAGAACAAGTTAAGGGTTTCTGGTCGACACTCCAGGTGCGACGCACCAGGAGGGTAGGTGCGGCGCACCTGCATATGTTTAGAATTCCCTGATGATTTTGTGCGACGCACCAGGAGGGTGGTGCGACGCACCACAGGCCAATTTGGAAAAATGGTTTTCAGCCAAAAGCCCGATATGCGACGCACCAAGGGTAGGTGCGGCGCACCTGCATATGTTTAGAATTCCCTGATGATTTTGTGCGACGCACCTCTTGTCCAGTTTTCACAAAACATTTCGTTTAGCTTATATTTCGATCTTATACTCATTCTAGGTTGTCGGGAGCACTTAGCAAGCACTATAAGATACTTTTAACTTGTTGGTAAGCTGTACCGAGGTAAGTTAACATCTTTTGTCACCTGTTGGTACAACAAATCTCGTTTTCATAAGTTAAACCTTCCAATTGAATATGTATGTACATTTTATGTTCATGGGTGACTATGGGAGGTTGCAAAGGGATATATTACTTACCATTTATGATGTAAAGGATTAAGGGATTAATAGGATGGTTTAAGTTGATGGAAGTGCAATTAGAAGGATTAATTTTAAGTCCCCAGGTTGGATTTGGGGTATGGGTTCGTATGGAATTCGTTTGATCAAAGAACAAGTTAAGGGTTTCTGGTCGACACTCCAGGTGCGACGCACCAGGAGGGTGGTGCGACGCACCTCTTGTCCAGTTTTCACAAAACATTTCGTTTAGCTTATATTTCGATCTTATACTCATTCTAGGTTGTCGGGAGCACTTAGCAAGCACTATAAGATACTTTTAACTTGTTGGTAAGCTGTACCGAGGTAAGTTAACATCTTTTGTCACCTGTTGGTACAACAAATCTCGTTTTCATAAGTTAAACCTTCCAATTGAATATGTATGTACATTTTATGTTCATGGGTGACTATGGGAGGTTGCAAAGGTATGAGGTAAGTAAGTACACATGAAATGATGAAATGTTATGATATGTGTGATTGCATGTGTGGCTTGATCACCTAGTCACTAGTCCTTTGATTAGGATTGCCATGTTCACGTGCACGTTAAGGGCCCTAAAGTAAACGATGATATGTGATTAGCTTAGGTGAAAGTGTAGCCTAAACTAATTAAACGATTAAAGTCTCGAGCATTATGTAAAGTCTTGTGTTAAGCTTAACCCGTGCTAGCTCTTCGGGGCTGGTGCGTACGTGGTCACTTGAGTTGCTCCTTGTGGCATAGTTACGTTTGAGTATTCCGGGTGAAGTAACTAACCACCAATGCGTAAAGGCATAAACGGTTTATTCAGTTGGATTGACTTTGTCATTCCTTAACGACGCCGATGGACCACCTTATGGTTTACCCATCATGTCGGGTGTGAGGACTCCATGTATGGTCTATGACCGCCTACACACAACCCCACATCCCTATGTGAGTGGCATAAGTCACTTAGCCTACGTCTTGGCAAAGAAATAAAGAAAGAAAGTATAGGCACACTTTAGGACATGATGAACCTAATGTGTATCTTATGATGTTATGTATGTGTGTGATATTAACTTAAAATGCAGATTTTGTTAATATATGAAATTGGCAAACGTTTTCAAGTTATGTTATCTTACTTAGCTAATTTTATTAGCTAACACTTGTTCTTTGAAAATGTTGTGCCTTGTGAATGTAATAATGTGGCATTTATGTTGGTGCCAAAGCTTGGATTTACTTTTATTGTTTTGATGATGCTAGTAGTAACACCAAAATTTAAAGGTACCATCCGTTACGGATGGGGCAGATTTTGAAAGTGATCCTTTCCGCTTATTTTAAACGCCGTTTGGCAAAGTTTTGAAAAATCCAAGTTTTTAAACGACGGGTGTTACAAGTTGGTATCAGAGAAATGGTTTAAGTGAACCAAAATTCGACCAAGACCTTAGGATTTTGGACTTAAACCGTACGAGAAATGATTGGCTTAAGTAGTAATGCTTTAGCTCTATGATGAAAATGCTTTTAGGATGGGTTGGGATGAGTGTGAGGGTAGGTTTATGGCTTATATATGTTTATGTTATGCTTATGTAATTTAGTAGGCCTGACCATACTTTGTTCTCATTCGATTCATCTCTAACATTCGTCACTAAAATTGTAGAAAGATGGTTAATACCCGTGCTAGTAGTCAAAGAGATGGACGCACTGCTGATCCGCACCATGTGGATGCGACGCACCAAGGGGTAGGTGCGACGCACCTGATCGATTTATGCGACGCACCATGTGGGAGGTGCGACGCACCATGTGGGAGGTGCGACGCACCTCTTGTCCAGTTTTCACAAAACATTTCGTTTAGCTTATATTTCGATCTTATACTCATTCTAGGTTGTCGGGAGCACTTAGCAAGCACTATAAGATACTTTTAACTTGTTGGTAAGCTGTACCGAGGTAAGTTAACATCTTTTGTCACCTGTTGGTACAACAAATCTCGTTTTCATAAGTTAAACCTTCCAATTGAATATGTATGTACATTTTATGTTCATGGGTGACTATGGGAGGTTGCAAAGGTATGAGGTAAGTAAGTACACATGAAATGATGAAATGTTATGATATGTGTGATTGCATGTGTGGCTTGATCACCTAGTCACTAGTCCTTTGATTAGGATTGCCATGTTCACGTGCACGTTAAGGGCCCTAAAGTAAACGATGATATGTGATTAGCTTAGGTGAAAGTGTAGCCTAAACTAATTAAACGATTAAAGTCTCGAGCATTATGTAAAGTCTTGTGTTAAGCTTAACCCGTGCTAGCTCTTCGGGGCTGGTGCGTACGTGGTCACTTGAGTTGCTCCTTGTGGCATAGTTACGTTTGAGTATTCCGGGTGAAGTAACTAACCACCAATGCGTAAAGGCATAAACGGTTTATTCAGTTGGATTGACTTTGTCATTCCTTAACGACGCCGATGGACCACCTTATGGTTTACCCATCATGTCAGGTGTGAGGACTCCATGTATGGTCTATGACCGCCTACACACAACCCCACATCCCTATGTGAGTGGCATAAGTCACTTAGCCTACGTCTTGGCAAAGAAATAAAGAAAGAAAGTATAGGCACACTTTAGGACATGATGAACCTAATGTGTATCTTATGATGTTATGTATGTGTGTGATATTAACTTAAAATGCAGATTTTGTTAATATATGAAATTGGCAAACGTTTTCAAGTTATGTTATCTTACTTAGCTAATTTTATTAGCTAACACTTGTTCTTTGAAAATGTTGTGTAAGACTTGTAATAATGTGGCATTTATGTTGGTGCCAAAGCTTGGATTTACTTTTATTGTTTTGATGATGCTAGTAGTAACACCAAAATTTAAAGGTACCATCCGTTACGGATGGGGCAGATTTTGAAAGTGATCCTTTCCGCTTATTTTAAACGCCGTTTGGCAAAGTTTTGAAAAATCCAAGTTTTTAAACGACGGGTGTTACAAGTTGGTATCAGAGAAATGGTTTAAGTGAACCAAAATTCGACCAAGACCTTAGGATTTTGGACTTAAACCGTACGAGAAATGATTGGCTTAAGTAGTAATGCTTTAGCTCTATGATGAAAATGCTTTTAGGATGGGTTGGGATGAGTGTGAGGGTAGGTTTATGGCTTATATATGTTTATGTTATGCTTATGTAATTTAGTAGGCCTGACCATACTTTGTTCTCATTCGATTCATCTCTAACATTCGTCACTAAAATTGTAGAAGGATGGTTAATACCCGTGCTAGTAGTCAAAGAGATGGAGCTAATGCTAGCGATGCTCCGGCTAATCCAAACGGGACTGGAAATGGTGTTAACCTAAGGCCTCCTCGAAGACCACTTTCGGGTGCACAACCTACAAGGTCTGAAATTGATAGAGCTAACCCCGTGATTGAGCAAGTTCCTACTCAAGCTGAAATGCATGAAGAGTTGAGGGCTATTCGAGCTCTTTTGTTGAGAAATGAAGAGGAGTTGAATCAACTTAGGGCTGAAAGAGAAGCTAGCTTGCAACGGGATGAGCATACGGATGGGAATTACTCCAACCGCTCAAACCGTACCGAGCCATCAATGGTAAGGTCACAAGTTGCTCCTGAAAATGTTGTTGCTAATGTGAATGGTGTTAATAATGTGGTGGAGCCTCGTGTTGTAGTCACTCCTCGTACTAGTAACTTTAAGTATGAGAGCTTTCAGAAATGTGGAGCAAAGGCATTTGATGGTACTCTAGATGCTGTAGGTGCCATGGAATGGTTGGATGATATCGAGGTTGTGTTTGCTTCATGTTATTGCCCTGAGGATATGAAGGTATTGTGTGCTTCCCGTATGTTGAAGAAAAATGCTCGTAATTGGTGGAAGGTTGCTACTATTTCTTTGACCCCCGAGGTGCTAGCTAGTATGCCTTGGGGTACCTTTAAGGAGAAGTTCTTGGAAGAATATGTGGGTACTCGTGAACTGAGGTTGATTGAGAAAGAATTCAGAGCTTTAACAGCTAAGCCGGGTGCCATAACTGAGTATGCCCACTCATTTATGGAAAAGCTTAAGTTTGTTGGTCATTTGGTTCGTAGAGATGTGGATCAGGTTGAAGCTTACTGTGATGGTCTTCCCGCTAGCTATCGTGGCCTTTGTAGACAACACATTACATTGTCTGCTGCGATTAAGGAGTCCAAGAGGTTGGATGATGATTTCAAGGGTGAAAAGGTTGTAGTGAAAGCTAATGATGATAAGCAATCAGGTTTAAAAAGGAAGCATGATGGGTCAAGTGGATCTAATAGGAAGTTCAAGAAAGGTCCGTCTTCAAGAGGTGGGGGCAGCAGCTATGCAAAGCCAAAGAATTGGTGTGGTACTTGTAAGGCGCCTCACTCGGGTCCGTGTTCAGATAAGACCCGAAGGTGTGATACTTGTGGTGGTACGGGTCATCCTACTTCAGGATGCAAGGACAAGCCAAAGTGTTATCGGTGTCAACAAACCGGTCATTTCATCAAGGATTGCCCACAAGGAAGAGATGATGGAAAAAAGACGGCTGTCCAAAAGCCTAAAGCTCGAGCCTTTCAGCTGACAGTCGAAGCTGCCAAGGATAACGACGAGGTAGTAAGCGGTACATTTCTTGTTAACTCAAAACCTGCTTCTGTACTTTTTGATTCGGGTGCAAATAGATCTTTTGTGTCCACTTTATTTGCTCCTAAGCTTGATAGGGTCACTACTCCTCTTGATTGCTCTATAGAGGTTGAAATTGCTAACGGTACCATTAGTGACATTCAAGTAGGTTATGATGATTGTTCTATTGAAATTGAAGGTCGCTCTTTTCCGGTTCAATTATTGCCTACCACTCTAGCCGGTTTTGATATAGTGATAGGTATGGACTGGTTGTCTCAAAATGATGCTACTATTATATGTTCTCAAAAGGTCGTACGATTCGCTACTCCGGATGGTGAGGTCATTTCCGTTTATGGAGATAAGAAGAAGGGGAGCATAAAGATTATTAATTTGATGAAGGCTCTCAATTGCATTCGGCATAACAAGAATCACTTTCTTGCCTATGTTATTGATACACGAAAAGAGAAGTCTCCGATCCCTAATGTTGATGTAGTTTCTGAATTTTCTGATGTCTTTCCGGATGATCTTCCCGGTATTCCTCCCGACCGAGAGGTCATCTTTCAGATTGATCTCGTACCCGGTGCTACTCCTGTTGCAAAAGCACCATATCGTTTAGCTCCTACAGAAATGAAAGAGTTAATGTCCCAGCTTCAAGAGCTACTTGACAAAGGTTTCATACAACCAAGTTCCTCGCCTTGGGGAGCTCCGGTTCTTTTTGTCAAAAAGAAAGACGGTTCTATGCGCATGTGCATAGACTACCGTGAGCTGAATAAACGAACGGTTAAGAATAAGTATCCTCTCCCGCGTATTGATGATCTTTTTGATCAGCTCCATGGTGCTTCTTACTTCTCTAAGATTGATTTGCGGTCTGGCTATCATCAATTAAAAGTCAAAAAGGAAGATGTGGCCAAGACAGCTTTTCGTACACGTTATGGGCACTATGAGTTTCTTGTCATGCCTTTTGGGTTGACAAATGCTCCAGCCGCTTTTATGGATTTAATGAATCGGGTATGTCGCCCATTCTTAGATCATTTTGTGATTGTCTTCATTGACGATATTCTAATTTATTCAAAGTCCGAAGCCGAGCACCGTGAGCACTTAAGAGCTGTTCTTGAGGTTCTTAGGGAGAAAAAGTTATATGCAAAGTTCTCCAAGTGTGAATTCTGGCTCCGAGAAGTTCAATTTCTCGGGCATGTTATCTCTTCTGAAGGTATTAAAGTTGATCCTGCCAAGATTGAAGCTGTATCTAAATGGGAACAGCCAAAGACACCCACGGAGATTAAGAGTTTTCTCGGTTTAGCTGGTTATTATAGGAGGTTTATTCAAGATTTCTCCCGAATAGCTAAGCCAATGACTGAATTGACAAAGAAAGGAGTAAAGTTTGTATGGACGGAAGCTCAAGAAAGGGCCTTTCAAACGCTTAAGACAAAGTTATGTGAAGCTCCTGTCCTAGCCTTACCCGAAGGTACTGATGATCTTGTTGTTTATAGTGATGCTTCTATTTCAGGTTTGGGTTGTGTCCTTATGCAAAGGGACAAAGTTATTGCATATGCTTCACGTCAGTTGAAGCCTCATGAAAAGAATTACCCGACCCATGATCTTGAATTGGCTGCAGTAGTGTTTGCTTTGAAGTTGTGGAGGCATTACTTGTATGGCACCAAATGTACATTGTTTACGGATCATAAGAGTTTGCAATATGTGTTCTCACAAAAGGAAATGAATGTAAGGCAAAGGAGATGGATGGAACTTCTGAAAGATTATGATTGCGAGATTAAATATCATCCCGGTAAAGCCAATGTGGTGGCGGATGCATTAAGCAGGAAAGTGCAGAATTTTTCTTGTAGATTGATGAGCATGGTTGTTCAAGCAAAGTCGGGGTTACTCGACCGCATCAAGGAAGCACAAGTTAAGGCTTTATTGAAGGATAATATCGATAATGAAAGTATTGGAAAGAAGAAAAGACTTGTGATGGAGACGAACAGCCGTGGATTTAAGACTTATAAGGGTCGAATATGGGTACCATTGCTTGGTGGTAACCGAGAATTGATCCTTGAAGAAGCTCATAGGTCAAGATATTCAGTCCATCCAGGTATTACCAAGATGTATGCAGATTTGAAGCCCATCTATTGGTGGCCAAACATTAAGGGAGAAGTTGCTCATTTTGTTGAAAGATGTTTGACTTGTGCACGTGTGAAAGCTGATCACAAAAAGCCATATGGAATGTTGCATCAATTAGAGATTCCGGAATGGAAATGGGACCATATAACTATGGATTTTGTGACCAAACTACCAAGAACACCGAAAGGAAATGACATGGTATGGGTTATTGTGGATAGATTGACAAAGAGTGCTCATTTCTTGGCAACAAGACAAGATGTACCATTAACTAAGATGGCAAAGATGTATGTGGATGAGATCGTAGCAAAGCATGGTGTTCCTTTATCCATTGTTTCAGACCGAGACACGAGATTTGTGTCTAACTTTTGGAAGGGCCTTCAGCGAGAGTTAGGTACTAGAGTTAATTTGAGCACCGCCTATCACCCTCAAACTGATGGGCAAAGTGAAAGGACCATACAAACGTTGGAAGACATGTTGAGAGCCTGTGTATTAGAATATGGTGGAGCATGGGATGAACACTTGAAATTGATCGAATTCACTTATAATAACAGCCACCATGCAAGTATTGGAATGCCACCATTTGAAATGCTTTATGGTAGGAGATGTAGGACTCCGAGTTGTTGGATGGAACCCGGTGAAAAGCAGTTTACGGGTCCTGAAATCATTGAAATCTCAGCTGAAAAAGTTAATGTGGCAAAGGAAGCACTTCGTGTGGCTAGAGAAAGACAAAAGACTTATGCCGACAAGAAAAGGAAGCCAATTGAGTTCCAAGTTGGTGATTTGGTAATGCTGAAAGTTTCCCCATGGAAAGGAGTAATTCGTTTTGGAAAGAAGGGAAAGCTAAGCCCACGTTTCATAGGACCTTTCAAAATTCTGAAACGTATCAAGGATGTAGCTTATCAATTGGAACTACCTCCAGAATTGGATGGAATTCACCACACATTTCATGTTTCGTATTTGAGGAAGTGTTTGGCCAATGAGTCGAGTGTTATTCCAATTGAGGATGTGAGCATTAATCCTCAGAAAAGAATAGTGGATGGAACCAGTGAAAAGCAGTTTACGGGTCCTGAAATCATTGAAATCTCAGCTGAAAAAGTTAATGTGGCAAAGGAAGCACTTCGTGTGGCTAGAGAAAGACAAAAGACTTATGCCGACAAGAAAAGGAAGCCAATTGAGTTCCAAGTTGGTGATTTGGTAATGCTGAAAGTTTCCCCATGGAAAGGAGTAATTCGTTTTGGAAAGAAGGGAAAGCTAAGCCCACGTTTCATAGGACCTTTCAAAATTCTGAAACGTATCAAGGATGTAGCTTATCAATTGGAACTACCTCCAGAATTGGATGGAATTCACCACACATTTCATGTTTCGTATTTGAGGAAGTGTTTGGCCAATGAGTCGAGTGTTATTCCAATTGAGGATGTGAGCATTAATCCTCAGAAAAGAATAGTGGATGGAACCCAGTGAAAAGCAGTTTACGGGTCCTGAAATCATTGAAATCTCAGCTGAAAAAGTTAATGTGGCAAAGGAAGCACTTCGTGTGGCTAGAGAAAGACAAAAGACTTATGCCGACAAGAAAAGGAAGCCAATTGAGTTCCAAGTTGGTGATTTGGTAATGCTGAAAGTTTCCCCATGGAAAGGAGTAATTCGTTTTGGAAAGAAGGGAAAGCTAAGCCCACGTTTCATAGGACCTTTCAAAATTCTGAAACGTATCAAGGATGTAGCTTATCAATTGGAACTACCTCCAGAATTGGATGGAATTCACCACACATTTCATGTTTCGTATTTGAGGAAGTGTTTGGCCAATGAGTCGAGTGTTATTCCAATTGAGGATGTGAGCATTAATCCTCAGAAAAGAATAGTGGATGAACCAGTAGCGATACTCGAAAGAAAGCAAAAGAAACTTCGCCGAAAGTTGATTGATCTCGTGTTGATTAAATGGAAGCATAACCACGGTGAAAGTTTAACTTGGGAGACCGAGTCGGTGATGAAAGAGAAATATCCAGATTTGTTCGCTGCTGAGGCAATTCCGAGGACGGAATCCTCTTAAGGGGGAGGTAATTGTAACATCCCAAACGTTTTATGTTTGACTATTTGACTTTCCGTTAGTTAACGTTAGGTCTATTATGTTTATGTGCCTTATAAGGGATTATGTGATTAAATGCTTATGTGTTTAATATGAAATGAAGTAAAGTGAATTAAATGAAAGTAATTTAAAGTAAAGTATGAAAGTTAAGTGCTTGTTAGATTGTTAAGTCTCCCGGTAAGTTAATTAAGCTACGAAAGTAAAGTTTAGGAAGTCGAGGGGCCTATGGGCACTAAAGGAAACTTATGGTCAGGAGTTTAAGGTCTAGTAAGACCCCAACAGCTGCAAATTTTCGTGATTAAGCCCTAGGAACAGATCCCCTCCCTCTCAAGACAAGTTTTCTCCAAGAATCAATCGTTTCGTGTCGTTTCGATCAAGTTTGATTAAGATTTCGAATCCTCAAAGTCACCTATAGGTATTATGGCTGATCTTACTCTTAAATCTGATCATGTATGTCTTAGTAGTGATTTCGATCCAGGCCATAGGGTTTGGGTTGGGTTATTTGATCAAACGTTTATTGAATTCATGTTATTCGGGTGTTTTAAAGATTGATTTATGATGTATAACATGCTTATGCAGGTTGCAAAGGTATGAGGTAAGTAAGTACACATGAAATGATGAGACGTTTAAATTATGTGACCATGAAATGATGAAATGTTATGATATGTGACACATGAAATGATGAGACGTTTAAATTATGTGACCATGAAATGATGAGAGTTAAATTATGTACCATGAAATGATGAGAGTTTAAATTATGTGACCATGAAATGATGAGACGTTTAAATTATGTGACCATGAAATGATGAGAGTTAAATATGTGACACATGAAATGATGAGACGTTTAAATTATGTGACCATGAAATGATGAGAGTTTAAATTATGTGACCATGAAATGATGAAATGTTATGATATGTGTGATTGCATGTGTGGCTTGATCACCTAGTCACTAGTCCTTTGATTAGGATTGCCATGTTCACGTGCACGTTAAGGGCCCTAAAGTAAACGATGATATGTGATTAGCTTAGGTGAAAGTGTAGCCTAAACTAATTAAACGATTAAAGTCTCGAGCATTATGTAAAGTCTTGTGTTAAGCTTAACCCGTGCTAGCTCTTCGGGGCTGGTGCGTACGTGGTCACTTGAGTTGCTCCTTGTGGCATAGTTACGTTTGAGTATTCCGGGTGAAGTAACTAACCACCAATGCGTAAAGGCATAAACGGTTTATTCAGTTGGATTGACTTTGTCATTCCTTAACGACGCCGATGGACCACCTTATGGTTTACCCATCATGTCGGGTGTGAGGACTCCATGTATGGTCTATGACCGCCTACACACAACCCCACATCCCTATGTGAGTGGCATAAGTCACTTAGCCTACGTCTTGGCAAAGAAATAAAGAAAGAAAGATGAAGAAAGAAAGTATAGGCACACTTTAGGACATGATGAACCTAATGTGTATCTTATGATGTTATGTATGTGTGTGATATTAACTTAAAATGCAGATTTTGTTAATATATGGAATTGGCAAACGTTTTCAAGTTATGTTATCTTACTTAGCTAATTTTATTAGCTAACACTTGTTCTTTGAAAATGTTGTGCCTCCAGGATAATCAAGTTTGAGCTAGGCGAGGATTAGCTTGGTGAGACTTGGGTAGACGAATAAAGAAGCTTAGCAAAGACATTAAACGCTTAGATTTCCTTTAGCCTCATGTTTGGCTATTTCATTTATGATTAAAGACTTGTAATAATGTGGCATTTATGTTGGTGCCAAAGCTTGGATTTACTTTTATTGTTTTGATGATGCTAGTAGTAACACCAAAATTTAAAGGTACCATCCGTTACGGATGGGGCAGATTTTGAAAGTGATCCTTTCCGCTTATTTTAAACGCCGTTTGGCAAAGTTTTGAAAAATCCAAGTTTTTAAACGACGGGTGTTACAGTCTAACAGTGTGCATGCCAATATGGGAGGTACATTTTTTAATTCTAATGCTTTCTTTAACAGAAATTTTGACATTTTCTTCTGTGCTAATCAAGCTAATAAATCATCCAAACCTATAAAAGGTTGGATTAATGACTCTGGTGCTACTCAGCACATGACTGATTCTGATAAGCATATGTTTAATGTGATTGATGTGAGTGATCTTGGTTTAACTGTTGGTCATCCAAATGGAACACAGGCTAAAGTTGTGAAAATTGGAAATTTAAATCTTACAAAACACATAACTCTTTATGGTGTGCTTGTAGTTCCAGAGTACTGTGTCAGTCTATTATCTGTGCATTGTCTTGCTAGAGATAACAAATTTTTCATAGGATTTGATGAAAATCATTGTTATATTCAGGACTTGAGAACAAGAATAACTTTGGGGATTGGTAATGAATGTGGTGGACTTTACTTGTTTGATGAAAATAGTAGTGGTAAGAATGATGCTATTTGTTTTAACACTAGACTTATGTGTAATGTTTCTAAACATACTTGGCACTCTAGACTTGGTCACCCAGCAGAACAGGTTCTAATTGTTTTAAAAAATAGATTGAAACTTGATAATACTTCTCTTAACTCTCCTTGTGAAACTTGCCATAAGGCAAAGCAAACAAGGGAACCTTTTCCCTTGAGTGAACATAAGACCACTGCTGTTGGTGACCTACTTCACCTTGATCTATGGAGACCTTACAGGATACAAAGTAAAGAAGGTTATAAATACTTGTTGATGACTATTCCAGAGCTGTGTGGGTGTTTCTGTTAAAAGGAAAGGAGGAAACTTTTGAAAATATTGTTAACTTTTATAACCTTTTACAAACTCAGTTTGATAAGAAAATCAAAATGTTTAGAAGTGATAATGGAAGTGAGTTCATCAATCAAAAAATGAATAATTTTACTAAACAAATGGGGATTATTCATCAAACCACTTGTGTTTACACCCCACAACAAAATGGAATAGTTGAAAGGAAACATAGACACTTGCTCAATGTGGCAAGATCTCTTATGTTTCAAGGGGGGATCCCTCTTAATATGTGGAATGAGTGTATTATGACTGCCACTTACTTGATTAACAGGTTACCTTCTTCTGTTCTATGTGGAAAATCTCCTTATGATCTCATTTTTAAATGCTCTCCTAATCTGTCCCATCTTAGAGTATTTGGATGTTTGTGTTTTGCTACTATTCTAAATAATTTTGATAAATTCAGCAGTAGGTCTGAAAAATGTGTCCTTATTGGCTATGCTGATGCCAATAAAGGATACAAACTTTACAGTCTTGACAATAAAACCATCCTTTATTCAAGGGATGTAGTTTTCTATGAAAACATTTTTCCTTTTAAAATAAGAAATCAAAATAAGGACTCTTCTACTGAAGATGTCACTCATCTAAATTTCTTTGACAACTATCTCTTTGACAATAATGAACATCCAAGTGCTTCCTTTCCCAATGATGAAAGGAGTGACCTGAACCCTAGAAGTGATGGCATTGTCACATCTCACCATGGCAGTCCTGTGGGGTCTACTGGTGATGATGGGACCACCTCTCATTCTGGCAGTCCTTTGAGGACTACTAATGAGGAGGGAACTCTTGCAACACTTCTTGATGACAACAACATTTCTGAGGGAAATTTTAATGAGGATAATTCTATTCCTCAAAATGATTTTAATCCAAGGAGATCCACAAGAACTGTTAGACTTCCAAAAAACTTAAATGACTTTGTTTTAGGGACCAAAACTAAACATAGCATTTCAAATTTTGTGAATTATTCTAAATTGAATTCTGAAAAATTATGCTTTGTGTCAAATCTAAACAAACATGTTGAACCTACTTCCTTTGAAGAGGCTAGCAAGAATCCACTTTGGATTGATGCTATGAATGCTGAAATGGAAGCCTTAAATAGGAATGGGACCTGGACTCTTACCAATCTTCCACCCAACAGGAAACCTATTGGGTGTAAATGGGTTTACAAAATAAATTACAAGGCTAATGGTGATATTGATAGATACAAGGCCAGACTTGTAGCTAAGGGTTGCAGTCAATTAGTTGGGGTTGATTTTGATGAAACATTCTCTCCTATGGTTAAAATGGTTACTATTAGGTGTCTTATTACTATTGATTCTCATTATTCATGGCCTGTCTTTCAACTTGATTGTAACACCCGTCATTTCAAAACCTGGATTTCAAAAAACTTTTGCCAAACGGCGTTTAAAACGTAGCGGAAAAGGATCACTTATAACTGCCCCATCCGTAACGGATGGTACCTTTCATAAAATGGTGTTACTAAAGTGCATCATCAAAACAATATAAATGAAATCCAAGTCTTGGCACCAACATAAATGTCATTCTATATTACATGTATCATAAACTTAAATAATGTAGCTGTAAGTCCCAACTCAATAAATGGCACTACCTGAAGACACCTCTATGTCGATGGTGGAGTTACTTTGCAATATATGCACTGAACTGGAGACGACCAGTTGCAGTGTGTATATACCAAGTTTTAGATAGATTACTTATATAAATGACAATAAGTAAAGAACAATGCAATAAATAACTTGTAAAGTAACTTGATGAGACAATATATAATTTTCAATGTGTAATTTATTTATTGATGTTAAACAAATTACAAGGTTGTTGCGGAACCAAGATAATACAAAGAATGTAAATATCCTAACAACCTATGAAATACAATTGATCTACACTCGGAATTTCTCAAGACAATCGAAACACTTAAAGTTGTGAAATGTTCCTTAATAGAATGGGACTGGACTCTTACCAATCTTCCACCAAAGGAAACCATTGGGTGTAAATGGGTTTACAAAATAAATTACAAGGCTAATGGTGATATTGATAGATACAAGGCCAGACTTGTAGCTAAGGGTTGCAGTCAATTAGTTGGGGTTGATTTTGATGAAACATTCTCTCCTATGGTTAAAATGGTTACTATTAGGTGTCTTATTACTATTGATTCTCATTATTCATGGCCTGTCTTTCAACTTGATTGTAACACCCGTCATTTCAAAACCTGGATTTCAAAAAACTTTTGCCAAACGGCGTTTAAAACGTAGCGGAAAAGGATCACTTATAACTGCCCCATCCGTAACGGATGGTACCTTTCATAAAATGGTGTTACTAAAGTGCATCATCAAAACAATATAAATGAAATCCAAGTCTTGGCACCAACATAAATGTCATTCATTATTACATGTATCATAAACTGCTAAAAGGTATAATGTAGCTCGAGAAGATCCACAGTCAATTCTCCTGGTTATCCAAAACCTATGATATCATTACCAATAATGAGGATCAAATCCCTTGACGACGAGTATCCTACGTACCACTACTTAGCTATAGACCCTAGAATGCCATAACCGAGAACGTGTTTCAAACATTGATTTTCATCAACTAAAGGTAAATAAAATTATTTAGACTTTAGGTTTAAAAGTTATTAACGTTTAAAAATCGACACGTAATATTTCACAGTACCAATACACTGCGTCGCAGTGAGCTAGAATCATGCTCACTGCGCCGCAGTGGCTAAAATGATCCAGGACCAGTATGAAAGCACTGCGCCGCAGTGAGCCAGAACATGCTCACTGCGCCGCAGTGGCTTAAGTCGACTCCAGACCAGAGTCTGGACACTGCTGCGCCGCAGTGGGGCTAACCCATGCCACTGCGCCGCAGTGGCCAGGTTCTGCAGCCAGCATCAGCAGCACCCAGTGCAGAACCCCAAACCAAAACACTTCAATTTCGACCCAAAACGACTTGCAAGAGTTTGTAACTAAATTTGAAGCAAAACTAAACATCACTAACCATTATTACACACAATCCAACCCATAATTTCATCCATAACATCATTGAATCTTCCGAAACAATCAAATCAAAGTAAAACCCTATTTAAAACCCTAATTCCAAATTAAGTTGTTTTAGGCCTTGTAAGAACTCGAAATGACTATAAAAGAGTAAGTAAACATAAATAGACGCAAAAAGGATGATTTAGACTTACCAAAACTCGATGTTCTTGAAGATAGTATAAAATGGTGAAGATGATGATGATGATGATGATAAACCTTTAAAATTTCCAAATGATTCCTTCTCTTGTAAGACTAATTTAGAAAGGAAGATAGAAAAGATTGAGAGAATTCGAGTGATGAATGTGTGTGTGTTGTGTTTGTGTGGTGTGGGTAAGTGTTGATCAAAAGTGAAGCAGGGAAAGAGAGGGTGATGGGGGGACTTGGTGTTTCCCTCCCTGCCATTCAAGTTACATTTCGGCCCATGTGGCCAAAATAGATAAAATCCTTACCTCTAATTTGGTAAAATGCTTACGATTAAATACCGTTTGACTAAAAGGTTAAAATGTAAAGTAAAGGTATTTTCCCTCGTCTCATTTTAATTAAGACAAGCCAATAAAATTAAATAAACTAAACTTTTAGAAATATTTAGTTTAGACAGTCTATTCACTACGTTCAATCATAACATTTAAATCTTTATTTAGCATTATTTTAAGACTCGGCATTCGTCTAAATAGCTAATAGTCTACGTCATAAGGATACGTCCAATTGAACCATATCAAATGTTCAATTAACTAATAATTTCCACGTCATAATCTCTAAATTAGACGAAATTATAAATAATGATCGAGATTAGGACTAACCCGATGTTAATTAATCACGAGTTGTCACAAAAGGTACATAAAGCATATAAGTCAATTCCTCGTAATCAGTGTAAAGCTTTGTAAGAGCTTTCCACTGATGGTCTCCAGTTTGTAACTGACTAGAATGTCAACTGGGTTTTGCTGCCATTGCCATTCTCTATCTTCCATTTGTTGTCTTCGACTTCAACTGGAATGATTCTTCAACTTGGTCAGTTCTCAACTGGAGGAAGTCTTCAGATGCGTTGACTGTACGGTGCAACTGGACTTCAATATATTTCTGGACAAATCATCTGGGTCTCCAGTTCACTGGACAGTTTCACTGGGTCTCCAGATGCAACTGGAGACTGGCCAGTTTACCAGGTGAACTGGTCCTAACAGTAGCCAAAACATAGGCTATGGGAAGTCTAAGCATTCAACAATCTATGCTAATCTTCCTTTATTCTTTTACCCATCTCACGAGCTATACACATCTCTAGCTCATACCTGCTTATCCTAAAGGACACAACATTTTCATAAAAGCAAGTGTTAGCTAATAAATTAGCTAAGTAAGATACACACATTTAATAAAACGTTCTTCATTTTACTTTCATAAAACTTCTTCGTATTTTAGATATCAAAACATGATCACATTACATACTATCCACAAACATCGTAAGATCAACCCATCCTTACCTTTTTCCCACATTCCCTCACATTTCATATCACATCAACGAGTACATACAACTTAATGAACATCTCTTAACATATCAACATATCTTACAACTTAGTCAACATCTCATATCATATCATCATATACTTTCAACATAATCAACATCTCTTAACTTGGCATAACACACGTAAACATATCTTACGTATACATACTAACACAAGTAGAGTATATACTCCTAATTGTGCCTATTCTTCGTTCTTATCACACGTCTCAACAAATCTTATTAAATCTCACGTCACATTGTAAACCCACGTCTTAAAATTACATGTACATCTTTCTCACATATTCTTATAATTATCTTAATCAACTTATTCTCACGTCTTACATCTTTATCAACATATTCTTACAACATATTACGCACTAGCTTTACAACTAGCACGATTTCCCACGTCTTACGCACTAGCATTACAACTAGCACGATTTCCCACGTCTTACGCACTAGCATTACAACTAGCACGGTTTCCCACGTCTTACGCACTAGCATTACAACTAGCACGGTTTCCCACGTCTTACGCACTAGCATTACAACTAGCACGGGTTAAGCTTAACACTTCCCACATCAATCTCACGTATTTAGCTATAGCATTTCCCACATATTTATATCTTTCTTACTTTTTACGCACTAACACTAAGGCTAGAACGGTTTCCCACATCTCACATTTTACTTTAACATTAGGTATATACATTACCTAAATAGTCTCACATCTACTTTAACGTTTAATCCCACTAACGTGCACAACTCATAGCAATTCCTACGTGTATCTAGTGAACTAGATATTTCACACTTTAAACCCCACATATAAGCCATCACATAACAATCATCAAAGCATATTATTGACATTATCATCATCACAACACATATCATAATCATTTCATGGCAACATAATTATAATCAACATACTACATATGCATATAACCACTTTACTTTAAACGGCATCATATCATAATAAGCCACTTCATCATACATACATTCCCACATAACCTCCCGCATAACCCGGAAAACTCCACACACATAAGATAATCCAGTTAAGAGGTTAATTAAAGAAAACTACTTTTGTTGTGCCTTCAGCGTGATAAAAGACATGTATCTTACCTCAATGGAGTACTCAACAATCACAAATGTGTTTACCGTGCTTGACAAGTGTTCCCGACAACCTATGATACAAGAAGGATGGAAATATAAGTCAACTAGACACTTAAACGCGCTTAGAACCCTTCTGCCGGCTGATATCGCCGAGCCCATGGGTGGTCTCGTCGATATCAACTTCCAGACTCGCACCCTTCACTTGCAGGCGACTTTTCGACCTCAAGACGACCAAATGAGTCAAAACTTAGTTCTTAAGAAATGTAGGGAATTCAAAGACCTTTCCAGAAATATAAAGTTTGACTCTTGAAGCTCTATAATGAATGATTATGACGTTTACAAGATAGGCTAGCAGAACTCGTCCGAAATTCGACCAGTTTTGGAAATCGACACTTTTCGCCTATCTATGGGCAAAATCACCAGAAACTTTATTCATATCGATTCAAGAGGACACGTAGACCTTTTCAAAAATATAATATTCATCTCCTAACTCTTTTAATTGAAAGAGATATGATTTTTGCAATATTACTAGATTTTCAGATCTAATAAACCCTTTGTTTTTCAAACTATTTCGACCATCAAATAACCATAGCAACCACCACGACCTATGGATCTCATATGCACCCAAAATATGACTCGTATGATGATTTCACAAGATCACTTGTTCCAGGGACAAGAGGATACAATAACAATACATTAGATTACCTGAAAACCCAAGTAATCGATGACGAAACGTAATCAAATCAACCCTAACCCTTAAGATCCGAATTGATTGGGTAAAAACCATTCAAATGACTCAACAATTGATCAATAAATCATATCTTACCTGGAAGGAAGATTAAACGATCGAAATCTATGCGAAATCACTCCCAAATCGACCCGAAATTGCTTTAAACTTGAAGGAGAGGCCTAGGGTTTTGTGTGTGAGACTTTCTTAGGGTTTGGATCTGATTTTTCTGCCTTAGAGTCGTGCACCATGCCCTATATATGCTGGAAAAACTTTCAAAACTTTACATCTAGGCCCTCGCACTTCCTTATAACTCGTTTCGTCACTTAATTGCTCGTTTAACGCATACGGGAACACTTAACAACTCTTATATCTTATTGGGAACACTAAATGATTTCATTAATCATTATCAACTTTAATTTCATTACTTTAAATCACTTTAACATATATCTCATGTTAATCATTTAATTCACATAAGCACATAGTAACTAACGGTCATTAACGACAAGTTAACGGTCAACGTCAAAAACTTTTGTGATGTTACATTGATGTCAATAATGCTTGTCTATATGGTGAAATTGATGAGGATGTTTATATGTGTCCTCCTCCTGGGTATTTCTCTGCTACTAATCCTAGGGTTTGTAAACTTGTGAAGTCCTTGTATGGACTTATGCAAGCTCCTAGGAAATGGAATGAGAAGTTGACTTCTGCCTTGATTGAAAATGGTTTCAGTCAAAGCAAAAATGATTATTCTCTCTATATTAAATCTGTGAACAATGTGTTTGTTGCTTTACTTGTCTTTGTTGATGATATTATTATTACTGGTAATTGTATCAAGGAAATTGATAAATGCAAGGAATTTCTCAGTAAGAAATTTTCTATTAAGGATCTTGGCAAGTTGAAATATTTTTTGGGTATTGAGGTGCTTGACACCAAGGAAGGAATGTGTTTAAGCCAAAGAAAGTATTGTCTTGATGTTATTTCTGAATTTGGGTTACTTGGTTGTAAACCATCCCAAACACCAATTGAGTCCAATCTTGGACCTTGTAGTGATGACACCAATGATACTCCTCTTAAAAATGTGACTGAGTATCAAAAACTGGTGGGCAAGCTTATATACCTCACATTAACTACGCCTGATATTGCCTTCTCTGTTCATGTTTTGAGTCAGTACATGCATAATCCATATCAGTCTCATCTTAAACTTGCATTAAGAGTCCTTAGGTACTTAAAGGGCTGTCCAGGTAAGGGAATTCTTCTGAAAGGTAATTCTGATCTCTCCTTAAGGGCTTATGTTGATTCTGATTGGGCCAAAAGGGTGACTGCCAGGAAAAGTATCACTGGATACTCCCTTTTCCTAGGTGGTTCACCCATTTCTTGGAAAAGCAAAAAACAACCCACCATTTCTAGATCTTCTGCAGAAGCTGAGTTTAGGGCACTTGCTGCCATTACTTGTGAAGTAATCTGGGTCTTAAAGATTCTAAATGAATTTGGCATTAGGCAGCAGGAACCTGTTCCTATTTATTGTGATAGTAAGGTTGCCATTCAAATTAGTGCCAATCCTGTTTTTCATGAAAAAACTAATCATTTTGAGATTGATCTCTATTTTGTAAGAGAGAAGATCAATTTGGGGGTTGTTGATACTATTAAGATTAGTTCTGATGATAATATTGCAGATGTGTTTACTAAAGGTCTTACCTCTAGTCAACACAACAAGTTTTGTAATCAATTAGGCATGTTTAATCCCTTCCACAATTAATTTGTGGGGGGGGGTGTTAAATTACCAAATCAATTGTGTTCCTTACTTGGAAAGGTTTGTGCAGGATAGTAGCATTGGCTTAGAAGACTGCTTAAGGATTGAAGCTTGAAGAATCATGGAAGGAAGGTGGCTGTACAAGGTTGAAGAAAAGAGATCATAGAAGGACTTGCAATGCAAGTATTTGTGGTTGTCAAGGACTAAAGCTGGACATTTAGTCTACTTTATATTATGAGCAGTTTTTGTATATATAATAAGTTAAGGGACCAGCTTTGTAACTTTTGTATAGGGTTTGGCTATATAAGCCAAACCCAACCACTGTTCCGTTCATCTTGAGAAGCAGCCGTGTGACCGTTGGTTGGAAACCCTTTTTCTTTGTTGTTGTTCTTGATGTAAAACTATTTTTGATCTAATTAATTTTATGGCTAAGTTTGTGTATGTGTTACTGCTTCTTGAGTATCATATTCTATTATATCTCTATAAATTTTTACAGCTCTAACAATTGTACTACAGTTGTGTCGGTTTTGATACACACATAGTTTATTAATTTATAATTTTTCAACAAGGACGGTTAGCTAACAGGATGATACTATGATAGCCCCGTTATCAATGACCGTCAACTTCATGTGGTAGTTAATAAATTATCATGTAATCATGTATATGCTTAAGTATAATTTGTTATAATTAAAATGTCAATTTTTAAAAAGAAAAACAAAATATTTTATATACACTTTGCCTTACTTTGGAAAGACGTCCAAGACTAAACTTAAACAATTAGACGACCATAGTTTTTTTTATTTTTATAACTAATCTTACGATACATCAAGATTCGAAGAACATTTATTTTAAACAACAATTAACTTATTTTTTGCGTCCCTTGATTTTAGCTCAAGCAACATTGTCGGTCCAAACTAGTAATTCCGTTGGTAAAGATCCCATTTATTTCAAACAATAACGTATTGCACATTACCCATCTTTGTTTTTTTTTCTACTTTACATGTTTACTTGATTCTATCTCATCATGTCTGTCTTATTATATTGTTTTCTTTTTCTTGTACGTTAATTTCTTTTTTAAAAGATTTAACCTACATAACAGCAACATATACTGCATGAATTTGCCTCAAAGTATTTAACGAATTTTGAAAGTAACCAAATACATGCAATACGCTTTCAAGTCTCATTCCAATATCGACATACAATATTAATTTGTTGCTAAATTATTTGTTACAGTTTCAAATTTTACTAACTTCAACGCAAATTGACAAATTAATATGTTAAAATTGTTGTCTCACAACTACGTACAATAGAATCAGAGTACCATTGAATTGAGTACAAAAATTAAAGACGGCTTTCTCAACAAGAGTAGTTGTCTCTTCAATTGTTTTACTTTCCCAAGTATGTTTTTTTTTTACGTTATAATAGTCAGAGCCTATTCACTTATCGGCACCTATGTCTTTCGGCCAAGACGATATTCGAATTTTCAGGGAACCACGTCGAGAGGAAAACCTTTAGGAGGACGGGGATAACACTGAGGTTTTGCCTCAATCCCAAATATGTTAACTTTGATTTCACAAAGAGAAAGAATGTAATATCCAGCGAGATGATGTGTCACATTATTACCACATTAATATCACACCAAAACTATACCACAACAGCATCACATGTCTAAATTCGTAACAATAACCAAAATACAAGATCCTATAACATCAAAAAATCATATCTCAGACTACTTCAATACCTAATAAAAAATAATAATAATATATGAATCACCTTATTTACCCCACTAAGGTCTCGTTTGTTTATAACTTAATTGATTTAATATTAAAATACTTAACTCATTAATTCAATCAAATTTGTTTATTTTAGATTTAATAAATAAAAATATAAATATGTTGACTTAATACATACAAACATTATTTAATGATTCAGTCACTTTATCCATTCGGTCACTTAATGATTAAAAAAAACAAACATACCCTAAGGGTAGTTTGTTTTCCACCTTGTCCACACCACAACCATTACTGACAATAGGGTGGTGAGAATGTATCTCCTCATCTCACCTACTTATCATTATATCGCATCTCATCCTAGCCTATCCTTGATACAAGGGTTGCCCCTCTTCTTCGCTCCTCACCACCTTCCTAAACGGTCACATCCAACTTTCAAATGCGTGTGAGAGAGCGAGATAGTGTTACCAGGATGCTACCGTCCCTCCCGGTACCGATAGGGGGGAGGTGTTTACCACATGGTACTGGTGTACCGACATCAGATGACACGGAGTGAGTCGATAGGTATCTAATTGTGATATTGGGAGTATTAGGTTCCTCCTATTACCCTTTTTTTTATATATAGATTATACTGTAACTAGTATTCTGACTTATACTTCGAAAAAATCTTTGGTCATGGTTTAAGCTTTTAAATTTTAGTGCAGGTCAACCAAACAAATTATACCCTTGTCTTTCTAATTCTTTAAAACCCACCGAATAGGTCACAAAATAGATTTAGACATAATTAGACATGTGTCCACACGTTGCGGCGTTATAACGGCAACGATGGGTAGTGGCGGCTATGGGGTGGCGGTGGTTGCGGAGACATGTGGCAGCGGTGGCGCCGGCGTAGACGGGTGGTGGTGGTGGTGGTAGCGGCAGTGGTGGCAGCGACGGTGTGGTTATTAATGTAAAAGTAATTTTAACGGTAATAATTTCATTAAAAGTATTATAAGTATATTAGATAGAGATAATTAAATTAATGAATAACGGAGAAGGATAGTTTGGTTTATAAGTTTTATAAAAAAATTTGGAGTAAGTAAATGGTTTACAAGGTAGCATAAATGTATAGATACGGATGTTTAGTAATGAACTCTCGGCTAGTGAATGTCGAAGATAGATAATTGCAACTTGCATATGTCATGTATATAGAACTATATATATATGTACAGTGCCGGCTTAAGGTTTTTTGGTGCCTTAAACGAGATCAGATTTAAGGACCCATTTCGTTAACATATTATTTAAGTAAACAAAAAAAAAAGCGATAAAAAGGTAGTTTAACTTATGGGGTTAAACTACTAACAAAAATGTGTAGAGGTTGATACAAAAACTAATAAAAGTGTTACTGCAATGCAAATTCTTTAATAATATCTAGCAAAAAGTCCAAACACTAAGTTTGTTATACGAAAAATGGAGGCATTAGATTTTTGAGGGGATTGCTTAGCCCTTATTTCTATTGAGCCGCCTATGTATACGTATGTAACGTATATAAGAGGGTGCCCAATACCGTTCATCCCTCTCTCGTTCCCCTTGGACGGACAAGTCCACACCATTGGGTGAGACTCGTCCTTTGCTCGTTCGATATATTCGTCCCCCTTGTTCGTTCCTCTAGGGACGAGCTTGGTTGGTTGTTCCTTTTTTTATTTTTATTTTTTAATGTAACGGTAACTAGGAAGGAAAAAGACACAAAAAAAAATTGAACTTGGGAAAACAGGTCCCTCTAACGGCAGATTTGACCAAAACAAGTTCAAAAAAGTGACACTTTTAGTCCTTAACGGCTAGTTTTTCTAAATTCCTATATATACACCTCCATTGAAGCACTAGATCACACCACTCTTTCATTATTCAGTTATATTAACACATACCAATCCATTTTAACAACAAATCATGTCAAACTTCAACAACCAAAGATCCGATGATTTCTTTAACGCTTTGAATGATTTGAATCAATCGTTCCCGAACCAACCACCACTCCAACCTATGATTCCACATCCAAATGACCCCCGTTTTCAACAATTCATGGCAGCTTATTACGCTCAACTTTCCTCGCAACAACCCCCTAATTTCTACCATGGGGGGTCATCGGGGGCAGGAGCTTATCAAACAACCCGATTTTGCACAACAAACACCCCAATCCTTTCCCACACCACCATCTGTTCCCACACCCCAATCTGTTCCCACACCCCAATCCATTCCCGAAACACAACCAAAACCAAGGTCAAAACCATGGCCAAACGCACGAAGAAAGACAAACAACCAAAAGAACCTGCTGCAAACTCGTCACATTGGACCGAGTTGGAAATGAAAGTTCTCACAGAGTGTTGGGTCGATGCTTCAGAGGATCCAATATATGGCAAAGACCAATCCGGCGATTCTATTTGGGGGAGTGTCAGAGGATCCAATCCGACGATTTTTTTTTTCAATTTTTAGGTTGTGTGTTTTTTTTAATTGTACTTTGCTTTTTTTATGTTCTAATGTATTTTTTTTTTATTTTTAATGAAGTTATGTGTTTTATTTAAAATTTGTGTTAATGGAGTAAAATGTGTTTTATTTATATTATGGAGGGTTAAAAGTGTAAAGTTTAGATAAAAGGGTAGAATTAAATAATTGGTGGGTCCAATGCTGATTGGGACTAGTCCTTGGAGTGTAATATATTGGGTATGTTTTGGGGGGATTAGTCATTGGAGTGTTTTTTGCTGATGTGACGCTGATTGAGATTAGTCCTTGAGGGATGAGTCCCTCCCATTGGGAAGCCTCTAAGTGTTTTTTTTACATGAACGACCAAAAAGTCTCATATTAAAAACCCGGAATTCTACTAGTTATGACCCACAATATATAACTTCTACCCCGTCAAAGCAGACCTATAGTCCAGTTGTACTATTCTGGATCGTATAGAATTGTTCACTTTAGAAAAAGGGAAAGGATTCCCTAAAGTTCTCCCAACTTGACTAGTCAAGTTGGGAAGATCTTGACCCTTGGATGAAAATCAAGGGTCAAGATTTAAAACTTATCTTTAAATCTTAACCCTTGATTTTTATCCAAGGGTCTAGATCTTCCCAAGTTGGAAGAACTTTAGGAATCCCCTTCCTTTAAAAATGGGTGTATATGTTTGGTAACACCCTTAAAAAAATTAGGAATGTACGTGGTATTATACAATTGTGCAGTGTGGTTAGATACAGATTAGATCTTTCTAATTTTTAATAATTATTTATAAGCAAGCTCCAATCCCTATGTTGAAAATCACGTGATTATGTTTTATGCTATTGGCTGTCAAGTGGGGTCCACCGCCACGACATCACATGGGTGTCCGTAGTCGCTCAACCGACGCCGCAAAGGGGTTCAAAAGTTAATCCAATGGTCCAAAAGATAACGTGTAGCGTCTACGTGACTGCACGTTAGCGTCTTTAACCTCTGCCTCTCCCACGTTGGCACTCTTAAATTACTATTTTACCCCCAATTCTCTACATTGTACTTGCCAATTCAGTGTATTTCTATTATTTTTTGCATTATTCAAACTTGCATATATGTAAAGTACGATTGGTCAAAGGTAGCTTCCTTACCAAGATATACAGACATATAGGCATTGTACGTATGAATATATGATTGAAAATATGAAATATGTTTTCAAAGGTTAGTTATTCGAAACAACTTTTATACATAGAAATCCAACAAGTTTTTAATTGTTTAATTATGATTAAAATGAACAAAACTTAAACATGAAAATCTAAAAAACACAAGTATAGAAAATTAATGAATAAAGATTCACGTAACATGGCGTATAAATAGCTAAACAAGTATATAAAATTAATGAAGTAGAGGTAAAACCAATTAATCATGAATTCATGATGGTAATTACTTTATTTATTTTACATTAATAAATTGTTTTATTTTTAATCTTATCCATATGTTTACTTGTTAAACTTATACTAACATATTTCACACGCAATTTAAGAGTCACGACATTAGGGGGAGTTTTTTTTACATACTACGATGATTTTTGGGATGGTCGCGATAAAATCGTAAGTATGGTACGTGTTGATGTGGTGTCTTTAAAAATGGAAAAAACACATGGTAGATTTTCATGTGTACTATATTAAGTTATTAATTATCGAGATGGTCTCGATAAGATTGTGAATATAGTGTTGATGTGGTGCCTTCAGATGGAAAAACACATGGTAAAATTTCATGCCTTTTACTCTTTTACAGTAATGAATTGTAAGTTTACTGTTATTGTGATTGTATGGATTATAAATTTAGTGTTTATTGTAATCATTAAGGATGTAATGTGATTTTCAGTATTATACTAGATTTTAGACCCGTGTCCAACACTAGGGTTTATGATATTATCAATATTAGATCTCAATACATTTAAGTCATAAAAACTTATAATTCTGATGATATATGGTTTTAAGTGCTATATTTTCAAATTGTAGTACAATAATCATAGGTTCGTCACTTTCATTATTAGCTGAGACACATTGATGGAGTTGTTTGTCGTAGTCATTCCATAAGGCACATGCTATAATAATTTATCTAGTATAGAATTGTTGAAACCAGTTATACTCATAATGTGATATTATTATGAAAGATAATTAAGAATTAAAATATAAACATACTTGTGATCTTGTACTTGACATTCAAACATATGTATTAAATCATGATGCGGACCCATAACACACATAGGTTTATTTTCAATCACCCGTCCTATGATAATTAGATAACAATTAGGATTGTTTTCATATTCTTTGATAACAATTAGGACTCTTGATTTGAGTGACATTTATAACTTTAAACATCAATACACAAAACTAATATATAAAAAAGAAAAAAATTATGTACCTTTTTTATTGAGAGATAGAATGAATATTGAATGGAGTTCATATTGATTTGGGTTTAGTATTCAAGTAACCCTCTGTTGTAAATCATGTTTTGTTTTGTGATCGTCTCATGTTCTGTGATTCCTATTGTGTTTAGGATAACGATGTTGTATATCATCATCTGTTATTATGTTTGGGGTATGTATCTAGAGTTCAAATTGTGTTTATATTAAATATTAAACTAAATATTACCGTAATATTTATAATTTATAAAAATCTAATCTAATATTTGTTAATAAGTCATTAGGTTTTGAAATAATTTTTTGTAGACAATATTTCATATGTTGAATTTTTTCTAATTAATTAAATGATTGTAAATTTTAAAAATTTCCTTCAAGTTGATGGCTAAAAATAAATATAAATTAAGTGTTTCAGGGTTAAAAAGTGTAAATTATTGATGAAAAACAAAAAAGTGTAAATTAATGAGACTTTTTCTACAAATTAATATAAATACTAATATAATAATATATTTGGATAATGATTAATAGGATTTTTAATTTATAATTAATCTAAATGATGACATAAGCGAAATTCAATTTAATGAAATTAAGCAATTTGATTGGTTAATAAGTCATTAATTCAACTGTCTTATAGTATATATTAAGATTAAGATTAGTATTAGATAGATTAGATAATTAAGATAAGATGATAAGATATATTTTAATATGATTTGTGTATCAAATGTATTAAGCTAGCTATTCTAAACGATATATATAGACATGAACTTCAAACATACCGTCTCATAATATTATTCATTAAAAAGTTGTTTTATGATCAACATTTACATTAAACGCGGCTATCTATCCATCTAAAATAGAATGAAGCAAATAAAAATACAATAGGTCAAATGTGCAAATCTCAGGGAAAGACCCACACCTCTACACGATATACCCATTATAACTTATAAGTTTGAGGGAATTGTTAAAAATAAATAATGCTTTTATTTATTTATGTTCAAACTTACAAGTTTATTTCTGCAAGGACCTTTCTTGTACTTCAGGAAAACTATGAAGTTGAGGGACTAATATTATCATCTTCAAAATTACAAGGACTGAAGGTGGTTGAAGGCTAAAGATGTTTCTTTTCATATATATACTTCTCATTCCAGGTTTTAGGGTTAAGTGTGTTAGGTTTATTTTCATTTGTTTCTCTCTTAGATTCTGTCTCTCAGTATTGTTTCATGTTCGTATTAGGGTTCTTGTAGTAGTAATCGTTTATCGAGTCTGTATTAAAAGATTGTTTAGGGTTGCACACGTTTGTGGACAACCTAGTCCTTTAGATCTACACACGTTTGTGGATAGATCATTGTTTTGGAGTTGTAATTCTAGTTTATTAATAAAGTTCAGTTTTAGATTCAGTATTTTATCATGGTATCAGAGCCGAGGATTGATTGATTGATCGATTTGGTTCGAAGATTTAAGTTTCTAGGGTTTGTTCGTGATTTAGGGTTTTTTACCAGATTTGGGGGTTTTCTTCACGGCATAATAATAAAAAAAAACATAATCAATTAACTCTCTATTAATTGATTGTGTGTTTTTCGGTTTAAAAGATCTGTTGATACAAGCTTCTGGTTGTGTTAGGGTTTCAGTCTTGATAACCCTTTTCTTTTTCAAAAGTCTTCCGCTGAGTAAGTTGATTGATTATTTCAATCAACGCACTGTAAGTCTTCTTTCATTCTTGTTGATTGGTTGGTTGCCTAGACTTTTTACATAGGGTCATACGGCTGCCTTGACCTACTTCTTTAGAAGCAAGGAATCCTGGTAGTAGTTTGATCTCATCATTGTATTAAGTCTTGTGTAATCTGTTAAAACTCCAATCATCTATATCTGTTTAAATTTGTGTTTTCTATTTGTTTTGTGTTTTTATTTGGTGCATCTGTGTTTTGATAATTTGTCTGTGATACATTGTCTTATTTGTTTCTGTTTGATTTGCAATGGGTGATACTTCTAATGTTAATGGTCTTGATTTGAGTAATCCTCTTCATCTTCATGCTAATGATACTATTGGAACACCTTTAATCTCTTTTAAGCTTACTGGTACTGAAAACTATAGGGTTTGGGCTAGTGCTATGAAATTGGCTTTGCAAACTAAGAATAAAACTGGTTTTATTAATGGAACTGTTGTGAAATCTGATTATGTGGATAGTCCTGTCTTAACCCAACAATGGGAAAGGTGCAATGCTGTTGTTCTGTCTTGGATTTTAGGAACTGTTTCTCATGAATTATATCTTGCTACTGTGTATTCTGATAATGCTTCTGATGTTTGGAAAGAATTAAGTGAAACTTATGACAAAGTAGATGGATCTATTGTGTTTAATCTGATGCAAAAAATTAATACTCTGAAACAAGGTGGTACTTCTTTATCTGAATATTTTCATAAAATGAATGCTTTGTGGAGAGAATTTGATATACTAACTAAACTTCCTGCATGTACATGTGAGGCTAGAACTGAAGTACAAACTCATGATAAATTGGTTAGACTAATGCAATTTTTGATGGGTCTCGATGATGTTTATATTCCTATTAGAAGTACTTTACTAACTAAAGATCCATTACCTGATGCTAAAAGTGCTTTTGCTATACTGTCTAGAGAAGAATCTCATAGGGGAATACATTCTAATGCTTCTGCTAGTTCTATTGCTTCTTTATCTGAACATGATTCTAAACCTCAAGTATCTGCTTTTGTGTCTAAGTCTTTTGATAACAAGAGAAGGTTTAATAAAGGTCCTAATCCAAATTTGGTATGCAAAAAATATGGTATGATTGGTCACACTATTGAAAGATGTTTTGAAATAGTTGGTTATCCACCAGGTTTTAAGAAGCATCCTAATCCTATTAAACATAGTAGTTTTAAAAATGGTATGCAAACTGGTTTCAATGCTAATTGTGAATTTGATAATGCTTCTACTTCTGGTTCTACTGCTTCTGGTTCTTTGCTTCCTTTTACTCATGAACAGGTTCAAAAACTGATAAACTTGATTAGTGATAAGCCTGCAGGAGGTATACAAGCCAATATGGCAGGTAGAGCTACTTTCTATAACTGCAATACTATGTTTAATGTGAATTTTGATAGATATTTTTGTGCTTCTTCTGGAAAAAAATGGGAAAATGTAAGTCTTGGGTGGATAATAGATTCTGGTGCAAACCATCACATGACTGTATGTTCTGTTAATATGTTTAATGTGGTAGATATATCTGATCTAAATCTTACTGTGGGTCATCCTAATGGAACTTTGGCTAAAGTAACTCAAGTTGGTAATCTTAAATTAACTGAAAATGTGATTCTGTATGATGTCTTGATTGTTCCTGATTACTGTGTTAGTCTACTGTCTGTTCACAAGTTAATTAAAGACAACAAGTTGTTTGTGGGTTTTGATGAAGTCAAATGTTACATTCAGGATTTGAAAAGGGAGAAAGTCTTGGGAACTGGTAGTGAGAAAGGAGGATTGTATATTTTTGATCATGATGTGAATGTGATTGGTAAGTGTAATAGTACTATAATTGGGCAGTCTTATAATGTGTCAAAAACTTTGTGGCACAGCAGGCTTGGACATCCTGCTGATCCTGTTCTTGCTGTTCTTAAAAATGATTTAAATCTTGAAAAAAATTCTTATGTGTCTCCTTGTGAAATCTGTCATAAAGCTAAACAAACAAGAGAATCATTCCTTTTAAGTAATCATAAAACAAATAAAATAAGAGAACTTGTTCATTTTGATCTATGGGGTCCTTATAAGGTCACTAGTAGAGAAGGTTTCAAGTATTTTTTGACTATTGTTGATGATTTCAGCAGGGCTGTTTGGGTATATCTTATTAAATCCAAAGATGAAGTATATGAAATGATTGTGTCATTTGTTTCTTTAGTTCATAATCAATTTGAAGTTAAAGTTAAAGTGATTAGAACTGATAATGGTACTGAGTTTGTAAATAAAAGATTAAATGATTTTCTTGTTAATAATGGTATTGTGCATCAAACTACTGTGGCTTATACTCCACAGCAGAATGGGATTGCTGAAAGAAAGCACAGACACTTATTAAATGTTTCTAGAAGTCTTATGTTTCAGGGAGGATTACCTCTTAATTTTTGGTCTGAATGTGTGTTAACTGCCACTTATCTTGTGAACAGGTTACCATCTTCTGTCTTAAAAGGGAAATCTCCATATGAACTTGTGTATAAAAAGAAACCTAATCTTTCCCATATAAGAAATTTTGGTTGTCTTTGTTACTCTACTGTCTTAAATAACTTTGATAAGTTTACTCCAAGAAGTGAAAGATGTGTTTTAATTGGTTTTTCTAGTGTTAAGAAGGCTTATAAATTAATAAGCCTTGAGTCAAGAACTGTTTTTTATTCAAGAGATGTGAAATTCTATGAAACTATTTTTCCTTTTAGAATGAAAAACAATTCTAAACCTAATTGTTTGTCAGATGTTGAAGGGTCAACAGAGGTTGATCAACTTAACTTTTTTAATTACAGTAAAGGCAGTCATTTTTTCTCAAATCCCAATGATGAAGGGAAAGACACAAACAGCAGTGATGCTAGTACATCTTATGGTAATGGCACTGATCATGCTGGCAGTAGTAATGACCCCAGGGTATTACTGCTACCAGATAATGTTGCAATACCAATAGATGACAATGTAATCTCTGAGGGAATAAATGATCAGTATTTTATTCAAGAACAAGTTTATATGGAGGTTCCTGAAGTTCATAATGATGAGGATGGTACTGTTTTAAGAAGGTCTGAAAGGGTTTCTAGACCTAATGTAAGACTTAATGATTATATTGTTGGTACTAATGTTAGATATGGTTTAGATAAATATGTGAATTATTCAAGGTTAGACAACTCAAATTTTTGTTTCACTACCAATCTTAATAAGTCTGTTGAGCCTAAGTCTTATGATCAAGCAGTTAAAGACCCAATGTGGGTAGAGGCTATGAACAATGAATTAGAAGCTTTATATAGGAATAATACTTGGGTTGTGACTGATTTACCTCATGACAGAGAACCCATAGGGTGTAAATGGATATACAAAATAAAATATAAAGCTTCAGGGGAGATAGATAGATAGATATAAAGCTAGGTTAGTAGCTAAGGGGTATAGTCAAAGAGTAGGATTTGACTATGATGAAACATTTAGTCTTGTTGTTAAAATGGTCACTGTGAGGTGTTTGGTTAGTTTGGCAGTTAGTAAAGGATGCAAATTATGGCAACTTGATGTGAACAATGCTTTCTTGTATGGTGACTTGAAAGAAGATGTTTATATGAAATTACCTCTTGGATCTGATGATTATGGTTCTAATAAAGTATGCAAATTAGTTAAGTCTTTGTATGGGCTTAAACAAGCTCCAAGGCAATGGAATGCAAAGTTGACTAGTGCTTTGATTGAGCATGGTTTTGTGCAAAGTAAGTATGACTATTCTCTCTATACTAAAAATTCTGATTCTGGTTTTGTTGCATTGTTAGTTTATGTTGATGATATTGTAATAACTGGAAATAATATACATGAGATTGAAGATTTTAAAAGGTTTTTAAGTAATAAGTTTCTTATCAAAGATTTGGGTCAAATGAAATATTTTTTGGGCATTGAAGTTTTGGAAAATGATAAAGGAATTTGTATGACTCAAAGGAAGTACTGTCTTGAGCTATTACATGAGTTTGGGTTATTGGCAGCTAAACCTATAGCTACCCCCCTTCCTGCAAACACTGTTTTAAACAATAAAGAAACTCATGATGATAAATATGTTACCAATGTTAGTCAATATCAGAAATTAGTTGGAAAACTAATTTACTTGACTAACACTAGACCTGATATTGCTTATGCTGTTCATTGTCTTAGTCAGCATATGCATGCTCCTCTTCAGTCTCATGTTAAAACTGCTCTTAGAGTTTTGAGGTATTTAAAGGGTTTTCCTGGAAGTGGAATTCAGTTTGAAAAAGGATGTAATCTTGATCTTAAAGTATATGCAGATGCAGATTGGGCAAAATGTCCTACTAGAAAATCTGTTTCTGGATTTTGTGTGTTTCTTGGAAATTCTTTGGTCTCTTGGAAGAGTAAGAAACAAACAACTGTTTCTAGATCTTCTACAGAGGCAGAGTATAGATGTATGGCTTCTGCTACTTGTGAGGTAATTTGGATATCAAATCTGCTCTCTGAATTAGGAGTATCAAACTTACTTCCTGTAAGTTTGTTTTGTGATAATAACTCTGCTATTCAGTTAGCAGCTAATCCTGTCTTTCATGAGAAATCAAAACATTTTGAAATAGATTGGCACATTGTGAGAGAAAAGGTAAGTTCAGGTATGATTTCTACTATTAAGGTTGATTCTAGTGATCAAGTTGCAGATATACTAACAAAAGGATTGGGAGAAATACAACATTTTGAATTATACAAAAAACTGAACATGCTGGACTTGTTTAAAAAATGTTAAACCCTTATAACTTATAAGTTTGAGGGAGGATGTTAAAAATAAATAATGCTTTTATTTATTTATGTTCAAACTTACAAGTTTATTTCTGCAAAGACCTTTCTTGTACTTCAGGAAAACTATGAAGTTGAGGGACTAATATTATCATCTTCAAAATTACAAGGACTGAAGGTGGTTGAAGGCTAAAGATGTTTCTTTTCATATATATACTTCTCATTCCAGGTTTTAGGGTAAAAAAAAGAGTGTTAGGTTTATTTTCATTTGTTTCTCTCTTTGTGTAACACCCCAAGCCAAGGCTCAGAATATCACGGAAATCATATAGCACAAGGTGGGATTAATGTAGAACATGAACTAAAAGAAAAAAAAAAAAAAAAAAAAAAAAAAAAAAAAAAAAAAAAAAAAAAAAAAAAAAAAAAAAAAAAAAAAAAAAAAAAAAAAAAAAAAAAAAAAAAAAAAAAAAAAAAAAAAAAAAAAAAAAAAAAAAAAAAAAAAAAAAAAAAAAAAAAAAAAAAAAAAAAAAAAAAAAAAAAAAAAAAAAAAAAAAAAAAAAAAAAAAAAAAAAAAAAAAAAAAAAAAAAAAAAAAAAAAAAAAAAAAAAAAAAAAAAAAAAAAAAAAAAAAAAAAAAAAAAAAAAAAAAAAAAAAAAAAAAAAAAAAAAAAAAAAAAAAAAAAAAAAAAAAAAAAAAAAAAAAAAAAAAAAAAAAAAAAAAAAAAAAAAAAAAAAAAAAAAAAAAAAAAAAAAAAAAAAAAAAAAAAAAAAAAAAAAAAAAAAAAAAAAAAAAAAAAAAAAAAAAAAAAAAAAAAAAAAAAAAAAAAAAAAAAAAAAAAAAAAAAAAAAAAAAAAAAAAAAAAAAAAAAAAAAAAAAAAAAAAAAAAAAAAAAAAAAAAAAAAAAAAAAAAAAAAAAAAAAAAAAAAAAAAAAAAAAAAAAAAAAAAAAAAAAAAAAAAAAAAAAAAAAAAAAAAAAAAAAAAAAAAAAAAAAAAAAAAAAAAAAAAAAAAAAAAAAAAAAAAAAAAAAAAAAAAAAAAAAAAAAAAAAAAAAAAAAAAAAAAAAAAAAAAAAAAAAAAAAAAAAAAAAAAAAAAAAAAAAAAAAAAAAAAAAAAAAAAAAAAAAAAAAAAAAAAAAAAAAAAAAAAAAAAAAAAAAAAAAAAAAAAAAATTATCGTGAAGAATAAAAAAAAAAAAAAAAAAAAAAAAAAAAAAAAAAAAAAAAAAAAAAAAAAAAAAAAAAAAAAAAAAAAAAAAAAAAGAGTGTTAGGTTTATTTCATTTGTTTCTCTCTTTGTGTAACACCCCAAGCCAAGGCTCAGAATATCACGGAAATCATATAGCACAAGGTGGGATTAATGTAGAACATGAACTAAATGCAAATAAAGGATTCGGTGAATCCATACATAACGATAAACAAGTATCAAAATACATAAAGAACAAGTCGTCATCAAAGATTACAATAGAACATCAATAGATGGCTAACGATTCTAAGTACAATGCAAAAGAAGGCAAATGGATCCTTGATCCATATAAGTCCAAGTCCGGGTTCAACAGCAAGCTAACAAATCGATCATACTTCATGCCTTGGAATAACTTGGTTACCTGAAAAGTGTACTAAGCATAGTCAACACAAGGTTGGTGAGTTCGTAGTAATGGTCCACAAGGAACCATAGACAGAAATCATAAAGTACGAGTGGAGGCTAAACATGACTTACAGTGAGCCTCTAAGAAACACAATAATGTCCAACAACAAGATTACACAAGTACAAAAAGCGTGTAATAAGAAATGCATAAATGATATGAGTATCAATGCAATGCCATATGCGTAAGTAAGCCAAAATGCCTATCTTATGCGTGATCTCCGGTCACCTATGCAACGATACTCGCTTGTCATCACCATGAACAAAGCGGCATCTCAAAAACATCGAGATATATATGTCTATATACTCGGGGTCAAGATCTACATCCAAAATGGGTGCATACATCTATACACCAGGATGTCGGCAATCCCCTGCCGAGGGCTCATCAGCAATGTATGCAATGCTTACAATCAATTGTAAATGCATCAATCATAAACCAACAATCAATATACGATGAACATAAGCCAACGATCAATATTCAACAAACATAAGCCAACAATCAATATTCGACAAACATAAGCCAACGATCAATATTCAACAAACATAAGCCAACGATCAATATTCAACAAACATAAGCCAACGATCAATATTCAACAAACATAAGCCAACGATCAATATTCAACAAACATAAGCCAACGATCAATATTCAACAAACATAAGCCAACGATCAATATTCAACAAACATAAGCCAACGATCAATATTCAACAAACATAAGCCAACGATCAATATTCAACAAACATAAGCCAACGATCAATATTCAACAAACATAAGCCAACGATCAATATTCAACAAACATAAGCCAACGATCAATATTCAACAAACATAAGCCAACGATCAATATTCAACAAACATAAGCCAACGATCAATATTCAACAAACATAAGCCAACGATCAATATTCAACAAACATAAGCCAACGATCAATATTCAACAAACATAAGCCAACGATCAATATTCAACAAACATAAGCCAACGATCAATATTCAACAAACATAAGCCAACGATCAATATTCAACAAACATAAGCCACTAACCACAATTTAAACCAACTATACGTACATACACTTAAGAGGATTCTACTTTCTTCAAGTCCCAGATGCTTATATATAGGGTCACCCGCAGCCTTCCCACCACATCTAAAACCCAATGAAGGCATAACCGACTTCCATGTATGTACGTCTATCCTAATATTACTGAAATACTTAACAAACATAAACCAAGTCAACCATACGTAATAAACCGTCTCATCAATCCAACAACTAAACCAATCAATCAATCACCGACTTCCATGTATGTACGTCTATCCTAATATTACTGAAATACTTAACAAACATAAACCAAGTCAACCATACGTAATAAACCGTCTCATCAATCCAACAACTAAACCAATCAATCAATCACCGACTTCCATGTATGTACGTCTATCCTAATATTACTGAAATACTTAACAAACATAAACCAAGTCAACCATACGTAATAAACCGTCTCATCAATCCAACAACTAAACCAATCAATCAATCACCGACTTCCATGTATGTACGTCTATCCTAATATTACTGAAATACTTAACAAACATAAACCAAGTCAACCATACGTAATAAACCGTCTCATCAATCCAACAACTAAACCAATCAATCAATCACCGACTTCCATGTATGTACGTCTATCCTAATATTACTGAAATACTTAACAAACATAAACCAAGTCAACCATACGTAATAAACCGTCTCATCAATCCAACAACTAAACCAATCAATCAATCACCGACTTCCATGTATGTACGTCTATCCTAATATTACTGAAATACTTAACAAACATAAACCAAGTCAACCATACGTAATAAACCGTCTCATCAATCCAACAACTAAACCAATCAATCAATCACCGACTTCCATGTATGTACGTCTATCCTAATATTACTGAAATACTTAACAAACATAAACCAAGTCAACCATACGTAATAAACCGTCTCATCAATCCAACAACTAAACCAATCAATCAATCACCGACTTCCATGTATGTACGTCTATCCTAATATTACTGAAATACTTAACAAACATAAACCAAGTCAACCATACGTAATAAACCGTCTCATCAATCCAACAACTAAACCAATCAATCAATCACCGACTTCCATGTATGTACGTCTATCCTAATATTACTGAAATACTTAACAAACATAAACCAAGTCAACCATACGTAATAAACCGTCTCATCAATCCAACAACTAAACCAATCAATCAATCACCGACTTCCATGTATGTACGTCTATCCTAATATTACTGAAATACTTAACAAACATAAACCAAGTCAACCATACGTAATAAACCGTCTCATCAATCCAACAACTAAACCAATCAATCAATCACCGACTTCCATGTATGTACGTCTATCCTAATATTACTGAAATACTTAACAAACATAAACCAAGTCAACCATACGTAATAAACCGTCTCATCAATCCAACAACTAAACCAATCAATCAATCACCGACTTCCATGTATGTACGTCTATCCTAATATTACTGAAATACTTAACAAACATAAACCAAGTCAACCATACGTAATAAACCGTCTCATCAATCCAACAACTAAACCAATCAATCAATCACCGACTTCCATGTATGTACGTCTATCCTAATATTACTGAAATACTTAACAAACATAAACCAAGTCAACCATACGTAATAAACCGTCTCATCAATCCAACAACTAAACCAATCAATCAATCACCGACTTCCATGTATGTACGTCTATCCTAATATTACTGAAATACTTAACAAACATAAACCAAGTCAACCATACGTAATAAACCGTCTCATCAATCCAACAACTAAACCAATCAATCAATCACCGACTTCCATGTATGTACGTCTATCCTAATATTACTGAAATACTTAACAAACATAAACCAAGTCAACCATACGTAATAAACCGTCTCATCAATCCAACAACTAAACCAATCAATCAATCACCGACTTCCATGTACGTACTTCTATTCCAATACTACAATATCACAAACACATACGTAAACCATTACCCAAACAATCAACACTAATCATCAATCAACAATCAATCAGAAAACACGTAAACAGTCAATCAAACCAACCAAACAATCAACAAACACGTATATGTACACTTTTCAGCCCGAATCTCTATTGAGTAGGGAGCTACGAAACTCACCTGATCGGCAAAGAAGTTAAGTTTGATATAAAGTCGCGTTACAGTCGTTCAATGATCACTTCCTGTCCAACACCTAAATATCAATCATATACATTCATATCAACTCACTTAAACACATATACGTAGTTATTAAATATTCGGCAAAACCCTAATTAAACCCTAATTGACCCAAACTTCATTTTAAGTCGATTTAGAACTTGTAAATGTACGAGATGACTAGAAACGAGTAAACTAACATAAATAGAAGTAAATGGGATGAATTAGACTTACCAAAACTTCCTTTCCGAGCTAGAACCCGATTTATGGCAAAATGGGTAAAAATGCTAGAACTTCAACCTTTGATTCTTCAATAAGACGATAATGAGGTATAGATGACTATGATTCTAATGTTATATCAGTTCTAAACACCAAATCGATGAAAGAAGAAGAAGAAATGAAGATGGCTTTCCTTTGCTTTTACTTTAGAGAGAAAATGAGAAAGAGATATAGAAAGAAATGAGAGGAGGAAAAGAAAGATAAGGAGGGGAGAAATGGGTCAAGGGCTGATGGGTCGTGGACGACCCACGGGCTGACCCGTTTCTCTTTTCAAGCCAAAACACAATCATTAGACATTTAAACACCGATCAAAACACATTATCGACCCGAATACTTTATTAACTTATATTGTTAGTCATATTACACGTAATCAGATTATTTTCAAAATTATTTTTTTTTTTTTTTTTTTTTTTTTTTTTTTTTTTTTTTTTTTTTTTTTTTTTTTTTTTTTTTTTTTTTTTTTTTTTTTTTTTTTTTTTTTTTTTTTTTTTTTTTTTTTTTTTTTTTTTTTTTTTTTTTTTTTTTTTTTTTTTTTTTTTTTTTTTTTTTTTTTTTTTTTTTTTTTTTTTTTTTTTTTTTTTTTTTTTTTTTTTTTTTTTTTTTTTTTTTTTTTTTTTTTTTTTTTTTTTTTTTTTTTTTTTTTTTTTTTTTTTTTTTTTTTTTTTTTTTTTTTTTTTTTTTTTTTTTTTTTTTTTTTTTTTTTTTTTTTTTTTTTTTTTTTTTTTTTTTTTTTTTTTTTTTTTTTTTTTTTTTTTTTTTTTTTTTTTTTTTTTTTTTTTTTTTTTTTTTTTTTTTTTTTTTTTTTTTTTTTTTTTTTTTTTTTTTTTTTTTTTTTTTTTTTTTTTTTTTTTTTTTTTTTTTTTTTTTTTTTTTTTTTTTTTTTTTTTTTTTTTTTTTTTTTTTTTTTTTTTTTTTTTTTTTTTTTTTTTTTTTTTTTTTTTTTTTTTTTTTTTTTTTTTTTTTTTTTTTTTTTTTTTTTTTTTTTTTTTTTTTTTTTTTTTTTTTTTTTTTTTTTTTTTTTTTTTTTTTTTTTTTTTTTTTTTTTTTTTTTTTTTTTTTTTTTTTTTTTTTTTTTTTTTTTTTTTTTTTTTTTTTTTTTTTTTTTTTTTTTTTTTTTTTTTTTTTTTTTTTTTTTTTTTTTTTTTTTTTTTTTTTTTTTTTTTTTTTTTTTTTTTTTTTTTTTTTTTTTTTTTTTTTTTTTTTTTTTTTTTTTTTTTTTTTTTTTTTTTTTTTTTTTTTTTTTTTTTTTTTTTTTTTTTTTTTTTTTTTTTTTTTTTTTTTTTTTTTTTTTTTTTTTTTTTTTTTTTTTTTTTTTTTTTTTTTTTTTTTTTTTTTTTTTTTTTTTTTTTTTTTTTTTTTTTTTTTTTTTTTTTTTTTTTTTTTTTTTTTTTTTTTTTTTTTTTTTTTTTTTTTTTTTTTTTTTTTTTTTTTTTTTTTTTTTTTTTTTTTTTTTTTTTTTTTTTTTTTTTTTTTTTTTTTTTTTTTTTTTTTTTTTTTTTTTTTTTTTTTTTTTTTTTTTTTTTTTTTTTTTTTTTTTTTTTTTTTTTTTTTTTTTTTTTTTTTTTTTTTTTTTTTTTTTTTTTTTTTTTTTTTTTTTTTTTTTTTTTTTTTTTTTTTTTTTTTTTTTTTTTTTTTTTTTTTTTTTTTTTTTTTTTTTTTTTTTTTTTTTTTTTTTTTTTTTTTTTTTTTTTTTTTTTTTTTTTTTTTTTTTTTTTTTTTTTTTTTTTTTTTTTTTTTTTTTTTTTTTTTTTTTTTTTTTTTTTTTTTTTTTTTTTTTTTTTTTTTTTTTTTTTTTTTTTTTTTTTTTTTTTTTTTTTTTTTTTTTTTTTTTTTTTTTTTTTTTTTTTTTTTTTTTTTTTTTTTTTTTTTTTTTTTTTTTTTTTTTTTTTTTTTTTTTTTTTTTTTTTTTTTTTTTTTTTTTTTTTTTTTTTTTTTTTTTTTTTTTTTTTTTTTTTTTTTTTTTTTTTTTTTTTTTTTTTTTTTTTTTTTTTTTTTTTTTTTTTTTTTTTTTTTTTTTTTTTTTTTTTTTTTTTTTTTTTTTTTTTTTTTTTTTTTTTTTTTTTTTTTTTTTTTTTTTTTTTTTTTTTTTTTTTTTTTTTTTTTTTTTTTTTTTTTTTTTTTTTTTTTTTTTTTTTTTTTTTTTTTTTTAAAGGTGAATTTCGTTGGAAAATTCGTGTTGCGATTCGAAAACGGGAGGTCTAGCTTACGTTGTCTTAACCGGGTCCGCGCTAGAAAGCTCACTCGAAGTAGAAATGCCTATTTCAAATACCCGATGGGGGAAAACCCCCTACTAATCCGCTCGAATGCACGACGATTAATAGGGATAAACCATGTCCTCTCAGACTTGAACCTGGGTATACCCAAGACAAGTTCTCATAAAGGGACTTAATTCCTATGTCCTCCACAAGGCTAGCTTGAACACAAGACCTCATGCAAGGGGGGTGATATTTCAACCATTGAGCTGAAGCTCAAGGACCATAAAACATTTGTGTTAATTTGAAAAATAAAAGCACTTGAACTAAAGAGTGAGTGTTAGTAGTATTTATTACTGTATTACTAATTACTAATATAAGCGCATAACTGTATGTATTCATAACGTCCTCGTCCTATCCTCTGATCACATACACATATTTATTGATTATGTGTGTAATTTTTAAATGTAACAACTGTATTCATTGAATTGTTGTTCAGTCCATATCAATAATGTTAGTTTTGATGTGGTGTTTGGTTTATAAGCTACGAGCATGGTACCCGCGCAATGCGGCGGCGATGACAGTGACAGTGATATGGTGGTATTGACGGATGGTGACGGCGGCGGCGACCGTTGGTGGCGGCCGATGCGTCAAGCGGTGTAGGTATTTGATATAAAGATATTTGATTTAAAAGAGTAGTGGATATCTTTTAGAAGATAATAAAATGATTGTGTAAATAAATTCAATAAGGGTAAAATGGTAATTTCGCGTGTCCCAAAAATGTTAACTTTTCAACATGGGGTATAATTTTTATATAGTAGTATAGATAGACATTTCTTATACCCGATTTATTAAAGGTTTATTATATTACTCTGTTTGGTTTACAAGTAATTTATCATAAAATGATAGAAGAAGAATCACCTAATTTTAGTATTTTATGTTGCAAAGTCAATTTATATTTGTTATTCCCGAAATTTCTATGATAAATAATGTTTTTATTTGAATATGAGCTTTGAAATATATTTTCTTTTCTTGCGACCCACCATTTTCATTTTTCATGCTACTAACTCACCATTTTCAATTTTTCATTAAACAACTATATAGTCCACGTCAATGTTCATGTAAATGTCATTTCGTTTATTATTTCCCTCACTTTCTACCCTACACAAAACAACTCCAAAGTCCGAACAAATATTCTAGTATTTATTCAAATTCAAAAGTTTTTCAAATTTTCAAATTTTTTACAGGTTTGAACTTTTTTGGTGGGTTAACTATAATTATCTCAACTAACATATAAAAAACCTTGCATGGGTAATGCATTACTTAATTGCTTTGATTTTTGAAACACATATTCAACACACATATGAGCCCTTATGGTCTCTAAAGTAAGTATAACAATCATTTAAAACATAATTCAACTTAGAGAGTTAGTGACTTTTTACTTTTTTTTAATTGCTTTTGCTTTATTATTTTTTTTTAATTTTTTTGCTGTTGTAAAAACCTACTTGAAACGTACCTAAGCAAGGAAATAACACGAAACATATGGGTGTTTGTAATTGCGTTTTGGAAAAGCATAAAACTGCGTTTTCTCTCTATGAAATCGCAGATAATCAATTATTTTGCCAAACACTTTTTTTCATCATTTGCGTTATGTAAACGCAATAAAAAAATAATCAGCTGAAAACGTAATCACAAACACCCTATATATCAGCACTAAACCATCTCGCTTAATTAGTAATTAACATCTTACTCAAAAGATCTTAGGTTTGAATTTAAGTAACATTTTAAAAGTTGTCCTAATAGCTCAAAACACTTCGTAAACCCAAGTAATTTGAACAATCTTTGTTTTACTTATTCACATAAAAACATATATTATAAACTGAAATTGAGTTTTTGTGAAATTATAAAATCTATATAAAAAATAACTAAATATTTAAACCTAGATTACTTTAATTTCTAATCAAATTAATACATTAACGAATCGCATTAACATTTTTAACAATTTTTACATTCTTAATTAAAAAAACTTGATCACGATATATATTAGTATTAGTATATATACTAAAAGGTGTGCATCGGTTTCTGTGCATATTTTTTTATGGCGAAATAAGTCCCTATAGCTTAATACTCTTGCAATAATGGTCCCCATCAGCTAATGACCGCTAAGTCTTGTTCGTGCATTTAACGAGAGTTACAAAAATTGTTGCAAATCAGGTCATTTTCTCTAACAGTGAGTTAGGTACTTTTCTTTAACGGGTCTTAACGATCGTTAAATGCTCTTTGAATTTCTAAATTGACAGATTTATTTATGTAACACTTTGTAACTATCGTCAAACATTACTTATAACTTAACCATCTTTTACTTACTATGTTGTCAGTTTTTAGGTTCTCTAACCAAGTTTTCCACTTTTATGTTGTATGACATCAACAATCCATTGACAAATCACTAACATTTTTATAATCATCGTGACTTTTAAATGATATATAAAATGATCATGAAAACAGGTTATAAATTTTACATATTATCATACAAAATAAACGTCTAAAAAATCATATAAATTTTATATGCTACAATATAAATAAACGTAATGTATCCCGGAACAATGCCTAGGTGACATATCTTGTTACGGTACTAATCTTAGCAACACAACTTTAAAAGGATAAAAATAGTAGATTTGTATGTATACATTAGAGGAGGAGTATTTGTGCAATGCGGTGGCAGCGATGAGTGATGGTGTCAGTGGCGATTGGTGATGGTGACATCGGCGAGTAATATGCATATGTTATTGACGTACAGAGGCGGAGCCAGGATTTTCGATTGGCGGGGGCTGAATGACGAAAGATACAAGCCCGGTCTGGGATTATCAGATGCCTAGGGCGGAATAGCTAGAATATGCGTCTATACTAAAATATAGTAAACGAACAACATAACTGCTTATAACATTATGAAGCTAGAGACTCGTTTATACACCAACTCTTTCTTATGAAATAATAAAAATATTACAAACTTACAATTATTCTTTTGAGGAAAGAAGACCAAATGTCAAAGTCACGTCTTGTTAATAACCAAAGTATTATTAAGCTTTTTTTTACACTTATGACAATCATTAAAATTATATTTATGTTTTTCGAATACCAAAAAATCTATATTTTTAACAAATTTTATACTCCAGTGTTTGAACATTATTACATATTAAATTAAAATAAACAAATTTCTAATAGAAATGCAATTCTATCAGTAACCATTAGTTAGTTTCCAATTAACATTTCGGTTAGTAACACGGCCCTCAACATCCGCATCATTACCCACCATTATTTTCATATTAACACATTAGACCCTCCTCTCCTCTATAATGTATTAATGTATATGCAAAGTTAAAATATACTAGTAATACACGGAGTACTTTACAAGAAT